>JAPVLO010000234.1:1492500-2092500 GCA_027257055.1 Cephalopachus bancanus
TTTTTTATTTGCTGTAGAGATGTGGTCTCACCAAGTTGCCCAGGCTGGTCTCGATCCCTTGGGCTCAGACAATCCTCTCTCCTTGACCTCCCAAAATGCTGGGATTATAGGTTTGAGCCACTACACCCAGTCTATAAATTCAGTTCTATATAATGATTTTATAAATTAATATCTCCAACCCAGAATTTTCCTCATTCTTTCAGTCTAATACCAAACTGCCTAGTATATACTTTTTTTTTAAAGTTAGAGTCTCACTGTGTCACCCAGGCTGGAGTGCAGTGACATGCTCACAGCTTCCATAGCCTCAACCTGCTGGGCTCAGGCGATCCTTCTACCCCAGTCTTCCAAGTAACTGGAGATACAGGCGTGCACCCCCACACCTGGCTAACTTTTTTGATTTATTGTAGAGATGAGGTCTTGCCAAGTTGCCCATAGTGATCTTGAACCCCTGGTCTCAGGTAATCCTCTCACCTCCACCTCCCAAAGTGTTGGGATTACAGGTGTGAGCCAATGCACCCAGCCCATAATCAACTCTCTAAAAGTGCAATTATTATCTCCTTCTAAACTTATTTCTACCTCTGTTTCCTCCATCTCAGTGGTAGTAACTTTCATCTAACCTTCTTCTTTATGAATGAAAATACCAGCATAAATGGAGCAATATCAGAGAGTGCAGTAAATTGTATTATTGTTTATGAATATTTGCTGCACATTCTTAAGGACAATTTTACTTCCTTGCTTTATTGACAACAGATATGACTATGTGACTTGCTCTGGTCAATAAAATAGAAGTGTGAATGGCTGTGTTGCTTCCCAGCTATGCTTAAGGGCCAGAACATAGTTGGCCACACTCTTTTTGCTTTATATCAGAATAACCAATAATTTTCTACATGCTCCAGCAGCGTGAGTAAGGACGTGAAGGCGATATGGAACAAAGTTGTAGCTAACCTGCAAGGAGATGGCATGACCGGAAAGAAAACTTTGAAATGGTAATGACTGAAATTTGGGGGTCATTTTTCTTGTTTTGTTTTGAGTCAGAGTCTCACTCTGTCACCCAGACTGGAGTGCAGTGGCACGCTCACAGACACCACAGCTTTGACCTGCTGGGCTCATGTGATCCTTCTGCCTCAGCCTTCCAAGTAGCTGAAACTACAGGTGTGTGCCACCATCCCTGGCTAATTTTTTGATTGATTGTAGAGACGAAGTCTCGCCATGTTGCTTAGGCTGGTCTTGAACTCCTGAGCTCAGGTAATCCTCTCACCTCTGATTCCCAGCATGCTGGGATTACAGGCATGAGCCACTGCGTCTGGCTGGGTCATTTGTTAACAATATATCCAAACCTATACTGACTGATCTAGGACTGGAAAAGTTTTAACCACAGAATTGCACATCTACCCATGTAATCAATAGTGTGCAAAGGTCAACTGAAAGACTTTTCTTCAAATATTCAAGGCATATTAGACAACTTTTACATAATTAAAATGCTTTAAGTCTTTCTCCAAAAAGTGAAATATGAAGCAAAATTAAGAGCTAATGAAAATTGAGAGTTTGAGATGACTGACTCTGAGCACTGAAACTTAGTAAAAGAGAGATAGCTAAAAAATGGCTGCAAATGTGCTTATAAACTAAATGCAGCCATCAAAAATGAATCTAATAAGAAAAGAGATATATAAAATATGAATTGAATAACACTTTGGATCTAAATTTCATATTATATTAGCAAAGACTGAAAAGTTGGAAAAGGAAAAATATTTAATAAATTCATTGAATCAGATAGAATTTAAAACTATTTTACTCTTTATCAGGGAAGTAGAGGTTAAATAACCATGTCAAAGTTCTTAGATAGTTTAGTAGAGCTTTTAAAAATGGTAAAATAAAAATAAAGCCCTTTTTAAAAATTGTATCCACTTCCTTGAAGCCTACCAATAATGAATAAATTCCAAAATAATGTAGGAGAAACAACCAACCAACAAAGCAACTTCATCTTTAAAGAAACAGGAAATGATGCAATCCTAAATTACAAAATAGGAAGCAGATATACCAAGCAATAGAGTGAAGTGGGGATAGAGCCTGGTTGTCAAGAACCAAAGCATGCCTTCTCTAATCTTGAGCAGAGAACAGATTTATCTCCAAGGAAGAGGCACAGTTCTGAAAGACTGTGATTGAAGTAGCAAGGTTGGTGCCTGGAGTAGCCTCCAGAAATGAGTGTCTAGTTTAAACGGGAGGTGGAACTAAAGAAGTAACTAGGCTGGCCTGCTGACTTTCCTGCC
Organism: Cephalopachus bancanus; assembly: GCA_027257055.1. Classification (NCBI taxonomy): domain Eukaryota; kingdom Metazoa; phylum Chordata; class Mammalia; order Primates; family Tarsiidae; genus Cephalopachus; species Cephalopachus bancanus. The sequence continues at coordinate 1,494,768 of JAPVLO010000234.1, forward strand.
TTCAGTCTAATCTCTGAGCCAAGGATATTGACAGAAGTAAAGCAGAATGATGGAAGGGAGCAAGTGAGCAATCTCATATCACTCCCTACTTCTAAGTATTATTTTTGTCAATAATACCTTAACAAGCACTGCATCTCAGGGCAACCACTAGCTGTAAGAAGGACTGGAGAAACAAATAGCTTTTATAGCTTCTGTGGTGAAAAGAGGCAAGGGAGAAGGATAAGTAAATCTGCAATTTTCACTGCTACTAAAGAAGAAGAAGAATCAAGAATAAAATGGTAAATGGAGAAAAAGAACTCAAATAGACTGCCAAAGAAGTAAGTTACCCAATAAATAGATCAAGAGTTAAAATAAAACTTCCCCATAGTCTTTGTAAAGGATTGAATAGTGTCCCCTCCAAATTCATGTCTACCCAGAACCTCAGGATGTGACTTTATTAGGAAACAAATCTTTCAAAATGCAATTAGTAAGGTGGGTAGGTCATACTGGATCAAGGTGGGTCATCAATCCAATGATGATTTTTTTTATTTTAATAGGAGAGGACCTACAGAGATACACATAGGAAAAAGGCTATGTGACAGTGGGATCAGGGGTCAGAGTGAGACATCACCAAACCAAAGAATACCAAGGGTTTTTGAGAGCTGCTGGAAGCTTAGGAAAAGGCAAGAAAACTTTCTTCACTGGAGACTTCAGAGGGAAGATGACGCTATTGACACCTTGATTTCAACATTCTGGTCTCCAAAATTGTAAGTCAATACATTTTAATCATATTTATAATAAATGTTTACAATAAAATAAAACTGATACAGTATGATGTTTCCCAAAATGTGTCCTTGTGTAATTTTGAATTTTATAGAATTTAATGAAAATTTTATGCAGAAAAGCAAGTAGCATTCAAAGTAAAAAAAAAAAAAATCAAGTTTTCCTTGGAGTTCTCCATAGTAATATTTTATTTCGTTTTTCCTCTTTATTTTATTTTAAGGAAGGGTACAAGTCAGGATTAGGTACATAAGTGGTCTATATATAGGTGAAGTTTGGGCTTCCCACAAGTCCTCTCTTCCCCTGGTTTCATAGTAATATTTTAATGCTAGAAAACGGGAAGAATGTCTACAACATTCTGAAAGAAAGAAATGTGACTTTGAAATGTATCTCTAAGGCCAGGCTCGATGGTTCAGCCTGTAATCCCAGAATTTAGGGAAGCCAAGGCAAGTGAATTGCCTGAGTCTATGGATTCGAGACCAGCCTGGGCAACTTGGTGCGACCTCATCTCTACAATAAATCAAAAGTTAGCTGGGCGTGATAGTGCGGGCTTGTAGTTCTGGCTACTTGGAAGGCTGAGGCAGAAAGATCGACGGAGCCCTGCAGGTCGACACTGGTGTGGTCGTGAGTATGCCACTGCACTCCAGCCTGGGCAACGGAGTGAGACTCCAGCTCAAAAACAAAAAAATATATCTCTAAAAAAGTCATCCTTCAACTATAAAGACAAAAGATATATATCCTCAAGGGTACAGAAACTCAGGGGATATATAACCTGTGAGCGTTTCTTGAAAAAGGCATGTCGATGGAATTCAATTAAATAGAAGATACATAGGAACACAGAACACAAGAATAAAGTGATAAGAATGGATAATTAATGCAATCCCTTTAAGTATAAAGCTACAACCAAAACATGTCAAAAATTTTAATTGCAGATTATGTAAATGCTATTAACCTTGACATTATGAACTTTATATAAGTAATAAAAATCTGAGAGAGATTGGCAGAAGAAACTGGAAGTGCACAAACTTTCCCATCTTTTATAATCAAAAGACTATAGATACTCCATAATTTCCGCATGTCCTTTTAAAAAGTCATGACTCGCTGGGCATGGTGGCTCAAGCCTGTAACCCCAGCACTTTGGGAGGTCAGCGTGAGTAGATTGCCTGAGTCCAGGGGTTCAAGACCAGCCTGGGCAACTTGGCGAGACCTCATCTCTACAATAAAACAAAAAATTAGCTGAGCATGATGGTACACACCTGTAGTTCCAGCTACTTGGAAGACTGAGGCAGAAGGATCACCTGAGTCCCACAGGTATGGACTGCGGTGACTGTGAGTGTGTCACTACATTCCAGCCTGGGTGACACACACACAAAAAAGTCATGATTCCAACCACTTCATATTTTCCTTAACTTTAATGGAAATTTTTAGAAACTTGTTTTTTGTAGTAAAGAAACATTTACCTTAAGTTCACCAATTCGTTCAGCTTCACTTCAGTTTCTTCTTTCATTAAATTAAACTGAGCCTATAATTCCAGCATTTGGGGAGGCTAAAGTGAGTGGATTGCTTGAGCCCATGGGTTCAAGACCAACCTAGGCAACTTGGTGAGACCTTGTCTCTGCAATAAAATAATAATAATAATAATAATAATTAGCCAAGTGTGGTAGCATGTGCCTGTAGTTCTGGCTACTTGGAAGACTGAGGTGGAAGGATCGCCAGAGCCCAGCAGGTCAACTCTGGAGTGGCCGTGAGTGTGCCACTGCACTCCAGCCTGGGTGACAGAGACTCCAACTCAAGAAAAAAAATTTTAAGTGAACACAATTAAGCAAAAGAATAAAAATAAAATAAAAATCCTGGGAGGCTGAGATGAGTGGATTGCCTGAGCCCGCAGGTTTGAGACCCACCTGGGCAACTTGGGGTAGACCTCATCTCTAAAATAAATCAAAAAATTAGCCGGGCGTGGTAGTGCGCACCTGTAGTTCCAGCCAATTGGAAGGCCGAGGTGGAAGGATCGCCGGAGCTCAGCAGGTCGAGGCTGCGGTGGCCGTGAGCAGCCACTGCACTCCAGTCTGGGTGAGAATGAGACTCCAACTCAAAAAAAAAAAAAAAAAAAAAATCATTTGATCTTCATTTTATAAGATCCATTTGCATAATTGAATATAGATAAGTGAAACTATGCTAATTGAAGTTTAGTGATGGTAATTTTGGGGCAATAGGACTTAGAATAGATCTTGTGTATATCCTTTGAATTTGGAGAGTTTAATGATAAGTGTAGATCACTTTTATAAAACTAATTTTTTCTACAAAGAAATCCTAAATTAATTACAATCATGCTTCATTTTATTGCTCTTCATTTTACTTTTCAGACATTGTGTTTTTTACAAATTGAATATTTGTGCAACTCTAAGTCTACAAGTCAGTTGTCACCATTCTTCCAACAGTATGTGATTACTTTCTGTCTTTTTGTCACATTTTATAATTCTCATAATATTTCAAACTTTTTCGGATAATTGATGGCCTGTGACCAATGATCTTTACTGTTATCACTGTAATTGTTTTTGATTACCAGGAAATGCTCTCAGAGAAGACAGTAAATTTAATCAATAAATGTGTGTGGGCTGGGCACTATGTCTCAAGCCTATAATCCCAGCACTTTGGGAAGTCGAGAGGGGAAGATTGCCAGAGACCACGGGTTCGAGACCAGCCTGGGCAGCTTGGCAAAAACTCATCTCTACAATAAATCAAAAAATTAGCTGGGTGTGGTGGCACATACCTGCATTTCCAGCTGTTTTGGCAGGCTGAGGTGGAAGGATTACCTGAACCCAGCAGGCTGAGGCTGCGGTGGACGTGAGCGTGTCACTGCACTCTAGTCTGGGTGACAGAGTGAGACTCTGACTCAAAAAAAAAAAAAGGTGTTCTGATTGGTCTACCAATCGGCTGTTCCCTTGTCTCTGCATTTCTCATTGATCCTCTCTATTCTCTAAGACACAACAATATTGACATTAGGTCAATTAATAACCCTACAATGGTCTCTAAGTGTTCAAGTGAAAGGAATCATTGCACATCTCTCACCTTAAATCAAAAGCTAGAAATGATTAAGTTTATTGAAGAAGGCATGTTAAAAGCTGAGACAGGCCAACAGTTGGGTCTCTCATGCCAGTTAGCCACGTTGTGAATGCAAAGAAAATGTTCCTGAAGGAAATTAAACATGCTATTCTAGTGAACACTGGAATGATAGGAAAGAGAAACAGCCTTATTGAGGATATGAAGAAAGTTTGCCTGGTCTGAATAGAAGATTGAACCAGCCACTACATTCCCTTAAGCCAAAGTCTTGACCAAGAACGTCCCTAAATCTTTTCAATTCTATGAAGGCTGAGAGAGGTAAGGAAGCTGCAGAAGAAAGTTGGAGCTATCAGAGGTTGGTTCATGAAGTTTAAGGAAAAGAAGCCATCTCCAAAACATAAAAGTACAAGGTGAAACAGCAAGTGCTGATGGAGAAGTTGCAGCAAGTTCTCCAGATCTGACTAAGATCATTGAAAAAGGTGACTACATGAAATAACTGATGTTCAATACAGACAAAACAGATACCTATTGGAAAAAAGATACCATCTAGGGCTTCCACAGCTGGAGAGAAGTCAATGCCTGGTTTCAAAGCTTCATAGGACAGGTAGACTCTCTTATTTGGGGCTAATGCAGCTGGTGGCTTTAAGTTGAAGTCAATGCTTATTTACCATTTGGAAAATCCTGGCACCATTAAGAATTATGCTCGATCTACTTTGCCTGCATTCCAGGAATGGAATAACAAAGCCTGAATGATAGCACATTTGTTTACAGCATGGTTTACTGAATATCTTAAGCTCATTGTTGTGAACTACTGCCCAGAAAAAAAGATTCTTTTCAAAATATTACTGCTCATTGACAACACACTTGTCACCTAAGAGCTCTGATGGTGATGTACAAAGGAGATTAATGGTGTTTTCATACCTGCTAACACAACATCCATTCTGTAGCCCATGGTTCAAGGAGTAATTTTGATTTTCAAATCTTATTGTTTAGAAATACATTTGTGAGATGATAGCTGCCATGAAAAGTGATTCCATTGGTGAATCTGGGCAAAGTAAATTGACAATCTTCTTGAAAAAAATGATCATTCTACATACCATTAAGAACATTCATGATTCATGGGAGGAGATAAAAATATCAGCATTAGTAGGAGTTTGGAAGAAGTTGATTCCAACCCTCATGGATGACTTTGAGAGGTTCAAGAATTCAGGGGAGGAAGTAACTGCAGATGTGGTGGAAATAGCAAGAGAATTAGAATTAGAAGTGGAACCTGGAGATGCTACTGAATTGCTGCAGTCTCATGACAAAATTTGGATAGATGAGGAGTTGCATTTTATGGATGAGCAAAGAAGTGGTTTCTTGAGCTCAAGTCTGCTTCTGGTGAAGATGCTGTGAACATTGTTGAAAAGACAAGAAAGGTTTTTAGTAGAATATGACATAAACTTAGTTGATAAAGCAGCAGCTGGGTTTGAGAGGACTGACTTCAATTTTAAAGGAAGTTCTACTATGGGTACAATAGTTCAAATAGCATCACATGCTATAGAGAAATCTTTTGTGAAGAGTCAATACGTGTAGCAAACTTCATTTTTTTATTTTAAGAAATTGCCTCAGCCACCCAACCTTTAGTCAACAGCCATCAACATCAAGGCCAGACCCTCCATCGGCAGAAAGGTCGTGACTCACCTGAAAACTCAGATGACCAAATTAGCAGTTGTTTTGTTTTGTTGAGAAAGTAGAATTTTTTGAGAAGAGAGAAAAGCTTCCACAATGGGAGGGGACCTGAAGGGGTTGACCTAGCAGTTTTTAATGATAAAGTATTTTTAAGCTAAGGTATACATATTGGGGTTTTTTTGAGACATAATGCTACCACACACTTAATAGGCTACCATATAGTGTAAACATAACTTTTATACACTGAAAAATAAAAAAAATTGTGTATTTGTGTGTCTTACTTTGTTTTGATATTCACTTTATTGTGGTGATCTTGAACCAAACCTGCAACATCTTAGAGGTATGCCTGTATTAGAATTAAAAGCATAATATATATACTTAATATAAAGAAAGAAGATTAAATAAGTTATTGAAAAATATGCAATATTTGTTTATGCACTATTTACAAAGAAATATACATAGAACAAAATGATGTAAAATATCTGTAGAATTTGACAGAATTCAAGCAAGAGAAAGAGTAATACATATAAAACATAAATGGATTTGAGGGGCAACAAAAAAACTTTTACAAAAAATAAATGGAAAAACTTATGTGTATTATATTAAGTAAAAACTGTTTGAATAAAAGAAGAAATGAGTAGAAATACAAGTGAGAGAATTTAATTTAGAGGAGGCATAAAAAGAATGTAAAATATACAAAATGTAAATAAAATTGATTTGCATCCTACAACCAATAAATACAATTTTCAGTGCCAAGAACATCTACACATTTACACAATTTATTATATGTTATGTGAAAAAATTACAACAATTTCCAACAGATAGAAAGTTATTCTCTGACCACAATGCAGTAAAACTGGGTTTTAGAAGAAACATAAAATAAAAAAGAAAGAGGATTTATCCAATCCTTTAAAAATAACATTTTGCCAAATAAAATAATATTTTGCCAAATAATTATTGTTTAAAAGAGGAAATAAAACTTTCAATTACATACTATTTAGATATTAGCAACAACCCATATCAAAATAAGGGTTGGCCCCAAAGCTGTTCTCTGAGAAAAATGCATAATGTTCAATGCTTTTACTCTTCACGGGGAAAGAAATAAAAGGAAGAAGAGCAGGAGAGTGGAAGGGGGAAGGGGAGGAAAGAACAAAAAGGCACTAAACATTATATCTGAGAACCAAGAAAAATAACAATGACAACAATATAGGGAAATAAATGAGTTAAATTAGATATAAATAATTTAGAAAATAGGAGAAAAGTTAGCAATAATGAGCTTTAAGAAACACAGTATTCTAACTAATTTAAATAGAAATGGATTTAATACAATAAATTTGGTGCTTGCAACATAATGGAAAAGGCTGGCGAGTCAGGTTTTCAGCTGTGCCTTCAGGGTTTACCCCCAGAACAACATTGCTCAACTGTACTGCCAGTTTCCTTCTTGCTGCATCAAGAAGATGGAGATTTAGGAGGCTACAACCAGAACAATTGAGTTCAAGAACACAATATTAGAGATTTTTATCCAAGAATCAGAGATTTTGGATCAGAAGGAAACACTACTACTGTTGCATCTTTCTTTTTGCCACTTATGACTTACACTCTTGCAGAAAAACTCACTATTTCTGTGCCTGGGACAGGCAGTAGCAACAGCTGAATTCAAATTTGTATCCAGAACCCTGCCTCAAAGGGATCTGGAAAGTGTGGGTTTTAGGCTTTTAGGCTTTACAGTACAGAAAGTTACATTAGAAATAGGCGAGCCGGGCTTGGTGGCTCAGTCTGTAATCCCGCGCTTTTGGGAGGCTGAGGTGAGTGAATTGCCTGAGCCCGCGGGTTCGAGACCCGCCTGGGCAGGTGAGACCTCATCTCTACAATAAATCAAAAAAAATCAGCCGGGCGTGGTAGTGCATGCCTGTAATTCCGGCTACTCGGAAGGCTGAGGCGGAAGGATCGCTGGAGCCCAGCAGGTCGAGACTGCGGTGGCCGGGAGCGGCCATTGCACTCCAGTCTGGGCGACAGAGTGAGACTCCAACTCAAAAAAAAAAAAAAAAAAAAAAGACATAGGCGTAAACGGATGCCGGGTACCAGTTACCCACATCCACCACAACAGCTCTTATTTCCAGAGCATTACATACCAGGTACCACTGTAAGCATTTTACATGTATTAATTAGTTTAATCCACATACTATCCCTGCAAGTTTGGTTCAACTATTAATTTCTAGTTTACTAGCAAGAAAAATGCATGTAAAGATCAAGTATATCAACTTACCCCATGTCTTGTGGTAGGAAGCAGAGTCAAGATTCAAATATAGTCATCTCTGACTCTGGAAATTGCACTCTGGACTGTTAAATTCAACATTTGTTTCTTTCTTTTTTTTTTTTAAGGCTAGTGAAAATAAAGAAATTCTGCCAAGGTGATTAGGGGAAAAAAGAGCAAAAACTGAATATATGTCATTAGGAACTAGGGCTTGTAGCACTGGGATAGAGGGAATGGACAAATGTTTCATGATAATACCAGTGGTAAACTGATGGTATTAAATTTGTAAATCTTAATGAAATAAATATTTCTAATTTCTAAGAAAATGTGAAAGTCAAAAACTTGCAAAAATAATTTGGAAATCTCGATGTCAATATCCTGGGGTGGGAGAATGGGAAAACTTGTTAAAAATGAAAATTACGGCCGGGAGTTATGGCTCAAGCTTGTAATCCCAGCACTTTGGGAAGCTGAGGTGAAAGGATTGCCTGAGCCCACAGGTTTGAGAACAGCCTGGGCAACCTGGTGAAACCTCATCTCTACAATAAATCCAAAAATTAGTCGAGCATAGTAGCACACTGTAGTTCTAGCTACTTGGAAGGCTGAGGAGGAAGAACTGCCTGAGCTCAGCAGGTCGACACTGGGGTAGCTGTGAGCATGCCACTGCATTCCAACCTGAGCGACGGAGTGAGACTGTATCTCAGAATAAAAAAAAAAGAAAATTATCTTCCCCAGTAAGCAACTATAAGACCCAGACAGTTTTATAGTTCACTCCTGTAAAATTCTCATGAAACAGATCATTTCTATGTCATTATGCCATTTATAAAATTTTCAAGTCACATTATTATATATTATCATGCATAGTGAAACGTCATGTTGGTTTTCTATGGTTTGACCTAACCACATTGAAAATAACCACGTTAGCTGGGCGCGATGGCTCACACTTGTAATCCCAGCACTTTGGGAGGCAGAGGCAAGAAAATTGCCTGAGCCCAGGGATCTGAGACCAGACTGGGAAACCTGGCAATACCTCATCTCTACAGTAAATCAAAAAAATTAGCCGGGCATGGTGGCACATGCCTGTAATTCCAGCAACTGGGAATGCTGAGGCAGAAAGATAGCCTGAGCCTATCAGGATGAGGCTGTGGTGACCATGAGCGTGCCACTGCACACTAGCCTGGGCGAAAGAGTGAGATCTCGACTCAAAAACAAACAAACAAACAAGACAAAAAGCAAAACAAAAAAGAATAAAACCCCACATTTAAGGGACCCCATTATAACAGAAAAATAATCATTTTCAGGCAGATGTGATTCCCTTCACTGTTTCTTCTTCTCTCCCGCTCCCTGAAATAGCACTTACCATCAAAGGGGGTTAATAAAGTGTACTCACAGTATGGTGATGTGAGCTGTATCCAGCTGTCTCCCTTCTGAGCTGCTTGGCATCTGCTTCAGGGAACAATCCCAAGTACATTCATTCCTCCCCTCTGTCACCTGCTGAGTCCAATGATATGGTTCACTGTCCTCTGCCCAAATCCCTCTCTTAACTGTGAGACCTCTGCAGTCCTCACAGCACTCACACTACCAGGAAGAAAATCACTTGGCTGAAAATCCATCATGCCTGCTTAGGATGAAAGTTGCTCTTTGGTAGTCTGGATCACACCAGTCGTCCTAGACTTGGGGTAGAAGTTTTACTCAGTTCTTTCATAGTGTAGGGTTAAGGACCTCTTTTGGACATAGCATCTTTCTGGATCAACCAAACCTGAGACTAAGCAGCGATATATTGTAGTTTCAGATCCTCAGTATTTCCTGTGGGGATCATCACCATCCTCTCTCTCCTTTAGAGGCTAAATGATTGAAATGGAGAGCCCCCATGGAAATGTGGGGGAGTACTTGGCTCCTTCTTGGAGATCCTACCTTTTGTGCTTGCTTCCTCTCCATCTCTATAGAGGATCTAGAGAAGGCAGGGAGGGGGAGAGAGGGAGAAGCCCTGTCCTGATAGGGCCTTCTTTATAAGAGGAGTCAGGGTATTGTGGTAGGGAGACTCATTATGCTTATTTATGTGCCCTTTCAGAATATTTCTTGTTTTAAATCTAGACTCGAACCTTTGAACTTCAAAATTAAGAAGTTGATGGTTTTGTTTTTCTGCTTCTACTGCAAAGGGAAATTGAATCAAGAAAAGTTTGCTGAACTTGTGGGTTAGTAATGACTGACAATATTATTTAAACTGTTCAGTAAGATAAAAACGAAACATTGCAAATTTCCACTTTTACCAATCTACCATAACCTGAAGCCAAAACCATGAATACAGACAACATGCAAAAAAAACTTAACAAAATGTGAACTTATCTGTCTTAAAGTGTAGAGAAATTATAGACTATCGTGAGGTTGCTTACATTTTTGTGTATTTTTTTGTATTCCATTAGCGAGTAATGAGCAAGTTACTATGTGAGGGAATGGTACAATAAAATAATGACATCGATCTCAAGGATCTTAAAATATGGTTAGAGCAACAAACGCAAAAGCTGGACATAAGAATGTAAATAATTTATGATATGTGTAAGAGATATTTAAAAATAGTACATTGTTTTTTTAAATGATGGTATAAATATTCAAGGTGTTTTTAGAAAGTCAGATAACTTGATTCTGGAGTGGTAGGGAAGATGTTACCAAAAGCAGCATCAGTTCAGATTTAAAAGATGAGTTGAATGTGTGTGGAAGGAGGATATTTCAGGCAGGTAACATTATAAAGATATAAAAATTATAAAGATATAAAAAAACATAAAATTATAAAGGAAGGAAAACTGAATATGTACATATTCTGTCAATGAGCAAACTTTCTGTAATAAGAGTGAAATATTATGGTTTGATATACAGAGAGTTAAAAAGCATACTCTTGAGGTAATGTTAACTTAAAAGATATATATCCTTTTACATATTTACCTGGTGAAACAATTTGGAGTATCCTGGTCTATATAATGAGCACTCTTGCTTTTAGGGTAATGAGGTCGACTGATTATAAGTTCAGTAGATACTTCCTTCACACAGTTACTATCAGAGTGAGTAAGTAAGTAAGTCTAGACCCAATTACTTTCTCTAGACTTTCTCTCTCCCAACACTTGGTTGCAAAAACAGTCAACTCCTCTGCTGTCTGCTTTACCTTTTTTTTTAACCCATTCTCTGGATTATTTTTTTAATTATCCTTATCAAGATATACTAAATCAATTTAAGAATGGAGACGAAATTGCTACCAAAAATTATGCAGAAGTAAATTCATGTATATTGAAACTTTCACAAATTGAACTTGAACCTGGGAAGTAATATTGTGCTACACTGAAAGGTTCCCCCTCCATGTAAAGATGAATAGTTTGTCTAATTGAGCTGTGGATTCCTTGGGGGACACAGACTAAATATTTATAGTTCTTTGTGTATACTATGTGGTTAGTGGGAGCTCCCCATACCAGCTCCAGAGATGCAATTACTAAGCTGGTTCAGATGGGAGCATAGCAATCTTATTCTCTACTCAGAGCCCACTGACAGAAGATGACTTCCTATCTATTTACAGAACTTGTCAGATGCTCTTCTCACCTGCCACCTCTTCTACAGGTGGTCATGTAGTCTTCCTTCAACTTCTGATGCATAGTCGAGTCTCTGATCCTACTGCATTACTCTTTCACACAGATCTCAGTGTCTAGCATCTGAATCTAAACAATACTTGCTTTTTCAAGGAGCCACTCCATTTTGTTTCAGCTTCCTTGATTCCTTCCAAGAGGTTGTTGCAAAAGCAACTGCTCCTACTCGGCTCTACTCTGCCCCCTTATCTTTTCTCAACTTCTGATTTCTTCCTTGGCTATTATTCCAAACATATTACATTTACTCTCCAAATATTGATTGGTTGGTTCTGCACAAAAGGGTTACTAACTCTACTTAAAACAGAATGAGAACTGTGACTTCCCATACTCATAAGTAGGGAGCAGATAAACTCTTGCATGACAAATTGGGAAAATAACAACTTTATCTTCTTTTTTTTAGATTGGAAAATATAGTTGATTTAGAAAGCAAATTAGAAGAGAGAGGAGATTCACCTCCCCAAGGTACGAGAGGGAGCCAAGGATGGGAAACATGGCAACCGTGGCTCAAGGAGTCACTTGGTCAGACCATGGCTTAGCAAAGCAAAGGCCCACTTTATCTTCTTAAGTTGTTTCTACAGGGATGCAAATGAAACAAGTGATAGAGCACCACCATCAACTAAATTACAAACACTGTTTAAACTTATAGCATTCATTATCATACCTGCAACCATTTTGTTGTTATTGTTTTTGAAATTGCCATCTTTGTCAAAGGGAGGTTAAAAAATGCCCATTGGATCAATAACGTATCCTTTTATCCTAGCCTCAACTCCTAACACTGGTTGCAAATTTGTGAAAGATTGGCTAATGTAGGACTCCATCAGGGCATAAGGAATCAATGGAAGCATAAACAGCAGCAGTCATGGTATAGCCACAATATCCTGTAAACCGCTTGCTGTTCCATGAACAGATACAAGATGAACTCTAAAAATATTTGAAACATGAAGATCTGAAATTGGCATTCACTTAAGTTCATTTAAATTTTCTTAGCTATGGCAGATTGACTTAACTTACCCATCCTGTATTATGTACCCATGGCTTCATGGTGAACGAAGGGGGCTTTCCCACTCAAAAGTTAAAGGCATTCCTCTCAATTTTTAGAAATGGAATTAAATTGGACTAAGTAGTTGATTTTACGTGGGCGTTGTTTCTTTTGTTTATGCTTCCATTATAGAATTATTACATTAGTTGTTTTTGTGTCTTTTTAGCTTACCAGATTATCAAATCAGGGATCGTGTCTTGTTCATCTCTATATAGAGACTGGAACATTGGTAATGCTCAATATATGTTTGATTAGTGAATCAATGAGTGGTTATGAACATTTTGTAACAGAAGAATAATACTTTAGGAAGATTAGTCTATCCACAGACTGTAAGAAGGACTGTGTTACGGAGGGATTGGTGGTCACAAGGTAAGTGATGAGGCATAAATATAAAGGAAAGTAAGGTCTGAACTAGAGTTGTAGTCCCAGAATAGTAAAGTAGGGATAATGAAAGAAATGCTTTCAATAAAGAATCATTGGGATTTTTGTTATTTTGGGGTTTGGAGAACAATGAGATCTATATGAAAAATGACTTTCTAATTAAGAGTGAGCATAACAAGATCATTGTTAGTTCTACTGCTGAGATCAGAGAAACCTGGTGCCAGGTGGGTGGGTGGGGAGGGATTAGAAGTAGATTACAAAAACTTTTAATTTTAAGGATATTTGAAAATACATAAATATAAATACCCTACACACAGTTTAAGATGAGAGACTACAATTTTAAATAGAAAATGGAATAAAAAATGAATATTTGAGAGGTTGGGAAGGGTGGAGAAGAGGGGGAATAAAGAGAAGTTGATTAATGACTACAAATATACACTTAGATAGAAGAAAGAAGATCTGCTGTTCGATAAATCTGTAGGGTGACTATAGTTAACATCAATTAATTATACATTCCAAAATAGCTAGTAGAGAATAATTAGAATGTTCCTAGCATAAAGAAAAGATAAATATTTAAGGTGATGGATATCTCAATTATCCTGATTTGACAATAATGAATATATCAGATTATCATATACCCAGAAATATGTGTACATATAATGTGTGTCAGTTTTTAAAAAAAAAATAAATAAATATTTGGTAATCTATACAAAGTGACAACTAACTTTTAGAGTATAGAAGAAATCTCTAAGAGAGATAGTGCAAGAAGAGGAGTAGAAATAAAAATTAAACTTTGGGATTATCTATACATTTGGTTATTGTGGTCCAAATTTGTGTATCATTTGTATACATTGTCCAAAGTACATAAAAAATAAGATTATCAAGCTAATGTTTAAACAAGTTAATTTAGTTGTCACTTTATTAAATAAAGGTCTTAAATTAATTTAAGGTAAAGTGACGCAACCAAGAATGATTAAAGGCATTCCATCTATCCTTCAGAGTTTCCAAAGTGGGAGATACTTTACCTTAACATGAATAGTATTCTTATATATTGCTTCTTTCTGCTCCTATACATATTTCTTATTAATATATCAGGGTAACCTCCTTTGAGAAGATTTATTATTTGCCACTTTTTGGCATTCCATGATGTTATAATGTCAGGACATCTTAATGTCAATTAAAAAAAAAAGTCTTAGAAACAGTAAAACTTCTACACAGATAACATTATGCAGATTGTCTCACATAATTCTTTTACTCATCTTACATCTGAATACCCTACAGTTTTATATCTCCCACTGAAATGTTTATTACATACTATTAACTAACAGTTATATAATGTTTTACAATGTGCTTTTACATAATGTTTAATTTGATGTTCATAGTAAATCTATCAGCATGGCATTATTATTAGTATAATCACCATCTTAACGATGAATAAAATGAAACTAAGAGAGGTTAAGTTACTTTCCTTAGTGTTTTTATATCTTCTTTTTAACTCCAAAGGCTCATGGGATTCCCTCAGTGGTCTCTAATGTGGAGTCAAGGGGCACACACAAAAAAAATTCACTGGATGTGAGAAACAACGACCACATCAATTTTTTAAAGTAAAAATAAGACGGAAGTTAAATTTGCTAATATTTAATATGCAGACTGGCTCTTGAGTGTTGAACAGTGTCTATGGCAGGTGACCATATACCCCACCCTGTGAGGTACAGGAGGTGTCCAGAGGCAAGTGTGCAAGCCCCATGCAGACAACTTCACAGAGCACCCTTTCCTGTTACTCACTCTCAGTGTATTATATCATAAGCAGTTTGTATGCACTTAGTTACAAGGATGTATAGATTATAGGCTCCATTTTTAATGGCTACGTTATGTTTGCTTTAGCATTTTTTAATTTTTAATGATGGTGAGCATTTTCATGTATGTTTATCATTGAATTTGTATTTCCTAATGAATTCAGTCTGTCCCCTATATCCCACATATGACTAGTAGTCTAGTATGAAAACCATAACTGATAGAGAAGCCTATTTTAGATTGTAGAATTACTATGTTATCTTCTTTTTAAGTCAAATATACAAATATATTTTTTCCTTAGTCCGTCTGATGGCTTTTGTCAGTGTGATGCTTTATATTCTTATCTTTATGATCCATTCCTAACTAAACTACTCCTCACAAATGTACAGATGACACAGAAAAGTTCCTGTACAGAAAATGCCAATTGAAACTAAGACTAGCAATGCTTAAGCAAGTTCATAAGAAAATGGCAGAACTGTAGTTCTCTCGTATAAAATATGAGACTTTTATTGGCAATATTATAAGATGAAATAATGATCTGAATGCAGTTGGCTTAATTTTTTAACTACCAAGAAGACTTTAAAATATATTGATATCTATTGTCATTATTCATAATATCATGGAAGCTGTATATTATCCCTTGAGATATTGGTTAAGGATTACCAAGGTATTTTAACACTAAGTTTCTGGAACATGAAGATGACTTTTTTTTTTTTTTTGGAGTCAGAGTCTCACTCTGTCACCCAGTCTAGAGTGCAGTGGCACGCTTATCACAGCTATTGCAGCTTTGACCTGCTGGGTTCAGGTGATTCTTTCACCTCAACCTTCCAAGTAACTGGAACTACAGGCACACGCCACCACGCCCAGCTAATTTTTTGATTTATTGTAGAGATGAGGTCTCACCAAGTTGCCCAGGCTGGTCTTGAACCCGTGGGCTCAGGCAATCCTCTTGCCTCGGCTTCCCAAAGTTCTGGGATTATAGGTGTGAGCCATCGCGCCCAGCAGATGACTTCTATAATGATTTCAGCAATGTTTGAAATCATACTCAATCTAGTACTTTACAAAATTTTACTACAAATTAATGAAAATGTTGACAGTCTTCTTTAACATTTCTTATTTAATTGCAAGAAGCATAAAGCAGTTGTCTGCTCTGAGACTGTTGGTTGAAATGACATACTCAATATATTTGCAAACCAACAGGGTTTGAAAGTTCTTAAAAGTTCACTCTTAAAAGTACACTCTTAAAAGTTCTTGGCATGTAAAAAAATCTTTAATATCTGCCAATAATCAGTAGAGAATTGAGTTATATTAGACACATTTTTACTTATATCAAATTTCAAAAGATAAAATTTAGGTATGAGATAAGGAAGACAAAATGCATGTTTCCAAGTTACTCCCGAAAGAGTTGTAAAATTAAAGTTCACGTTTTTATTGCCATATTGAACGAAGATTGAACAGTTACCAATATTAGCGATCATTGTTTCAGCTAGCAGTTTATCTTTTCCTTCCTTGTTTCTTTTTCTGTATTATTTTTAGCATGAATTCTTGACACCAGGTCATTTTATCCACAAACATTTTAATATATAACACTGAAAAGTGGGATCTGTTTACAATATGAACACACTACCATTATCAAATCAAATGTAATTGATATATTTTCTTCATATCATTTAATATGCAATCCATATTTAAATTTTCCTGATTGCATGGAAGTGTTTTTGTTTGTTTGTTTGTTTGTTTGTTTGAGTCGGAGTCTCACTCTGTCACCCAGGCTGGAGTACAGTGACACACTCGTGGTCAGCATCGACCTGCTCAGCTCAGATGACCCTTCCACCTCAGCCTTCAAAGTAGCTGGAAATACAGGCATGCACCACCACTACCGACTCTAACTTCTCTTGATTTATTGTGGAGACAAGGTCTCATCAAGTTGCCCAAGCTGATCTTGAACCCTGGGCTCAGACAACTCTCTAGCCTCAGCTTCCCAAAGTCGTGGGATTACAAGTGTGAGCAACTGCACCTGGCTGAAAGATTTTTTTTTTCTGAGTTGGAGTCCCACTCTGTTGCCCAGACTGGAGTGCAGTGGCCGCTCCCGGCCACTGCAGCCTTGCCTGCTGGGCTCCGGCGGTCCTTCCGCCTCAGCCTTCCAAGTAGCCGGAATTACAGGCATGTAATTCCGGCTGATTTTTTTATTTATTGTAAAGATGAGGTCTTGCTGCCCAAGCGGGTCTCGAACCCGCGGGCTCAGGCAATCCACTCACCTCAGCCTCCCAAAGGCACGGGATTACAGGCTGAGCCACCGAGACCGACTGAGGATTTTTTTTTTTAAATGGTTGGTTTATTTGAATTAGAATGCAAACAAGAAGCACACATGGCATACAGACAGGATGTACACAAGATTCACACGTTATATTATGATGGGGAGTCCAAAAACTCTCGTAATTTATTTATAAAAAATTGTGTATTTATTCTTACATGTTTAAACTTCAGTTACTTTTAAAGTACTTTCAACTTGATGCAACGCACCTATTGCACCTATTGAGACACTTTTTCCACTGCTCAAATCAGTTTTTGAACTCATCCATTTTGGTGTTTTTTAGTGTTTCTGCCATTTAAAAAAAAATTTTAAAGACGTGAGGTACAATTCAGGGTTAGGTACATATGTGGTCATCGTTGGTTCCCACTTCACCTGGTTTGAGATCAGTTACCCTTATTGATGTTGTGTGTTCCTCCTCCCCTCATTTTTTGTTTCACCTCTTTCACATGGGCAAAACATTTCCTTTTGAGGACTTTTTTCATCCAGGGAAAAAATAAAATTCGTTCAGGGCGAGATCGGGTGAATAGGGAGGGTAGGGCACACGGTTATGCCATTTTTGGTCAAAAACTGCAGAACACTCAGCATGGTGTGGGCAGGTATAGTTGCCATGGTGGAAGAACCAGTTAACTGTTAGCCACAACTTGGTATGTTTCTTCTGCAAATCGTTACATAACCTTTCCAAAATGTCCAGATAAAGACTTTGATTGGCCGTTTGATCTGGAGGAACAAATTCCGGGTGGACTATAAGGGGCCGGCCCTCTAAAAGATAATTCTGAGTTTTTTTTGGAGTCTCCTCTCATATTTTAATCAAATCAGTCTCATCTCTCCTTTTTTTTTTTTTAACTTGCATTGATTTATTAGAAAAACTGGGTGATATATCTTGAGTGTCTAACATTCTGCATTTGTCTCTATTTTCTTGTGACATTGTTTAACTTATCCTCAGTCACCTATATTTCTTTTATGTAACCTTTATTTTAGTTACATGGACATATTGTGTAACCTTGGGGATTAAGTCTCAGGTAGCCTGTTCCCCAGATAGCGAACATGTGCCCTGTAGGGAATTTCTAAACCCTAGTCCCCTTTTCCCTTCCCCCTTTATTGGTGTCCCCAGTATTTATTATTTCCATCTATGTGACCATTTAACTCCCACCTATGATTGAGAATATGTGGGATCACCTACATTTCTTAAACTTGAAGCTGGTTTGAAAGTTTAAATTAGGGGCAATCCCTTCAGGTCCCCCTCCTGCTTTTGGGAACTTTTCTGTCCTCTCAATAAATCCTGTTTTCTCAAAAAAAAAAAAAAAAAAAAAAAAAGAAAGAAATCTTTAATTAGATTAAAATTTAACTTTTCTTTGACAAGACTACTTGTGCTGTGTACTCCATGTCATTTCATACTTACAGGCACACAATATGTAGTTGTCAAATTTTTAATGATGCTTCAGTTTGATCACTAATTTTTAGCAGTGGCAAATTGACTCGATGGTTCAAATTTCCTACCAGTTTTTCTTCTGATTTTTTTTCTCATTCAGTAATTTCTTTTTCTAAATAGGTTTTCTTTATTGACTAGAACTATGTTATGGTTGAATGTCTGTGTCCTCTCCAAAATTCATGTTGAAATGTAATCACCAACGCAACAGTAATAAGAGGTAGGGCCTCCAGGAGGTCTCATGAATGAGATTAATGACGTTATGAAAGATGTATGGGGGATTTTGCATTCTTTTTCTGTCCTTTTGCCCTTCTGTTATGTTAGGTCATAGCCAGAGGCACCATTCTGGAAGTAGAGAGCAGCCCTCACCAGATAGCCAATCTGCTAGGACCTTGATCTTGGACTTCTGGGCTTCCAGAACTGTGAGAAAATAAGTTTCTATTCTTTACAAATTACACAGTCTCAGGTATTTTGTTATAGCAGCAGGTATGGACTCAGCAGACTATTTGAAATGTATTAGATAGGATTAGTATGATAATAGCTTATTTTTTCTTTAATTATCATTTTCACAAGAAGGGGTCAGTATCCTAATTACCTCCAAAGTTTTCTGATGAGTTTTTGTTTATTTTAGGGTTTTAACACCTTTTCCTCTCTTTTTGAATACCGTTATGACTCATGCATTTTTATAAAATTATTTCAATGAATTGAGGTTATATTCTCGATTTATTGTAGAAATGAGGTCTCACCAAGTTGCCTAAGCTGGTCTCGAATCCGTAGGCTCAGGCAATTCTCTCACCTTGGCCTCCCAAAGTGCTGGGATTATAGGTGTGAGCCACTGTGCCCGGCTGAGGTTATTATTCTTTTTATACTCAAATTATTCCATCTCTGGCCAGACTGGCTCTTATGTCCCCTTGATATAATTTCATCATAGTTTGATGGCTTCCATCTTTTGTTGCAAGATTTCTGAGGCTCTTTTTTTTTTTTTTTTTGAGTTGGAGTCTCACTCTGTCGCCCAGACTGGAGTGCAGTGGCCGCTCCCGGCCACTGCAGCCTCGCCTGCTGGGCGCCAGTGATCCTTCCGCCTCAGCCTTCCAAGTGAGCTGGAACTACAGACGCGCGCTACCATGCCTGGCTGATTTTTTATTTATTGTAGAGATGAGGTCTCGCCAATTGCCCAGGCGGGTCTTGAACTCGCGGTCTCAGGCAATCCACTCACCTCAGCCTCTCAAAGGAGAGGGATTACAGGCTGAGCCACTGAGCCCGGCTCTGAGGCTCATTTTATCCATTTCCTGACACAAGCCTGAATCTGCCCAATTTTCTAAGCAGCCCTAGTTCTTATTGGTAAATGATACTTAGAGATCATAACATTGTGCTAGGTTTAAGTATTGCTTTTAGACCTTTTCGGTAAACAGAACTAGAAAATGAATTACAAAATTTTAACTTATTATAGAAAAATTTAAACAAAAGACTAGAAAAGAAAGACTAGCATAATAAGTCTCTCATGTGATGCCATTCCATTTCAACAGAAATTGTTGTTTTGCTCATCTTATTTTATCTCGTTCTCACACTTTCTAGTAAAGGTTCTTAAAAATCTATGACAGAAAAATGGGCAAGGGATAGGAACTTCATAAATGAAAAACCACAAATGATAAAATTTGGGCAGATACTTGAATTTTACAATATTTCATTTTCAAACTAAAAAGTATAAAGATTAAAAAATGATTTCCCCCTTGTTGAATATATAATGCTAAAGGGAATACAAATTAGTGCAAGCTTTCAGAACAGCAATTTAACAAATCACATAAGAAATCTTCAAAAAAGTATTCTTGCTTATGTAACGAATAGACTAACAATGAGATGACTTAAATAATACCAAAATTTACTTTTTTTAAATTTTTGGGTTTTTTTTGTAAATTAAATTTTGTGATAGAGATGTGGGGTACAAGTAAGGGTTAATTACACAAGTAGGCAGCATGCAGTTGAAGTTTGGGCCTCCAAGTTTGGGCCCTACTCGTCCTGTATAAGACCAGGTACCCTTTGTGTTGTTACGTGTCCCTTTCTTCCTCCCTCCTCCCTCCAGCTTCTTTCTTTCTGCTCCATCTCTTTACATCCACATTAGCAGAGAGGCTCTGCCATATTATAAGACATCGTTGTCCTGTGCAAATGAAAACTGAGTCACCACCACATTTGGGTTCTGGATGGCAGGAAGGGGAAAAAGAACAAGGAGGAGCTGTGCCCAATATTGTAAGACCAGGTCTAGAAAGGGCATGCATCACTTCCATTCATATTCTATGGGTGGAAATGCAGTCACATGGGCACAGCTGTCTGCATGGAAGGCTGGGAAATGTAGGTGAATTGAACAGTCATGTGTTTAGAAAGAAGGATAATTTGGTGCATACACAACAGTCTCTGCCACATTCTTGACCCAGTAATTTTCCTTCTAAAGGATTTAATGTAAAAATTAGAGACATTACCACAGATTTACCTGCAAGCATCATTGCTTGGAATATAATCACAAAAAATAAAATCAACATCAATGTCCGAAATAATGAATTATTTAAGTAGGTTATTATGCATATTATGAAGGAAGACTCTGCAGCCCTTAGAATGGTAGTGTGCCAGTTGGGTGGGGGCATGTGCCTGCAGGCCAAGTTACTTGGGAGGCCAAGACAGGAAGATCTTTTGAGTCCAGGAGTTCGAGTCCAGACTGGGTAACACAGCCAGAACCTGCCTTTAAGATTTTTTTTTAAGTGATGTGAATATATAATGATTGCAAAAGAAGTCCAATATTATGGCAGGTATGTTTGGAGTACTCATCCAGCTTGTAATTATTTTACATTTAAATTATTGTTTCTACTTAAGGGGTGTACTTGGTAACCACTTATTTCCTTATCAGGTGATACTGCTGTGGTAATAATAGCTGTTTGAATTAGGAATAATTCCAGTCAAATTTTCTCTTAATAATTTGAATTAAATGCACAGAAAGTATAGTCATATTATACTGAGCATTGGAGTTGCAAGATAATGTAAGTCTAAGCTGAATTTGTATCTCCATTATCTGTATATGAATCCTACTTTTAGTTTAAAATTCTTTAAATATTGTTGTTTCTTGCAGTCCAATGATCCTAAGAAAATTATATACCTTTACTTGAAAAAGAAAACAGCCAGGCTCGGTGGCTCAGCCTGTAATCCCAGCGCTTTGGAAGGCCGAGGTGAGTGGATTGCTGAGCCCATGGGTTCGAGACCCACCTGGGCAACTTGGAAAGACATCGTCTCTACAATAAATCAAAAATTAGCTGGGTGTGGTAGTGGATACCTGTAGTTCCAGCTACTTGGAAGGATGAGGCGGAAGGATCATTGGAGCCCAGCAGGTCAAGACTGCGGTGGCCGGAGTGTGCCACTGCACTCCAGTCTGGGTGACAGAGTGAGACTCCAATTCAAAAAAAAAAAGAAAGAAGCCAGGCTTGGTGGCTCAGCCTGTAATCCCGCGCCTTTGGGAGGCTGAGGTGAATGGATTGCCTGAGCCCGCGGGTTCGAGACCCACTTGGGCAGCAAGATCTCATCTCTACAATAAATAAAAAAAAAATTAGCTGGGTATGGTAGAGCACACGTGGTGGTTCCAGCTACTCGGAAGGCTGAGGCGGAAGGGTCACCGGAGCCCAGCTGGTCGAGGCTGCAGTGGCCGAAAGCAGCCACTGCACTCCAGTCTGGGCGACAGAGTGAGACTCCAACTCAAAAAAAAAAAAAAAAAAAAGAAAACACATGGATTATAATAGCATATGTACAGTATGACCCCATTTAAAAAAAATGTGTAGAAAATAGTACTGCTAATAACAATGAATATCTCTGCGTGGTAGAATTACAGTTAATGTTTATTTTCTTCATTCTGTTTATCTCAATTGTCTGAACTTTCCACAACAAACATGTTTTAATTTTATTTTTATAAAAAATAAACAATTTGACATAAAATTCAAAAAGTTAGCTTTTGGTAACTTCAATATTCATTGACACATTAGTCTGTGCCTGTTTCTGGGGGTCACTCCCATGAGAAGCCCAGGCAGAATTTATTAGGACAGAGCAGTTTAAAGATTACCACATGGGAAATTATAGGTTTCATATTTTATGGATTTATTGAAAACATTGATATACTGAATATTTATAAATTAAATTTTTTTCTTTTATAAGTTAGCGATGCTAAGGTATAAGGAGATTGGTGAGGAGGTGTGATAGGTACTAATATCAGAAATCAATGTACCATTGGTGCCTGAATTTGATCATAAATTCAGAGACCTTGGAAAGACCTCATCTCTAGGACATAGCCCTATTAGCCCACACAGGGCTAACTTTTGGATTTATTGTAGAGATGAGGTCTCTGCAAGTTGCCCAGACTGGTCTAGAATCCCTTGGCTCAGGCCTCTGTCTCCCAAAGTGCTGGGATTGTAGGTGTGAGCCACCGCGACTGAAAATAAATTTTAGTCAGCACCAAAAATTTAGAATATATAAAAATATCAGCAACCTATGAATTCATCAACATAACTTACTTTTCACTTAAGTTAAACTGAGTTGAAATTCTACTAAGTTATACTATATTCTTGATAAAGGCTAAATTTATTTATTTATTTATTTATTTTTTCTTTTTGAGTTGGAGTCTCACTCCGTCGCCCAGACTGGAGTGCAGTGGCCGCTCCCAGCCACCGCAGCCTCAACCTGCTGGGCTCCGGTGATCCTTCCACCTCAGCCTTCCGAGTAGCTGGAATTACAGGCATGCGCTACCATGCCTGGCTGATTTTTTGATTTATTGTAGACATGAGGTCTCGCTGCCCAGGCGGGTCTCGAACTCGCGGGCTCAGGCAATCCACTCACCTCAGCCTCCCAAAGCGCGGGATTACAGGCTGAGTGAGCCACCAAGCCCGGCTGATAAAGGCTAAATTTAAAATAATTTATTTAGATGACTTTGTATACTGGGAAGTTGATAGTAGTTACATTTTATGTAACACTTGATATAATAATTAACCAAAGCGAATTAGCTTAATATTATCTACTGTCGTTTATTTATTCAAAAGTACATACCTATTGTTCCTTAGTTATATAAAATTATATTATGTAAACTTGTATTAGTTTTTTGGTTTCTTGAATTAATAAAGCCCACTAATCCACATTTAAGTCTTCACAGACATTCTGAATCTTTAATTAAATATTAAAAACTGAGTATGTAGTTATTTGTGAAGTATAAAAGGTGACTCAGAGTGGAGGATAAGATATCAGCAAAAGTGTCCCAAATTATAACAGCATCAAGTTAAGGGAATTGTGAATGCTATACTTTTATATAGTTTACAACTTTTATTGAAATGATTTTAATCATGTCTTTCACATTGCTGGAGTTTGTGTCTTGATTTAAGCTGGTTTGCTCATCCTTATTGGATTCTTACCTAGGAGTAGGAAGAGAGCATCTACATCCCATGTCTGTATCATCATTTTGGGAGCAGACCATCATGAATCTGCTCAGGTGGTGGAACACATGATGTTATATTTGTAAAATGTTATGGAATGTTGATATATGTAATTCTAAAATATCACCTAGAAAATGCGTCAACTGAAAATCTGCCGATACTAAATATGAAAAATAAAATCAATCCGGAAGCACATACTTTCTCTACTGCTTTCTTGTGTATCCTTATTTATCAAGCCTAACCAGTCCCTGACCCCTAAAGCACTACCAACAAGCTACCATCATCATTTCTTGGAGCTTTGCGTTCAATTGTTATATTACCTAGTGTTGTTGCCTGTGATAATTATTAGTCATCATTAAGGAACTAGATAGTAACTGCTCATTGCCTTGGAGCACTCTATTTGGAGTTGCACAAGTGAGAAACCCTAAATTTATAAGTCAATATCCTCATTTCTAAGCCTCTACTCTTGTGACTTTAAATTGGAGCTCCTGTTTGACAGTACTGTGCGCCTCTATTTCTAGCCGTCACTTTTTAATACACATGGCTTTCCTCTCCCCATTCCCAGACAGGACTCTTTGATTGGATGTCAGACTCAATTACCCCACAGAAAAACTGATTTTCTCTTCTAAGTGCTCCCTCAAGGTCACTAAGAGAATTTTGTATCTTCTATTTTAAAATAAGTCTTGCCAAACTGTGCCTTTGTCAATTTATTGGTCATCAGTCACAGTCTGCCATTCTCTGTCCTGCTTTATGGAGCTGCAGTCGGACCCTGTAAACATTTCTCTATTGCCAGCTGGTTCAGTATTAGATGTTGTCAATAAAGAGTGCTGAAGGGCCACTGCAAGAGGAAGAGGCTGCTCCTGATGATCAAGTTTGCTGTTTTCTTCAACAAGGTTGCCAGTGGATCCGCTGACTGAAGCTCCCACGGCTCTCACCTCCGTGGCCTTCGATAACCAGCATCAGATTTCCCAAGCCCTCCACGACGTTTCTGGCCACTGGTAAGCCACATCTTGTGAACTCCCTTCAGCACAGACCTTCTGGCACGTTTCTATGCTATTGAAAGACTGTATGTTCCTGTAGCACACACCCTCCCCAACAAGGCATAAATCTAGCACTGGTTTAAAGTGAGAGGGCAGGTTTCTTTTACAGTCTGAATTCCTTCATCGTTCACTCTTCCTTAGTCCCAGAAGAAGTAGCTGCTTTCTGCATTTGTCATCTTGGAGTTCCTTAGAGTTCTCTTTTATTTCTTTTATTATGACTAATGTGTTCCTTTATATTAAAATTTTCCTTTTCAAATTATTAACAGTTGTGTGGTCCTGAATACAACTTGAATTTGGTGTAAGTCTGTTAAGCTGTTTTCAAATGTTGTAGTAAGAGAGTGAAACTATGTGATTTTAGTAGATTTACACAAAATATGTGAGATAAATATATGACAAGAAAGTTCGAAGTGAGAGAATTATGCAATTAAATTATATTATTATGTAAATTGGAAAAAGACCACTATTATCCCACTTTAGCAGCATAATATCCTGTTCAGCTCTGGTGGTCCTGTTCTGTAAGAACAAATTTAAGATTCATTAAAACAGATAAACAAAATGTTACTTAATATAAGAAAAATTTTGAGGCTATAAAAATGTACTTGGTTAGAGAATAATGATTTGCTTGAAGACTTTCAGTTATGGATGACCCAAGTTCTCTAAAATCATCTTCCCTTACTATTTCCTTTTGTCAATTTCAATTTCCCTGTTTCTAACATTAAATTTAAAATTTCAACATTATCTCTGATTTATTTAAGCATTATTAAATATCTACTATTTGTGGGACACTGGCTAGGGAATGGAAGGGATGCAAAGACAATACATCATTTCTGCTCTCAAGGAGCTTGGAATGTAGATATAGAAAAAATGCTAAGTGAAAGTAACTCATACTTTTAGAAATAATGTAAGTGACTAATATGTTCAAAGATAACTTATCAACTTTTTAATAGTTCATTAGATTTGTAATTTTAATGTAAATGTTGAGAGTATTATTCTTGTCATAATGTAAAGCCATATTATTTTACTTTAATTTCTGGAAAAATCATCATGAATTATTTACTGTATTTAAACACAAAGTTTGTGACAGTTGAATAAAAAGTTAAGTTTATTAACTTCTTTAAGTCAAAGCTATCATTCAGATGAGCTTTGGAAAACACCAACTTTTGTCTGATTTGTTATTTTATTAATTATTAGTAGTTATTTGGGTATCTACAACAATCATTATACTTTAATACTTAAAATTAACAGTTATTCTTTCATGTCTTATGATAGCAGTATGAAGATTTTTCCTCACTACTCTCTGCAGAAGGAAAACTTGATAAGCCTACTGATGCTGAAGAGCAAGGTGATAATTCCCAGACAGCAAAAAGCAAGAAGTCCTACTGCTTTCTTCTTGAATGTTACTCCTCCTATCACCATGGTACTGTGCTCTATGGTAAGGCAGCTCTAGTTTTTATTTTTTATTTTAAGATGTGGGGTAAAATTCAGGGTTAGGTATACAAATGTCGATTATGCAGGTACCCTTGTTGATGAGGTGTGCTCTTCCCTCCCCTGGCAGTTTCCCACTACTGCCAACCCCTTTTTTATAGTATTATGATAATTGTTCAAGGTCCACTTATAAATGAGAACATATGGGACTCTGTTCTTTGTTTCTGTTATAGATCACTGAGTATGAGAGACTCTGAATCCATCCAAATTGCTGTGAAGTCCATATGTTTTTGTCTTTCTTTATGGGTGCATAATATTCCATTGTGTATATGTACCACATTTTTTATCCAGTTCAATTTCAATGGGCAGCATGATTGGTTCCATGTTTTTGCTATTGTGAATGGAGCTGCAACAAACATATGTGTGCAGGTTTCTTTTTTGTAGAATGATTTGAGTTCCTCTGGGTATATTCCCAATAGGGGAATTGCTGGGTCATACGGAAGGTCAATTTCTAGTTCTTTCAGAAATCTCCACACTGTCTTCCAAAGAGGTTGCACTAGTTTGCATTCCCACCAGCAATGTAGAAGCATTCCTTTTTCTCTGCATCCTCACCAGCATCTGTTGTTGTTTGTTTTATTCATGATGGCCATTCTTACTGGGGTAAGGTGGTATCTCAGTGTGGTTTTGATTTGCACTTCTCTGATGATTAGTGAGGCTGAGCACTTTTTCATGTGTTTGTTGGCAGCTCATATATCTTTTTTGAGAAGTGTCTATTCATGTCTTTTGCCCACTTTTTATGGGGGCTGTTTGTTTTTTTCCTTTTGGCACGTTTGAGTACCTTGTAGATCCCAGATGTTAGGCCTTTGTCAGATATAAAGTTGGCAAATATTTTTTCCCATTCTGTGGGTTGTCTCCCTGCTCTCTTGATGGTTTCTTTTGCTTTGCAGAAGCTCATCAGTTTGATGAGGTCCCACTTATCTAGGTTATTTCTTATGGTATGGACACTTAGGGTTCTGAACAGGAATTGGTTGACAGTTCCAATTTCCACAAGGCTGTTTCCTGTGTTTTTTAAGATTCTTATAGTTTTAGGTTTTATGTTTAGGTCTTTGATCCATTTAGAATTAATTTTTGTGTATGGTAATAGGTAAGGGTCCTGTTTCAATATTCTGCATGTGATCAGCTAGTTTTCCCAGCACCATTTACTGAATAGGTTCTCCTCTCTCCAGTGGTTGTTGTTGGAGGCTTTGTCAAAGATGAGTTGGTTGAGAAATTGAGATGTTGCTTCCAGAATCTCTATCCTGTTCCATTGGTCTATAGGCCTGTTCTTGTACCCAAACCATGCTGTTTTGATTACTATAGGCTTATAGTAAAGTTTGAAGTCTGGAAGTGTGATACCTTCTGCTTTGTTTCTTTTGCTAAGGATTGTTTTGGCTATTCGTGGTCGTTTATGTTTCCATATGAATTTTTGTATTGTTATTTCCAGGTCTGAGAAGAATGATGTTGGTAATTTGATGGGTATTGCATTGAATCTGTAGATTGCCTTTGGTAGGATGGACATTTTAATGATGTTGATTCTTCCTATCCATGAGCATGGATTATTTTTCCATTTGTTTGTGTTTTCTTGGATTTCTTTGAGCAGTGTTTTGTAGTTCTCATTGTAAAGGTCTTTCACTTCTCTGGTTAGGAAGATGCTGAGGTATTTCATTTTCTTTGTGGCTATTGTGAATTGGAGTGTGCTTTTTATTTGGGTCTCTGCCTGTTTGTTTTTGGTGTATAGGAATCCGCCTGTCTTTTGCACATTTATTTTGTAACCTAAGACTTTGCCAAAGCCCTTTATCAGTGCAAGCAGGTTTTTAACAGGTTTTTCAAGGTATAAGATCATATAATCAGCAAAGAGGGATAACTTGACTTCCTGTTTTCCTATTTGGATACCCCTGATTTCCTTCTCTTGTCCAATTATCCTAGCTAGGACTTCCAACACAATGTTGAACAGAGGGGTGAGAGTGGGTAGTTTTATTTTGTTCTAGTTTTCAGGGGAAATATTTCCAGTTTCTGTCCATTTAGCAATATGTTAGTAGTGGGTTTATTGTAGATGGCACTTACTATTTTGAGGTGTGTTCCTTCTATACCTAGGTGTTTGAGAGTTTTTATCAAAAAAGTGATGCTGCATTTTACCAAAAGCTTTTTCTGCATCTTATGATATAATCATGTGGTTCTTGTTTTTACATCTGATGATGTATTTAATTACATTGATGATCTTGGGAATGTTGAACCAGTCCTGTTTCCTGGGGATGAAACCTACTTGGTCATGATGGATGATTTTTGAGATGTGTTTTTGGATCCGACTTGCCAGAATCTTGTTGAGGATTTTTGCTTTTATGCTCATAAGGAATATTGGCCTGTAGTCCTCTTTTTTTGTTGGATCTTTACCTAGTTTGGGTAACAGTGTGATGTTAGATTTGTAAAACGATTTGGAGAGAATTCCATCTTTCTCAATTGCCTGGAATATCTTCAATAGGATTGGTATCAGCTCTTCCTTGTAAAATTTGCAGAATCCTGCTGGAAAGCCATCCAGTCCAGGATTTTTTTTGTAGGTAGTTTTTGTATGACAGAGTCAATTTCCTGGGTTGTTATTGGTCTGTTTAGTGTCTCAATGTCTTCTTGTTTCAATGTGGGGAGGTTGTGTGATATCAGAAAGTCCTCCATTTCATTTAGGTTATCAAGGTTGTTTCCATGTAGGTGTAATAATCTCTGATAACCTTTTGTATTTCTTTGGGGTCAGTTGTGATTTGATCTTTTGTTTTCTGATTGTGTTTATTTGGACTTTTTGTCTCTTTTTCTTGGTCATTCTGGCTAGTGGTCCATCAGTTTTGTTAATTCTTTCAAAGAATCAGTTTTTGTTTTGGTGATATTTTCCATGATATTTTTGTCTTCTATATTCTGTATTTGGGCTTTTATTTTGGTGATTTGGATTATTCTGCTAAAGTTGGGATTTTGGTGGTCTTCTCTTTCCATTTCCCTTAGGTGATTTGTTAGGCCCTTAACTTGAGATCTTTCCATTTTCTTAATGTGTGCTCATACAGATATACATTTCCCTCTTAGAACTATTTTCATGGCATCCCAGAGGTTGTAATAAGATGTTTCTTCATTTTCATTTGTTTCCAGGAATCTTTTAATTTCTGCTTTGATTTCAGTGGTGACCCAGTGTTGTTTAGCATCATGCTGTTTAGTGTCCATGTCTTTATGGGCTTTGGGGAAAATTTATTGGTCTTGATATTTATTTTTATTTCACTATGGTCTGAGAAGGTGCATGTCAATATTTCAACCTTATGGAATTTATTTATGCTTGATTTATGGCCAAGGATGTGACCGATCTTGGAGCATGTTCCATGTGGTGATCAGTAGAATGTATATTCTGTGGTTGTTGGGTGGAATGATATGTAAGTATTTATTAAGTCCATTTGGTCGAGTGTCAAATTTAGGTTCTGGATCTCCTTGTTGATTTTTTACCTTGATGATCTATCTAGGGCTGTTAGTGGGGGTACTCAAGTCCCCTACTATAATAGTGTTAGGGTCAGTATCTTTTTTTAGTTTACTTACAAGTTGCTTTATAAATGCTGGTGCTCCTCTTTTGGATATGTATATGTTTAGGATGGATGTTTCTTATTGATGGATTGAAGCTTTTATCATTATGTAGTGTCCTGTTGTATCTTTTAAAATTTTTGCTACCTTAAAGATTGTTTTTTCTGATATTAAGATCATGACTCCTGCCTTCTTTTGTGATCCATTTGTCTGGAAACTTGTTTTCCATCCTTTAATTTTGAGTCTGTGTGCATCCCTTGTGGTGAGATGAGTTTCCTGGATGCAGCAAATAATTGAGTCATGGTCTCTTATCCATTTTGTAATTCTGTGTCTTTTCAGTGGTACATTTAATCCATTCACATTCAGACTGATTATTGAAATGTGATTGTTTCTCCCTGTCATGAGGTTCTTATAAAGTTTTTTCTTTGCTTGTTTTCTTTTGATTTTGGGGTTGATGTATGTGTGTGTTTTTAAGTTTCTTGTTGTGCTGTATTCTCTGTTGATTCTGTGCTCTACTGTTCTCTTATGAAGTGTGTGATCATTCTTTTTTTTCTTTCTTCTGTGCTTAATACCTTTTTAAGTGTCTCCTGAGAGCTGGTCTGGAAGTTGCATAATCTCTTAGGGATTTGATGTCTGGGAAGGATTTTAATTCTCCATTACTGATGAAGCTGAGCTTGGCTGGGTAGGAAATCTTGGTTGAAATTGTTTATGTTTGAGGACTTTGAATATTGGACTCCAGTCCCTTCTTGCCTGTAGTGTTTCTGCTGGTAGATCTGCTGCTATTCTGATTGGTTTTCAGAAGGTTTTCCCCGTAGGTGTTTTCCCCGTAGGTGGTCTGGCGTTTCTCTCTTGCTGCTTTTAGGATTTTTTTCCTTCTGCCTCCTTTGTGTAAGTGAATTACTGTGTGTCTAGGTGTTGGTCTTCTCATTTGATGTCTTTTGGGGGTTCTCTGTATCTCTTGTGCTTGGCTGATCACATCCCTGGTGAGATGGGGAAAGTTTTTCTGGATTACCTCCTGGAATACTTGCTCCAAGTTGTTCTCCATTTCCCTTTCTTCTTCTAGAATAACAGTCTGGTGTAGGTTCAGCCTCTTGATATAATCGCACATCTCTTGTAGGCTTTTTTCTTTCTTTCTGAGTTTCCTTTCTATGTTTTTTACAGATCAGGTTAATTCCATGTTCTAGTCTTCAAGTTCTGAGATTCTTTCTTCAGCTAGATTAATTTTGCTTTCCTTGCTAGTCATCTTGTTATTTATTTCCTGGATAAAATTTCTTGGTTGCCAAAATCTCTGTTACAAGTTCTTTTAGTGTTGCACCTTGTCTTTCTTGAGTCTTATTCACTCTTTCCATCCATTCCCTAATCTCTGTCATATTCTGCAGCCAGTTGTTGGTGACTTCCATTGTTTGGTCTCCAAGGTCTGATTTTTCAGGAGTTTTCTCTTTGTTACACTTGAAATTGCCTGTGGTCATTCTTTGGTTTTTCCTAATTTGTGACAGATATCTTGTTTTTCTTTTTAGTTCTATTATTCTGTGTCAGAGGGAGAGGCTTTCCCCTCTGATGTTTGCTCAGCCCTTTATTCTTTCTTTATATGAGCTCTGGATTTGTTGTATTTTGAAATATAACTGTGGGTGGTAAGCTTTGCTGTCTCTTGTAGTTTTTGAAAGTCAAATAGATAGGGGATGGGGCACTAGGATTCAGAAACTACTTGCAAATTTTATAATGTTCACTGATTGTGGTGTGAGTTCCTTGAGACCCACTCCCCACCACCACTCTGTATAACGGTGCAAAGCAGAAACCAATGCAAAAAACAATGGAACACATACACAGAGACATACACACATATACCCCCAAACAAACTGGAATAACAACAGAGTGAAACAAAATGAACAACAACAAAAAAACCAAGAGAACTGAACACACACACACACACGCATGCACAGCGCGTGCGCGCACACACACACACACACACACACACACACACGCACGCACGCACACACACACACACACACACACCTGGAACAAAGTGAATGGCGAAGAAAAACAGAAAGACCAGGAAAAAAAAAAAAAGAAATTCAGATTGAACCCTCACACATATATTGACACACACCTTAAACTGTTAAAAAAAGAAAAAAGAAAAAACCCAGAAGAACAAAATATCAAAAACAACAACAATAAAATTGAAAGATGAACACTCATTAATTCACATACATGCATAAACAGAAAACAACAAATGAAAGAAGAAGAGAGAAACAGAGAAAAAAAAGAAAAAAAGAAAAAAGATTGGGGAATGCAGATCAAACCCTCACATACACATTCATGCACAAAGGAATAAATATTCAAAAAACAAAAATAACAAAAAAGCAGGCAAAAATTTTTAAAAATTAAAGACAAATTAAAAAATTTTAAAATTCTTTGGGAGGCTCTGTAATTGTTCCTCTAATCTGGACTCTCCTGCAGAACTTCCACCTCTTTCACTCTCTTCCAAGTGAAGGAGGTGGGGCAGTGGAGGTGGGTGGGGTTGTAGTCCTCCCTTCCCACTCTCTTATGGTCAGGGAGATCTCCTCTGGTGGGGAGGTACAGGATTGTCTCTTCCCCAGGTATGCACTCATGGGGTGTGCTCCAGCCAGGTCTATCCTGGAATGGAGTTCTCCTATTGCAGCTGATGTCCAGACTCTGCCTGGGTTTGTCCCTCTCAGTCATGGCCCAGATGTGTGGGTCTGATGTTCAGAGGATTGCTGGGGAGGAGGGGGTCTGAGTCAACCCCAGACTCACCACTGATCTCTTTAGAGTTCTTCCTCGTCCTTTTCTGGCCATGCCCTTTGTCCCATGGCTGGATCAGGGTAGGAGGTAGGGCGCCTGGGACTCAGTACCCCTGAGGTCCCTCTGAAGTTTGTGCTTTCAGGATATTCCCTTTGGGTCACGATCAACCCCTGAGTAGTTGACCTGCCAGTCACAGAGATCAGGTCTGTTGTTCCGTGGTGAGCAAGTCAGAGCACATTCTTGCCCTGTCTTCAAGATGGTGGTGGGGTGCTTTTCTTGTCCTCTTTGGTAAGATTCTGTCTTTGGGATTTCTCTGCAGCCCCTGCTGCCAGTGCCTGGCCAGGTGCTGAAGTGGTGAGACAAAGCCTGAAGCTGGCAGTGTCTCCCCACTGCTTCTTCACAGGAAAACTTTTGTCCATTTTAAAACAAAAAATGGCACTCAGCTTCTGCAACTTGGGAAGAGCCAAGGACCAAGCAGAGAAGCTGCAGCACCAGCTGTTGCACCAGGGCCCTGGCCACTTGCTCACAAGTCCTCAGTTGGTCAGTCTCTCCCAGCATTTTCTTCCCAGGAAGGGTTTTGTTGATTTAAAAATAAATGGCACTCAGTTTCTGCTTTGACATTGAATTGCGAATGTCAAAGCTGAACAGCTGTGGCACCAGCCACTGTACCAGGAGATCCCTGGCCACCAGCTCCCTAACCCTCACTCAGTCAGCCACTCACATGCCCACTCATTCACCAGTACATACACAAAATTTTCCATACACTCACTCACTCACACTGGGACTCGCATGGTCTGACTGGCTCTGCCACCATCTTCCTGACCCTCCCCCAGTTCTAGTTCTTAATAACAGGATAAATAACCTAGTATAGTATAAAATTAGATGGTTGCAGCTTTTCCTTTAATTAATTAAATTTGTTCCTATGTTCTACGGAAAAGCGGGACTTTCTTTCTTTTGGGGAGGGATTGATTTCTTTTTTCTTTTTTTTTGAGTTGGAGTCTCACTCTGTCACCCAGACTGGAGTGCAGTGGCATGCTCCCGACCAACGCAGCCTCAACCTGCTGGGCTCTGGCGATCCTTCTGCCTCAGCCTTCCAAGTAGCTGGAACTACAGGCGCGCACTACCACGCCTGGCTAATTTTTTGATTTATTGTAGAGATGAGGTTTCACCAAGTTGCCCAGGCGGATCTCGAACCCGCGGGCTCAGGCAATCCACTCGCCTCAGTCTCCCAAAGTGTGGGATTACAGGCTGAGTCACTGAGCCCAGCCGGGATTGATTTCTAATAATAAAGTACAATGGGGAGGAGGCAGAGGGAGATAAGCCTAGCTGTCTAGGGTGCATGACCGGGGTGGGCTGGCTACATAAACTGTTGCTGTGCTGCTTCTTGGTGGCTGCTTTGTTGGCCAGGCTCTTGGCCTTCTCTGTAGCTGCCAGAGCCGTCTCCTTCACCTTCTCCTTGGCTTCCTTGGCTGTCTCAACAAACGTTTTGGAAGGGGCCTCATCTTGCAGCTTGGCCGAAATGTATTCATGGTTTTGGTCACATTGCTTTTGAACCATGTGAGGTCAAATTCCTGGACAGTTCTGGAGACACCAAACAAGCTGGAGGAGCCCCAGGCTTCCTGCCACTGTCGTCAGAGTTCACATGCCAAACACATCGTTCCTCCACCACCATCAGCAGGGCGTGGTGGATATTCCAGGTGAAGGGGGTCATGGATTGATTCTGTGGGTCCACAATAAAGTCCTCCAGGATGTATACCGAGTGAGCAACAATGGCAGGAAACAGCCGCTTAGCCCAACAGAGCATCCTGTTGGTCTTGGTCAGAAGTCACCGGGCACAGGAGCTTCTGGTTGGGGATCACCTCCTGGCATACTATGTCTTCCGTCAAGACATGTTTGCTATAGGGATTCAGGTACCACAGCCAGAAGTCGGCAAACACTTGGTCCCAGGAACTCCAGAACACGCTCTGGCCCAGGAAATACTTCACTATGGTCCCAGCCTGCTGTGGTGGGCTCAGCGCCCATGCAACATCAAAAACACAGAGCCTGGAGGGCTTGCAGGGGCCGGGCTGGGGCTCAGTTCATGCCCGCTGCCAGGCTTGCAGTTCATTTTCCACTGCACGCAAGCAGCAGCTGCTGCCATGAGTCGATTGCCTGCTGAAAGCCTTTCTTTAAGACTCAACAGCACTATTCACAATAGCAAAAACATGGAAGCAACCATGCTGCCCATCGAAAAAGGACTGGATAAAAAAATGTGGTAAATATACCCGACAGAATAGTACGCAGTCATAAATAAAGAAGGACAAAATTATGAACTTGGCAGCAACTTGGATGGACTTAGAATCTATAATGCTCAGTGATCTATCACAGAAACAAAGAATTGAGTACCACATATTCTCACTCATCAGCAGACCTTGAATGATTATCATAATACTATAAGAAAAGGATTGACAGTAGTGAGAAACTGTGCAGGCGTGGGAGGCAACTCATCAATAAGGGTACCTGTATAATGACCATTTGTATACCTAACACTGTATTGTACTCCACATCTTTAAAATAAAAAAAATTGATAATTAAAATAATTTCCAAATATTGATTAAGGAAGGAAGGAAGGAAGGAAAGAAAGAAAGAAAGAAAGAAAGAAAGAAAGAAAGAAAGAAAGAAAGAAAGAGAGAGAGAGAAAGGAAAAAAAAAAAGACTCATCCTTATCTCTTTCCAATTTGATCTCTTTTCTCTGGCTTCTTGACTCAGTCCTCTTGTCTTATGTCCTTACCCCTCCCTGAGGAGTCTCCAGTTCTTTCCAAGTGACAGAGAATCCCAAGGAAGTGCAGGCCCAGAGTCTCTCATGTCTCTATCCGTTCTTTCATTGCAGATTATAGTTTGCAAGATCTTTATTTCTTCCTGGGTGTACCCTGGTCTGAAGAGGGCTAGGAGGGTGCTTTTGTTCTCCTGAGCAGCAGTTGAGTTGGTGGGTACTTTGACTTTGCTTCAAGATCTTTACCAACAATGACTGAGGCTGTTTTTTTTCCCCCTGAATGTACCTAAGTGCAAACATACTTTTATCTATATTAGCTTTGTTCTAAAAACCACGCTATTCTCAACATGAAGAATTTAGATTTTTCATATTGATATGACTTCAATACTGAGCTTTAATGAAAAAGTAGTGTGTGCTATTATCATTGTGCAAAGGGAACAAGTCCCTAGAAGGCAGAGATGATGTATTATTTATGTAGGTATTTAATGAAACTGGATTGAATCGGAAACAAAACCAATGTTTTAAGTCTGGGTGACTGGCAGGAGAATGCAATATTTCTCCTGATAATGAGGAATTAATTCAGTCCATCTTGCCCCCAAAACGTTAACTTTATACACTGTATTCCCTAAGATAGAAACCTGGGAATCAAAGCTCTCTCTTGTCAAATCAAATTCACATCAAATCTGCCATCATGTCCAGTTAATCCTACCTCATAGCTATCTCTTGACTCTGTTATCTCTTTTCCAAACCTTTTCTTTTTTTTTTTGAGTTGGAGTTTCTCCCTGTCACCCAGACTAGAGTGCAGTGTCATGCTCACAACCACCACAGGCTGGATCTGCTGGGCTCGGGTGATCACTCCACCTCAGTCTTCCAAGTAACTGGAACTATAGGTGCGTGCCACAATGCCTAGCTAATTTTTTGATTTATTGTAGAAATGAGGTCTCATCAAGTTGCCCAGGCTGGTCTCTAACCCCTGGGCTCAGGCAGTCCTCTCACCTTGGCTTCCCAAAGTGCTGGGATTACAGGCGTGAGCCACTGTGCCCGGTTTTCAAATCTTTTCTTACACTATAGGGTCTATGGGGTGAATTCTAAGCTTTGTAGCATTGCATACAAGGCACTTGATAATCTGACCCTTACCTACTTTGTGGCCTCATTTTTAGCTACTCTTAATTTGTGGTCATGAAAATGCAGCACTCAGGTTTTCTACTGCAGGAAATATAACTGACTAAAAGTTCCAGATATTGCCTCTCTAGTTCTGCTCTTGTGTTCACATCAAGGCCATGGTCCCCATAGGCTTTTCTCAGCTCAAGTCAGAGTACAGTAAGGATTTGAATACAGGCCCATTCTTAGGAGACACAGGACTCCTTGAACAGGTGACTTTAGTTGGAGGACTCCCCTCAACTCTGCCTGGCTAAGATTTTCTTGGATGCGTGCTACATCTGAGACTCACCCTACACAAGCTTCTTTCATAGACTGTCTCTCCCACAGGGGTCAAACCTGCATTATGGTCTGAAGACTCCCTCTACCTCTTCTGGCTCTTTCTCCTTTCTCCTTTACAGGCATTTTCCCCCAGTATATCTCTTGCACATCTAATCCCATTTTGGTATTTTCTTCTTGGAAGACACAAACTAACAAAAGATGGTGCCAAGAATGGTTGGAAGAAAAAAGTGATAAGACTGGGCTTGGGAACTGGCTTACACACTACCTTCAGGCAGAGGAGGTCATCCTGAGTGTTATCTATGGACAGTCTGTGGTACCAGGTGGCAACCTAATTGCTAAAGATTTCACTGATTCTAATCTGGGAAGGGAGTGCAAATGCACTGATTTAGGCCTATGAAAGATAAGCGGGAAATGGTGCCTAGGAGCACAGCAGAGAGGATTGGTTCCTGTCAAACTTGTACTGATGCTTTGTAAAGAAATAGCGAGAAATTGAGGGCCATTAACAGGCGATTAAAGGCCAAGTGTAGAAGCTTGAGGGCCTTCTTTTGTAGTTTGTACTGTGAAAGAGCAGAGAGAGCTGAGCCCAGATTGAGTATCTGATGCAGGAATACCTTGTAGAGATATATTGGGCAGTAATAAAACAAGTTATACAATTTTTTTTGTTTCCCAGTGCATATAAAAGCTATGTTTGTACTATACTATAGTCTATTGAGTGTGTAATAGCATTGTGTCTAAAAAAAAGTTCACACCTTAATGAAAATTGATTAAAAAATGTGAATGATTATCCGAGGCTTCAGTGGGTCATAATCTTTTTGTGATAAGGGGTGTTGCTTTGATGTTGATGGTTGCTGAAGGCTGAGGTGGCTGAGGTAATTTCTTAAAAAAAGATAATAGTAAACTTTGCAGCATTGATTGACTCTCCCTTTAAAGAAAGATTTCTCTGTAGCTGTGATGCTGTTTGAAAGCACTTTACCTATAAAAGAGCTTCTTTCAAAATTGGAGTCAATTCTCTTAAAAATTGTCACAGCTTTATCCACTAAGTTTATGGAATATTCTTTTTTTTTTTTTTTTTGAGTTGGAGTCTCACTCTGTCACCCAGACTGGAGTGCAGTGGCCGCTTCAGGCCACCACAGCCTGGACCTGCTGGGCTCCGGCGATCCTTCCGCCTCAGCCTTCCAGTAGCTGGAACTATAGGTGCGCGCTACCACACCCAGCTAATTTTTGATTTATTGTAGAGATGAGGTCTTGCCAAGTTGCCCAGGTGGGTCTCAAACCCACGGGCTCAGGCAATCCACTCACCTCAGCCTCCCAAGGCGCGGGATTACTGGCTGAGCCACCGCGCCCGGCTTATGGAATATTCTAAATCCTTTGTTGGTTTTTCAACAATGTTCACAGCATCTTCACCAGAAGTAGATTCTATCTCAAGAAACCACATTATTTGCTCATCTATAAGAAGCAACTCCTCCTGTGTTCAAGTTTTAGCATGAGACTGCAGCAATTCAATCACGTCTTCAGGATTCACTTGTAATTTTAGTCCTCTTGCTATTTCTACCACATCTGTTGTTACTTCCTCCCCTGAAGTCTTGAACCCCTCAAAGTCAACCATGAGGGTTGGAATCAACTTCTTTCAGCCACTGTTATTGTTGATACTCCTCCCATGAATCACAAATGATCCCAATGGCATTTAGAATGGTGAATTTTGTTTAGAAGGTTTTCAATTTATTTTGCTCAGATTCATCTGAAGAATCAGTTTCTATGACAGCAATAGACTTACAAATAGTATTTATTATATAATATGAATTAAAAGTATAAATGATTCCTTGTTTCATAGAATGTGAAATAAATGTGTTAACAGGCATGAAAACACATTAATCTCCTTGTATAGTTCCATCAGGGCTTTTGCGTGATCATGTACATTGTCAATAAGCAGTAATATTTTGAAAGGGACATTTTTTTTCCTAAGTAATACGCTTCAATGGTGGATTTAAAATATTTAGTAGACCATACTGTAAATATTTAGGTGTTTCTAAGTAATAGTTTTCAACAGTGGACTTCAAATGTTTAGTCAACCATACTGTAAAATGCTTAGTGAACATATGTGCTGCCCTCCAGACTTTGTTGATTCATTGACAAAGCACAGGAAGAATAGATTTAGTGTAATTCTTAAAGGCCTAGGATTTTGGGAATGATAAATGAACATATGCTTTCACTGAAAGTCATCAGATGTGTCAGCCCCAAACTAGAGAGTCAGCCTGTCCTTTGAAGCTTTGAAGTCAGGCACTGACTTCTCTTCTCTAGCTATGAAATTCCTAGATGGTATCTTCTTCCAGCAGAAGGATGTTTTTTCTACATTGCAAATCAGTTTTTTAGTGTAATTGCCTTCATCAATGACCTTAGCTAGATCTTCCAGATAATTTGTTGCAGCTTTCCCATCAGCCCTTGCTGCTCACCTTGCACTTTTATGACTACTTCTTTTCTTAAATCTTATGAGCCAACCTCTGCTACCTTCAGACTTTTCTTCTGCAGCTTATTCACCTCTCTTAGCCTTCATAGAGTTGAAGAGAGTCAAGGCCATGCTTAAGGGAAAGTTTTGGCTGCTTTGATCTTCTATCTACATCATTAAAATTTTTTTCATATCAGCAATAAGACTTTCTCTTTCTTATCATTCATGTGCTCACTGTAGTATCACATTTAATTTGCTTCAAGAACTTTTCCTTGGCATTCACAACTTGACTAACTGTTTGGTTGACATGCTTTCCTCACTAAACTTAATCATTTCTAGCTTTTGATTTAAAGTGAGAGATATGGCCAGATGTGGTGGCTCATGCCTATAATTCCAGAGCTTTGGAAGGCTGAGGGAGGGTGATTGCTTGAGACCAGGAGTTTGAGATCAGCAAAACCTGGTATCTATAAAAATTGTAAAAATTAGCCAGGCATGGTGGCACACCATTGTAGTTCTAGTTACCTGAGAGGCTGAGGCAGGAGGATTGTTTGAACCCAGGGATTCTAGAATGATTGCACAGTGCACTCTAGCCTAGGTAACAGAGCAAGGTCGTCTGTAAAAATAAATAAATAAATGATGAGGGATGTTTGACTCTGCCTTTCATTTGAACACATAGAGGTAGGGTTGTAAATTGACCTCATTTTAATATTGTTGTATCTTAGGGAAGAGAGAGGCCCAAAGAGAGGAAGAGAGATGGGGGAATGGTCAGTCAGTGGAGTAGACAGAACATATATGACATCTATTGATTACGTATACTGCATTATATGGGCATGCTTTGTGGTACCTCAAAACAATTACAACAGTAACATCAAAGATCATTGATCACCAATAACCACAGATCACCATACAGATATAATAATAATAGGCAAGACTGAAATACTGTGAGATATGAATTGAAATACTGTGAAATACTGTGTCACCAATATGTGACACAGAGACATGAAGCAATCACATACTGTTTGAAAAATGGCCCATGATACACTTGTTCGATTCTGAGTCACCACAAAACTTTGATTTGTAAGTAACTCAATATTTGAGAAGTACAATGAAGCAAAGTGCAATAAAACAAGGTATGCCTGTCCTTTGAGTCACAGAGCTCCAGAAATATTTAAATGCTCAGCTAAGACAGATCTGTAACGCCAAGATCAGGGCCTTGATTGGAAAAACTGGGATCCTGAAAAATGAGGCCAAGACATCTGGATGAATGTCCCTTATAATGTTGGTTCTGTAGACCTATGTGAACCCTCAAACCTTTCAGACATGATCTAGCCTCCACAGTAAGAGCTAGCCCTTCCCTTGCTGGAGAACCTGGCAGTGTTATCTCATCCACAAGGGACAGATGCTCCCTTAGTGGCTGCTCCTGCTTCTCCTTCAGGTTGATAGTTGAATGTTAGGTCCTAACATTTTTTAGCTAAAAACATGCTAGGCTGAAAAAGGAGGAAGCAAATTAAGAACCAAAGACGCTTCAAAACTCAATAGAATTTTCCAGCAGAAACCAAGGGAGTAGCCCTGGCATTGGATTTTGAGGGTGCTTGATTAAGGCGACCAGAAAATAGTACTGTGTAAGAAAATAATTTATTGATTTAAGAACATTCTCTCGAGACATGGAATTTAGCATACTGGCAAAGTTGTCAGAAGATGGGAAAAAAGTCTTTTCTAAGCTGACTGTTAGAAACCTGGAGAAAGCAGTGGTCAAGACTAACCAAGGGAAAATGCCCGAGTTGTACTATCAGATGGTAGAGGGGAATGGATGAAAAGGATCAGAGTGGGCATGGTGGAATGGATGCATGATGTGAGGCTAGAAGTCACCCAGAAGATCATAGTCCATGAGGCAGCCCATGCAGCAATATCATCAAGAATGTTCTGGAGAGAGGGATACTGGCATCATTGCGGGGTTAGCAGTGGCTTTCTTCTGCCAGGTGGTCACAGAACTGGGCTCATACACCCATGGAGATAGAGCCCACTCCTACCACCCCTGTCCTTCTATTGTTTTGTCTTCACAGTGACAGATATCTAATTCTTCAAAGGATTTGCCTTTCCCCTGAAGAGCTTCATGATTGCTACTATTCACATAGATGTAGGATGTTTTATACACAGGTATGGAAACTCACCCAACACAGCATCTGATCAAGAGCCCATTCAACAGTGAAGAAGATGCTGAAGTGACCCACGACCATGGGATCCACCAGTTATGTGACATACCATGTCATTTAGAAGCATCCAGCCTCATAAAATGTCGTCATGGCACTCAAAGGCACAGAGGAATTGCCAGCTCAGAGGAAACCCTTTGAAAGCATGGGGTGTCATATTGCAAGTTGCAGTACATATATATTAAATCAGGGGCTTCTTTATTGTGTTGTGTCTCCACTGGGAAGAATATATGGGTCCAGAAACCAAAAGGGATTTTGGGATTCCCATCCTTATAACTGGGTTCTGTAGGGTTAGAGGTCTTGGCCCCCAAAAGGGATACCCTTTTCCTGGGTGACACAGTAAGGTGTTTAATGACTACAGCATAGGACTACTTCCAGGGCACTTTAGACCTTGTGTCCCAAGACCAGCAAGCAAGAAGAGGAGTCACTATCATGACAGGGATAACTGATTCTGATCACCAGGAGGAGGTGGGATTGCTTTCACACCATGAAGTGGAAGGGAGACGTATGTGTGGAGCCCAAGTGACCTATTTAGGATACTTCAGGTATTGTGTTGCTCATAACAATCAAATGGACAACACAGTCATTGTACCTTGAGAATAATATACTTGCCAATGGCTTGGGCACCTCAATAATGAGGGTTTGGGTAAGTTACCATAGCCTACTCAAGTGACAGTTGAGGAAAAGGGAATTTTAAGATGGAAAATGGAGAAGGGAGAGGATGAGGAGCAGTTGTGGTACTGAGACCAATGGCAGTGACAATTCTTCCCACTAATCTCTCTTTTTAAAGCTTTCCCTAGAAAAAGAGGCTCCCCAAACCACAGTAGAGATGTAGGTTTATGTGTCACAAGACATGGACTGTAGTGACCATAGCAAACACCAGTCAGTTCTCCTGCGGCATGGAACACAATTCACTCTACATGGTGCACTCTAGACCTGAGGCCACAATTCCCAAGGGTTGCTCCCAGCTAGTGACTGAGTATGGTGGAGTTATGAATGCAGGCCCATTCCCATCAGACACAGGAGATCCATTTAACAGGTAACTTTGACTTGTAGACTCTCCTTTGGCATGGCTGTCTTAGAGCTGCGACCTGAGACTACTTACCCAATCCTCCTTCCTTCCCCCTCTCTTTCATAGGTGTCAGACCTGCATCATGGTCTGAAGGCCCTCCTCACCTCCTCTGGCTCTCTTTCTTTTATCTATCATCACAGTCTCCCCTTCCCCAATAAACCTCTTGCATGTCTAATCCTATGTTGCTGCCTGCTTCTCTAGGATCTCAAACTAGCATATTCTTGAGTATGGCCACTTCCCTGCAGAGCCTCTATGTTCCAGGCATGCAAAACTCACTTGGATTTTCCTGATCCTGCCATGAGCTCTCTCTCTTCTGGATCTTTGAAGAAGTTATTTCCGCTGCTGAAATGCCCTGTCACTTCATACCCATTTGGCAAATCCATCATCATTTTTTAAGATATAGCTTTAGTTCGTCAACTAGTTATAACTATTTGTACTATTTCATTGTAAGTAAAGTGACTTTATCTTGTCATGGTATCTCTCACAGACCATGGAAGTTATGATAAACGTGTAATAAGTACTTTATGCATCTATCTCCATTTCATCTATTTTGAGTTGGAGTATCACTCTGTCTGTAATAGTGAAACATTATAAACAACCTAAATGTCCAACTAAATTTAAAGGATAGCCTAATTATAAGATTTCATACCTGTCATTAAAATGATGTCATAAAGGGAATACTTAACAGCATTCTTACTCAGGAAATACTATATAAACGTTATTGTTACTTTGGAAAATTGACTCTTTGTGGTTGCTATGTTTTCATACGAATTTCTGTAATGCTGTTTTCAGGTCTGAGAATGATGGTATTTTTTTTTTTTTTTTTTTGAGTTGGAGTCTCACTCTGTTGCCCAGACTGGAGTGCAGTGGCTGCTCCCGGCCACCGCAGCCTTGACCTGCTGGGCTCTAGCGATCCTTCCGCCTCAGCCTTCCAAGTAGCCGGAATTACAGGCATGCGCTACCATGCCCGGCTGATTTTTTGATTTATTGTAGAGATGAGGTCTCGCTGCCCAGGCGGGTCTCGAACCCGCGGGCTCAGGCAATCCACTCACCTCAGCCTCCCAAAGGCGCGGGATTACAGGCTGAGCCACCGAGCCCGATGATGTTGGTAATTTAATGGGTATTGTGTTGAATCTGTAGATTGCCTTTGGTAGGATGGACATCTTGACAATGTTGACTCTTCCTATCCATGAGCATGGAATATTTTTCCATTTGTTTATGTCTTCTTGGATTTCTTTGAGCAGTGTTTTACAGTTCCCATTTAAAGGTCTTTCACTTCTCTGGTTAGGAAGATGCTGAGGTATTTCATTTTTGTGTGTGTGTGGTTATTGCGAATGGGATTGTGCTTTTTATTTGGTTCTCTGCTTGCTTGTTGTTGGTGTATAAGAGTGCAATTTATTTTGTACCCTGAGACTTTGCCAAAGTTCTTTATCAGTGCAAGAAAGTTTTTGACAGATTCTCTTGGATTTTCAAGGTATAGGATCATATTGTCAGTAAAGAGGGATAGCTTAACTTCCTCTTTTCCTATTTGGATACCTCTGATTTCCTTCTCTTGTCTAATTGCTCTAGCTAGGACTTCTGGCACTAAGTTGAACAAGAGAGGTGAGAGTGGACAGCCTTATCTTGTTCCAAATTTCAGGGGAAATATTTCTAGTTTCTGTCCGCTTAACAATATGCTACCTGTGGGTTTATTGTAGATGGCACTTACTATTTTGAGATATGTTCCAAAACAATCCTTAGCAAAAGCAACAAAGCAGGAGGATCACACTTCCAGACTTCAAACTTTACTATAAGGTTACAATAGTCAAAACAGCCTGGTATTGGTACAAGAACAGGTATACAGACCAATGGAATAGGATAGAGATTCTGGAAGCAAAACCTCAATTTCTCAACCAACTTATCTTTGACAAAGCCTCCAAAAACAGCCATTGTAGAGAAGAGAACCTATTCAATAAATTGTGCTGAGAAAACTGACTGATCACACGCAAAAGATTGAAATAGGACCCCTCCCTATCACCATACACAAAAATTAACTCTAAATGGATCAAAGACCTAAGCGTAAAACCTCAAACTATAAGAATCTTAGAAAATGCAGGAGACACCCTATGAAAATTG
The DNA here is from genome assembly GCA_027257055.1 of Cephalopachus bancanus. Lineage (NCBI taxonomy): Eukaryota > Metazoa > Chordata > Mammalia > Primates > Tarsiidae > Cephalopachus > Cephalopachus bancanus. The sequence goes on from JAPVLO010000234.1 coordinate 1,539,381, forward strand.
GTGTTGGCAACCAATTCCTAATCAAAACCCCGAATGCCCATGCCATAAGAGATAAGATAGACAAGTGGGACCTCATCAAACTGAAAAGCTTCTGCAAAGCCAAAGAAATAATCAAGAGAACAGGGAGACAGCCCAAAGAATGGGAAAAAATATTTGTCAACTGTATATCTGACAAAGGCCTAACATCTAGGATCTACAAGTGACTCAAACATGCTGAAAGAAGAAAACAAACAGCCTCATTAAAAAGTGGGCCAAAGTGGGGGCACACCTCATCAACAAGGGTACCTGCATAATGAACATTTATATACCTAACCCTGAATTGTACCCCACATATTTAAAATAAAAAAAAATTAAAAGAGGGAAAAAACAACAACCAAAAATAAAAATATAATAAAGAGGACAAGAGAAAAGAAAAAAGAAAAAAGAATTTAGTCAGTCTTTGCCATCGGAGGACGAAGATATGTCAGGCCTTGTTCTCTGCTGTAGCCATAGGACTGAACCCTGCATTCTGTGTTTCAAGAAAAACAAAATTATCAACAGGGTCACATACCTCAAAAAGTTAGAGTCCAATGGGATCTGGGAGTGATGGTGAAGTTCACCAGTGCAATTTCAGTGGAGTGGGGGGAGAAGTATGGAGGACTTTTGGGAGGTGGAGGTCCCTTTCTGCCAAGTGAGGAGGGAGTGAGAAGCAGGCCGGTGTGGGGTCAGGGGGAAGTGGGTGAAAGACATGAATAGATATTTCTCAAAGGAGATATAGGGCAGTCAACAGACACATGAAAAAGTGCTCAGTCTCACTAATCATCAGAGAAATGCAAATGAAAATCACATTGAGATACCACCTAACTCCAGTAAGAATGGCCATAATTAATAAAATAAACAACAACAGATGCTGGGGAGGATGCAGAGGAAAAGGAACACGTCTACACTGCTGTTGGGTATGCAAACCAGTACAACCTCTTTGGAAGACAGAGTGGTGATTTCTGAAAGAACTAGAAATTGACCTTCCATATGACCCAACAATCCCCCTATTGTGAATTTTCCTGGAGGAACCCAAATCATTATACAAAAAAGATCCCTGCACACGTATGTTTATTGCAGCACTATTCACAATAGCAAAAACATAGAACCAACCGTGCTGCCCATTGAAACTGCACTGGATTAAAAAAATGTAGTACATATACACAATGGAATATTATGTAGCCATAAAGAAGGACAAACATACGGACTTTGCAGTAACTTGGATGGATTTAGAATCTATCATACTCAGTTATCTATCAAAGAAACAAAGAACAGCGTATCATATGTTCTCACTCACAAGCAGACCTTGAACAATGATCACAATACTATAAGAAAGGGATTGGCAGTAGTGGGAAACTGCCAAGGGAGGGGGTGTGGGATTGGAAGTTGAGGGAAACTGCTAGGGGAGGGGTGGCATACCTCATCAACAAGGGTACCTGCATAATGAACATTTGATATGAATTGTACCCCAGATCTTTAAAAAAAGAAAAAAGAAAATTGAATATTCTCCATTGGGCTCAAGAAAAAAAGTTCACTTGCTTTTTCTCTTGAAGAATAGTCTTCAGATAAAAGCAACACATATAATAATCTTACTGAAAACCAAGATACCACATTTATTTCTACATTGCTATCCTTTGTACAATCAGTATAAATAAAGTTGGGAATAGTGGCTCACGCCTGTAATCCTTGGCACTATGGGAGGCTGAGGTGAGAGGATCGCCTGAGCCCACGTGTTCAAAACCAGTCTGGGCAACTTGGTGATACCTTGTCTCTACAATAAATAAAAAAAACTAACTGGGTGTGGTGGCGTCCACCTATAGTTCCAGCTCCTTGGAAGGCTGAGGTGGAAGGATTGCCTGAGCCCAGCAGGTTGAGGCAGTTGTGACTGTGAGCCTGCCACTGTATTCCAGCCTGGATGACAGAGTCTGATTCAAAAAAATAAAAATAAATAAAAAGTGTTTACTTACATTTATTGTAAGCCTTCTTGGGCTTTCATGCTACCACAGTCTCAAAATTTTCCTGTTATCTTTCTGACGGTTTCTTCTAGCTTTCTTCTGCTGGGTCCTTTTCACCTACCTGACACGATTCACATTTCTGAGGTCTCACACCTCGGTGTGCTTTCCTGTTCATTCTATATACTCTCCTTATACAACCCCCACCCCACCCCTTCCCCATGCCCTCAAATATCATCTTTTTTGCTAAATTCATTGTTTGCTAAATATATTCCTGAACTACAGATGTTCATATCTCATTATGTGTATTGTATTATTTAGGTTCTTTGTCTGCAAGCAACAGAAACTAAACAAGCCTAACTTAAAGAGGAAAGTTATTGGCAGAATGATGTTAGAATTCATAGAATTCGGAACCAGGCTAGACTAAGAGGTGAGACCACTGCAGTTATCTTGCAGTAAAAGCTCTACTGCAGTCTCTCAGTTCAAGATTCATGATTAGGTAAGAAAGCATTTGATTGGCCTAGTGAGGGTCATGTGCTTTCTCCTTAATTTGTGGAGGCAGGTTTCTGATGACAATCTTAATGGATTTTGTCTATTGATGGAGAAGTAAGTCCTTAACGGGAGAAACTTGGATGTTTTAAGGAAGGGAAAATTGATCTTAGGTAGTAAAAAACAAAACAAAGAAAAAAATAACAAAATAATAGATGTTTACTATCTTTATTTTTAGAGAATTATTTATTTATTTATTCATTTTTTATTTTAGATTCAGGGGGTACTCATGCATGCTTGTTACTTGGATGTATTGTGTGGTGGGGTGAATTGGGTCTCAGGTGGCCCATTCCCCAGATAGTGAGCATTGTGCCCCATAGGTAGTTTCTGAACTCTAACTCCTGTTTCTTATTTAGAGCACTTAAAATGTCCTATTTTTAAAAGGGAAGTCATAATCTCCCCTTATAAGTCCTCTTCTTCTAGAGTCCTCTATGTCAGTAAAGTGGATCCCTACCATGCAGAAACTCAAACCTACAAGCTTTTCTTTACTCCTCCCTCCCTGATACCTTCCACCTTTTGGTCAACCATCAGTTCAATCACTCCCACTATCTCCATCACTCCTCAACCCATCTGTGCCTCTCATCTCTACTGCCACCACCCTAAGCAGGTCAGGTTAGCATTATCTTTCACCTCGATATTCAAAAGCCTTCAAAGTGGAGTATTCTGCTATTCTACAGCCACATTGTGATGAGAGTAATTTAAACAAATTAATCACATTAGATCTTCTCCAGAAAGATTGTATTAATTTGTATTCAGTGGCAGTGCATATGGGTGTATATGTCCTCACATGCTTTGATCACTATGTTATTAAAAAAACTTTACCAAATAAATTGGCAAAACCTTCTGACAATTTGTTTATATATATGTATTTGTATTTTTTTATTTTAAAGATGCCAACTTATTTCTGCCAATTTTTTTTTTTTTAATCAAAGTATCATTCTGTTGCCCAGGCTAGAGTGCAGTGGCATGTTCATGGCCACCACTGCCTTGGTTTACCGGGCTCAGGTGATTCTTCCAAGTAGCTGGAACCACAGGCACGTGCCACCTCAACTGGCTAATTTTTAAAAAATTTATTGTAGATATGAGGTCTTGCCAAGTTTAGAGACCAGGCTGGTCTCTAACCCATGGGCCCAGGTAATCCTCTCACCTCGGCCTCCCAAAGTGCTGAGATTATGGGATTGAGCCCCCGTGACTGGCCTGCCAATTTGTTTTAATAGAAATTTCTCTGATTATTATTAAGACTAATTTTTTTCTCATATATTTCTTGCTAGTTATACTACTTCTTTTGTGTTTTGTGTATTCATGTCTTTTGTCTAGTTACTTGTTGGGATATTTATATTTTTATTGATTTGTAACAGCTTTTTTTCTTTTTTAACTCTTAACTTGGGAGTGGTGGCACATGTCTGTAGTCCCAGCTACTCAGGAGGCTGAAGTAAGAGCCCAAGAGCTTGAGTCTAGATGGTGATATTTATTGCAAATAATTTCCCATGATTTTTTGACTTTAGTATTATTGTTTTCTGAGACTTTAGTATTGTTGTTTTGATATCATGTTAAGGAAGGCCTGCCTACTTATAAGATTATGTACAAATTTGCATATGTTTTATTTTGATCATTTTAAGGTTTCAATTTTTACATTTATGTTCTGTTCTATCTGGACCGTTTGGAGTGAGTGCTTTTGTGGTTTGGTATAGAGATCATTTCTTTTTTTTTGAATTGGAGTCTCACTCTGTCACCCAGGCTGGAGTGCAGGGGCATTACTACGGTTTATCACAGCCTTGATCCCCAGGGCTCAGGCGATCCTTTTGCTCAGCCTTCTGAATAGCTGGGACTACAGGCCCACCTCACCACGCCTGGCTAATTTTTTTATGTTTTGTGGAAATGAAGTCTTGCTTTGTTTTCCAGGCTTATATCAAACTCCTGGGCTCAAGTGATCCTCTTACCTTGGCCTCCCAAAGCACTGGTAACAGGCATGAAACTACCATACCCAGCCTTGAGATCTCAATTTTTAAGAAAAGAATAGGAGCTGAGGTACTTTAACTGAATTTATCAAACAATACATTGCTTTTTCAGATTTAAAAACTACTGTCACCTTTATCATATACCAAATTTTATGTATTATTGGTCTGATCTGCAGAGTTACTTTTAAAATACAACATATATTTAAGACCGGGCTCGGTGGCTCAGCCTGTAATCCCGCGCCTTTGGGAGGCTGAGGTGAGTAGATTGCCTGAGTCCGCGGGTTCGAGACCCACCTGGACAGCGAGACCTCATCTCTACAACAAATCAAAAAAACAGCCGGGCGTGGTAGTGCATGCCTGTAATTCCGGCTACTTGGAAGGCTGAGGCGGAAGGATCACCGGAGCCCAGCAGGTCGAGGCTGCGGTGGCCGGGAGCGGCCACTGCACTTCAGTCTGGGAGACAGAGTGAGACTCCAACTCAAAAAAAAAAAAAAAAAAAAAAAATATATATATATATATATATTTAAGAAGATTATTATTTTGTTTGTCAGATTTATATCTGAATTATCTGCAGAAATCATATTTTCTTCTCAAATTTAAATAGTAATCTTTAATGAAGATAGTCCTAAGAATTTAGCCCAGGAAGTTTTAAAAGACAGGTAACAAAATTGTTTTTAGCAGGTTAGTGGTAGTAGGTTAGTGGTAGTAGGTACATTATTTGCTTATTATCAAGAGGTTAGTACTATAAATAATAGCTTGATAGCAATTAAAAAAACATGCTTAGAAAATGAATGGTTTAGTGGAAAGTGTTTACACCATTCCTGGCACACCTGGGACATCAAGAACTGTTTTGGGTGGTTATTTATTTATTTATTCTTTGTTTGAGTCAGAATTTCACTCTGTTGCCCAGGGTGGAGTATATTGACAGGATTATGACTACTGCAGCCTTGACCTGCAGGCTATCCTGCCACCCTAGTCTTCCAAGTAACTGGAACCACAGATACACACCACCACCCCAGGCTGATTTTTTAAATTTATTGTAGAGACGAGGTCTCACCAAGTTACCCAGGCTCGTCTTGAACTCCTGGGCTCAGGCAATCCTCTCACCTTGGCCTCCCAAAGTGCTGGGATTATAGGTGTGAGCCTATAGTGGAAAATAGTGGTTTTGTGAAGCAGCTCTGAACTAGTCAACACTTAACAAGAGTGGTTCAAAGAGTAAAACAGTGGATTAATTCTACTGACTGCCTTTTTTTCTTCTGAGTGTGGATATATGTCCCCTATTTCTTTGCATGTTGATTAATTATTGGTTGAAAACTGGACACTGTAGGTAATTTGTGATGATGACTGGATTCTGTTTTGTTCAGAAGATTGTTAGATTTTTGTTCCAGTAGGCAGTTAGTTATCTTACCCGGATTCAAAGCTACAGACATTGTCTCCCGTGAGGTTTGCAGCATATGATAATTCTGCTTTGTTCTCAGAGCTTCTAGTTGCTGCTTTTTTTTTCTTAGCTTGGCCCCTGGGAAGTCACTCCTATGCTTAAATGATCTGATTTCCCCCTTTCTCCTCAACTTCGCCTCAGAGTAAATGTATAAAGCAAAAGTGGGATCACTTATTCTATAAACATTTACTTATCGGAAGTCTGTTATGTGCCAGGCACTTGGGACATGGTACCAAACAAGATTTAAAAAAATTAAAAAAAGATAAAAAAATCCTGCCTCTGTGGAGCTTAAGTTGTAACTGGGGGAAACAGACATAAATACAAACATAATGTATAAAGTAGGTTATACATAATGTTAAAATAAAGTATGTAGGAAGATGATATGTGCAGTGGAGTAAATTGTGCAGAGTAAGAGGCCTCTGGAATGTGTACAGGGGTGGGCAGTGAGTTGTCATTTTAAATTATTTTAATACAAACCTTCTGCTCAGAAAACCTCCAATTTGGCCTGATATGGAGGCTCACGCCTGCAATCCCAGCACTTTGGGAGACTGAGGTCTAAGGTCACCCTGGGCAACTTGGAGAGACCTCATTTCTACAATAAATAAAAAATTAGCTGGGCATCGTGGCACACACCTGTGGTTCCAGCTACTCGGGAGGCTGAGGTGGGAGGCTGAGGTGGGAGGACTGCCTGAGCCTAGCAGGTCCAGTGGTAGCAGTGATTGTGCCACTACACTCCAGCCTGGGTGACAGAGTGAGACTCTAACTCAAAAAACAAAAAACAAACAAAAAAACCAAAACAAGAACAAAAAACAAACCCTCCGATTGATCAACACAATTTAATATTAGGCTATAGTTTGGTCCCTATAACCTCTGGGATATTTTGCCAGAGGTCTCCTCTTCTTTCTTTCTGTCTTGTCATTCTGACCTTTTTGCTATTTCTAGAATAGTCTAGCATGCTTTTACCTTTGCCCAGAACACACGTATTCCAGCTGGGTCCCTTATCGTACACATTCTCTAGTGTCACTTTGTCAGTAAAGTTCTCTGTGGCCGCCTTATTTAAAATTGCTTTTTCGTCCCCTACAGGCTTTCTCCCAACTCTCCTATTTGATTTCTTCTCCCCAGTTGCATATACCTATATGTATAAATATACTGTGTAATGTACTTAATTTTTTATTGTCTGTCTCTTTCCCTGGAATATAAACTCTGAAGGCATTGTTCTACCATGTCTGTAATGAATTAATAGTGAGTACCTAGTAAATATTTGTTGAAAGTACAAAGAATGAGAGGCTGATTATGGATCACAGTAAAGAACCTAAAAGGCGGTAGCCGATGGGACCAGTCTTTGTGTGACTTGAGATAAAATCACTTTAGATAGTTTCCTTAAATTCATGTACATTTCAAGGCAGGTTATTCAGTGTGGATTAGTCCCAGATAGATAAGTTTCTTGTAGGCAGTTTAAATTAAAATAGGGTCAGTGGTTAGAAATCTTTCTTATCGGCATAGCTGACCTGACCACCCTGGGGTCTGGAATGTGGATTTACTAGTGCAGACATTTTTCTTACTGGCATACCAGACCTGACTACCCTCTTAGTTCATGATTTGCATAATTGTTGTAAGAATATGTAAAGCTTCTTGACAAAGGCAAATGCACACTTTTTTTTCTTAAGATGCCCATGCCTGTTGGGCATGCCTCTTTCTCTCTAATAAATTCTGTATTAAACTATACTTGGATTAGCTCTGAAATTCTTTTCTGTCGTAAGTCGAAAGAACTCACAGAACCAGAATGTCACACTGCACCCCACCCAGCAACACATTGGATCACTTCCTGTAGCCTAGAAAAATTCTTGTCACCATATAATAACTACAAATAACTGTGGTAGCTTTGGTGATTGTGATGTCTCCTCACTTTGGCTCATGGCATCTTAGGGGATACTTTACTGTGATTTGCTGAGAAATCACATAATATATATTTAAAAATCTAGGAAGATAGTTTTTGACCCCATAATCATAAAAAAGGGATTGCAGCAATGCCTTTTTTTCCTTTCCCAAATTCAGATTACTACCACTGAAGTTATGTTTATTTTTGTACATGTTGATTTTATCATTTTTTACTAACTACAAAATTTTGATTTTGAACTTCATCAGAGCAGAACAACAAAAATACACATATCATAGAATCTTTCTTGTAGTTGTTATTTTCTTTTCCAAGTTAGGATTACTACTAGCGTTAAAGTTATGTTTCTTATTAATGTTTGTATCTACACACATTGTTTTTAACATGTTTTTTTACCAATCATGAAATTTTGATTTTGAAATTTATCACAGCAGAAAAAAGTTCACACATTTTAATATCTCAGTTGAAATCAGCTGAGCACTGGTATAAGCCATGACTTCCAAATGTTGGGAACAGATGCTCTGTGCTAATTTTTATTCCTCTTATCTCCTGTGGAGACGATTAGGTTGCTAAGCAGAAAACGCAGCTCATCCTTTTGGGCATGAAATAGAATGGATTGCTCTATCATAAACATGATGAACGCTTGTGTAAGATATGGCTGGCATAATTCCACTCTGTACCTATAAAATTTCCTTTTAGAGCATACTAAAATTCCACCATTCTTGTTAGACAGTATTTTAAATATCATTATCTAAGATATGGAGTTACTGTTTTGTACGTTTCCTTTACTTAACATTTTAGCTGGTCTATCTCATGAATTAGGAAATTTAAAGATATCGTTTAGGAACTATATCTGATCCCCATATTTTCCACTGTAATAGCTGGCTTTCTAATGATTTTATTTCTTAAGTTATAGGCCTTGGAATTTTTTTCAGTAAATACTGTTATACAAGTCTTTACATTCTCTGGGCATTGGTTATTAATATAAAATACGTCACTTTTGTGTTCCATCCTTCTTTTTTTTCCTTTTGAATTGGAATCTTACTCTGTCACCCAGACAGGAGTGCAGTGACATGCTCGCAGTCACTGCAGCCTCGACTCGCTGGGCTCAGTTTATCCTTCCTCCTCAGCCTTCCAGGTGCATACCTCCACACGCAGTTAATTTTTTGATTTATTGTAGAGACAAGGTGTCACCAAGTTGCCCAGGCTAGTCTCAAATCAAACCCCTTGGCTCAGGCAATTCTCTCAACTCTGCCTCCCAAAGTGCTGGGATCACAGGCATGAGCCACCACACCCAGCCTCCATCCTTCTTATGATAACATGTCAGTGCCATCTATGCATGATACATTCCCTATAGTTCTTTCTTTCTTTTTTTTATTTTTATTTTAAAGATGTGAGGTACAATTCAGGGTTAGATATACAAATGTTCATTATGTAGGTATCCTTGTTGATGAGGTGTGCCCCTCCCTCCCTTGGCAGTTTCCCTCAACTGCCAGTTCCGCTCCCCTCCCCCGGCAATTTCCCATTACTGCCAATCCTTTCTTATAGTACTATGATAATTGTTCAAGGTCCACTTATGAGTGAGAAGATATGGTACTCTGTTCTTTGTTTCTGTGATAGATCACTGAGTATGATAGACTCTAAATCCATCCAAGTTGCTGTAAAGTCCATATGTTTGTCCTTCTTTATGGCTGCATAATATTCCATTGTGTATATTTACCACATTTTTTATCCAGTCCAGGTTTGATGGACAGTATCCTATATTTCTTTTAGCAAAATTGCTAACTCTTTTAATTGGTTTACTTGGCTCCATGCTTGTTTGCAGTTTTCAGTGCTATTCCATCTGGATGGGCCCAATAAAAAAGGTAAATTTGCCTCTTAGCCTTTAAAACTAACAAATCTGGGCATAGCAGCAGATAAGAAAGAGGGAATCTCTGAATTTTATGAAGATGAAGTATTATTTATAAAGATGTCTAAGTTGAACCCACTCACCAGTATTGATAGATGTCAATCTCTAAAGTTGTTAGAGTTTTTGTGACTCTTTTTTATTCTATAATTTCAAAACATATTGGAGGACAAGAATTATTTATCAGACTTCTGTACTGAGTCATTAGAGGTTTATACAGTTGAGGGAAAGAATTTTCTAGTGGAAAGTTTTATACTTGTGAAAGATGGCATTCATTTTTTATACATTTGACAAATACTAAGAACCTATGATATGCTAGGTAATGGTCTGGTAACTGATAATACAAGAAATAAAGGCTTGGTTAATGGAACTGCTAGGTAAAGACAATAACAAAAGAACATGGAAATATATGATAATTCTGGTATCAACAAGGGCTATAAAAATACTGGTAATAGAACAGAGGGTGCCTGGAACTACTTTTGATGGCATACCAGAGAAAGCTTCTTGAGAAAATGGCATTAAAGCTGAGATTTAAAAATAAGGGGGTGCAAAAATCCAAGTGAGTAGTGGTATGGCTGGATCAAGGGCCTGAATGGTTGGAAAGACAGGAAAGGGTCAAATCATGGGCCTTGTGGGTGATGGCAAAAAATTTGCCTTTTAGCCAGGCTCGGTGGCTCAGCCTGTAATCCCGCACTTTGGGAGGCTGAGGTGAATGGATTGCCTGAGCCCGCGGGTTCGAGACCTGCCTGGGCAACTTGTCGAGACCGCATCTCTACAATAAATCAAAAAAGATTAGCTGGGCGTGGTAGCGCATGCCTGTAATTCCAGCTACTTGGAAGGCTGAGGCGGAAGGATCGCGGAAGCCCCAGCAGGTCGAGGCTGTAGTGGCCGGGAGCGGCCACTGCACTCCAGTCTGGGGGACAGAGGGAGACTCCAACTAAAAAAAAAAAAAAAAAAATTTGCCTTTTATTCTAATTGTAGTTGAAGCCATGGGGGAGCTTTAACCAGAGAGAGATATAATCTAATGAATTCTAAAAAGTTCAGTCTGGCTTCTGTGGGAAAAATGAAGAGGTAGTAGTTTGAATATCTCTTGGAGACCATTTTTTTTCTGCATCACCGGGGCAAACAGGCAGTCAGGGCAAGAATGAAGATCACTATATCACTTTATATATTCAAAAATCTGGAAATGTTGACTCAGCTAGCATTTGAGGTTATTTTGCTCATGTTAGGTTTATGCTAAACACATGTGCACACATATTATATTTGATGAGTGTCTAGAACTTATATTAATGCATTGCTTTTTTTCACTAATTTTTCCAGTCTCTTGTCTGCCCTGTCCTTGAGGTTTTTTTAATGCCCCTGCATCTTATCTACATCAGAAAACGTTTCCTTTGTTAAGAATTTCTCTTTTAAAAAATCTTCTGTCAAAAGTCTGTGTGCAGGTTAAATCTTCTAAATGAGAATAGGTAAAGGTGAAAGTGAAAAATAAAATATAATGCATAAAGTCAAATAAAAACACCATGCTAAAGAACAACCGGAGATTCACAGTAAAGTAATAAAAACAGATTTTATTCAGGAGCTATTGCAATAGGGGAAAATAAACCTAAGTATAGAACTAGGCTTAATTCTGAATCAGCAAGGACAAATGAGGATTTATAACCAAGGAGCAAGGTGGGGTCAGTGAATGGAAAATTACTAAGGAAACACTGGGATAAGGGGGTTGGCTCTGGCTACATTGACTTGACAGGATTCTTGTTGTAAGCAGGCCAGGGAGGTCAAACGGTACCTGGAGGATGGTGAGGGAACAAGGATTTGCACATATTGATGTGATCAGAAATGGTGGGTGGGCTATGCTTTTTGAACTGACTTAGTGCTCTTGCTGAACCTGGGGGATCCAAGCCAACAAGGACAGACACTGAGGCCTAGTTGAAAAGAGGGGTTAGAAAACCTGGCTGCTGTCTTTGTCAACCAGGAAGAAAAACATGTATATTGATAACATAAATAGGTAGGATGAATCCTATGTCAACTACAGTGTCCAAGGAAAACACACTATGAGTTTTCGTCAGAGGCAATACCATTAAGTGGACTTTAAGGGCAGATTTAAGGGGAGAAAAGGGAGAGAAAATGTTATAGAGTAGCTGCTTGTATTTTTTATTTTGAAACAGTTATAAAAAGAAGAAGCAATTAAGTCAGTTATATCTTGAATACATTGATAACTGGGAAGCAGTGAATATCTGCGTAAGTATTTTCAGCATCACTAAGGACTGCACTTAATCTGGGAAAATAAGTTATGGTGCCTGCTGCATTCCCAACCCTTGCACAACTGTACGCATGTTCCTCATCTCCATTCTCAAATCATATGCAAAAAAGATGAGCCAGATTGTCGTATTTTATATCACATGACTCTATCTCCTTGGCTACAGGTATTGGGTCATAAGCGCTTGATCTAATGGCCGCCAGTGCATAGATTGTCTTGTCTGTTACCGATGGCATGCATGGCTTTGCATGAAACGATGTCTGAGCCAATCGCATTTTTGCTTTCATTTACATGAATCGATGAAAGAGAGAAACTGGCAGTTAACAGTGGATTTGAAGCTGAAATATAGATGTGCAGAAAACCCTTATTATAGATTTGGAGCTATGCATGAGGAATTTGATTTAGGCCTGTGAAAGATCAGTACAATCGGAATTATCAGCAGAAACTATCAGGTGAAAAAATGTTCTAGAATACGGAGAGAAAAAGTAAGTTAAATGGTGTGGTAGATTAAAGATGGCCACAAATTCTTTGAGACTCTGTGTTACACCAAAGTGGGGGTCTATAGCTCCTTCCTTTCAATCTAAGTTTTTTTTTTTCCTACTTGACCAATAGAATACAGAAGAAGTGACCTTGTGCCATTTGGGATTCTCAATAGATTGTTAGTTTCCAATTTCTGTCTCTTTAAATACTTGCTCCAGAAACCAAGGCAACAACCAACAGGCAGCACCACTAAGAAGACTTATGGAGGGTGGATAACTAAGGCCTTTGACTGACATGAGTTCTCAGCTAACAGTAGCACCAATTTTCCAGCCATTTGAGCAGTGGGTCCTGCAGGTTCAGTTGAGCTGCCCTAACAGACACTATATGGAACAGGACCAAGCCATCCACAACGGGCCTTGCCCAAATTGGGGTTCATGAGGAAGATAAATGATTTGTTTCTTATTATTAATTGTGGTGAAATATATATGATGAAATTTACTATGTGAACCATTTTTAAGTGTACAGTTCGGTGGCATTAAGTACATTCACATTGTTGTGCAACCATCACTACTGTTAATCTCCAGAATACTCCATATCTTACAGAACTGAAACTCTATACTAATTATTCCTCCCCCTTCCTCAACCTCTGGCAGTCATCATTCTGTTTTCCATCTATATGAATCTGATTATTCTATGTACTTTATACATATGGAATCATACAATATTTGTCTTTTTGTGATTGGCTTGTTTCACTTACGGTAATGTCCTCAATGTTCAACGATGTTGTAGCATGTATCAGAATTTCCTTCTTTTTTAAGGCTGAATGCCATATATACCACATTTTGTTTATCCATTCATCTAAAGATAGATCATGTTTTGGGTATTCTGAATAATGCTGCTATGAGCACGAATGTATGAATATCTGTTTGAGTCCCTGCTTTCTGTTCTTTTGAAGATATATATATACACACATATACATATACATATTATATATATATATATATATATATATATATATACATACATATATACTCACAGAATTACTATATGATCAAACAAATTTACTTCTGGATATATCTCTACAATAAATTAAAAATTAGCCGTGCGTGGATATATTCAGAAGTAAATTTGTTGGATCATATAGTAATTCTAATTTGATTTTTAAAGAAATTGTTGTGCTCTTTTCCACAGTGGCTGTACTATTTTACATTTCCACCATAATGCACAGGGCTACAATTTCTCTAAATTCTCATCAACACTTTTTTTTTTTATGTAGTCATCCTAATGAGTATGAAATAACATCTCATTGTGACTTTGATTTGCTTTTTCCTTTTGGTTAGTGATGTTGAGCATCTTTTCATGTGCTTATTATCTAGTTGTATATCTTCCTTGGAGAAATGTCGATTCAAGTTCTTTGTTCACTTTTTAATCAGATTAGTTTTTTTGTGGTTATTGAGTTCCAGGATTTTTAAAATATATATATTCTGGATATTCATCCATTATAGACATAAGATTTTCAAATATTTTCTTCCATTCAGTGGGTTACCTTTTCAGTCTGTTGATTGTGTCCTTTGACATACAGAGGTTTTAAATTTTGTTGTAGTTCAGCTCATCTATTTTTGTGTTGTTGCTTATGCTTTTGTGTCACATTCAATAAATCATTGCCAAATCTTATTGATTTTTTTTCTTAAGGCTTTGAATTTTGGCATGGTTTGCTATATAGTAATGGATAATTAATAATGAGAAATGAATGGAACAAGCATGAGAGGTAAGCAGATATACCACTAAAAAAATGCCTTAAATCCTAAGAGAGACACAGAGAAAGGAAGTACTTCTTAGAACTACCTTGGACCCAGTCCCTGTATGTCTGGTTATACCATGGTTCCAATACATAATTTCTATGATATTTCTATTTTCATTAATATTCCATATGTACCCTTAAGATACACCAGAATGGGCTGAGTTCGGTGGCTCAGTCTGTAAACCCCGAGGTGAGTGGATTGCCTGAGCCCATGGGTTTGAGACCAGCCTGGGCAACTTGGCGAGACCTCATCTCTACAATAAATAAAAAATTAACTGGGCATGGTAGCACATGTCTGTAGCTCTGGCTACTTGGAAGGCTGAGGCGGAAGGATCAGAGGCCAGCAGGTTGACTCTGGGGTGGCTGTGAGTTTGCCATGGCACTCCAGCCTGGGCGACAGAGTAAAACTTCGACTCAAAAAATAAAAATATGTATATCAGAATGAATCTCTTCTCCTTGTTACCAGAAGACACCAACTCAGTATGATATCTTCTACTTTCTTTGAGTAGTAGCAATAACCAATGTTTCTCAAAGTGAGGAACCTGGGGTTCCATGCTATAAGTCTTCCAAGGCATCTTGGGTAGATGGAGGTCAGTGGTGCTTCAGACTAAAGTAAAACAGTATTTGAATTTTGCAACTTGGTCCACTTATGTGTTTATTTGCTCAATTCCAATGACTTTGGAAAGAGTTGTCTCATGTTGACAACATCTGTTGCCAACAATCTTAAATTTAACCTGGCATCAACTTGGAACAAGGTATCATAATATCCAGTAAAAATACTTCGGTTGCCATACTTTTTCAAATTTTTGATATAGAAAATTTACATTTGTATTATTTGTCTTTTATTTTTCTATGAATCCTATACTAAAGGGATTATTTACTTTTGACTAGTTTTGGTACACATAAAAAAATAGAATAAAATTCTTTAGTTGAACTTATTTTTACTTTCCGAAGCAGAAGTATTTAATTGGATTGAAAATTTAGTAAATTCCTACAAGAGTAAATATTACAGAGCTTTATAACATTATATGTTCACAAATTAGTTTTTTTCAGATAACTTATCATTTATCTATATACAAATATACAGATATATATACAAATATATACAACTTGGAATGGTGCAGTGGTTCACATCTGCAAACCCAGAACTTTGGTAGACCTAGGCGGGAGGATTGCTTGAGTTCAGGAGTTTGAGGCTAGTCTAGGCAAGGTTAGAATAGTTTTGTCTATATAAAAAAAAAAATGAGTAGGGGTGGTGGTGGCACGTGTCTGTAATTCCAGCTACTCAGGAGGCTGAGGCAAGAGGTTGAGGCTGCTGTGAGTCATGATCGTGCTACTGCACTCCAGTCTGGGTGACAGAGAGAAATCTTGAATCAAAACCAAATACAATAACAAAAACAAACAAAAATCCCAACAACAACAACTTAATTTTCTCTGACTTGTATTAGTCCTTTGATTTTTTTGTGATTGTCTTAAGATTCACAAGCTAACAGAAACATTGCTTTTAGCCACTAGCTTCAAGCTCCTATTCCATTCAGCTTCTCACCAATAACAAAATCTGCTATCTTTCATTTGCCTGTATTCCTATCATAATTGGGTCTCTGAAGGGAGAAATGAAAAACATTAAAATAATTAAAAGATAGGGAAGAACACAAGCATCGAGAAAGATAATTGTCATAGCTAAACATTTCCCTGAATACTTAAGTTGTACATATGAAGAGTGTTAATATGTGAAGGAATTTATTGTAGGAGAAACATGTGGTTTCTGTGTATTATACAGACTGTAGCAACTCAGAGCAGCAATTCGCAGCCCCAGTTGTGTAATATCAGCATCATTTGGGGAGGTTTTAAAATACTCATGCTCAGGTCCTGCCTCATACCCTCAAGTGAGAAAATCTGGGGATGAGATTCCATCAAAGATATTTTTTTAAAGTTCTCCAGATGATTCTAATGAGCACTAGGAATAGAGAACAACTGGGCAGGAGACTAGAAACTATATTTGTACATTTTAAACAAGGTCTATACTTTGAGTACTCATTAAACATTGAGGATGACTCTATTGGACTAGGTCTTTTTGTAACAGATGATACCTCAATTAGGTAGCTAGCCACTCTATTCCATAGTGCTTTCAGTTTTCAAGTTCACATAGAAAAGATGAATGGTATCCATGACAACAGCAGATGTGATTCATCCATTCCTTAGCTTTCAGTTCCTTTGGGATATTTTGTTCCCTAGGATGACATTTGGGTCAGTGCATATATTCTTCAGCCATCTGGCATAGCTGGTGATTTGAAGTTTCTTCATCTAACACCCTTTTAACATTACAATCCTAAGGCTACTCTTTATGCATGATGTTGGTTCACATACACTTTTTAAAAATGGCACCATATTTGCATGGCTATGATAAAATATTTTGATCAGCTAATTGACTTTTTAAGCATTTACTGAATATTTATTGCCTGGAGTAACAACTAAAGGTTGATCCTTGCCATCAAGGATCCTATAGTCTAAGTGCTGATGTTAGTACTCAATTTTATACCATCAAATCTACTGTATAATTTAGGTTTTTATGCTTATAGGTGATAGTGTATTAGTCTGTGTTCTCCAGATGTGTTTTTGTGTCTATGCATATGTGTGTGTATATTATAACATATATATAATATATCATATATATAGCATATATATTATAACATATATATATGTTCATGTGATTATGGGGGCTGGGAAGTCCAAATCTGCAGTGTGGGCTGACAGGCTTGTATCCCAGGAGAACTGACATTCTAATTCAAGAGTGAAGGCTGGTAGGCCATAGATTCAGGAGAGTCGATGGTACAGATGAAGTTCAAGAGTATCCTGTTGGAGAATTCTCTCTTGCTTAGGAAGGCTGGTCTTCTGTTCTGTTTGGACCTTCAACTGATTGGGTGAAGCCATCCCACATTATGGAGGGAAATTTGCTTACTCAAAGACCACTAATTGAAATGTTAACATTACCCAAAAACATCCTCCAAGTTGACACATAAAATTAACCATCACAAATATTTAGAATCAGTGATGGTGATACTAATGAAGGTAATAATACTATTTTGAGTGCTTGCCATGTACCAGACATTCTGCTACTCAATTTACACCCTGTAATCTTCATGTTAACTCTATGAAGAAACTACTGCTACTATCTTCATTGCCTCTATGAAGAAAATGACACTTATAAAAAGTTAACTAGCTTGTCCAAGTAATGCAGTTAATAAGGTTGGCCCCAATTTAAACCCAGATCTGCCTGGCTAATATAGTCATTACACTTCAAATTGCACTCCACAGTTCTTCACAAAGATTTTTTTTTCATGGGTGTGCAAATTTTCTTTCTGTGTCCTCTGAGGTATACTGTTATGGGGGAATACTACTCTGCTGTACCTTAGAAAGAATTTTTCATTATTTGCAATGTTTCATTTAATACTAACTTGAAATGCTGTAGGCAATTACATTCTAATGGGTTGAATTCAGAGCAAAGATCTGCCTTTGTCCACTGGGAAAATTATATTAGAATTGAGTGTGTCTCTGCTTCTTACTGCTTAAAGCAGAGAGGGAGATACTTTTCACTAAAGGTTTATAAAATATCTTGAGATTCTCCAGTGAGAAAACTCCAAGTTGAGGTGTTGTTATGCTGACTTACATAATTGAGTCAATTAACTTTAATTCCTCTGTACAATGTCAAATGCTAACACAACTTCTTGGCTCTTTTAACTTAATCACATAGGTCATATTATCAGCATAAAAGTAATGTTGTCGGGAGAGCTGTGCTGAAAATCAGTTAGAATAGAAGTCACAGTCTTACCCTTCATAAGAACTGAGAAAGTCATTCACAAATTATTCTGCAATACAGTACCTTCTTCTATTTCATTTCTTTTACTTAATTATCTAGTTATCTAGCAGTCTTCATTCAACAACTTTTGAGTATTTCTAATGTGTATAATGAATAGTTAACATCTGTTTAGAACTTTATAAAGAAACTTCACATGCATCTCATTTATCTTTGTCCCTGTTTCAAGATGGAGAATATTAACTCTTTTGCCCATATACATGTTAATTATTTTTCAATATTTCTACTTTTCAAAAGTTACTTTTGTTTCAATATAATTGTACTGATGAAACTGAAGATCCCCTCAGAGACAACTGCTGATTTCCAATGTATGTGGTTTTCACTAGAACCTTCTCACTTGGTCTTTCTACTTTGGTCATCAAGAATAATGTTTATTATCCGTAATTCTGTAGTTAAATAAATCAATATTATATCGGGTCTTGTCATTTCCCTTAGAAAGTATCAATTATTAGATCAGAGTATCATATTTTTGGAACATTATTTGTGAGAAAATATTATGGGAAGAAAAAATTTATTAAATGTCTCTTGACATTTGAGTGAAGTGTTCGACATGGTGGACTATTACATAAAAGAGGATCATATTCTATAGGTAGGTGTGAGAGTATTTGGAATAAGAACTCCAGCCTGACAAACTGTTTTCATCCATTCAGGCTGCTATAAAAAATTTCATAAACTAGGTAGCTTGTAAACAGCAGAAATGTATTTCTCACAGTTTTGAAGGCTGGGAAATCCAAGGTCAAGGTGCCAGCAGATTTGCTTTTTGGTGAGGGTCCACTTTATTGCTCATAGGTATTGCCTTCTATGTGTCCTCACAAGGTGGAAGGGATAAATGAGCTTTTTTTAGGTCTCTTTTATAAGGCCAAACTCTGAGTTCATTTATGTTGCTATAACTGAATACTACAGACTAGATAATTTATGAAGAACGTAAACTTATTTTTTCATAATTCTTAAGGCTGGGAAGCCCAAAATCAAGGCACTGGTGTCTGATGAGGGCCTTCTTGCTGTGTCATCAGTGGCAGAAGGTGGAAAGGCAAAAATAAATGAACGTCCTCTGTCAAACCCTTTTATAACTGCATTAACCTATTCATAAAAGTGGAGTCCTTATGAACCAAACATCTCTCAAAATGCCCTGCTTCCCAACATTGTTGTATTGAGGATTATGTTTCAACATAAATTTTTGGAGGGGACAAAAAAGTTTAAACTATAGTAGGCACTAATCTTATTAACCACTCCCATCCAATGACTCCCAACTCTTTTTTTTTTTTGAGTTGTAGTCTCACTCTGTCGCCCAGACTGGAGTGCAGTGGCCGCTCCCAGCCACCGCAGCCTCGACCTGCTGGGCTCCGGCGATCCTTCCGCCTCAGTCTTCCGAGTAGCTGGAACTACAGGCGCACGCTACCACGCCCGGCTGATTTTTTGTAGAAATGAGGTCTCGCTGCCCAGGCGGGTCTCGAACCCGCGGGCTCAGGCAATCCACTCACCTCAGCCTCCCAAAGGTGCGGGATTACAGGCTGAGCCACCGAGCCCGGCTGACTCCCAACTCTTAATACTATCATCTTGGGAGTTTGAATTTTAAAATATGAATTTGGGGGAGAACACAAATATTCAGACTATGCTTGCTTAGCCTAGGGCCTAGACACCACAAAAATAATAATAGCTGGAAATGTCTATGACATATGCAAGGCCCCTTTCTGAACTGGATCTTTCTTTCCCTCTTTAAAGAGAAATAGTGTATTCACCTTTCCCCACTAACCATACAAGGCATTGCTTTGGGAAAGGCTACCAATTAACTGCTGAAAATCATTTCCAACATGCTGGGCTACAGATTGTAGAGTAATAAGTCATAAGATAATTATGACTGTGGTTATAAAAAGGTTTCAGTTAGTTCTTTAACAAATTTGCTTCATTTTTCTTGATACTTATCATCAACATTCCTGAAGCTTGAACCTTTCTGTTTGTTTTAGGGCAATATAGGGATAACTATCTGTTCATATTTTTCTGGTAAATCAGTGATCATGAACATTAAAATTAATTCCTATATCCTGAAAGCTCAGAGATCCTCATTTTGTTTTATTAAGCATTTAAAAATAATGAGAAAACCATTTGTTGACCTTTGGGTAAAACATTTTTCTGTATCTCCTGGTTCCCATTTTCCTACCTACCCTTCTCTAGTCTACAACAATGAAGGAGAGGGACTCATTAATATGTTGTGTAAGTCCTATTTCTGGGAGTGGAGCCCTAGCAGAAGAGGTATAAATAAGATCATATGTTCTCTTCCACCCTTTCTTTAGAGCATTGAGAAAATAAGATCTGAGACTTGAACTTGAATTTGGAGTGTAAATAAATAGAGCAGACATTCCAATCCAAGACTCTTTAGGCCTGTTAAGTGTAGAAAAAGAGTTTTTATTTCTCATTCTAGAAAACTAAGGTTTAACATTGAGGTTTGTAGCAAGACCTGACCATTAAAAAAGCACAATTTGTTTTGATTTGTCATCTTGAGTATATACCTTCCTTGCAACATTGTGGAGAAATGTGGATTAAGACATTTATGTGTCCTAGCAGAGACCCCCATAATGCTATTTTAATGACATCTGTTCAATGAATACTTTTACCTGATCTTTTAATAGGTTATCATACAAAGTACACTAAAGTACCACTCTATTTTCACTCCCAAACCCAAATCATAGTCTTGAATCTTCTTACTACAATTCAGTGGAAGGTCAGATTTGCCTTCTTTAGAGAAAAATGGGGCCTGGGGAAGAACATGGGCTTAGCAGAAACTTTGCCTTAGCATGGTGGACCAATCAGTAACCTGAAATCCAACATCCTGAGACAGATAAGAATGGAGGTAAAAAAAGCAAAAAAAAGGTTTTTTCACTGGAGGCCAGTCTTCCTTACTCTAGATGTTGTCTGAATAACAATAACCAGTACATTCAACACAAATAAACACTCACAAGAAATGCAACACTTATACTTGATTCCTCCTTCCTCTTACTTAGTACAAACCTGGCAAAAAGTACAATTACATTTGGAGAGAAAATGGTCAATTATATGTCATATATACCCAATGAAGGGTTTGGAATCTTAAGATATGATTTTCTAATACATCTTATATTAGGAAGAAGAAAACAAGTCTCTAATGTTCAATATTGACATTGTTGTTCCCTTCCTTTCCTGAAGCTGAATACTTGACACTAATCATTTATAAGGAACACTCTCACTAAAAAGGAAGATATCAGGTTAACTTAATTAAACTTAAATACTCTTATAGAAGATACAAAAATAAAAACATGTGGTAATGCTGGAGTCCAGCTCCAGCCGGGTTCAGGGTACCCCAAAGGTGGAGATGGCGTCGGCAATTGGGGGGAAGAAGAAAGAGAGAGAGAGAAAGAAAGAGAGTGGATTCCAGTCTAGTGCATAAGTGATGTGTGTTTTATTGGGAATTACAACGGGTCTTTTATACACAAAGTCAGATGTGGGAGGGGCGTCCCCCACCCACCAGAAACCTTAATCCATGAAAACTTCATCAATGATTGCCTTTAAACCCTTTTCATATGATAATCTTAAAATCCCATAACAAAGGATAACCTAATCCATTACTGACATATTCTATAAACCTTTTTCATCCTAAGCGGATTGATTTATGCCAAGTTAAACAATTCTATAGAAGCTTAAGTATTTACTTTACAAATGAAAATGGCCCATCCCAGAATGTTTGGAATGTGGCCCAGTCCAAAGTTCACAGTGGGCTACCTGCAAGTAATTCAACCGCATTCTTTCAATAGAATGGCTGTCTTCTAAAACTATATTCTACACATTTACACCTTATTCAACTCCAGTGAATCCTGAGATCACAACCCAGAAGCCTGTGACCAATACTAAGGCTCTTAGATGTGACCCAAGTTTGAATTGCAAGTTGTGTGAAAGCCAAAACTGCAGTTTGTGGAAGAATGGGAGCAATGAGCTTCTAAAGTGAACTTGTGTTCGTCTCGGTCTCAGAGTTTTTATGTTTGAGCTTATGGGAGCTTAATCTGGTTAGTGCTGAGTAGAAAGGGGGAGGAAATGGGGTCAATAGCTCCCGAACACATCCTAGTGGTCTTGGGGTCAACGGCCCTTCCTGATTCCTAATGCTCAGTGGGCCTCCGTGGTAACATGGTAACATTTATTAAATACCACCTATGTGCCATTTACTGTTAAACTCTTATTTAACTTTCATAACAACTCTGTGGTTAGCTATACCTGATGGATTAGGAAACTAGGCCTTTAAGATGTTAAGGATTCAGAAATCATGTGGCCCAAGGATGTTTTTCTTAGGTCTGCCATACTCCAGATCCAATCATACTATTCTCTATACTATTCTGCCTCTATGATACACATATAGAGTGCATTAATATGGCCTAATTTTTTTTAGTTGAAGTAGATTTGGTTCTGATATAAAATTAATATTATACTGGACATATGTCCTCCTTTACTTGCATTCCAATTAAATGCTATTTATTAGCATTTATTGTAGGTATGCACCTATTTGGATGCTAAAGTATTTTGAAAAATAACTGAAAATCTTACTTTTTCTACCAAGAAGAAGTATATATACTTTCCCTGCTTAAATGTGTATACACAAATTACTATTCTGTGACTGCTCTGTGTTTTTGTCTGGGTTACATGGTAGTTTTTAGATATTAATATTTTATTAAATTTGAATCAGAAATGAGGACAGTCAAGTATAAGATTTAAAGCTCAATGTCTCAGTTTGGAAATAGTTCAATATGGCTGGAATAGAGAGCCCATGAGTATGTAGAGAAATAAAGATGTGGTCACAAGGTTGATTGGGGCCAGTTTTGTACTATGGCCCATATACAAGTCATGTTGGAGAAGTGCTGTTTTCAACTGTTGAATACTCTACACTCTGAAATTTGTCTATACTAGGCATAGTATCTAGCACATAGTGGACACTTACTAAACTTTAAAGGGAAATGAACTCTGGCAAGACAACAAAGTTTCAGTAGAAGAACAGCTTTAAGAATCACAAATAGATTAAAGTCTTAATATTCTTGTTTTTAGTAATATAGCTAGTTTAGGAAAGAAAATACTAAGAAATATTGGCTAAAGACCAACTTTTAATTAGATATTAATGTAAGGAAGAATACGGCTTCTGGGAAAATATTTAGTGCATTTAATGTTGAATAAATGAATAAAACATACATCATGTGCATGTATGTGTGTGTTCACATTGATCAAACTGGTAAATGATGAAGAGTTAAAACAAAAACAAATGACAGTTTAATGTAAGCATGTTTACATTAAACCAAAATTTAGTTTTTGAAAAACCTAATGAGAAGCCAAATTCAGCAAAGCTATTTTTTTAATCTATTACTGTTAAGCCTTTTGATGACTTCCTTGAAATCTCAAGTTCCCAATGCAGTACTACAATAATTTAGGGAAGAAAATGGGAAA
Source organism: Cephalopachus bancanus (assembly GCA_027257055.1). Classification (NCBI taxonomy): domain Eukaryota; kingdom Metazoa; phylum Chordata; class Mammalia; order Primates; family Tarsiidae; genus Cephalopachus; species Cephalopachus bancanus. The sequence continues at coordinate 1,562,962 of JAPVLO010000234.1, forward strand.
GATGATGTTGAAGAGTAATTAGCATTTAACTGGATGTGAATGCAAGCATGAAACAAGGTCCCAGGGGTAGCAGATATGGAAAAGACTTAATGAAGAAACGAAAAGTAATGAAGATCAAAACTACAAAAAGATAACACTTTTTTTTTTTTTTTTGAGTTGGAGTCTCACTCTGTCGCCCAGACTGGAGTGCAGTGGCCGCTCCCGGCCACCGCAGCCTCCACCGGCGATCCTTCCGCCTCAGCCTTCCGAGTAGTTGGAATTACAGGCATGCGCTACACACCAGGCTGATTTTTTGATTTATTGTAGAGATGAAGTCTCGCTGCCCAGGCGGGTCTCGAACCTGCGGGATCAGGCAATCCACTCACCTCAGCCTCCCAAAGGTGCGGGATTACAGGCTGAGCCACCGAGCCTGGCTAAGATAACACTTTTTAGACTTCAGGTTCTAAAATCTTTGAAACACTGTTGGAGATTTCAGGAACGGGATGGCTTATGGGGCACATGAACAATTCGGTTTTATTTGTTTGGCTTTGTAAAATTTAAGAGCAAACTTGGGGCTAAAAGGTGAGTGTGACTTTATAAATAAAAAATTTTAAACTGTACCATCCTTCTTACTCCTATATGTTTGCATGATCTCACTCTGTGTGAACTCCTTCCTTTGTGAGTATCTTTAGAGGCTAAGATTAAAGTCAAACCTCACATAGGTGAAATTTTTTGTAGAATCATTATGAGTATGGTAAACAGTTTGTTTCTGTTAGGAAAATCAAACAAAAAGAAGGCAACATTTACATTTTGCTAAGTCACTAACTCAGTCATAAAACCACAGCATTCTCTGGTGGAAATAAACAAAAAACCAAACACTTACATTTCCTTTCATCAAATTGGTTTTTTGTAACCACTCCAGTGCCACATTTTTTAAAATCTAGAGGAATTTTCTATTTAGGTTTTCTTCTGAAAACTTTTCCTCTTCTACCAACCAGCTTTCCACTTTCCCAATCAACTGTCCTGACATTTTTGTGTGCCTCCTACTTTTCCAAATACCTTGGTCATACCTATTAGAATAATTTTGTTCTCCTCTTTCTTTCTCTATTCATAGTCTGTTACCTTGTCTTATTATTTTTCCGTTCTAAAAACAAAAATTAAATAATTAAATAATTCCATTCTTATTCCCCTAGTCTGAATTATCCTCACTACTTAATCGTTTCTCCAAAACATTCTACTGAAGGATGAAGGTTATACACAATATTGTTGCAAGTTTTAAGTGAAATAATGCACGCAAAGGTGTGCAGCATCTAGTAGATGCTTATAAGTAATATTCACTACAATGTTTCTCTGTTCAAAATTTTTCATCATTTTATTGTCTCTAAGATACAATCTGGAAACTCAGACTGATATTCAAGGTCATAAGAGTTTGGCCACATCTACCTGTACCAAACTGTTTTTATACTAATTTTTAATTATGATTGAATCACACAAATCTCCTTATGCCACTAACAGGCAGTATTTATTTTAACACCCTTGCCAACACTCCTGTCATTTGTTCTTGAGGAATAATATTACTTCTTCTACTTAATCATGTCCTCCAAGCTTCAACTTCAGTCTTGCCACCTCTATGGAACTTTCTTTAAGTAGTCTAGGTGCAGGGAATCCAGCAATGAAAAAGTGAGATAATGTCTCCGCTCTCACAACACTTACAGTCTAGTGAGAGAACTGATCATAATCAGATAAACAAATTAAAATATTAATAGTTGACTGTGAATGAAACTTGAGGATATTATGCTAAGTAAAATAAGCCAGTCACAAAAGACAGATACTGCATAACCCCACTAGAGGAAGTATCTAAAGTAGTAAAATTCTTAAGAAACAGAAAGTAGACGGTGGTTGCCACTGGCTGAGAGTAGAGGGAAGAGAGGAATTGTACAATGGATATAGAGTTTCAGTTATAAAGATGGAAATGTTCTAGAAATCTGTTGCTTACCAATGTGCATGTAGTTAACACGATAGTACTTTACACTTAAAAATGATTAAGAAGGTAAATTTTATGATGTGTTTATTATTTTTTAGAGACAGGGTTTCACTCTGTCACCCAGTTTAGAGCACAGTAGTACCATCATAGCTCACTATAACGATGAACTCCTGGGCTCAGACAATCCTTCCACCTCAGCCACCTGAGTAGTTAGGACTACTGGTGGGTGCCACCACACCCCCACTAATTTTTAAAATTTTTGTGGAGACAGGGTCTCCTTTTGTTGCCCAGATTGGTCTCCAACTCTTGACTTCAAGAGATCCTCTTGCCTTGGCCTCCCAAGTTGCTGTGATTAACAGAGGTCAGTCACCATGCTCCGTGTGTGTGTGTGTGTGTGTGTGTGTGTGTGTGTGTGTGTGTGTGTGTGTTTAACCACAATAAAAAAATAAATAATTGAAATAATCTCTGTGAGTTATGAATACTATTAAGAAAACAAATCAGGATAACAAGGTAGTCACTGAGAAGCAATGCTATATTAGTAAGCACCTCTAAAGAGTTGACTTTTGAGCTGAGACCTGAATGACAAAAGGAATCAGTCATGAGAGTCAGAAGAAACAGTAAGTGCAAAGGTCATGAGGATGAAACAAATGTTACTTATTTAATGAGATCTACACTCACTGTTTTTATCTGTGAGGTATCTGGTAAAGAAAGGTCACCATGAAGATATAGTGTTCATCATTTGTTATTATAAATCTTTAAAATAGCAATTTAATGGGCCTTAATAAAAAAAGAATTTTGCTTTGCATAGCCATTGATTTTTTAAAAACTCAGCTTTATTGAGGTATAATTTACATAAGATAAAATAAACCCTTTTTTATGTTGCAAGAGTTTTGACTCATATATCCATCCAAATAACCACTAATCACAATCAATATACAGAACACTTCTATAACTCTTAAAATTTTCTTCATACTCCTTTACAGCTTTCTTACTTTCCCAGCCACTAATATACTTTCTGTCACTGTAGATATAATTTTTTCTAGTTATTGAGATGTAATTTATATACAAGGTAATGGATGCATCCATTTTAAGGTATAGTTTGCTATAACCATTGATTTTCTCAAAATATAATTACTTTCCCTAAAGTGTTTTGCTCCCGAGTTCTCAGCTGTAGTTATTGAACATTAGAAAAGTTACCAATCATTTGATTACATAAAAAATGTTAGCCGGGTTTGGTGGCTCAGCCTGTAATCCTGCGCCTTTGGGAAGCTAAGGTGAGTGGTTTGCCTGAGCCCGAGGGTTTGAGACCCGCCTGGGCAGGCGAGACCTCATCTCTACAATAAATCAAAAAATTAGCCGAGCGTGGTAGTGCGCACCTGTAGTTCCAGCTACTTGGAAGGCTGAGGCAGAAGGATTGCCAGAGCCCAGCAGGTCGAGGCTGTGGAGGCCGGGAGTGGCCACTGCACTCCAGTCTGGGCGACAGAGTGAGACTCCAACTCAAAAAAAAAAAAAAAAAAAAATGTTAGATAAGTTCTCTTTGTTTTCCATACATACAGATTCACATAGAGTCACTCTATTCTCTGCACACAAGTTATGTGATAGAACAATATTCTTGATAGATAAACTAGTCGTGAAAAATTGCTGATACAAAAGCCAGGAAAAACAGATATAAAAACTAAACTACTGAGTTAGAACCAAGCTACTATCAACTACTACCACATATCCATGAATCATAAGCTTCCTGAAATGTGGATATTAATGATATTCCCAGATGATCACTTCTATAAAATTATTTTAGTGGAAGTTAGAGTATAAATTTTAAGTAAACAAAAGAATACATAATGTTGACTGTGTGAGATAGGGGGTGGATACAGTGCAGGTTATTCAGGGATTTCCACTAATGGTACAATTCTGAAAAAACTTATTTGAAGCTATTAGCACGTTTTATGAGCTATTGATTTCTAAATGCCTTCCTAGTTTGGCAAAAAAACAGCCCTTAGAGGACAATGCAGCTAATCGTTTTTATCAGGTAGGATGGATAAAGGTTTAAGTGTAGTGCAGTTCCCTGAATGTGAAATGAATAGAATTTTTCACTCTGTTACCTCAATTTGCATATGTGTTATGGTAATAAATGCTTGTGAACAAATTAATATAGCCTAGAAATTTGGAGCCTCTGAGAAAATTTTCAGGAAGAATTCTTGAACCATTTAAAATTTGCAAAATAAACAAGAATAGCAATGGTACAAGTGATCAATAGGCATTGTACAATTAATCTGTCAGTGCTTTGTACAAAACATATACTGTGAGCTTACTATGTTTGAAGCATCACTTGAAGCTGTGGGGACACACACTGAAGGAGAGCTTCTACCCTCAAGTTCCTTCTCTCAGCAGGTAGGACAGAGAAAAAAAGAAATCACCAATTGTAACATAGGGAGCCAGGGTCAAGGGAAGAAATATGTCTATGGTGGCTGGGATAAAGAAAACTAGATTTTGGCTGAGAGAATCAGAAAAACCTTTCTAAAAGTGATGATAATTTTTGCTAAGTCAAAAAGAAACAACAAAAGTTAGCAAACAGAGGAACCAGAGCCCGTTTGGCTACATTCTTAAGAAAGCTCCCATTATTAAAAGGCACATTATCATCTTCAATGGAAAAAAACAGGTAAAATGCTAGAGAGCTTCAGGATTTCAGTAGTAATTTTTTATTGCTCTTGGAGAGATTTCAATAATAAAAATACTCACTATTTTTTCTAAGAGTATCTTTGTGTTATAAGCTCCAAAATTGAAATGGACAGAATCAAAATTAAACACATTATTATTTACTATTTGACACACAGATTCAGTTTCTTCTTTCGCTGGGTCCTGACCTAATAACTGTGCTTGCTGCATCTATCAAGGCTGTGAAGGTAACACAAAAGAACACAAAGACAGCAGCCCAAAGAAAGATGTTTGCAGGGTATCCAACCATGCACTCCGAGCAGTCATGTGTTGCTGTGCTCTGTCCGAATGAGTTTTTTTCCTCCTCTGTGGTGAGCTATTAATTCCCAATAAAAACTTACTTATAATGAATAGTAGTTTACACAATACAAAATAAGTCTCATAATTAATTGATTGCATTGTATTTGATTTCCACTATAACATCTTGTTCTGTTGGAGACATGCTTCAAGTTTAGTGTGATTGGAACATCAAATATATCCGGGGTCATGTTGAGATCTTCATGTGGCATGCCAAGGAATCTGAATTTTATTCGGAAAGCAAGAGAAGGTGATTGATTGATGAATTTCAGGGAGGGTTGAAAGACAGTATAAAATTTAGAATTTAGAAAATGTCTTCTGGTGGCAGTATGAGATATAGATTGGTGTGTTGTGAAGTGGTGAGAGAGACCACTTAGGAGCCTATTAGGATAATAAGGAACAAAAGTAAGGCAGTAGGAAAGCAATGGAGGGAACAATTTAGGGAGACAAGAACAGAGAATGATCTTACTTAGTGACAAATGAATGTAGGGGTGTGTGTCTGTGTGTGTATGTGAAACAGAGATTGGCTGGGGGTGTCTAAATTAATTCCCATCTCCTCACCTGGACCATCAAGGGAAGTAGGAAAGATGATAGGAGGAGAAGCAGGAATAAGTATTTCTGAAGGGGAGGGGTGGGAATAGGATACCTTATGAATTTAAAGAATATATGGGAGATCTAAGAGCAAATATTCAATAGGAAGTCCTGAAAATCAGGGAATTGCAGATACTGGGTTTTGGAAGTAAAATATTACTTATAATTTTTATTAAGATCAGACACTTACATGATTAAAAGCATCGAATTGTCCAATATAAAGAAAAATCATGATTACTGTGTGGTAGTCTATCAACTTACTGCTTCCCGGTTCCACATCTACTCTTCATTGTCTGCCCCGCAAAAATGGACCTGGACCCTTTAAGCATTTCCCCTTTGCAGCATGTATGAGGTTAAACTTTCATGGTAGAGGGAGCTAGAAGGACACTGGAAGACACATGGCTTGTATTCTTGGTTCTTGAGTGCTCTTTTCACCACTTCCTGTAGCACTGATGGCTTCGGCAGGGCCCAGTGCTGAAACTAGGGGCGGCCTTAACCGGACTCAGGCTCTTGTAATGTGCATGTCTTTGCCAGTACCAGTGGCCAACAGCTTCCTTGAATGCCTTTTCTGGTAGCTCTGCAACAAATTTCTGGGTGAGGCACCTCCCTATAAATGACTCCCCTATGAATGACTTCCTCTGCATCACAGAGGGTGGTTTTCTTGCCAGCTCCAAAATGGCAGATTTCCAGAAAACTCAGCTGGCCTGGGCACTCTACCTCAGCTTTAAGGGGTTGTAGTGTTTCTTTTTAATCTGATATTCCTATATTCTTCAGAGTTTTCTTTGGTTCTTGCTAGTCAGTTTTTGTTACTTCAACCCCATGGTAGAACTGATAGCACACTATATAGTCATGTGTTACCTTTGATGGGATTTTTTTGGGGGAGGGGATTGGAGTCTCACTCTTGCCCAGACTGGAGTGCAGTGGCACACTCGCAGCCACCCCAGTGTTGACCTGCTAGGCTCCACAATCCTTCCACCTCAGCCTTCCAAGTAGCCAGAACTACAGGTGTGTGCTACCACCTCCGGCTAATTTTTGATTTATTGTTAGAGATGAGGTCTTGCCAAGTTGCTTGAACTCGCGGACTCAGGCAATCCACTCGCTTTGGCTACCCAAAGTGCTGGGATTATAGACTGAGCCATCGAGCCTGACTGGGAATATGTTTTAAGAAATGCATCTTTAGGTGATTTTATTTGTGTGAACATCACAGAATGCACTTACACAAACCTAGATGGTATAGCCTACCACACACTGAGGCCTTGTGGTATAGCCTATTGTTCCAAATTGACAAACCTGCACAGCATGTTATTATACTAAGTATTGCAGGCAATTGTAATGAAATGGTAAGTATTTGTGTATCTAGACATATTTAACCATAGAAAAGGCAAACTAAAAATACAGTATAAAAGATAACAAACAGCACACCTGTATAGTGCACTTACCATGAATGAAGTTTGCAGACTGGAGGTTCCTCTGGGTGAGTCTGAGTGAAGGGTGAGTGAATGTGATGGCCTAGGACTTTTCTGTACACAACTGTAGACTTTATAAATACTATGCACTCAGACTACACTACATTTATAAAACATGTTTTTCTGGGGCACGGCTGGAAAGGCTGCTACCCCTTTGTCTGTTACACACCAAATGTTTGTGGGGAACCTAGTGCTAACCCATTGGTAGATGACCTGCTTCTGTGGGGTTTCATACGTAGCAGAGCAGCTCCCTTGCTGCGATCTATTGAAAGTCAGCCCTCGACACAAAGGTTTGTAGAAAGAAAAAATAAATAAAACATATTTTTCTTTCTTTAATAATAACTTAACATTACTTACTACAACTTTTTTACTTCATAAACTAAAAAAATTTTTTTTTGGCTTTTTGACTCTTTGCAGTGACACTTAGCTTAAACACATTGTACAGCAGTGCAAAAATATTTTCTTTCTGTATATCCTTATTCTGTAAGCATTTTTCTATTTTTCTTCTTTTACTTCTTAATTTTTTGTTGCTGTTGTTAAAAACTGAAACACAAGGGGAGGGCACATAACATCAATAAGGGTGCCTGATCCTAATTCAGGTGCAGCGAGGTTCCATGGGAGGCCCAAAACTTCACCTGTACCTAAACCATTCATGTACCCAATCCTGACTTGTACTCCACAGTTTAAAAATAAAGTAAAAAACAAAATAAAACAGAAAAACCACTAAGACACAGACATACACATTAGCCTAGGCCTATACAGAATCAGAATCATCAATAGCATTGTCTTCCACCTCCACATCTTGTCTGGCTATAGGATTGTTATCCCCTACAATAACAATGCCCTCCTCTGGAATACCTTCTGAAGGACCTGACTTAGACTGTTTCGCAGTTAACATTTTATACACACACACACACACACACACACACACACGCACACACACACACAGTCTAAAATAGTAATGAAAAGTATGGTAGAGTAAATGCATAAACCAGCAACATAGTCATTTATTAACATCATCAAGTATTATGTACTGTATATAACTATATGTGCTATATTTTACATGACTGGCAGAGCAGTACATTTGTTTTCAGCAATGTCACCACAAACAGGTGAGAAATAGATTGCACAACAAAGCTTATGATGACTGTGACAGCAGTGGGTGATCAGTATTTTTCAGCTCCATTATAACCTGAAGAGATCATTGTAATGTGGTCCGTCACTGACTGAAGTCATTATAGAGTACATGAATGTATGTAACTTTTCATGTTCATATCACTGGAGTGCTTCTTGTTCCTGATTGGGCCTTGACTGATAGTCATCTTTTCTACTTCACAAGCCTCATGTCACTCTCCAGAGGTAAGCAGTTTTTACTATTTCTTACTTTAGGTTTTCTGATAGTTTTCTTTGCATGGTCAGATAAGTCTTCATTGATTAAATTAGTTATCTATGGTCATATTCTAAGATAAATGCTGATTTCATGTGTTTCTATACCACATAGGTAACTTCCGTTATTTTATCCTGTCTGCTATCCCTTGCTCCTCCTTTTGAAACTAGCATTACTTTTCTCAGTTTCTCCACTGGTAACTCTACAACTTTATCTACCCAACTCTCATTTCTTATTCTATTATCTAAAGAAAATGTCCCCTCCCCCACCAGGGTGAGGAAACTATTACTCTCATTCTTTGCTCTGGGACTTTTTCTTCCTCCTGTCATCTCCCTATATGTATCAGCTCTGTTTTCCTTTTACAATATTTTTAATTTCATAAATTTATATTTGAATCTACAGATTAGAATACGCTGTAAGCAAATTCCTCACATCAAAGCCAATAAATAACATTCACAGTATTTCAGCTGTTAAAAAATATTGCCATGAGTCAATACTTCCTTCTCTTACAATGTCAGGATCCAGTGTTAAAGTAAATCTAATATCAGAGCCAAGAGAATATTCTTTTTATTATTACTCAAACTCATGCCACGTTTTTGTTTTTTGTTTTTTCGCCTTTTTTTTTTTTTTTTGAGTAAGAGTTTCACTCTGTTGCCTAGGCCAGAGTGCAGTGGCACACTCATGGTCACTGCAGCCTTGACCTGCTGGGCTCAGGTGATCCTTCTGTCTCAGCCTTCCAAGTAACTGGAACCACAGGCGTGCACCACGTGCCTGGCTAATTTTTTGATTTATTATAGAGGCGAGATCTTGTCAAGTTGCCCAGGCTGGTCTCCATCTCCTGGGCTCAGGCAATCCTCTTGCCTCAGCCTCCCAAAGTGCAGGGATTACAGGTGTGATCCACTGCACCCGGCTTCATGCTAAGTTTTAATGTGCTTGAAATTTAAGCTGCCTTTCTTTTACAGATTTTTCTTTTAATCTCTGGTGAGAACTGATTTATTTCTTATTCTTTAATTACTTGTATCATCTGCATTTATCATAGTCGAGTTTTTTCTAAGTGTGGAAATTCTCTTAACTGCTTTTTTTCAAGTAGTTCAGTTTCTTTTATTATGGTTTATTATCTTGTTTTGTGGGAGCATATATTCAGACAATTTCCTAAGAAAGGCTTTAGGTGATATGGATTTTCAGAGTCCTTCCATGCTATAAATTTCTGCATTTTGTCCTTATGTTTTACTATTTGGCTAGGTAAGAGTACACAAGGTTAATTTTTTTTTTCTTTTCTCCTCTGTGCTTTGAAGGCATTGAACTATTATGTCTTTATATCCAACATTGCTGATGAACAGCCTAATGCTACAAACTTGTAGAATCTTCTTTTGATTTTGGGTCTCATGAGCATTTCAAATGATGTAAGTCAGATGAAGCAGAAGGGAGGTGGAATGACTGTGTGTGGACACTTTTTCACTTATTTTTCTTGGAACTCAGTCTTTTTATCCCATGCTGCTCCATCAGCAATCACTCTTCATCTATTCTCTGTTGCCTCTTCCTTTGTTGAAATACCTCACATGCATTGGCCCTGTGCTGGATAGTCTCCATTTGTTCCTCCAGAGCCTCTCGTCACCCTTCTTGAGCCTGTTATGTGTCCCAGAGGATGCACGAGAACAGATGTCTTAGCCCTCTGGCTTCCAGTTGGTTTTAGCCAACAGAAAGAATCACCAGGATATTGGCAGGTAGGAGGAAGGTAAGGTTGGTAAATTGATTCCTGTGGAAATCTCCTTGTGAAGTCATGAATGGGCAGTTATTGAATTTTTCTACAAAGGATCATAGCTCCTGCTAAGATTAACTAGTATTGCTGGTTCTTCAAAATGTTTTCTTTTATTGTACTTTCATTTTGTTGTTGCTTCCCACTGTTACTAGTCTCAGGGTGCCTCATTATACCTTGATGGATGCTCTTAGTCCTGAATGCACTTTTGTATGTGTTAAGCTTGCCTCAATACCCATTTTACGGGGAACTAATCGGTGACTATTAGGAAACGAACTGATAGATTCCTTCATATCATCTTGTTCTTGGTGGATAAATGTACACATTAGAAGAGATCAATACTTCTGTTTAATCTCCCCAGTATTGCTGGTCTATGAGAATATAGGTAAATCCTATATTTAGTTAGTAGAATCTTGGATAATGATAAGGTTACCCAAGATGATGTTTTGGAGCACAGAGTGCATCTTAGTCTATCTTGTCAGTGACTATATTTGGAATTTACCATGAAGAATTCAATCAACTGAATGTTAGCAAATGTAGAATTAAGTTCAAACTGAATATTATAGGAATTATTATTATTATTATTTGCTTATACAAGTTTGTTTCTCACAGTTCTGGAAACTGGGTAGTTCAAGATCAGATCAAGGTGTTGCGAGTTTGTTTTCTGCTTCAAGATGGCAGTTCTTGCTGCTTCCTCACATGGCAGAAAGAGAAGAAGGTCCAGACAGCTTTTGTTTGGTCTTTTAAGTCTTTTTTATTTTATAGCCATCATCCTCCTCACTTTTTATTTTATTTTAAAGATGTGGGGTACAATTCAGGGCTAGTTAGACAAGTGGACATCGTACAGTTAAAGTTTGGGCCTCATTTTGGTCCCCACTTTGTCTTGTTTGAGATCAGGTACCCTTATTGATGTTGTGTCCCCCACCTCCACCCCATCCTGGCAGTATCCTGCTACTATCAATCCCTTTCTTAGACTATTATGGTAAATGTTCAGCATCTGCTTATGACTGAAGGAAATATATACATATTTTTTGAGTTGGAGTCTCACTCTGTCACCCAGATTGGAGTGCAGTGGCATGCTCATGGCCACCACAGCATCAATCTGCTGGGCTCAGGCGTTCCTTCTGTCTCAGCCTTCTAAGTAGCTGGAACTACAAGCATGCACCACCACGCCTGGCTAACTTTTTGATTTATTGTAGAGATGAGGTCTCGCCAAGTTGCCCAGGCTGGTCTCGAACCCATGGACTCAGGCACTCTTCTCACTTCAGCCTCCCAAAGTGCTGGGATTATAGGCATGAGCCACTGTACCCGGCTGAAGGAAATATTTTTAAAGCAACTTATTGACCTTGAATAAAACCAGTTAAATAATAAAACCAGTTAATTTAGAAGACTTTTTATTCATAAGTAGGAAAATTCCATTTTTGAAAATTTAAGTTGATCTCCCAAGGATTCATGAACTTTTTTGTACGTTGAAGCTTGTTGCCACTATACATAAAGCAGAAAATAATTTTTAAAATATTGAAAATTTTAACTGGAAAATTTAATTACCATTTCTTCTGTAATTAACAACATAGAAGGCTAAGGCAAGAGGATTGCTTGAGGCCAGGAGTTTGAGCCTAGGTTGGGTAACATAGCAAGACCCTGTCTCTATTAAAAAAAAAAAAAAAGCCAAATGTGGTGTTGTGCCTGTGGTCCTAGTTACCAGGAAGCTGAGGTGAAAGGTTTGCTTAAGCACAGGAGTTCAAGGCTACAGTGAACTATAATCACACCATTGCACTTCAGCCTAGGCAACAGAGTGAGACTCTGTCTCTTTAAAACACACACACACACACACACACACACACACACACACACACACACACACAGATACGTATAGACACATATATACATTCTGACATGCTAGAAAAATTTTAGTATGTATTACTATGGTTATTTTAAGGAAATACTAGGAAGAGGTGAAATATATTTGAATTGAGAAAAGTGCAAGAGGTCATGGACTTTCTAGAGAAGGATAAGGCAGGGTTCATCCTACTAGAAAGTTAAGTAGACAGTCACAATGGATTGAGGAATACACAAGGGAGCAGCTCCCTCTGGTATAAATTTTTATCCTTCCTTTTCTGCCATGACATCAATTTTCTATTCTAACCTTCTCAAAATTCTCTTTAACAGAGTCATTATTTTGGTTAGACAGTAAAGCTAGGGATGGTGGAAGGAGAGCAAGCACAGCTTGGTATGGTACATGGCTACTCCAGATATCTTTAGGATCATCTACAGCAGTCAGTGTGGATCACATGTGCATAAACTGCAACTGTTATTTTCCTGACAGAGGCTGAGATAACGGTTGTGCATTAGGCTAAGACCATTTTAGTCACAGTCTTCTAGTCTCATTGCTAGGAAGCCCTAGGAATCCATCTCTTCTTCCTTGCCAACACTTACGACCTCTAGCATCTGCCTCATGTGTGCTGAGACAACTCTATGATTCCATTGATACCTATTTATGTCAGTCACCAAAGGAGTCCCTAGACATTCAGACTGTCTGTCCCTTTTCACATTCTAATCCTCACTGAGCATGATAGATCCTCATTTGTTCTCTTTTCATATTCTTCTCTAATTCCTACAATTCTTCCATGGTTCCTTCAGAATTCCGTTTTTATTTGAAGTAAAATCCCCTGTACCCTCAACCTATTCACTGAATATTCCCTTCATCTTCCTCTAAGAGAAACCTGGCTTGCGCTTAAGACCTCTGCTTCCCTGACAGCTGTCTCAAGTGATGGCTGTTTTGTCTTTCATAACTCTCTTACTCGAGCTTGAGGGTGGAGGTCTCCTTGCCACTTGTTGCTGCTTCCAGCTCATTCTCCCCTTTGCCTGCCTGTTGCCTTTCAACACTAAAGCTCATGTTATCAGATTTTATCCCTCATGACCCCTATTTCTTCCATCATCTACTGAGTCTTCAGTCTTTTCTCTTATTTTTCTATGGTTACACTCTTGCTTTCTAATACATATGTTCATAATTCTTGCTAATTTTATTGCTCCCACAAGGAATTCCTTCAATATCCTAACCTGTTATTTCCTTGAATTCTTCTTTAACAAACTTGTCTCTAGTTTAGGGCTGCCGCTCACTCACACAGTCTCATATCTTAGACCCTGTAATTACCAATAAATCCAAATTCATCCTAATCCCAACTTCTTATATCCCACTCTCTAACCAGCACTCTCTCAGCACTCATCCAGCCATCATTTGATACCTGTATCCCAATACTCTCCCCAACCCCCAGTGCTATGGGATCTATCATTTTCAAACTCTCTTTTTTTTCCTCCTTTGTTAATCTCTCTCTTTTTTTTTTTTTGAGTTGGAGTCTCACCCTGTCACACAGACTGGAGTGCGGTGGCACCTGGTCACCGCAGCCTCGACCTGCTGGGCTCCAGCGATACTTCCGCTCAGCCTTCCAAGTACCCGGAACTACAGGCGCACACTACTGCACCCAGCTATTTTTTGATTTATTGTAGGAATGAGGTCTCGCCAAGTTGCCCAGGTGGGTCTTGAAACTGCGGGCTCAGGCAATCCACTCACCTCAGCCTCCCAAAGCGCAGGATTACAGGCTGAACCACCGAGCCGGGTTCCTTTGTAATCTCATTGCCTTTCTTACTCAGCTTAATTTCACAGCTGATAATAATCATCTGTACACATCTACTCCTGACTTCCTTGTTCCATTTCTCCCTTCATTTAATTCATTGTGCTGCTTCATGAAACTACAGCTGATGAAATCCCTCCTTGTCTGAGCCTACAAGCTGAATTTTGCTGGAGGGAAATTTACGATAATTCTGACTGATCTCACTTTATGTTCATGAGAAAACCTTAAGTGGACTCTGAATGCTGCCGGACAATCACACTTGCTCAATCAGTGTCCCATTCTCCTAGACCGCTACTTCACATTTTCTCTTCTCCCTTAGACCTTATAACCTCTTCTCCTCTGTCATCACTCTCAACTTTCTCACCATGAAAACTGAAGCAATAAAAAGAGAACCTCCATGGAATTTCCACCACCATATCTACCAGTATCCAAACCCTGAAGCTCTGCCTTCCTGCAGAGTATTGTGACAGATTTGCTACCTATGTTCTCGCTGTTGGTAGACATTCTCTTGTCCACTTGATCCTATCTTCTCTTGCTGCATAGACCTTGATTTAGCAACACTTCTATCTTTTCCATAATATTTCTCTTTGCTCTGAACTAGATCACTCCCATCAACATGCAAATGTATTGTTTCTCCCAGCTAAAATAAAATCGTTTTTTGGCCTCATTCTCTCACTAGTTACTACTCCTTTTCGCTAATCCCCCTTGCTGTAGAACTCAGAAGAGTTGTCTGTGTGGGCTGTCTTCAGTTTCTCTTCTCTCATTTTCTCTTCCACACACTTCAATCAGGATGTCTCCCCAAACCCTCCGAAGATTTAATTCCAATGAAGTAACCAGTGATTTCCATATTACTAAATTCAGTGGCAAATTCTTAGTCTTCATCTGTGTGTGTGTGTGTGTGTGTGTGTGTGTGTGTGTGTGTGTGTGTTGGAGTCTCACTCTGTTGCCAAGGCTAGAGTACAGTGGCATGCTGCTCATGGCCACTGCAGCCTCGACCTGCTGTGCTCAGGCTAGCCTTCTGTCTCAGCTTTCCAAGTAGCTAGGACTACAGACATGCAATACCACACCTGGTTCATTTTTTAAAATTTTATTTATTATAGAGATGAGATCACACCAAGTTGCCCAGCCTGGTCTCAAACCCATGGGCTCAGGCAATCCTCGTACCTTGGCTTCCCAAAGTGCTGGGATTATAGGCGTGAGCCATGGCACCCAGTCTCTCATCTTGCTTTAATTTCTCACCACATTTGACACAGTTGACCCCAGCAATTTCCATGATTCAACTTCTTCCCTTGCTTTCCATTACACCTCACTCTTTTACTTTTCCTCATACTTCACCGGTAACACCTTCTCAGTGTCATCCTCCTCCTTTCTTTGAACTTGTGTTGGGGTGCTCTAGGATTCTGCACTTTTCATTTTTAAATTTTCCTCCTTTTTCTATTTATATTCACTTACTATGAAATAGGTATTAATATATCTTCCTTTACAGATGATGAAAATAAGACAGAGATGAAATATCTTGCCTAAGATCACACAGCCAGTAAGTAGTAGAGTCGAATTGAACCCAAGTAATCTGACTCCAGTGTCTTTACACTTAACCACTACCTGCTCCTCTCAAATTTATTACTGCATTATGTTAATTTAAATTATATTTAATGCACTATATAGCATTACATCAATATACAATTCCATGAGTCAGTGCCTTTGATGTCTTTAGTTTGTTGATAAGGAGTCTGAGGCCCAGAGAAATTACCTGCAAATGCTCACATGGATGGTAAGTAATGGTGGAGCTAGGGTTTGGAACCCAGGATGGTTGCTAATATTTAGGGTGTTTTAAAGTTTTATTTTATTATGTATTTATTTAGAGTTGGTGTCTCACCCCATCGCCCAGGCTGGAGTGCAGTGGCATGCTCACAGCCATCCCAGCGTCAATCTGCTGGGTTCCGGCAATCCTTCTGCCTCAGTCTTCCAAGAAGCCAGAACTATAGGTGCACACTACCACGCCCAGCTAAATTTTTTAAAAAATTTATTGTAGAGACGGGGTCTTGCCAAATTGCCCAGGCTGGTCTTGAACCTGTGGGCTCAGGCAATCCACTTGTCTCGGCCTCCCAAAGTGCTGGGATTACAGGTTGAGTCAATGAGCCTGGCCTTTATTTTGTTTTTACTTGACACATAATAATTATTTATATTTACGGGTACATTGTGTAATGATCAAATTAGGATATTTAGCATATCAATCACCTCAAACATTCACCATTTTTTGTGATGATAGTATCCAAAATTCTCTCTTCTAGCTTCTTCTTTTTTTTTTTTTTGAGTCAGAGTCTTACTCTATTGTCCAGGCTGGAGTGCAGGGCAAGTTCATGGCCACTGCAGACTTTATCTACTGGGTTCAGGCAATCCTGCCATCTCAGCCTTCCAAGTAGCAGGAATTACAGGCATGCACCAGCACACCTGGCCAAGTTTTTGATTTATTGTAGAGATGAGGTCTTGCCATGTTGCCCAGGTTGGTCTTGAACCTGTGAGCTCAGGCAATCTTCTCTCCTCTGCCTAACAAAGTGCTGGGATTACAGTCATGATCCACTGTACCCGGCTCTTCTACCTATTTTTTAATGTACAGTACAATAACGTTAACTGTAGTCACCTTACTGTGCACAGAGCAAGAAGACTTATTTCTGCTAATGATAACTTTGTACCAGTTGACCAGTCTTTTCTATTCAGATGATATTCTTAACCAGTAGGATGGATTGCCTACTCTGGATTCCTGAAGACTGCAAGAAAAACAACCCAAGCCTATGGAGGCTAATTTGAATTATTGTCTTTCAAATTTTTAGAGTCTTAATTGCTTTGCTCTTTCAGGATTACTGAAGTCAGAATACATAGGAATGTAACTCTGACTCTACTGCTAGGTGGCTGTGTGACTTCAGTGAATAAGTCAATCTCTCTAAACCTCTGTTTTTTTTAATTTGGAAAAAAGAGACAATAATATCCAACTTAAAGTAAGATTGAGGAGATGAAATTAAATAATGTCTACAAGTGCCCAGGAAAATGCTTAGCAATAGTAAGTGCTTCAAAGAGTGTTATTTATTTTCTGATTATGAGGAAGCAAAGGAAAATTGTATATTTACAGGCGCAGAAGATTGAGATTAAAACACATAACAAAAAATTTTTTTTCCCCTTCAACCCTTTTATCAGTTAATATTCTTAGGTGTGTACTGTGTTGTGACAACCAACTCACTGTGAGTGACAGAAGCAGAAAATATTGCAAGAGAAATAGAAGTTCTCAAGTTGATTTCCAAAATTTTCTTTCATTATTGATGTGGCAAGAATTATTGAACTGGGTAGGAAGTTATAAACAATTTCCTGGAAAATCTTTTTTTGACTAAGAAACTATAGAAGTCTATGATTTCAAAGTTCTAGAAGGACAGGAAGGAAGGTTGGTGTTCCATTTCCCTGTGAGAATTTACATCAACTTCCTGCCATTTCTTATAGCCCTAGTTCTACTGTAATACCATTTCCCTTCCCTTTCTTGCTCCCTCCCTCCGTCTCTCCCTTCTTTCCATTCTGCCTGCCTCTCTGCCCTCCTTCCTTTCTGCCCTCCTCCCTTCCTATCCTCTTCCTTCCCTCTCTCCCTCCCTTTTTTATTCAACACATATTTATTGAATGTCTACTTTGGGAAGTGCACTGTTCCATGTGCTGGAGATACATAAATGATGAACAAAACAAACCAAGTCTCACCCTCATGGAGTTTACATTTTCATAAGTTTACAAACAAGTAAACACATGAACCATAATATAATACCAGAAGTTGATAGGTGCTATAAAAATAAATCAGGGTCAGGTAATTGCAGAGAACCAGGGGGCTGTGAATGATAAGGTGGTCAGGAACCGCCTCTACGTTAAGGGAGATTTGAGTACAAACCGGAATGGGCATGGGATAAGCCATGTGACTGTTAGGGAGAGCATCCCCCTGAAGTTAGAGCAAGTGCAAGACTGAGAAGTGGGAGCTTGGGCATGTGAGGAGCAACCTTCCTGTCAGGGTGGCTGGAGCAGAGAGATCTGTAGATGTACATTTGGAGAGGCAGCCAGAGGCCAGGTCATGAAAGTCTTGATGAGTCATGTAGCAAGCTTTGGATTTTATTCTAATAGTTATGGGGAGCCAGTGTTGAGCTTTAAACAAAGCAATGAGATGATGTGATTCATATTTTCAAAAGGCCCCTGGTGGTTTCACAGAGACAGCCGTGAGAGGGGGAGTGATGGAAAGTATGGAAGCAGAAGGATATAGGCGTGGCAGTTGTTCATGCTCTGAAGTTTGTCATTCCACTCAAAGCTCTTCCTCAAGATTCTGGAGGAATTATGGATCAAGAGAGAAGAGAATGCAATGCAGGGAACAACACAGAGACAGAAACCATGAACAAGTTTAGGAGAGAATTCCAGCAGGGTTAAGTTTAATAAGTGTGACCACCTTTGACCTCTAATAAATGTAAGGAAAGCTTTTGTGAGTGGAAATTTCCTTGGAAATGATGGGAAGAGGGAGAGGGCCCAGCTTTATGTATCAGAACTAGAGTGCACAGAAATCCAGTCAGAGATTTAAGAGTGAACCAGAAATGTTAGAAGGAGGGAAAGCGAGAGTAAAAGGGTTAGCACACTAAGGTCTTGTGATGAGCATAATTTTGTCATTTGAATCTGATTTTCTGCCCAATAGGCTAAACCTCGGTACTGTCAGATGCTGAGCACAGGTAATATGGTAGGAGATGGCAGCCATTTCGTTCTTAGTACTGATTCTTCTTCACTGTGGCAAGAATAAATGATGGAAATCAG
This sequence comes from Cephalopachus bancanus, assembly GCA_027257055.1. NCBI lineage: Eukaryota > Metazoa > Chordata > Mammalia > Primates > Tarsiidae > Cephalopachus > Cephalopachus bancanus. The sequence continues at coordinate 1,581,587 of JAPVLO010000234.1, forward strand.
AATTCTCATCCTTGACTCTCTCTATCAAGCATTCAGTTTCTATGAAGACATGAAGAGTTCAGATGCTTTTTGTGACAAAGAAAAGATCCAGCAGCATCTTTTGATATCTGAAGTTGTGAGAGTGATATTTCAATGCATATTTCCTCATGACACCCTCTTGCCCTGTGGCTGTACTTCACAGGAAGGGACCACTGCCATAGTAATGATTAATCAGTGACTGACTCACCCTGTGATTGGGAATGCAGGACAAGTCTGAGAATGATAATACAGCTTCAAAGCTCTTTGTTTGGGAAAGTGTTTTATCAGGATTTGAAAAATCTGCTTGTTTTCATATAAACCTCTGAGATAGGTTATTGTCTCTGCTATTTTAAAGATGAGACTGTGGAGCTTGGATAATTCCTCCAAGGTCATCTCAGAAGTTATTAGCTTAGTTAGAATGAGAATGCAAAGTCCTTGATTCATCAGATTATTACTCAAGTCACATAATTATGGTGACAAATGGGTAACCAGGGATAATGTATTAAAAAGTAAAATAAGCATAAAAGTCAGTTCATTGATGCACAAAGTTGGATGCCAAAAGGGTCATTATTCATGCAACATAAACAGTCTGTGCCATGCCCTTAAGCCACTAAGGACAATTAAAGCTATATATTTGCTTTTTTTTTTTTTTTTTTTTGAGTCGATCTTTCATTCTGTCACCCAGGCTGGAGTGCAGTTGAACAAACACAGCTCACCACAGCCTTGACCTCCTGGACTTAGATGATCTTTCTGCCTCAGCCTCCCAAGCAGCTCGGACTACAGGCACATGCCACCATGCCTGGTTAACTTTTTCTATTTTTTGTAGAAATGAGTCTCACAATGTTGCCTAGGCTGGTCTTGAATTCTTGAGTTCAAGCAGTCCTCCCACCTCGGCCTCTCAGAGTGCTGGGATTATAAGCATGAACCATCACGCCCAACCACATTTGCTTTTTTCATTGTTGTTGTTATTTGTACTGTGTCTATGTAGAAATTGTCATTGATTTTAAGAATTTGGAAGGTTGGGTTTCTTGAGGGTGAAGAGGTTGGTCTATTTTCCGAACACTGTCTTTGCTTTTAGTCTAGTCAGGTGACTCCATGTTGCCTCTTTTCACTGGTAGAAACTGACAATGTAGGGCTTGCTGTTCCCATGTGCACCATGATGTTTCTGTATTTCACACTCAGAAGGCAAATAATGAATGGAAAATTAACCAGGTAAACTGAGATCCAAATGCAGTAGAGGTCTTAGCAATCTTACTTTGGCTTTCCTGTTTATAATCTTTTCAGTTATATTGCTCTATTGAGAGAGAAGGACATTGAGGGTGAGAGCTAGAGTTGTCTATTATTTTACTTGATTTCCTAGAGTGGCAGTAAACAAAAGGAGATCTTTATATACTAGTATGGGAATCACAGATGAAGCCTGAGGTGGGGTCAGAAGAAAAGCTTTGGCTCTGTGATATAGAGAAGGAAATTATTTTACTTATATCTGCTGCAGAAGATTTAAAAGGAAGGACCTCATTGTTCAATTCTAATTGCCTTCCCATCCAGGAGTGATGGAAGCAGACAAAGGCAAGTGGAATGGTGACAGTCTTATTATCAAATAGACTGCGGGAATGACTTCTGAGGGCAGACAGTCACATGTCATATGGATCAACACGGGCAGGACTAACCTGTAACAGAGTAACAGCACTTTCTTTTTTTTTTTTTTTTGAGTTGGAGTCTCACTCTGTTGCCCAGACTGGAGTGCAGTGGCCGCTCCTGGCCACCGCAGCCTCGACCTGCTGGGCTCCGGCGATCCTTCCGCCTCAGCCTTCCAAGTAGCCGGAACTACAGGCGTGCCGCTACCACACCCGGCTGATTTTTTTATTTATTGTAGAGATGAGGTCTTGCTGCCCAGGCGGGTCTTGAACCCGCGGGCTCAGTCAATCCACTCATCTCAGCCTCCCAAAGGCGCGGGATTACAGGCTGAGCCACCGAGCCAGGCTAGTAACAGCACTTTTAACACCACGTGTGGGAGAATTGGGAAGTATTTCTCACCTCTGTATGTCAAAAGTAAGAACAATGATAAACAGGGGAAAGAATGAGTGCATAGGGAATACGTAAGAAGCCTGAGCAATCTCATGTGACGTCAAGATGGTGTAAGGGAAATTTGCCAAGGTGGCCCTACTCCTGCTGAGGAGAAAATCATCTGTGAGACTATCCAAGTATGGCAGTTCACTTTTTACATTTCATTTTTAAAAAGTTTACTTTATTATAAAAGTGTGGGGTCCAAGTCAGGATTAGGTACATAAGTAATGTATGTGCAGGAGAAATTTGGGCCTCCTACTTACTGGTCCTGACTTCCCCGGTTGAGGACCAGGTACCCTTTGTGTTGTTATGTGTCCCGACCCCTCCCCTGGCAGTGTCCTGTGACTGCTGATCCCTCCCCTGTGCTGATGTGGTTAATGTTCAGTTCCCACTTAAGAATGTGAACGTGTGGTATTTAGTTCTTTGTTTCTGTGATAGGTTGTTAAGAATGATTGTCTCCAATTCCATCCAATTTGTTGAGAAGTTCATGATTTTGTCCTTCCTTGTGGCTGTGCAATATTCCATTGTGTATATGTACCACATTTTATCTAATGCTGAGTTTTCTTTTCCTGAACATCTGGACAATAAATAACTGTTTTGGGGGAGGAAGAGAAAACTTGCTAGGCTAGGTTCCCCTCTGTTTCCCAACATAACCAGGCTTGTAGCATTGCAACTGTTTACACTTTTATCTACATTCCCCCACAGATATAGGCTCTGGGAGGGCAGAGACCTTGTTCGGATTGTTGGTATGGCATCTCCAGTGTCTGGCACGGTGTGCTTGGTACTTAATACACTAAGTGGTGTTGGTCGTCCAAAGGAATGAATGGAGCAAGGAAAGGGAGTGTATAGGTAAGATAAAAAAATACATTTTTGGTTCTCAAATCTAGTCCTTTTGGTACTCTTTTAAGAGGCATATAATGTATACTTAAGCATGTGTGCTCTGGGCCCAGATGGCCTCAGTTCCAAATCTAGTTGTGCCGTCTCCAGGCTGTGTCATCATAGGGAAGTTCCTTAACTTTATTTGTGAATGGGGATAATAGTACTCACATTATTTAGAGACTGAGTTTAGCTGCATGTATAGAAAGCACAATTAAGAGTCATCGCAATAGACTAATGGCTTAACTTTTACTTCTTAATGAGGAGTCACTTGGAAGAGAACCAGTCCAGGGCTATAGAGCTGGTCTACTGTGCAGTCATGGCCCAGGTTCTTTCTACTGTTTCTTTCAGCCATCTCTGGAGTATGCCTTCTACTATGGACAGCTGGGGCTCCAGCTGTCACAGCTGCTCTGCAGGCAGGAAGAAGGAAGCAAAAGCAAATGCCACGTGCCAGTGGAATTTCCTTCTTCCAAGATTTCTCAGAAGTCCCAACCCCAAGCTTCCATTTGTATCTCATTGGCCAGAACTATCTCACATGAATTCTGCATCTGGATAGGAGTCTGGAAGATATGTTTGCTTTCTTTTAGCTGGTCATATTGCTAGTCCCATGATAAAAATGATGATGTTGGTAAGGAAGAAGTGAAGAATGATCATTCAACAGGTAACTAATAATACTGGAACAGGTGAAGACACATAGTGGGGACTTGGCATATGTGGCTGTGCTCACATTTAATTTAGGCTTGTGATTGTAACTGAGAATCTGTAAAAGTATATAGAAATGGTGGCCATGTAGACTTAAACATTGGATTTATAGCATGTACATGTTGGGTGGCTTCACAGTTCATGAGTAACGATTAGTGCTGGTATTTACTGTGAACCTGAATTTATGTGTGTGTGTGTGTGTGTGTGTGTGTGTTCATTTAACAGTTAATCACAACTCTGAGAAGGTGGTGTGGCAGCTATGTTCACTTTGTGGATGAGGAAATGAGTTTAGTAGAGTGCTTACATTTCAAAACCTTCACGAGGTAGAGCTAGGTAAGATTTGAACTCTGTCTTTAGAGTCTATGCTCTTATCCCCTGATGTGACTGAGAGAATGTCTTCCAATAAAAGTGAATTAAGAGGCCGGGCTTGGGGGCTCAGGCTGTAATCCCGGGCTTTGGGAGGCTGAGGTGAGTGAATTGCCTAATCCCGTGGGTTCGAGACCTGCCTGGGCAACTTGGCGAAACCTCATCTTTACAATAAATAAAAAACTTAGCCGGGCATGGTAGCACGCGCCTGTAGCAGCACTTGGAAGGCTGCGGCGGAAGGATCACCGGAGCCCAGCAGGTCGAGGCTGCGGTGGCCGGGAGCGGCCACTGCATTCCAGTCTGGGTGACAGAGTGAGACTCCAACTCAAAAAAAAAAAAAAAGAAAAAAATAAGTTAATTAAGAAATATAACTCACTTCTAAAAATGTTCTAGTTCCCTGCATGAAATATGTTAACTACAGAATCTTACACATTCATTTAAACTTGTTGTGGCTCTGTGATACCATGTTCAAAATAAGGAGAATAAATAGCAGATGGTGATATTTGTTAGAATATAAACCCAACAAGGGAAAGAACTGCCATTTTTCTGGCTGCAGGAAGTGCCCAATTTGGTGTTTCAAATATTATGAGAGTACTTGGCAAATCACACTCATTGGTGAAACCTACAGTTTGACATTCCCAGCTATCAAGCTTCACCATAAAAAATATGCTGTAATTTAAGAGCTTCCTGTAAAGACGGAACTAAAATTCACATCTTTAGAATATGCTATTTATAAAAGCATTTGAAGCCAAATGATTACCCACCAAACAGCTCGCAATTATTCAAGAGAAAATGCATATAATCAGCGTGCATGCATATATGTGTGCACACATGTACATATTTCATGTATTTTACATGTATATATTATAAGCATTCATGCTTATAGGAGAAACAAGTCCTGATCATTCTTAGAGCATCTGTTGAGAGATGTGAACACTACCCCGGCACCCTCCAAGGAAGAGGCAGATGGTAGATACTGATGGATTATGAAGAAGGCATGTTATTTATGTAAGGTCAGAGGAAACAAAGGTTTGAGCCATTTCAGTGTTAGAGTGAAGGCAATTCGAATGCAAATGTGAGAAGGAAGAAAGAAGGAGGTAGCAATTACTGCAGTTGGACTAGCCGGTGGCCAAATAATTATCAGTATTAACCTGACTGCAAAGGCAGGAGAGGAGGGAGGTACTTATCTTGTTTTTGCTTTCTCTTGCCAACGTACAGCAGATTAGCGGTGATGTGGATGGCATCTATAGCTGCTTCTGATTGGCTGGTTTCCTGTCCCAAGGCAGGAGAAGAGGAATCAGCAGGTGGGATCATAGTTCCATAAGCTGGAGACTAGATGATATTTCTACTATAATTAACCCCAGGAGACTGACTTTTCTCTTTTTCTCCTCCTTTGTGTTTTGTCAGTAAATGCCCAAAAATGTTGACCCTTCACTCTGCCCTTAAAGAAACCCTTCTGCCAGGGTTGGTGGCTACAGCTTTTGACCACATACACTCAGGAACCAGTAAGTATTTCTATGACTAGCTTGCATCTTTTCCTGCGGGCTTTGTTGTGGTGGCGACTGCTCTTTGTTTCACATTTGGACAAACTGTCATAAAAATGGTAGTCAGGGACACATGAAGCCCGTCAGTCCTCCTCAAGCTCTCTGTGGTACATGTCAGCTGGCTCACCAACTGCGATTATTTTAGGGATGGCGAGGGGGTTATTTGCTGCTCTTGTGGAGGGGAGAGTCCCATAAGAAAACAAAACCCCATAAAGAATATCACCTCCTGTAACATATTATCAATGTGGTTGTTATTGTTGAAATCATTAGAACAACAATAAGCTCGATGAAATCATGGAAGGATAGGAACTCAACTGCCTTTGATTTTAGTGGATGAGAGAAGCTTTTTCATCTTGTTATCCTGTCATTGCTCTGTAGTTTTTGAAAATGTGTGCAATTTCCATGAAAATGCGTATTTCCCTAAGGCTAGCAGAGATGGATGAGTGAAAAGAGGACAGTGATGCCTATTTCTTTCTTTCCTTTAATAAAAGTTTTACTTGTATGCTTTGTGAAAACTTTGTAAGATATTCAGTGGTATTTGGAATTTTAAAAACTTCCACTTTTATTTATTTTTTGATGCTTGATGAAATTAATTTTGTGTTTTGTTGTTTCCTTTTTGTGATTTTTAAAAAAATTTTAAAGATATGGGGTATAATTCAGGATTAAGTATACAAGTGATCATCGTAAGGTAAAGTTTGGGCCTTCCTTTGGTCCTCATTTTGCCTGGTTTGAGATCAGGTACCCTTATTGAAAAAACAACTACTTTTAAAACACTTTATACAAATATATTTTCATCGCATTAGGATTTTTGAGTAAGACTACTCAAGTGTATTTCTGTGGAAACAGGATAAAATATATAGAATAGTCAAATCTGAGTTTCTGATCATTAAAAGCAAACTACTACTTATGTATTTTGGGGCATTTTAGTTCTTCATATCTCTTTTCTCTTTGGAAATACCCACACTTTATTAATTTGGACGGTATTAATTAGTATTTGTCATAGTTTAGGCTATATGCAATTTTCCTGGTCAGCTGTTTAATCAGTCCTAGAGTAAACAAGTTGAGAAAACAAGAATGTGGAAAGTATGTTTCTGGCAGGGTATGGTTGCTCACGCTGTAATTCTTAAGGATTGGGAGTCTGAAGAAAAAGAATTGCTTGAGTCCAGGAGTTCAAGACCAGTTCAGACAACATAGCGAGACCTTGTCTCTACAAAAATAAAAAATTAGCCAGCTGTGGTGGCATGTGCCTGTAGTCCCAGCTACTCAGGAGGCTGAAGCAGAAGATTGCCTGAGCCCAGATGGTCAAGGCTGAGGAGAGCCATGATTGTGATACTGCACTCTAGTGTGGGTGACAGAGTGAGATTCTGACTTTAAAGAAAAAAGATATAAAAAAGAAAAAAGTATGTTTCAAAGAATAATGATACTATAATGCTTTTACTTTTCACTCATTCTCTTCCTAGAAATGTTTTTGAAGCATACACTCATTCAAACGACCCGTGGTTATACAGTTTTCTACTTTATCTACTAGTACTTCATTCAACAAATAAGCATTGAAAATCTTTCTTGTCTCAGGAATTGTGCTAGGCACTAGAGATGTCAGAATTAATCAGAAAGCTCTCTGCCTTCAGAGAGCTCAGAGTCTAGTGACATGATAGGAAATAAATGAATCACAATAAAAGTAGTTAATGCTGTTACACAAGCAAAAGTTGTGTAGGTCACTCTGTATAGAGTTAAAAAAGGCTGGGTGGTTTTCTCAGGAGGTGACGTTTAAGATGGGCTTGAGGGAGAGCAAAAGATTTTGAGGTAATGAAGTAAAAAAACAGTACACAAGCCGGGCTCGGTGGCTCAGCCTGTAATCCCACACCTTTGGGAGGCTGAGGTGAGTGGATTGCCTGAACCCACGGGTTCGAGACCTGCCCGGGCAGGCAAGACCTCATCTCTACAATAAATCAAAAAATCAGCCGGGCGTGGTAGCGTGCGCCTGTAATTCTGGCTACTCGGAAGGCTGAGGTGGAAGGATCTCCGGAGCCCAGCAGGTCGAGGCTGCGGTGGCAGGGAGCGGCCACTGCACTCCAGTCTGGGCGACAGAGTGAGACTCCAACTCAAAACAAACAAACAAACAAACAAAACAGTACACAATGTAGAAGGAATCAGGAAGTCAGAACTGCAGAGTTGTGAAATGGCTTGTGCATGTCAGCATTTGTTGTGTATGAATGGCCTGGAGGATCTGATGTGGGATGTCACTGAGGCTGTGTGTAGGTGTGGTAAGGGTGTTAGCCATGATGGGATGGCAAAGGCAGTTGGGACTTTAGACTTTGAGTCTGTGTTCTGTTTCCTCTGCCATCAGGGCATCACAGGGATTAAGTATGAGAAGCACCAGACCAATGAGGAACAATCTGGACTTCATCATTTCTGAAGCTTTCTGAGCTACATTTTATATAACATGATGAGACAATACCAAGCTCACAGGGCTAATTAATTAAGGAAGACCATTAAAAGTGCTTAGCAATCTACTAGGTACATAGTTGCCTTAGATGCTTTCCTCTCTCTTTTAAAATATTATTTATTGTTGTTGTTATTGTTTTTGTAAGTGATCAAACTCTCTGGTTTAATTTTTTTTTAGGAGGGATTTGTTTCATAAATATGAGTTATGACCTTACTTATCTATATAATTGTATGAACCCTCTAAAATTTTTGTTTGTAGAAACATGAGTAGAAAATCTGGAAGTTAGATAATTTGGATCTTTAGACAGAGTTTTATCTGCCATTTTGATGCAGACAGAATTGAAACTCACACAAATGTTTTGTGAAATTTCTTTCTCTCAGTCTGTTTTTCAAGAAGTAGAAATAGTTATATCTTTCCAATCTAGCTTTTAGGAAGATCTTTGAAAGATAAATAATGTATCCAAAAGTGATTTTATAAGATTCAGATGAAAGTAACAATAACAATACCTAATAAATCTTTAATCAGGTAAATGTGTTAAATTATTTTTTATTCTTAATAGCTTAACACATTTCAATAATCTGTTGTTAGGATAGAAACCTCTGCATGAAAATGCAAGTACCTAAAAGCTTTGACAGTTTTCTTAAACATAGTAAGTGCTCAATTCCAAATCTAGTTTAGATAATTCTTTTCCTGTTTGTCTGTTATAGTTATGCTATGTGGTGGAACTAGAATAATGTTTTTTCGTATTTATTTTACTAAGTCTCAGATTTGTTAGTATTTGGCCAAGATTCATTGGTCAAGTTAGTGCATCATATAACAGCTATTTTCAAAATAATCCTAAGTTCTTGGAAAACTATGTTAATTATTTATCATCACAGTTAAGGACCAATTTCTGATTTGTAATCTTAACATCATAATGATGACTGATGAAGTCCATAGTTACTAAGATGACCATTTCCCTGATGCTACCCATTTTAACCAGATGCTCTACCTCTCTTGGTTTAATAAACAACTGATGTTTTCTTTCTATCTGTGACTTCAGTGATGATTATTTTTCCTTTGCTGCCATGCATAGGTCTACTAGCCCCGTGAAACTGCTTATGTTGCTATAAGTTATGCCATCATGAATACTGTCATAACCTGTGTGTTTTAGAATGCAAATGGTAGTTACATCCAATGATCAGTTTACAAAGATTGTAATCACCCAGGTTTTCACTTGATAGCAATATGAACAACTCATATGAACAATTTTCTGTTTATTCTTATGTGATATGCAGAGTATTTTAGTTGTGATGTGCAGATGTTATAGAAAACATGTTTCTATTATTACATGGCAGTAGAATTTGCTTGAAATTTTATTTTATAAAGTTGTCTCATAAGTTTATATATTGCTTTAATTTCACTGCTTAACAGAGAAGTTTTAAAATTATCTCCACATGACAACAATTTTTTTAAAAATAAGTGATAGCATTAGTGTTAACAGTTGTCATTGTTTTTATGAAAAGGGTTTAGGGACAAACCCAAGGCACCTAATAAATTAGGTATAATTTTGTTGTGACATAAAAGAGAAACTGTGAGAAAATACCGTAATAATTCATATCTAATATATTTGTGTATTATTCTCCTCTGAAATCTCTTATAATTTGACCTTTTAGGTAGCTGTTAAATATCAGAGTAAAACCAGATAATATGAGAATATTTATTTAAGGCAACACAATATTTTAGGACTATCATGTAGACACTGTAATGGTAAAATAATAAAAATCTTTTTGTTATGCTGATGATCTTAAAACAGTAGTTATAAATCATTGTTAGATGCTCATTTAATCATGGTTTTAATCTACATTTTGTCACTTCATGCTCTCAAACAAAAAATTTTGTCATTTTAAGGGATTCTTTTCTGTCTTTACATGAAGGTGGTAGAATTTCCTGAGAAAAATGAAAATTTTCTGAAAAAAATTGATTACTGATATATACATTTAATAACTTTGGAAACTTGTTTATTGGGTTCTTATCAAAGCATGAATGAATGATTATTTCCTGAATGTTTACTAGGGGCCCAATCTCCTTCCGGGCATGAAGGATATAACAGTGAACTAACAGAGAAAGTTGCTGCTGTTATACATTTATGTTCTATAGCCTAGAATGTTCTACTGTGCCACACTTGGCAAGACCCCAGCTGACAGAAGGACTATTTGAACTACAGTCATGATCAGCTGTTCTCCTAAGGGAAATCTCTAATCAATGGTTGATTTCAGATTCTTGTATTTTTAATGAAATGAAAGTAGCATTTGGAATTAGGTCATGGCCAGATGGCCAAGATGGGGAGGCACCATGGAATCTCCCTAGAATGAAGGTTACGCATCAAAGCAACAGACCATCCCTATCAGTGGTTCTCAAACTTTAGAATAGACACAATCCACCATTGGAACTTAACAAATGTGTATTCCAGAACCCACTTGTAGAAATTTAGATTCTTCAGCTTTTTTTTTTTTTGAGCACTGCTTAGGAATCTGCACTGAAAAAAGGGCTTTTGTTAAAACTAATATAATTGCCTCCTGATTTACATGGCAATAACTTTTTTTTAGTATAACAGGTATATGAATTTATCTAAGTAGGATGTTTTTATTTAATTGAAAAATCTATCCTTAAGGATGGATCTTGACATTAAGAAATGGGCTAGAGTCCATTCCATGTAAGATGCTTCTCACACATGAGATGGAAATCACAGAAAAAGTGTGATTTCCAGCCCCAGCCCATTTTATATTTGTCATGCAAAAGAGGTTATAGATATGTGTATAGACTATATTAAGAAAATTAAATTTCATTCAGACAAATGTAAAGCTCTCATGTCCAAATTTGTCTCAATACATATACCTCTACCTCCCTGACACCCTGTTTATTCTTCTGCACACTAAATAAATCCTGCTCACTCACTGAATTCTTCAGGATAGGTTTGAGATGGAGATGATATACTACTGTCATGGTGATTTTCTAATGCTAACTTCTGAAAAATTGAAATCAGCCTGGAAATGTTTATCTCCCAAAATTGCCCATTTAAAAAGACTAGGTTAATAGAAACATTTTTTGATGACTAGCAGTACACTTTTGTGCAGTCTGGTAGCCTTGATGAGAACCTCAAAGTATTGTGAAATTCAAGGCTTCTTGATAGTACTGTATTTGCTGAATATGAGATGCAATCTTGTTGCCTACAAAAGGAGAAAACATTTCCAGCACTCACAATGGTTGGAGTGTCCTTTTGTTTATTTCTTCTATGATAAACCCTCAGAGAGTTGAAGCTGTCAGAATATGCCCATAAGCAGTACAATCTTTAGACATCTGGTTAGTAAAAATATCTCCAATTAAGAGATCCAGTACTCATTGCACTTGGACCGCAGGAATTATTAACAAGAAGAATAGCCATAAAATATTCTATGTATGTTCTTTGTTAAGCTTATTGTCCTTAAGAAGTGTTTGTGTCAAATAGTGTCATCCTAAGTACTATATTAAAGGAGTGTAAATAATTGTGGCTGAAATGTATAGCCCACTTTTCTTTCCATTTGATGTTCTATAAAAGATATTCATCACTAATTAGATAAAAAGTTATTTACCAAAGACTGTTGGGGTTAGCTTTTATCAGTCTAACTACTTGAGACGACCACAACTCTTTAATCAAAACTATTTTTGGCCCTAAGTATCTCCCATTGTGCTGTGTACAAATATTTGTAACACACGGTCTCAGCTCTTATGGAACTGGGGAGACAAGGCATCAGTTCATAAAAGTTATTACAAAGGATATCTTCAACAAAGGTAGTGTAGGAAGTGCTAAATAAATGATTTAGACAATAAATGCTGAATATACAAGATGGACAAGTTACTGTGGATGGGAGTGATTAGAGAGGGCATGATTGATAATGATGAATCTCAGCTGGTTGTGATTTTATGCCAGTGAGAAAGAGTTGGGACACTCCACACAAGCAAATAGTGTGCAGTGTGAGAGCTAGGGGAAAGTGGAAATTTTGACTGGCTGAACTATAGAGTAGCATTCGAAGACTGTAGAGAAATTCTGGGAGACAACATTGGAAAGACAGATTGGTACTAGAGTATGATACATCCTTTAAAAGCTGGCGAAGAAGCTTGAGTTCTGTGCCATAGGTGATGGAAATCAACCAGGAGGAAAGAAATGGTTTTCAGATAATTGAATAGCAACATACAAACATATAGTATTACAACAGTGGTTCTCAAAGTGTGGCACCCAGATCCTCTGGCATCCTCAAGATTTTTTAGGGAACCCTGAGGTCAAAACTATTTTCATAATAATACTAAGGTGTTACTTACCTTTTACACTATGTTGACATTTGTACTGAAAACACAACATAATGGTGGGTAAAAAACTGCTAGCATCTTCATCTGAATCAAGGCAATGGGATAAAACAGGGGTAGCAGTCCTAAGATTCCTTATCACCAAACACTTGCAATAAAAAGGTGTGTTTCCCTTATGAATGTTCTTGAGGAAGTGGTAAAATGTTTATTTGATTACACCTCAACCCTTGAATGCACATTTTTTAATGTTAATTGTGACAAATATGACAAAATAAGCATAAAGCACTCTCCTGCATACTGAAATATAATGACTTTCTTAAGGAAATGCGTTTGTTCTGAGGTAAGCTGGCCGACTTACCCACACCCCCTTAAAAATGAGATATCATTTTTACTTGTGAGACAGGGAAACGATGGTCCTTCAGATTAGGTAATCGGCAGGCCTGTTCTCAAGTACAAAGTGACCCTTTCATTTCAAGAAAAACAATTGACAGTGTTCGTGGTGATTGATAAAATTTGGCATTTCAGGTGAAAATTAGAATTTTGGAAAACTTTTATCTTTTACTGCAAGGCTGAGAGCTTCCCAATAGAGATATTTCAGATGAGTTTAATAGTGATGTTATAATAACAAAAGTGATTTTTTTGGTGGAATAAAACTTGTCAACATCTGGAAGATCTGTATGACATTGAATTAATACTTTGCAAATGGCCAGTTCATGTTTTTACAAAACAATGCATGTGTAAAAAATATCCATCTAAAGTTCAAGACAAAGCTAATGTATTCAAGTTAAAAAATTTCACTGATGTAGTTTCAGATTCTACCTTGCAATTAACCTTTAGGAAACTACCACTAATCAAGTTTTGTTGATAGCATTAAGGAAGAGAAAAGTAAGTCCTCACTTAACACCATTAATAGGTTCTTGTAAATTGCAACTTTAAGCAAAATTATGTATAACAACATCAAATTTTACCAAGGGCTAATTGATGTAAACAAGAGTGAAGTTCCTACAACACATGATTGCAAAACCCATCAAATTTCTAAATGAAGATCTAAAACACTTCCAATATTAAACATTGAAATAAATATGAGCTATATGTATACTTAAGAAGAATTAATTTAAAAAGATAATTACTGACCCAATTTCTGGTGAATCAGTGAATCAAGGAACAAAAATTTATGCAGTGAATATTGTCAGGAACATCTCTTCCCACCACACAGTTCAAAAACAGTGACAAATATGGTGGCTTCCTGAATGCTTTTGTACCACATTCTTAATTGTGCAACTGTAGAATTATCATCTGCCTTATGAATTTTCATTTTATAATAGTTTGTATTGATTCATCTGCCAACCCACTTATTCCAGTTGAGGGTGGATGGTGGCCATAGCTCATTTTGGCAGTTCTGGGCACAAGGTGGGAACCTCTCCTGGGACAGGAGCCATTCCCACCACACAGTGCACAAACACACAAAAACAGTTACTCAGATGAGGACCATGTAGACACACCAAATCGTCTAAGTATACATCTTGTACATCTTTAAGGTGTGGGAGGAAACCAGAACACCTGGAGGAAACCCATGTATTCATGGGGAGACTGTGCAAACTCCACACAGACAGTGGCCCACATTGGAACCCATTTTTTTTTTCTTTTCAATATTGTAATGAAATGATGTTGAGTGACATGATGTTATTGGAGGACCAGCTATATCTACAATTGTCTGAAAAGGCTATTAAAAGACTTCTTTTTCAACTATGTATCTAAATGATCTGCATTCTCTTCATGTACTTCAGCCAAAGCAGAATATTGCAATAGATTGAAGGCAGAAGATTGGATACAGCTCACTTTTACTAAGTCATTCATTATTGAAATTTGCAAACATGTAAAACAATAAAACTCTTTTCATTACATTTATTTTGTTTTAAAAATACAATTTTTTATAAAAAAATATATAATTTGTACTCCAACCAGGGTGACAGAGTGCGACTCCAACTAAAAAAAAAAAAAAAAAAAAAAAATATATATATATATATAATTTGTGTCAATATGTGAAAGGTTTATCATTTTTTAACTAAAACATTTAAAATTAAAACTTCATACATTTCTCAGTCTTAATTTCTAACATAGTAAATACCAATAGATAGCACCTGGATAATAGTCGCTGTGTCCGAGGGTTTTTATGAAGGTTAAATGAGTTAACACATGTAAAACCTTTAGAAAATGAGGGCACATAGTGTTAAAGTCATAATAAAATATAGGGACAAATCTCTAAGTTTGCCATTCTATTTTGGGAAGAAAGGATTGCAGTTCACAGCATACACTTGGCTGGGGTGGTCTTGGGTATGTCTGTAGAAGAAAGAAAAGATTGGGGGTTTTATTAGAAAGAGACATATTAAATATTGTTTTGAAAGAAAGCTTATCAGCACTAGGTAAGGATTTGGGAGCTGGCAAGCTTTAATTGGTGAGTGACAATAGTAGGCAAAACTAATCTTAAAGTCATGGCCGGTAGTTTTGGCAACTACCAAATAAAATTAGGCTTAAGGTTGCAGCAGGCTGTTTCAGAAGCTAGGCTTGTGGGAAATTCATTTCTTGAGCAGGTGCTATGGGCGCTGAATGCTTTTTCTCCCTGCAGTTGGGTAGTGACAAGAAGGACCCATTTTGTATAATCAACTTTCAGAATAGTAAATGTTTTACATCGTGATTATTGTTATGTCTCTTTTAACTACTGGAAGAGCTCTTTAAACAGAAGTGGATGATTTGCAGCAAAACTCTTAGGGACTCATACCTTTTGATGCTTATGGGTCTGATCACAGCAGTAAAGGAGCAAAACAGTTACTCTGTCTCTCTTCTGCCTTCTAAATCTCATGTGAGTGTCTCTCACGAGTAGATTATAACCCACAATCACACTGGCAAGGGATTCTCAGAAGCGTTGTTCTCTGGCTTCAGCCTCTATTATACAGGAGAAGAAGGGATAGTGCTGTGCTGCCAACAGATAATCTAAAGCACAGGTAGTACAAGGGTTAACAAAGTGTAATAATTAATTTGGGATTTCTTAGAGTCTTTAATATGCTAATGGGCATTGTAAACCTTCAAGGGAGACAAGCTTATGCTTACCAGACTTATTTGACACAGAACTTATTTTCCATGGACCCCTGGGTGGAGAATAGTCTACTTCTCTTTTAACATCCTGCCTTAATAAAGCATTATGAGGCATATTGGCATCGAAGGACCCAGGTCAGTAAGGCTCGAATGTCACAGAATCACTGCCTCAGTTCTTGTGATGCTATCAGATTTCTGGGAACACCGGATATTTCACTCTGAACCACTGAGAACCTCTGCCAGAGATTGCAAATAACCTTCCATCATGTTATTAACCCCAGACCACACTGTTCTTCATCTTTGGCATATAATGGGCACATTTTAAAACAAAATAAAAAGATAATCATATAGAATCAAAAAAGAACCAATGGATATAACCCTTAAAAATGTGTCACACAATTGTGACATCACACTATAGTTGAATGATGAACACCCAGAGGTGGATTGTCTAATTAGTTGATAATCAGCGAGTCAGTTACCAGTATCTCTAATTCTTTCATTAATTGATCTGCTAAATAAGCACACTTATATATTTATGAAGATGTGTGTGTGTGCAGATAGATAGATAGATTGTTAGATAATGCCTACCACCTATATATCAGGCATGGCGCTAGACATGGAAATGTAACAATGGTAAAGAGACTCATTCTTGCTCTCAAGGACAGTCCAGTGGATTTCCTATTCTTCACACCTGCCGATTTGCTGTTTATTGAAAATCTAGTGGGTTAATCAAAGAAAGCTCAAAATATAACTGTGAAATAAGCATTCTTTCTAAATGTTTATTTTTTACAGTTTTAATGAAAAGGATAGTTATTTTCATCCAAGAGAAGTAGAGTGCAGAAGGGAAATGATACAAAAATACTGAATAAAATGAAGCTTTTTTTTGCTTATTTACTTGTGTTTGTTATCTGTGTTTTTCTTATTACTTATGGTAGTTACTTCATTTTCTGATGAGTCAAGCAGGTGCATTTTCAATTCTTTATTACATTAAAATTACTGTCATGGATTAGAGCACCTGTGATTGCATTATAAATTCTGTTGATTTCTGCATCAGCAGATTTAAATTCTTAGCTCCAGGATTTACAGTCCTTTTGTATCATGTACCCAAAGCACTACATGTGTACACAACTTGCATACTTTATATAACAATTAGTGGGATATTAGGGACTGAATTTTGTCCTCCTAAAACTTATGTATTGAAGAGACTGACAGACAATAGGACTGTATTTGGAATAAGGCAGTAATTAAGGTTAAATGAGATCATAAGGATGGGCCTCTGATTTAATAGAAATAATAAGAGATGACACCAGAAAGCCCACTCTATCTCTCTGCCATGTGAGGACATAGCAAGAGACAGTTGTTTGCAAGCCAGGATGAGAGCCCTCCTCAGGAACCAGATTGGCTGGTACCTTGATTTGGGACTTCCCAGCCTCTGGAATTGTGAGAAATAAATTTCTGTTGTTTAAGCCACCTGGTACATAATATTTTGTGTTTCATTGTCAGCCTGGACTGACCAATACGTGGGCAAATAGATATTTTAAAAAATTACCTATCAAGTTGAAAGTAAGAAAATATGTAATCTTGCTTTATTCTAAGAATCAATGAAAGTTTATAAATAAAAAATTTTATTATTTATGTATTTATACCATGAAATAATTTTGGAGAGTGAATCATTTTCTAAGGGCAAAGGATTTAAGTTTTCATGTCAGTTATAATGATGTATAATAAATACCTGTCAATTACTGTGATGTTTAAGTAGTTGGAAGTATAAAAGAGGACGTTTGAAACAAATGCAAAGAAGAAACTGCAAAGAACTGTGTTTAATGGCATAATTGAAATAACTCAATTATACATCAGTTCCTGTCATATAATGTATTTGAACTTTTATAGTTGTTGTCATAGACAAGCTCCCAATGATTTTCTGTCAGTGGTAATATGATTAAAATAACGTAGAATGTCAGCTGCTAGTTTGCTTTGGAGACTTAGTAATTGGAAGTGAAAGGCTCACAGCTCTTTGAATTCCCTTGGCGTTCTCTCTCTCTCTGTTTCTATTGTTTAATCTTTTGTTACTCTTTAGCTCGTTTTTTCTTATAGAGCTCTTTTTCAGGTGATGGCATACCCCAAACTCAATTATTAGACCTCTTGTCTTCTCTATTTACATTTTCTTGACCAGTCTCACAGTTTTAAATATCATCTATATGAGAATAACATATCTTCCAATACTACTCCTCCCCTGGGCTCACACTAGTACAGTAAATCTCCATCTCTGCATTAATTTTTGCAGCCACTTCCTAACTGGTGTCCTTGCTCCACATTTTTTTTTTAACGATATCATTTCTGTCTTTATTTTACTTTGTACATTATGTAAATAGTTTTTTAAAAATAGGCTTTTTGAAAGAGCAGTTTTAGGCTCACAAAAAAATTGCAGAGAATGTACAGATATTCCATGTACTAACCTGGTCCTCCACATATGCACAACAGCACAATCCTTTTTACTCATACACTGTTATCGTGTCATTTTCCTGTTCAGAACCCTGCAGAGAGTTCAGAGAGTGAAAGTCACACTTCTCACCTAGAAGATTCTTCATGACTTGGATCCCTTTTCAATCTCCTTTACTGTTACTGTTTTTCACTTTCAAATTGACCCAGCTTCTAGTGAATATGTTTATTTGCTTCTCTATACTAATCTTTTTATATCTATATATATCTCACAATACTATGTTGTAGACTTAAATATACACAATCAAATTTATCTTTAAAAATCTAGCTACTTCTTGCTGGGGGTGATGGATCACACCTTTAATCCCAGCACTTTGGGAGACTGAGGCGAGAGGATCGCTTGAGCCCAGGAATTCAAGACCACCCTGGGCAACATGGCGAGACTTTGTCTCTGCATAAATAAAAAAAATTAGCCAGGCATGGTGGCACACACTGGTAGTTCCAGTTACTTGGAAGACTGAAATGGAAGGATCGCCTGAACCCAGGAGGTCAAGGCTGCGGTGGCCGTGAGTGTGTCACTGCATTCCAGCCTGGGTGACAGAGACTCCGACCCAAAAAAAAAAAAAAAAAAAAAATCTAGCTACTTCTCAAACACACAAAGCTCATTCCTGTTTTTGGACTTTTGTATTTGCTGTTTATTCTGTCTAAACTGCTCATTTCCTGGACCTTCTCATGGCTTTCTATCTTATCTATTTTGGGAGTTTGGGTGTTTGTTATCTTGGGGAAAATTTCCCTGACAACCTTTTTTAAAGAGCATCCCCTCCCGTCACTTTTATCATCTAAACCTGATTTAGTTTTGGTGATAGACCCCTAGCACGCTCACTACTGACATCACATTACATATTACTTGCTCATGTGTTTGTTATTTGCTTCCTGTACTAGAATATACATATCCTGAGAGCAGGGATGCTTATAGTTTATTTTCTGCTGAATCCCCAGTTGGCTAAAACAGTACTTAGGACATTGTATGCTTTTTATAACAACTTGTTGAATGAGTGAATGAATATGAATGAATTTGTGCTAATTGTTGTTTGAATGTTGATTCTTCCCAGGTTATTATGCTCAACCATTTAATGTCTCCAACAATCTAGTCTCTCTCTTTATTCTTATATCAAGAAATTAGATTTTGCACTGATGGGTTTTGGTTCATTAGAATATTTCTTTCGAATTTAATGGCATGTGCAATTATAGTATTGTTTTAGTAACCTCTGGTGACTCCCTCTTTTATTCCCCATGATCAATGCTTCAAACCTTTTACATATTCATGGACTCCTTAGTTCATTCAACATGCATCTTAGTAGAATATTTTCTCACTTATCCACTAAAAATGTAGGCTCTTGAGGTATGAATTTGCTCATGTTCTCTATTTTTTTAACTTCAAATTGTATTTTATTCTTACTTAAAGCTATCTTCTCTTATAGCAGAGAAAGAGGGTTCCAAACCTTTTTCCAATTCTAAGCTTTCTTAATCCTTTTAACCCTCTTTCCTACCATTTAACTTCCACAACTCCTCCCAGAGTTCAAACATATTTCCTGCGCATCCTCTTGCCAACTCTTGCCTCTCTTTCTCTTATGCTTATTACAGTCCGATTTTTTTAAGAAGTAAAAGTTTGCTGTTTCTACATTTCCATTTTCTTCTCCTTCTCCTGCTCCTTCTTTGAGTTGGAGTCTCACTCTGTCACCCAGGCTGGATTGCAGTGGCACGATCATGGCTCACCTTAGCCTTAACCTTCTGGGTTCAGGCAATCCTTCTTCCTTGGCCTCCTGAGTAGCTGGGTCTACAGGTGCGTGCCACCATGCCCAGCTTATTTTGTAAATTCTGTAGAGACAAGGTCTCGCTATTGTGCCTAGGATAGTCTCTAGCTCCTAAGCTCAAGCAATATTTCCACCTGGGCCTCCCAGAGTGCTGGGATTGCAGGTGTGAGCCACCATGCCCCACTGCTGCTTATTCTTAATATCGTTTTTTTAAATCTGCAACTCTTTTCTCTCAGAAGGTACCTTCTAATGATCAAATCCAATAATTTCTTTTTCATCTCCGTACCTCATGAACTTTCTTTGACATTGATTTTGTTGCTCCATTTTACACCATCATCTCATTTTTATAACCCTCTTTCTTTAGCTTCTTGTTTCTCTTCATAATTATTTGGTCAGCTTATGTAATTTATTTCACTGGCTCTTGTTTTTTACATATAGCCAGAAATATGGGAGCTACTCAAGGTCCTGTGCTCAGGTATTAGTGATTAAAACCTAATTCAGACCAACCTAAGTGATCACAGAGTGTAGGAGTGGGTCTCATTATGGGTGCCAATGCTGTTATCAGACTCTCTCTGCTCTGTATTCCTCCATTCTGTGGGCCTCAGGTAATTGCAAAGTTGACCTTTGACTGCTCTTAGCTTGTTATAACTAACAACCTGGGGAAAAGGTAATAATACCCTTTCTCTGACAACTTTATAGACATCAGATGTTTCTGATAATTTTTTAGATGTTTACTGATAGTAAATGACCTAGCTTGGGTTCTGGAATCATCCCTGAATCAATCACTATCGTCAAAAGAAGGGAGGATTTGGAATGATCAGTCCCAGGTCTCATACTCACTCCTGGAGTTGTGATTTGGGTTATGTCTCTCTGTGAATCACATGACTTGAGAATGGAAGAAGATTGGGCCCCCAAAGTGATACTGAGTGTATTCTCTTCCTGCTCCTTGTAGGTGTTCTTGGATCTCAAGCCAGTTGTATCATCTGGTTGCTATTGTCCAGGCTGTCATGCACTTTTGTAGCTTCTATTGTTATCTATATGCTGGTCCTTTGTAAATCTTATAATAAGGATGAGCCTAAATAAACTGAAAAGTCACTGGAAAATTAAATAGAGCTAGAACTACTGCTTTAAATGCAATGGCTGATCCTGATGAGAAAAACCAAAAGCACAATGTCCAAAGAGAATGTCATACTTATATGTGGCTTGTAAAGTATCACTACCAGAATTTGGCAAATTAACTCAATAGCTGAGTAGCTGAGTAGAATTACTCAGATTCAGGTGGAGTTCCAGAACTTCCTTCTAGTTTCAGCAGAAAGCACATCTAAGGCAACTACCAAGCATTATCTGACTTTGGTAGGGAGGAAGGGGACACAGGAACTGGAAGGGGCATCAGAACCCTGGTCAAATAGGTTGGTTTTCAATACGAGACCCTTGTGCCAGAAACAGACTAAGAAAGCTTGCAGATTTACCAGGAAGCTTATAGAGTGATGGCAGGCAGGAGTCCAATACCTATGGGACCAGTTCAACTAGAAGATGGGAACTATAAAAATAGTGGCTTGGGGTCTACACTCGGTTTTTTTTTTCTTCTGTATAACAAATACCAGGTCTCATTGGAAATATAATCCAAGATATTGTGAATGTTCACAGACAGGTTTTTGTGCATTTCTGTTTCTACCAGTTGCAATTCTGTTTTTCTTTTTGTAAGTAATAAATTACAAATGAAATAATGAGGTTGATTAGCTAATCTCTATGTTATCTTCCCAATTAACTGAGTCTATAAGTCTATGAGTGTTCGAAATGCAATTACTAACTTAAGGCAAAGATTTTGTCTGTTCTTTTCCTCCAAGTAATTCAACACCTAGAACAGTTCCTTGCACAAAATAAATATTTGTTGAATTTGAAAGACTATTGTGTATGGGAAAATAAAAAGTGGGTTATTGCTTTTACTTTCTATCTGTGAATTAAAAAATCAGATTTAAAATATTTTTGTAGCATATAACATGAGAAGAAAATGATAACAGCTTGACTGGAAAACTGTAGCATTCTTAACTATTATAACACTGTGATAGTAGGTCACAGACATTCTTATTGCTAACTGTCAAACAAATGTGCTTTCTCTCTTTTAAAAAATTTTTTATTTTGAAGATGTGGGATACAATTCAGGGTTAGGTATACAAATGCTCTTTATGCAGTACCCCTGTTGATGAGGTGTGCCTCTCCATCCCCTGACAGTTTCCCACTACTGCCAATCCCATCCCTCCTCCCCAGGCAGTTTCCCACTACTGCCAATTCCTTTCGTATAGTATTATGATAATTGCTCAAGATACACTTATGAGTGAAAACATGCGGTACTCAGTTCTTTGTTTCTGTGATAGATCACTCAGTATTATAGACTAAAGTTCATCTAAAGTTGCTGCGAAGCTCATAATTTTGTCCTTTTTATGGCTGTGTAATATTCCATTGTGTATGTGTACCACATTAAAAAAAAATCCAGTCCTCTTTTGATAGGCATCATGGTTGGTTCCATGTTTTTGCTATTATGAATAATGCTGCAATAAACATGCATGTGCAGGTATCTTTTACATAGGGTGATTTGAATTCCTCCAGGTATATTCCCAGCAGGAGAATTGCGGGTCATATGGAAGGTTGATTTTTAGATCTTTTAGGAATGGTCACACTGTTTTCCACAGAGGTTGTACTAGTTTACACTCCCACCAATAGTGTAGAAGTGTTCCTTTTTCCTCACACCCACTCTAGCATCTGTCGTTTTTTGAGTTATTGATGATGGCCATCCTGACTGGAGTTAGGTGATACCTCAGTGTGGTTTTAATTTGCATTTCTTTGATGACTAGTGAGACTGAGCATTTTTTCATATATCTGTTGGCTGCTCATATGCCTTCTTTTGAGAAGTGTCTAGTCATATCTTTGGCCCACTTTGTAATGGGGCTGTAACAAACATGCTTTCTATTTACTTGAATGGCTTTTAGTCTTGCCTTGAGAGAGAAAGGAGGGAGACAGAGTCCTAAGACCACATGTTTTTATTTTAATATTTATTTTAATTGACTTTTATTATTATTATTATTATTTTTTTTTAGTTGAAGTCTCACTCTGTCTCTCCCGGCCACCGCAGCCTCGACCTGCTGGGCTCCGGCGATCCTTCCGCCTCAGCCTTCCAAGTAGCTGGAATTACAGGCATGCGCTACCACACCCAGCTGATGTTTTTATTTATTGTAGAGATGAGGTTTCGCTACCCAGGTGGGTCTTGAACCCGCGGGCTCAGGCAATCCACTCACCTCAGCCTGTCAAAGGCGCGGGATTACAGGCTGAGTCACCGAGCCCGGCCAGCTTTAATTATTTTTTAAAAGAAAAAGTCTTCATCCAGTATCATTCTGTGGAAGATTTTTTTTTCCCACATGATGGTATTATGTGAAAAATTTCATTGGAATGATTAATTTAAATAGGAAACCAAGAATATCAAGTTGTCTTTTTCCAGATTTGAAATCACACTTGTTGGTATTGGCAAGTTGTAAGACCAAATTTTGCCACTAGATGGCATAAATTGCAAGTTGAAAGGCAATCCACTAGATAACAATAGCCAGTGATGTATTCCTGTACATCAGCTTATTCTTGTGTGCCTGTTTATGAATCTTGGAAACTCTTACTGAGAGAAAATGGATTTTCTTTGGGTCTTATGAAATACATTGAATAAAAATAGGAAAAAGGAATAAGCTTTTAGTTTAAGAAAAATTAAAAAAGAATAATGAAAAATAGCAATTTTTCTTAATGATGTCATTAGGTATTGAGCTAAAACATCAGGGGTATAAGTCAAGTTAGCCCCAGGCAAAACTGCAAAATGGTGTTTTAATTCCTCTCTCTGGCATCTTCTAGGAGTCAGAATAGATGGTTCTTCTATCTCCTCATTCTCTTTTGGAAAGTGCCCTTGCCCAGCAGCAGCTGTGCCCTCTGTCCCCAGCTGCTCCGCTGTGGGCCTCACCTAATTTCTACTTGCACGCTCATCAGAACATGCCTAGTCTAGGTCTCATCTGCTTGGAGTCAGAACTTTGAGTTCTTATTGTCCGCTAGCTGGTCAAGAAACAAGCCCACTTCCATGTATTAATAAGAGATTTGAATTTGATGGGAGAACCTGGCTCCACCTTGTTTCATTCTGTTCCTCCTCTCTTAGATACAGCACATTTTCCTACCGGTTTTGTCGGCCATGATTTGAGCAGGAGACAGAAGACATACTTGGAGGGACCACTAAAGAGAGTTTAGGGAAGGGACTATTCAACGAAGGCCCCAAAGGAAGAGCCCAGGACGCCAGCAAGTGGTAGGGAGCCACCCTGGGACCCTCCAAAGTGAGAAACTATCACCCTCCCTGCCATGGAGTAGAAGCCTTCACTAAGGAGCTGTGGATATAAATATGAGGGGACCCCCAAAATCCAGAATTTATTTATAAGAAATTGTGTATTTATTCTTACACATTTAAACTACAGTCACCTTCAAAGTACTCTCCATTTGATGCAATACACCTATAGAGATGCTTTTTCCACTCAAAATGGTTTTTGAACTCATCAATTTTGATGCCATTTTTTTCTTTCACCTCTTCCACATCAGCAAAACATTTCCCTTTGAGGACTTTTTCATCCAGAGAAACAAACAAACAAAAAAGTTTCTCGGGGCAAGATTGGATGAATAGGGAGGGTGGGGCATACTGTTTTTGGTCAAAAACTGCTGAACACTTAGTACTCTGTGGGCAGGTGCACTCTTATATCACCCATCATGAAATGGGCAAATGTTTTGAAAGAAACTTCAAAAAAAAAAAAGAATTCTCTGAAGTTGAATGTAGATAACAACACTAGCTTGTGCACTGATGCAGATGGGTTCCTAGAACACTTACCCAGTGGGGGAAGCTGCACTACAAGGGACCTGCCCTCCAAAATATAATTCTGTTTTTTTTTTCAGGGGTTCCTCCATAGAAGAATGAAGCTACGACACACCTGAGGCTCCCGCCTGCTGCTGGACATTATCTGAAAAGGAAATTACTAAGTCGTTGTTGTTGAATCTAAGAATGTTTTAACCGAGGATCATCTGTGTTCAAGGGGGGACTCAAAAAAACTTGGAATTTACTGCTGTGGGTGGTAGTGGAGAGAGAGTGTGTGTGCGAAGGGGATGGGTAGGAGTAAATATTTTGATTTTCTTTTTCTTGTCTTTCTGGTTTCCTGGTGTTGCTTCCCATTGGGAGATCTCAACCAGAAGCCAGAAGGCAAGGGGGCCTGAGGATGGAGTGCCTAGAGATCAACTTCTTAGAGCTCAGAACAGGGAGGAGAAACTGGACAGTGAATTTGAAGGGTTGCATGAGAAGACCCATTGCAAGGGACTTCTACAATAGTACTTCAATAGGGCCTCTAAGCAGGGAATTTCAACTAACCAGGATGCAGACAAGTGCGCCTTAATGTATCCCTCAAATCACCTTGTCTGGGCAGGTCAGTATTCCACAAAAACATTTTTGCCTTTGATTATAGTTTTACATAATCCATAGCTAATCTCTACTTCTTCATAACTTCTTCATGTTGTCTTTGCATATCAACAAATAACTAGGTAGTTTAGCAGGATATTTGATCCCAAAGAAGAACTTGCAGGTGCTTTCTTCCATCTTCATTAGTGGTTTTTAGTCTATTAAAGAACACAGTACTCTGTCCTCCCTCCTTCTCAAAAAAAAAATAGCCTTAGGAAGGCAAAAGTAAACATGAGCATATACTATTTGCCATGCAGATTTAACCATTCCAGTTTTCATACAATATATATAAATCTTTTTCTGATGGGAGAAACCTTCAGGCCAGAATTTATTATATACACAGGTGTATTGAGCCAGGCAATTCCTACCATGTGAACTCAAACTTGCTCTGATGGCAGAGCTGTAGCTTGAAAGTCCGCATAGGCTAGTTCTTCTTTTTCTCCCTCCATGGAAAATAGATCTGGAGTTTTTATGCTGAGGGAAGAACACGAGGCTGAGAAGCAGGGGGAACACACCCTGGACATTTTCCAGGTTTCATTTGGAAGGTTTCATGAAGGACTAAGCCCACACACAGATCAATATTTTGCATATAATAGATCTGCTCTACTGAGTCTTAAATAAAAATAATTAAACACAAAATAAATTTTCTTTTTTCTTGGCACAGATTGTAATTCTATTAGAAAAGAATTTACATGCCCCAAGAGAATCTGGTAGCAAAGATTTAGAAATGCTTTGCCACTCCACACTGCTCACTCATTTACTGATGAGACATTTTACAAATGACATGGATTTTAGTTACCTTCTGACTTGCATCATCAATTCTCCTACTTAGCACCAGTCTCCTACTCAGCACCTGGGGTAAAATCAGGCCATCCTTGGTGCTCTTATTTCTTAATTTAGACATTCTCCAGGTTTACATAAACCCACTGCTCCAACAACCAAGTACAAGGGGGGAGGGGGGACAAAATGGAATTATCTCTTGGAGGGCAGGCCCCTTATAGTACAGCCTACTCCTGCTAGGTAAGTGTTCTAGGAATCCATTCGCATCGGTGTACCAGCTAGCATTGTTGTGGGAGGTTGCGTTAGGCTTCAGTGAATTTTTATTTTTTGAGATTCTTTCAAGGAGTTTGCACATTTCATAATGGATGATTTATATAAACAACCTGCCACACTGTGTTGAGTGCTCAGCAGTTTTTGACCAAAACGCATGACTCCCATGCCCCACCCTTCCTATTCACCCCTTCTTATTATTTTTATTTTTGAGTCTCACTCTTTTGCCCAGGCTGGAGTGCAGCGGCGGCATACTCATGGCCACCCCAGTGTTGACCTGCTGGACTCTGGCGATCCTTCCACTGGCCTTCCAAGTAGCTGGAACTATAAGTGTGCGCTACCACGCCCAGCAAATTTTTATTTTTTTAATTTTTTTTAATTTTTTTTATTGTAGAGAAGAGGTCTCGCCAAGTTGCCCAGACTGGTCTTGTACCTGCGGGCTCAGACAACCCACTCGCCTCGACCTCCCAAATTGCTGGGATTACAGGCTGAACCACCGAGTCCGGCCTATTCACCCCTTCTTGCTCCAAGCACCTTATTTTTTTCTTTCAGATGAAAAAAAATCTTCAAAGGGAAGTGTTTTGCTAATGTGGAAGAGGTGAAGCAAAAAATAGCAGAAGCACTAAAAGGCATCCAAGTTAATGAGTTCAAAAACTGTGTTGGGCAGTGGAAGAAGCGCCTCAATAGGTGTATTGCATCAAATAGGGAGTACTTTGAAGGTGACTGAAATCTAAACATGTAAGAATAAGTACACAATTTTTTAATAAATAAATTCCAAGTTTTTTTTTGAGTCCCCCCTTGAACACAGATGATCCTCGGTTAAAACATTCTTAGATTCAACCACAACGACTTAGTAATTTCCTTTTCAGATAATGTCACTACAATCTACTTGTGAGTCATTCTATCTGCCACCTTCTTCCTTATTTCTCAGTGAATCACTCATCTCCCTTTGCTCTGTCAAATCTGCTGGAACAGAATCTCTTTTCTTCATCTTCTTTGCCACTGCCCCAGGTCAGGTCCTCTTCTCCTGGCCATGTGCCCTGGTCATACTCAGTTACTTGCTCTTCTCCAAACCAGCCACACCTCACATTTTTGAATATGTTGGTCTCTCTGTTTCTTCTCTTGAGCTGTTTTCATTAATTAGCTGAACTGTCAGTTCCTCTGGGATGGAAAGCCATGCCTAACTTCCTTACAGAAATTTAGCATTTCTTTCTCTTGGTTCCCATTGTACCTTGTACATGCTTCCAATATATTATAGCAATTTATTGTTGCACTGCCCTTGCTTGTCTCTATGTCTGTCTCTCCAGAATCCTGAAACTCTTTGAGGGTTATAACTTTGTTGTAAAATTGAATAAATGTGAATTACCAAATAAATGATTATACATATGTAGGACCATCCCCTGGGCATGAAAATGAAACACAAAAGTTCCACTCACATCCATTAGTGAGAGCTAGACAAATGGCCTCCAATAACTAATCCATGGTTTGGTGAATGACCAGCTTCTCTGCTATAGGAACTATGTTATTAGGAGGACACCCATTTGGAAGTGTTAGCTATCCCCTTTAAATAAAGAAAGCATCATTTTGTAGTGAATCCTGCTAATTCTTTTTGCCTTACATTTGACTTTTGTCTGATATTAATAAAGCTATACCAAATTTCTTTTGAGTGATTTTTATCTGAAATGTGATTTTTATTATGGAAAGTTTTACATCTTTGAATTAATCATTATGTGTTTTGTAAAGAGCATGTAGCTGAACTCTTGAAAATCCAACACGATAATCTTTCTTTATGAATAAGTGTGAACATTTAAATTTTATGCTTATTGTAATTTATGACATATTTGACTTTAATTCCACCTTATTTTATCATTTTTATTTGTTCTTTTAATATTTTTTTCCTTTTCCTATATTCTTTTGAATAAATCATGATTTGTAAAATTCCATTTTCTCTTCAACCAGGTACATTCATTATCACTTTCTTAGCTAATGTCAAACTGTTTTCAAAATGACTTTAGCAATTTATACATCCATCTGCAGTCTATGAGAATTTGCTTGGCATCCTCATGAACACTTTTATTGTTTGGCTTCTATTATTTTTTGACATGTTAGATATGCAATGATATTTTAATATGCTTTAATTTGTATTTCTCTGACTATTGGTGAGGTTGATCTTTTTTCATAAATTTAGGGGTCAATAAGATCTTTATTTTCACCTTGAGGATATTATGCTAAGTGAAGTAAGCCAGACACTGAAAAAAAATACTGCATAATCTCACTTATAACTGGAACCTAAAAAAGTTGAACTCATAGAAGTAAAGAATAGATGGTAGTTACCAGGGATTAGGGGATGGGAAATTGAAAATATGTTGGTCAGAGGGTACATAGTTTCAGTTAGCCAGGATGAATGCATTCTGGAGATCTAATGTACAGTATGATGACTGTAGTTAATAATAATGTATTGTGTACTTGAAAATTGCTAAGAGAGTTGATGTTAAATGTTCTCATCACAAAAATGATAAATCTGTGAGGTGATGGCTATGTTAATTAGCTTAATTTAATCATTCCACCATGCATAAATATATTAAAACAACACTTTGCACCCCATAATATATACAATTTAAAAACTCTCCTTCTCAAAAGTGTTTATATTCTTAGTACATTTTTTCCTATTAGGTAGTTTATTTCTTCCACATAAATTAGTAGCATTCTTTATGTCTTCTCTATAATAGCCCTTTGCCAATTATATGTATTGTGTCCTATCTCACTGTTTCCATGGTGTCTTTTTTTTTTTTTTTTGAGTCAAAGTCTCACTCCGTCACCCAGTCTGGAGTGCAGTGGCATGATCACGGCCACCATAGCCTTGACCTGCTGAGCTCAGGCAATCCTTCTGTCTTAGCCTCCCAAGTAGTGGGAACTACAGGTGCACACCACAGTACCTAGTTAATTTTTTTATTTTTTGTAGAGATGATATCTCACCAAGCTCCCCAGACTGATCTGGAACCCCTGGATTCAGGCAATACTCTCGCCTCTGCCTCCCAAAGTGCTGGAGTTATAGGTGTGAGTCACTGCACCTAGCTGCTCTGGTGTCTTTTAAGGCTTGTAATTTTTGTTTTATGTTTTTGTAAATTTTATGATATCTTTTCTTTACCTGAATTCTTGAACAGGCCTTTCTCTATAATCTTCTAAGAGCATTATAGTTAGCTTTTCTTGTAGCTCTTTAATTTTCTTGGAAGCGACATTAGTTTGTGACAGAAGGCAAACTTTTTATATGAAGATATCCAATGGCCCCAGATCATTTATTTGCAATTTGTAATAAAACTTCTGTAATACATCACATTTCTCCCAATATGCAGTAACCTCTGTAACATAGAACATATTCATACATGTGTATGTTAATTTTGGACATTCTTTTCTATTTCATTGATCTATTTGTCTACCCCTGCAGTATTATGAAACAACGATTCACAGTAGCTTCATAACAAATACTACTATCTTGCAGCCACTTTCTAAGTCACCCAACGTAACCTTATGTTTTAAGGTTTCAGCTTCTAGGAATTGGCACATGTCCTCAGGGCAGGAGTCATATGGCACTAATTTGTTGCTCTGTACTCCTGATTCTTTTTCATTTTGTGGCCTCTATGGATTTTCCTTACCTTCTGGATTCTTAGCTATATATTCAATAGAATTTTTACAGTAAGTCATCTCACATGGTGTTTTGTCTGGAAGGATGTGAGATTACAGACATGAGCCACCACGCCTGGCTCAATTTTTTATTTTTACTTATTTTATTTTTCAAACTTATTTTAGAGTTATGGGGTACATGTGAGGATTTGTTACATACGTAGATTGCGCAAAGGTGAGTTTTCAGTTTCTAGTGGGCCCTTCACCTAAGTAGTGGACATGGTACCCAGTAGGTGGCCCTTTCCCACCCCCTCTTGAGCAGTGCACAGCATCTGTCGTTCCTGCCTTTGGGCTTGTGTGCCCAGTGTTTTGTGCCCACTTATGAGTGAGAACATGCGGTATTCAGGTTTTTTTGCTCACTTAGAATGATGGTCTCCAGCTGCATCCATTTTTCTTCAAAGGACATGATTTTGTTAGAGGACAACTTTTTAAAAACATTTATAAGATCTTTATCATGTGTTGGGCACTATATTAAATGGCTTATAAATATTATCTCTTTTAATACCCATAAAACTTGATGAAGTAGGTGGTAGTGACAACAGATGGATTAACTGCGATGTGGGATAATTAATTAGGTGGCCTGAGGTCAACAGCTGGTACGTGGTGGTGGAACAGGGAGTGGAAGCCAGGCGGTTTGACTCCAGAGTCAGCACTCTTAACCACTACACTTTTCACTTGAGCTCGTGTTTCTCTGGAGTTTGTACAGGTGAGAGAAGTCTTAATGATTAAAACATAATAGATCATTCTGAGGAGAGAAATAAGAAGTCATGGGAGATGACTTCATTACCTATATTTGGAATGAGTTACAATAATTTGCCAGTGAGATGCCATATGTAAGCATGATTTAGAAGTGGACTATGATATTATCTTAGTTCATTTGAGCTGCAATAGCAAAATACTGTAAGCTGGGTAGCTTTATAAACAATAGAAATTTCATTTTCACACTTCTGGAGGCTGGGCAGTCCAAGATCAAGTTGTCAGTGAATTCAGTGTCTGGTGAGGGCCTGTTTCCAGATTCACAAAAGACACCTTCTAAATGTGTCCTTACGTGGTGATAAGGGGTGAGCCAACTCCCTTGGGCCTAGTATATGAAGGCACCAATTCCTATTCACAAAGGCTTATACCCGAATTACCTCCCAGAGGGTCCTGGTCATCATCTTGGAGGACAGGATTTTAACATAAGAATTTTGGGGGCCATAAACATTCTGATCATAGCAAGCAGGTTCAAATTGTATTTTATTCATTTAACATTTTGAGTACCTGTTATGTAACAAGAATTTTGCTACATGCTGAGGTTGCAAATATGAGTAAGATATGCCCCTCCTCCCTCAATTCTCAGGAGAGTTCACCATAATGGGAGAAGTGGATTCCATTAAAAAGAGAGATATATATATCTTCAGGAATTTTCTTAGGTAAGCATAGTTGGTGGGTAGGGGGAGAATAAGAGTAAAAGACAAATCTATACAAAAGAAAGAAAATGGAGATGGATTATTTGTTTTGACCCTTGCTAACTTGTTCCTGTTTTATCTGTACTAGTGGTCTATTGTATTTCCAGGACTGTGCCCAGGGATTTATTTTTCTTTTGCTTTGGGACACTGACCATAACGTGTGGGTATGATAAATAATTTTGAGCATGTTAGTTTCAGGGTGATTGATGAGAAAGGAAAAAGATATACATCTCAGAGTTTGCTAATTGTCATTTTTCTTGCAATGTGAAACAGAGAAAGCAAAATTGGCAGTGTTCTAAGATGTTAAGGCAAAAGATCATCTGCTACGTGGTTACGATAACTTCTTAGTTCAGTTGTTTGGGACTTTGGTTTGTTTATGGGTATTTTTTACTACCTAATTCTCAGAACTGTGAAATAAAAGCAAAGCCAAAATGAAGCCAATCAAGTATCAAAAGTAAAAGTTTATAATCAACTACAGATTCTCTAAGTTTTTAGGTTATTTCTTAGTTGTGAGTTTTGTGTTTTTGTACACTGAACACTTTCAAGTCATATACTTCCATTTTCAAATATTTTGGACAATACAGGTATACTGGATGATACTTTCAGAAACATTCACACCATATGCTCTTCATGAAAGGAGACTCTACTAGTCTATAATCAATAATATTGTTTCTTGGGTTCCTCTTCCAATAACAGGGATAATTTTGTACTACTTTGTCCATTTATTGCCTTTTTTTTTTTTTAACTTTGTCTCATATAACATGCAGAGAACCATTAAGTGACGTTTTGGTGAAAAAAGATTTATGTAAATTGCCTTAATTAGGAGAACAGTGTCTTTTGAGAGCATAATTATTCTATTGATTTTTCATTCTAAAGGAAATGCGTTTGTCATTGCATTTGCTATATGTCATTAGAAACTATGCAGAAAAATATTTTTTAAATAGAGAAAAAACTAGCAAAAGTCTGGGAAAAAATCTAATCTATAAGAAAACAACAATTCTTATACTAGCAACAAAACATTGCTATTATTAGCAATATTAGCCACAAAACTTATAGGTGAGATGGAACAAAAATAAAGTGGCAGCATTTTAATCACCAGAAGAGCTAATGCATTTCTAGTACATATTATTATAAAAGGCATTTCAAAGAACTGGGAAGTCACCCCACTTGGAACTCTGTGCATGCTCCTGAACCTTATATGACAGGAATGGTAACGAAGCATCAATAAAGAGAGCCATGATGATAAAAGATCTTTAGGTCACAGCTCCTTCTGGAGACTAAAAAAATAAGGCCAGTACTTATTCTTGAGAGGAAATGAAAGATGAACATGACTAATGCAGATAAAGTTTGGAGTGTAGGAAAGGTATATGAAAGAAAAGTCTTCAAGGATATAATCGTTCAAAAGCAAGAGGGCATGAAATAGAACAAAAGAGGGACTGACGTTTGAAAGAATGTTATTAAAATAGTGCAATTCAGGTGTGGAAATAATGGCCAAATGTGGCCATGGGAATTTCCATTAAGGAAAAAGAAATTTATTAGGTACTTAGGTAAAATCATGGAACAAATTAGTGGGTATTGAAAGGATGACCTGAATGTACTTTTATGTAGAACTTCTATTTTCTACCTTGGAGTATATCTTATAGATAATTTTCTCAGAGGAAAAAAAAAATCACATCTATTGGGCAGTTGACAGTATGTTATATACTGCTTCTAATTTACTGCTAACAGTCAATCAATGGTACATATAGAATTATACTTTGAGCCAGGCTCGGTGGCTCAGCCTGTAATCCCAGCACTTTGGGAGACTGAGGTAAGTGGATTGCCTGAGCCCGCGGGTTCGAGACCCGCCTGGACAGGCGAGACCTCATCTCTACAATAAATAAAAAAAAAAATTAGCCGGGCATGGTAGTGCGCGCCTGTAGTTCCAGCTACTTGGAAGGCTGAGCGGAAGGATCGCCGGAGCCCAGCAGGCCGAGGATGCGGTGGCCAGGAGCGGCCACTGCACTCCAGTCTGGGTGACAGAGTGAGACTCCAACTCAAAAAAAAAAAAAGAATTATACTTTGAAGTTTTTATTTACAAGCACACTTATATGCCAACATAGACTTCTGTCGAAGGAGAAAGCTTTATTTTACTAGCTATATAATGAATAAAAAGACATACAAGCTGGGCTTGGTGGCTCAGCCTGTAATCCCACGCTTTGAGAGGCTGAAGTGAGTGGATTGCCTGAGCCCGTAGGTTGGAGACCCGCCTGGGCAACTTGGCGAGACTCATCTCTACAATAAATAATAATAAAAAAATTAGCTGGGTGTGGTAGCGCGCGCCTGTAGTTCCAGCTACTTGGAAGGCGGAGGCGGAAAGATCACTGGAGCCCAGCAGGTGGAGGATGCGGTGGCTGGGAGCGGCCACTGCACTCCAATATGGGTGACAGAGTGAGACTCCAACTCAAAAAAAAGAGAGACATACGTAGAGTCTACTCAGGAAGATCTGAGAAGAGATCACAGTCCATTGATTCCAATTCAGTACTTTCTTTGTTAAGTGAAAGTAATTGCATATACATGAAACATGTATTTCCCTGAGATTCACCAGCTTTACAGGAAAAAAAGGTACTTAGGTTAATTACAGGAAATTGTATATATATTGTCTACTTGTTATTTTATTTCTATCTACTACTTGCTATTTTGTGATTTCCACTATCGCTCACGTTTCTTCTGTACATTTCTGGACATCTCCAGGATGTCTCCTGTGATTTCAAAAATATGAGTTCTGACAATTAGTTTTGTGAACCATCCTAGAAAAAGTGCAACATACTTCATTGCTGAATATCACTATGGTCACCTTCGAAGTACTCCCCTTGGGAAGCTATGCACCAATGCCAGCGCCTAGTCCACCCATCAAAGCGATTTTGGAATGCTTTTCCTGGAATGGCCATCAGAGCTGTCATCATCAGAGCTGTCATCAGAACACACACACAGTAGGGAAAGGACAATCTCTCCAAAAAACAGTGTTATTTGTTGAGGTCTGATAATGCAGTTTGAGAACTTGCCACTGTGTGCTTACATTGGCAACATTCTACAAATAACTGTTTTGGAACACCCTCCCTAACTTACCTGATTTGACCCCTAATGACATTTTTCTTTACCCAAAGATAAAGTATTGAAAGGAAGACATGTTGATGACATTCAGGACACCAAGGGTAATATGACAATGGCTCTGATGGCCATTCCAGAAAAAAGTCCCAAAATTGCTTTGACGGGTGAACTAGGTGCTGGCATCGGTGCATAGCTTCCCAAGGGGAGAACTTCAAAGGTGACTGTAGTGATATTCAGCAATGAGGTATGCAGCACTTTTTCTAGGATGAGTACATGAACTTAATTGTCAGACATATGTCCCTTTTAACTATTGCTAGCTATGTGAAGGCATTTTTGCTAGCTGCATATGGTATCCACAGCCCCCTATAAGGCACAGCCACCGTGTGCTACCTGCCTGTGGATGTTGTAAGGCTCTAACATGTTATGTGAGCCTTTAGCACATGGAGAGCCCTCAGTCACACCCAACTCTCTTCAGAAGAGGTAGAGAGAGTTTCTCTTCCTTATTTGGGTTTTGTTTTGTTACACGGATACCAAAATGGTGCTGCCTTGATTTTAGAGATTTTAGGGAAACAATCATATGTAAAATGACACATGTGCACATACACACACTTACAACTAGAACTGAGATATGCGTCAATGAGTCAAGACAGATGGCTTATGAGAAACACTAAGCATTCTTCCTGATGATGAAGGTTTGGTGTTGAGCCCAAATTATTAATATTCTTTGTATATATTCCTTCCCATGGGTCTTTCTTCTCATTCCTGAATGCAAATAGGTTTAGATTTCTGTATTTTCCCTCCTCCATGTCCTTTCCTCAAGTCTGACGGAAAATTTAGATATGTCTGAAGTCCAGAAATGAACCTCTCAAGTAAAAGTTGGGAGATATGAATGAATGAACGAGGAATCTTAAAGTAAACAAGAAGGAGGAGAGGAAGTGGTGGTAGAGAAGAAGGATAAAAAGGAAAACAAAACGAAACAAAGACAAAATAAGAAGGCAAAGATTCCAAGCAAACAGTAGACCAGTCTCTCATTCTGATTCTCTCCCTTGATCTACACCTGGTCTTTCATTAATGTGTTGACTGTTTGATGTTTCTTAGTTTAGTATTCAAAATTCCCCTTCTATCAGCATCAAAGTCTAACATTTCTTGTCAAATAGGATCAATTAGATCCCACTGAAATATTTACATTTTTACATTTTAGGTAGTAAATGCAATTTTATGGCTCAAATAAAATTCAATTTTAAATCTGGTGACTACCTACAGGCATCAGACGATTCTCTTTTCATTTCTGAGAGAATGCTAGATGTACTACCTTTTGCTTGCCGAAGAGGAAAAAATTCTTTTAATAGCTCTTTCTAATTCTTTTTGTACTCTGCTTTCTGCAATTACTGGGGGCAGGTTACATCTTTGTAACATAATTTTCCATGGCATGAAATCTCTTTTATCTGGAACATAAGTTGCTGTTTCAACCTAGTTAAGCAGATGTTTTCATAGATGTTTCAGTGACATCAACAAAGCTTGTGAGCCATTGAACACTAGCAGGGCCTGATTGTGAGCTTTGAGTCTTTTGATCTCTGGAAGGCAGGACTGTACAGCCTCACAGGGCAAGGAGAGGCAATCTCCAGATTCCAAGACACTAGGCCATTTCCAAGGCTAGAATAGCTTTTTGTTCTCTAAGAGTAGACACATCTCATTTTCATATGCTGATGACCTTAGCTGCAGAGTCAACACTGGTTGTAAAGAGTCAAATTAAGAAAACTGTAACAAGTTTCTCTTGTCATCAATCAAACCTGTAGGAGAAAAGTGATCTACAGATTCAATGCAATCCCCATCAAAATTCCAATGCCACTTTTCATGGAAATAGAGAAAAACAATTCTAAAATGTATATGAAACCACAGAAGATCCCAAATAACTGAAGAAATTTGAGCAAGAAGAACAAAGCTGGAGGAAGCACACTACTTGCTTTCAAAATATACTCCAAAGCTATAGTAATTAAAACAGCATGACACTAGCATAAAAACAGACACAGACCAATGAACAGAAGAGGAAATCCAGAAGTAGATCCAAGCATTTACAGTCATTTGATCTTTGTCATAGCTGCTAAGAACACACACACAGTAGGGAAAGGACAATCTCTCCAAAAAACAGTGTTAGAAAAGTTGGATATCCATATGCAGAAGCATGAAATTGAACTCATTACCTTTGTATTTTCACATATAAAAATAAACTCAAAGTGGATTAAAACCTACTGAAGAATGTAAGGTCATACATATTTGAAAATTGAGAAAATTACAGATTCACGTATAGTTGTAATAAATAACACAGAGTGATGTCTTGTACTTTTTGCCCAGTTTCCTTATAGTAACTCCAACAGTGTATTAAGAGCCAGGATATTGTCACTGATATGATCCACCACACTTACTCAGATTTCCTCAGTTTTGCTTGTAGTCATGTGTGTGTGTTTATTCAGTTTTATCATGTTGGAGGTTTGTGTAATCATGACCACCATCAAGACACTGAACAGTTCCAACCCGACAACAGTCCCTCCTGTTACCTCAACACTCTCCCTAAACAGTCACTCACCTGTCCTTTATTTCTATAATTTTGTCATTTCAATAATGCTATATAAGTAAAATAAAAACATTATAAACTTTTCAAAACAAGGATGCAATGTGGGGCCCAGAGATGACAGGGATACTATTTTTTTTAAGTCGTATTTTAGCAGATACCAGTGCAGGAGACATAAGGGATCATGTGAAATGAGGAACATTTTCAAGGAGGTGGTGAAGTCCTGAAGAGGAAGGACAGGAATACATCAGACATCACTTACACTGGTGCCAGGATGACAAGTAAGTCCCCCAGAATTTAGATGATGCAGAAAAGGGAGACTCTAAATAAGGGATCCCTGAATTTATATTCTCCCCACTCCAAATGAATCTGAAAGAGCCTGAGTTAATCTTACAGAAAAGATTGGGACCTCAACAGAGGATGAGGTAAGTTAAGAAGATAAATAAATTTACACTACAAAATTTTGGGGTTGGGAGAAGCACAGCACAAAGATACAGATATTCACCTGTGGGAATCAGATTTCATCCTATGAGGACATCTTCGAGGAAGTGAGCTGGAGGATACCAGGTGCCCATGGTGGGGGTCAGGAGAGAAGAATTTGGCATGCAGATGGGAGAGGCTAAGAAAAGGTTAGGGTGGGTGTTCCTTTTCCTTTGGCTAGTCCTGGGGTCTTGGAATTTAGGCCAGCAGTGATTTTGATGAACAATAACCACAACTTTTCCCTTCAAGCATTTAAAATGACTCCGTCTTCCTGTTATGAAACTTCTAGTAAGAAAAAATCTGATCTCATAGTATCATTTGTGTGTCCTGCCCCAGACAGCAACTGCAAATCTAACTGCAGTTTTGCCATCTGCTCACATGTTGTTACCATGGTCCCAGAAGACGAACAGTCACATTCTTGCTCCTCTTAGTAAGTCTGGGATTCCTCGAAGCACACCTTTGATCTCACCAGGTATGCACAAACCCATTCAAGAAAGCAGTGCTGAGATGGGGAAATGGCAACCTTGAGCATATCATAAATCTCATAAGCAGATTTTATCATAGTTGCCTGATTTGCTAAAGTTCATTTTGAGGTACTCTGGGATGGGATTAATTTTAAGGATAACACAGGATGCTGTGTATGGAATTTAGAATCTCTGTGGGATAAATACACATGCCTGTTTTCTTATTACGAAGGGAACTTCTAATATAAAATGGAAGCATAGTTGTTACTATAAGAACATTATAGTATCTTATATTTATGGGAGGCATAAACTGTGCTAGGTGCTGTGCTATAGGATAAATGGGCCTATTGCACAGGTCAAGCTAATAAAATAGAAATATGGTACATTCTGTGTACTTTTCTTGGAGAAAAGGTTCTCTCTCTCTCTCTCTCTCTCTCCCTATCTATCTATCTGTCTATCTACCTATCATCTATCTCTCCTATCTATCCATCGATCTCTATCATCTATCTATCTTCTATATATCTACCTGTCTATCCTATCTTATCTATCCATCTATCTATCTCTATCATCTATCAATCTATCTACCTACCTACCCACCTACATCTACCTATCATCTATCTATTCTATCATCTATCTCTCTATTCTATTATCTATTTTATCTATCTTATCTATCTATCCTATCTTTCTTCTATATATCTACCTATCTATCCTATCTTATCTATCCATCTATCTCTATCGTCTATCAATCTATCTACCTACC
Source organism: Cephalopachus bancanus (assembly GCA_027257055.1). Classification (NCBI taxonomy): domain Eukaryota; kingdom Metazoa; phylum Chordata; class Mammalia; order Primates; family Tarsiidae; genus Cephalopachus; species Cephalopachus bancanus. Next base: position 1,620,329 of record JAPVLO010000234.1, read on the forward strand.
TACCCACCACATCTACCTATCATCTATCTATCCTGTCGTATCTATCGTATCTCTCTCTCTATCATCTATATCTCTATTCTATTATCTATTTTATCTATCCATCTATCATCTATCTATCTATCTATCTATCTATCTATCTATCATCAATCATCTTACTTCTCTAAGTGTGTTCTATGGACCAGCAGGCTCAGTGTCATTGGAAATTTGTTAGAAGTGGATCTTCTCAGCCACCCTTGAGATACACTGAATCAGATCTGCATCTTAGCAAGGTCTCAGGTGATTTGCATGCACACTAAAATCTGAAAAGCACTGGACTGCACCATACCCTCCCAAATCACTGTTCTTTCCTTTCTTCTGGACTGGCTCCCTATATGGTATTCATCAGATAGTTCCACAGGGGGACAAGAGAAAGGGGCAGGGAACTAACATCTATCCCCCACAGACCTTGAAATACACGACAGGCTGAGAATTATCCTTTCTCCCTCCTCCCTCACTCTTGGATTTTCTGTTATAATCAGGCTCATGGTAACAGGAGTTACTGACTCATAAATTCCTAAAGCACTGTAATTGCTGTTTAGCCATATGTCTGTAGCAGGCTGGCTTTCAGGGAAACAGCAGTTAAGTAAGTGCCTGTTGTTGGTTGTATTCCCACCTAATGCCCTGAATAGGACCATGCGTTACAAGTTACAACTTGGGGCAGATGCAGTAGGGATTGGAATAAAATCCTAGTGTGGCACCTCTACCTGTTTGTAATGCTAGGTGTATTTCATGCACTAATGAGTGACTTTTCTGACTGTTAACACATGCCAGAAAGCATTAATTTGATCCAGTTTTTACTGAGTACTGATGGATCTTGTCAGAAATAGGATTAGAAGATGAGATTAGACATTTCCGTAACTAGATTTTATAAAAGAACAGTCTCTTTACTTCTGTAAAATGAGTTGACATGTGGCATTAAATTCATTGCTGTTACCTGTCATAGGCTCCTCTGGGAAGAATAATGAATGCTAAGCTTTATTAGAAATATGGCTCAATCTTAACATTGCAAATGTGTTGGTAGACACGAAGGAATGTAATTGTTTTATCAGAAAGGCTTTGGTTTGTGGGATTGAAATTAATGGAAGTGATAGCTAATGCCATCAAAATTTTTTGTTTGGGATTTGAAAATTTAACAAAAACCTAATAATAAAATATACCAAAAATAAATTATAGTTCAGAATATAAATGATATTAAAAATAAATGAGGCAACAGCTCATTAAGCATGGTGGATAGCATACATGGATTTACTACTACCTCCACTGAAAGCCCCCTAAAATGATGAAACAGATTTTTAAAAAGCCATAAGCCCTAAGAACAGAAAGACTAGAACAAGGGAAAAAAATTAACATCATTTGGAAGGGAGAAAGCAGGTTGTTCTGGTATGTACGTTTAATTATTTCAAAAGTAACAACTATTTATATCTCATAATTTTTGTGGCCAAAATTTGGGCAGGCTCACTGGATGATTCTTTCATTTTATAGGGCAGTGGTCCCCAGCATTTTTGGCATCAGGGACCAGTTTCATGGAAGAAAGTTTTTCCATGGATGATGCGGGTGGGTGGGGAAGATCTTTAGACATTAGATTCTCTTAAGGAGCACACAACCTAGATTCCTTACATGCACAGTTCACAATAGGGTTTGTGCTCCAATGAGAATCTAATGCCACCACTGATCTGACAGGAGCAGAGCTCAGGTGGTAATGCTAATGATGGGGAACAACTGTAAATACAGATGAAGCTTCACTTTCTCACCTTCTACTCACCTCCTGCTCTGCCACCCAGTTTCTAATAGGCCACGTATCAGTACCAGTTTGCAACCTGGGTGTTGGGGACCCCTGCCATAGAGTACTGATTGTGGTCACTCAGTGGTACTGATCTGGCAGCTGGGCTCGTCTGGAGTATGCAAGATGGCTCTACTCACAGACCTTGGCAGGGGCAGCTGGAAATCAGCTCAGCTGGGGTTCTTTCCCTCTGGTATCATCTCTAGGAGGAATTCCCTATGCTGCTTCTCCTGCACTCTGGTAAGACTAAATGCCTGGCAGCTCATGGCTCCTAGAACAAGTGTCCAAGAAAGAGGTTATGGAGGTGGTCACTCTGTTAAGGCCTGGATGTAACAATTGACAAAGTTCCATTTCTGCCACATTTTGTTAATCAAATAGTAGTCTCAATAGAGAAAATGGAGTAAAAAATTTATAGCTATCTTTACTCTATCACCTAGATAGATGAATAGTAACAGACTTAGAAGACCAGAGAAATCTGATTCCCATGCCAGTAATGAGGGAAACACAGAGGTCCTCTGACTCCAGCACAGAGCCCTAGAAAGGCTTAGGAATTTCAGGTACTTCTGAAAAAAGAGAAAGGGATCCAGGTAGCACTGAAAACATAAAGACAGGTTAAAAATCTGTATAAAAACTTCTCTGATCCCCTCCCATGGATTGTTGAGCCCCTTGTCCATACAGATAGGAAAGTAGAGGTTTTATTTCTGGAGAGGTCGCACAAGGCGACTTTGAACTTGGGCACAACTGAAAGCAGGGGAAGTATACAGAAAACAAAGATATTAAACAAAAATCTATGTGTGGGAGGGCCCCCCAAAATACTCAGAATTTATTTATTTAAAAACTTTATTTATGCTTAGTTGTTTAAACTTTAGTCATCTTCAAAGTACTCTCTGTTTGATGCGATATACCTATTGAGATGCTTTTTCCACTGTTCACAAGTTTTTGAACTTGTCAATATTGATGCCTTTTAGTGCCTTTGCTGTTTTTGGTTTCACCTTTTCCACATTGGCAAAATGTTCCCTTTGAGAACTTTTTTCATCTGGGAAAAAAAAGTCACTTGGGGTGAGATTGGGTGAATTGGGAGGGTGGGGCATGAGAATCATGACATTTTGGGGTAAAAAAAACTGCTGAATACTCAGTGCAGTGTGGACAAGAGTGCTTGTAAATCACCCATCATGTAGTGGCAAATGCATTGAAAGAATCTCCAAAATAAAATTTTACTGAAGCTTAACGCAACCTCTCACAACGCTAGCTGGTACACAGATGTTGATGGGTTCCTAGAACACTTATCTTGTAGAGCAAGCCTATACTTCCTGCCCTCCAGAAGATAATTCTGTTTTTTGAATCCCCGCTCGTATTGTGTCATGAAACCTCCTTTCCCTCATTTGCTAAATCAGCTCTGATGATCCAGGCAGGGTCTTAGGTAAGAACTGGAGTATTCTTCTCTGGTGAAATTTGCTAGTCCAAGAGAAAGTATCTACAGATTTTGATAGTTGTGGGACCTGGGGAAATGGCATCATCAAATCCACCACCCAAGGAGAGGTCAACAAGTCTCATCTACACATAAAGTGTCTACTCAGACTTTTAGTGACTCACTCTTAAAGTGAGCAGACAGTCAAGCATCAAGTGATATCTGAGGAAGCTTCTCCACATGAGAGGCCAAACCAAACATTGGGGGGAAAAAAACCATAAAGAATAAAGTAAAGTAAGAAAATTATTACTAATATACCCAAACATATGGGAAAATATATTCTATAAATGAAACAGCAAAGGATGCTCTAATAAAGGAACATTGGGTAAATAAAATAGAATTCTTGGAAAAGAAAACTATGGGGTCAGAAATCCAAAATCCAACAGAATTTTTACAAGATATATTTGAGAAAATTTTGAGTAAAACAACCAAAGAGAGGAACAATAGTAGAAAAGCTACAAGAAAATTAAGCTCAGGAGGTTCCTCACTCAGGCAATAGGGTAAACAGAAAGAGAGAACAGGCAAAATAGAAAGGGAATAAACAATTGGAGGGAGAAATCAGGAAGGAGAAATCAGGTCCTGAAGGATATGAATGACCCGAGTGATAGGCACCACGGAACAAAGGATGAGAAAAGGACTCACGTTATAGTATGTAATCATGAATGTTTAGAACACCGAGGACAAAGAGAAGCTTCTAGAAGCTTCCAAGAAGGAAAATAAAAATGACTAGGCTTCAACACTGCACACATACACTCATGCACAACACTAGATACTAGAAGATGATGGAATGGTATGCTCAGAGTTCTGATAGAAATAATTTTCAACCTGAAATTCTAAGCTCAGTTGAGCTAACCGTCAAGTGGGCCCAAAACAGCAAAATGCTTATAGTTGGTTAAAATGTAATAGAATGTATTTAGGGCACATAAACATTGTGAGCGATCATTTCTCTTTATTATGCATTCCAATCTCAATTAGATTCTACGGTGTTCAAGGGACATCATTTTAATTTTTAATTGTCCTACATAGTGTCTGCATAAAGTTGGCATTAATGAATGATATTTATGAATAAATGGTCTCTGCTCCACTTTAAATCATAATTACTCTAGGTGCTGAATATAACACTGTTGCTTTTGCATATAAAAGTAACTTATTTCCTTAGTTTCCATTTTTTGATGCATTATTATTTATTTTCAGATTTGTTTCTCATGACCTGGATCTGTTTAGGAAAAAAAAAAGACATTTACCTTGTTATTTTCTCATTTGCCTAGTAGTCTAAAGGATGTGTCAGAAGAAGAGTATAATATGTTGCTCACATTTATTATGACAAAATATTTTCAGAGCTGTTTATGATGATGTTGATCTGATAATACTGACTACCAATAAATTAAAAACAAAATTTGAATTTCCCCCCATTGTAATTACTCTCCAGGTCAGTAATCAGATGCTTAATTACTCCCAAAGTTATTGTTGGAAATAAAATGTTAACTGCCACCAGTGACCAGAAGCTTAATGAATAAGGGAACAAACTGATTGACTGACACTGTGGAGGGGGAAGACTCTGGACCTTATGAAGAACCACTCAACGACTACTCAGGGATCTATGGGTGATCTGGAAATCAGAAGAGACCTTGACTTAGAATTGTCAAGAACAGCAGAGGTCAAGAGGGACAGGAAAGTGAAAGTCAGCTGGGATCACATGTAGAAATATTTTGGTATTTGAAAGAGAATGTGGCCTTCAGAATGATAGGAAGAAAAGCTGACCTCAGGAGCTGAGGAGAAATAGAATCAAATACAGGAAGTCACTACCTTATCAATACACACCTATTTGTTTTTATTCTGCATACATATAACAGTAGCTGTGTATAATTTCTTCCAATGGTAGCAAAGCTGTTTATTTTTTTCTTTTAAGAAGACTAAGAACTGTCAAGATATTTGGCTTTTCATTGAGATGACTATAGAGGATTTAAAAAGAATTTCATACAACTAGCAAGAGTCCCAAAGGCAATACCAAGGCTGATGGTTCACCCATGGGCTAATCATTGGCAATTGTTGTGATGTGCTGGGAGCTGTCCAAGTGCAAAGGCTGAGACACGTGGGGCCATAAAGATAGAGAATGCCTTTGTGGTAGAGATGTCAGTGATTCCTTCCTTATGTAGACCCTTGGGGCCTCTGACTTCTTCTTAACTCCTGGAACAGGTAGACCTACGTATCACTTTTCTTTATTCTTCATGCCATGGTTGATTGAACCATAGATGAATGCTTGACCTGTGCTAACCCTGGAACTTGGAGTTAGGATACTGAGAGTTTGATTTAAATAAACACTGGTAGGCACTAGACCCATGAGCTCATGAAAATTTTGGAGTTGTGTCTTGTTGGCCATGTGCAGTCATGGAGAGAGAGGGGAGAGAGGGCAGGAGTAAAGACTAAACTAATGCTTATGTGACCATTGTGTGATGGAGACAGTGATAGTGACTGGCTTTTCAAGTCCAGGTCTTATTTACAGGAGGCCTGACTTTACTTAGATACTTTGTGGATATACATCTAAGATACTCTCTACCTCCCATAATTTGAATGGAATTCTGCCCTTGCAACAGTCAATTCACATTCTTTATTCCATTCAATTTTTCTTTTTTTCTTTTAATTTTTTATTTTAAAATTGTAGGGTATAATTCAGGGTTAGGTATACAAATATTCATTGTGCAGGTACCTTTGTTGATGAGGTGTAACCCCCCTTTCCCAGGCAGATTCCTACTACTGCCAATTCCACCTCCTCACCCCTCCACATCCCCGCAGTTTCCTGCTACTGTCAGTCCTTTTCTTATAGTATTACTGTAGTTGTTCAAGGTCCACTTATGAGTGAGAACATGTGATATTCAACTCTTTGTTTCTGTGGAAGAACACTCTGTATTATAGACTCTGATTCTATCCAGGTTGCTGCAAAGTTCATGATTTTGTTCTTCTTTATGGCTGTGTAACATTCCATTGTGTACCACATGTACCACATTTTTAAAATCCAATCCTCTTTTGATGGGCAGGACAGATGATTCCATGTTCTTGCTATTGTGAATGATGCTGAGATAAACATACGTGTGTAGGTATCTTTTTTACAGAGTGATTTGAGTTCTTCCGAGTATATTCCCAGTAGGGGGATTGCGGGGTCATATAGAAGGTCGATTTTTAGAACTTTTAGGAATTGCCACATTGTTTTCCACAGAGGCTGCCTTAGTTTACACTCCCACCAACAGTGTAGAAGTGTTCCCTTTTCACCACATCCTCTCCAGCATCTGTTATTTTTTGAGTTATTGATGATGGCCATTCTGACTGGAGTTAGGTGGTATCTCAGTGTAGTTTTAATGTGCATTTCTTTGATGACTAGTGAGGCTGAACATTTTTTTATTTATCTGTTGGCTGCTCATAAGTCTTCTTTTGAGAATTGTCTATTCATATCTTTTGCCCGCTTTCTAATAGGGTTATTTATTTTTTTCTTTTCAGCATGTTTGAGTTCCTTGTAGATCCTAGACATTAGGCCTTTGTCAGACATGGAACTGGCAAATAATTTTTCCCAGTCTGTGGGCTGTCTCCCTGCTCACTTGATGGTTTCTTTGGCAGAAGTTTTTCAGTTTGATGAGGTCCCACTTGTCTATCTTACTTCTTATGGCATGGGCTTTTGGGGTTTTGATCAGTGATTGTTTTGCCAATTCCAATTTCCATAAGGATGTCTCCTGCATTTTCTAAGGTTCTTATAGTTTGAGGTTTTGCATTTAGGTCTCTGATCCATTTAGAGTTGATTTTTGTGTATACGAATAGGTAGGGGTCCTGCTTCAATCTTCTGCATGTGGTCAGCCAGTTTTCCCAGCATCATTTAATGAATAGGTTCTCCTCTCTCCAGTGGTTGGTTGGTGGAGGTTTTGTTGAAGATGAGTTGGTTGAGAAATTGAGGTTTTGCTTCTGGAATCTCAATTCTATTCCATTGGTTGGCATGCCTGTTCTTGTACCAATACCAGGCTGTTTCGACTATTGTAGCCTTATAGTAAAGTTCGAAGTCTGGGTGTGTGATACCTCCGGCTTTGTTTTTTTTTTTTGCTGAGGATTGTTTTGGTTATTTATGGTCATTTACATTTTCATATGAATTCCTGTATTATTGTTTTTAGATCTGAGAAGAATGTTGCTGGTTATTTGATGGGCATTGTGTCAAATCTGTAGATAGCCTTAGGTAGAACAGACATCTTAACAATGTTGATTCTTCCAGTCCTTGAGTATGGAATATTTTTCCACTTGTTTGTGTCATCTTTGATTTTCTTGAGCAGTGTTTTGTAGTTTTCATTGTAAAGGTCTTTCGTGTCTCTGGTTAGGAAGATGCCAAGGTATTTCATATTTTTGTGGCTACTGTGAATGGAATTGTGTTTTTTATTTGGGTTTCTGTTTATTATTGGTGTATAGAAATGCAATTGTCTTTTGCACATTTATTTTATACTCTGAGACTTTGCCAAAGTCCTTAATCAGTGCAAGGAGGTTTTTGACAGATTCTCTTGGATTTTCAAGGTATAGAATCATGTTGCCTGCAAAGAGGGATAATTTGATTTCCTCTTTTCCTATTTGGATACCCCTGATCTCCTTCTCTTCTCTGTTTGCTCTAGCTAGAACTTCCAAGACTATGTTGAACAGGAGGGGTGAGAGTGGGCATCCTTGTCTTGTTCCAGTTTTTGGAGGAAATGACTCCAATTTCTGTCTGTTTAGTAGTATGCTGGCTGTGGGTTTCTTGTAGATGGTTCTTACTATTTTGAGGTATGTTCCATCTATGCCTAGATGTTTGAGGGTTTTTATCAAGAAGGGGTGCTGGATTTTATCAAAAGCTTTTTCTGCATCTAATGATATAATCATGTGGTTTTTGTTTTTACGTCAGTTGATGTATTTAATTACGTTTATGGTCTTATGAATGTTGAACCAGTCTTGCATCCCAGGGATGAAGCCTACTTAGTCGTGGTGGATGATTTTTGATATGTGCTGTTGAATCTGGTTTGCTAGGATCTTGTTGAGAATTTTGGCATCTACGTTCATCAAGGATATTGGCCTGTAGTTCTCTTTCTTTGTTGGGTCTTTACCTGGCTTGGGTATCAATGTGATGTTAGTTTCATAAAATGATTTGGGGAGAGTTCCATCTTTCTTAATTGACTGGAATACTTTCAATAGGATTGGTATCAGTTCCTCCTTGCATGTTTTGTAGAATTCTGCTGGAAAGCCATCTGGTCTATGGTTTTTTTTTCGTAGGTAGTTTTCTTATGACACAGTCAATTTCCTGGATTATTATTGGTCTATTTAGGGTCTTGATGTCTTCTTGTTTCAACTCAGAGAGATTGTGTGATGTCAGAAAGTTCTCCATTTCCTTTAGGTTTTCAAGTTTGTTTCCATACAAGTATACATAGTAGTCTTTTTTATTTCTTCAGGGTCAGTTGTGACTTCATCTTTTGTGTTTCTGACTGAGTTTATTTGGGCTTTTTCTCTCTTTTTATTCTTCTCTTTTTATTCATCAGTCTAGCCATCAATCTTGTTTATCCTTTCAAAGAACCAGCTTTTTGTTTCATTGATTTTTTAAAATTATTTTTTGTCTTCTATATCCCAGATTTGGGTTTTATTTTGGTGATCTGGATTCTTCTGCTGAAGTAATAGTTTTGACGGTCTTGCTTTTCCAGCCTCCTTAGGTGTCTTGTTAGACTTTTAACTTGTGATCTTTCCATTTTCTTCATGTGTGTTTGTAGATATATGCATTCTCCTCTTTCCACTGCTTTCATGACATCCCAGAGGGATGGTAAGATGTTTCTTCATTTTCATTTGTTTCCAGGTATTTTTTAATCTCTGTTTTGATTTCCATGTTGACCCAGGAGTTGCTTAGCATCATGATGTTTAGTGTCCATGTCTTTGTGGGTTTTGGGGGAACTTTGTTGGTGTTGATATTTATTTTTATTCCACTGTGGTCCGAGAAAGTGCATGGCAAAATTTCAGCTTATGAAATTTGTTTATGCTTGATTTATGGCCAAGGATGTGGATGATCTTAGAGTATATTCCATGTGGTGATGAGTAGAATGTATATTCTGTAGTCGTTGGGTGGAGTGCTCTGTAGGTATCAATTAAGTCCATTTGGTCAAGTGTCACATAGAGGTTATGGATCTCCTTGCTGATTTTTTGTCTTATGATCTGTCTAGGGTTGTGAGTAGAGTATTAAAGTCTCCAGCTATGATAGTGTTAGAGTCAATATCTTTTTTAAGTTTGCCTAGAAGCTGTTTTATGAAAGTTGGTGCTCCTATGTTGAGTGCATATGTGTTTAGGATGGATATTTCTTGTTGATGGATTGAACCTTTTATCATTATATAGTGACCTTCTGTATCTTTTTAAATTTTTGATAGCTTAAAGGATGTTTTGTCTGAAATTAAGATTGCAATTTCAGCTTTCTTTTTGTGTCTGATTTGCCTGAAATTTTGCTTCCCATTCTCTTACTTTGAGTCTGTGAGTGTCCTTTCTGGTGAGATGAGTCTCTTGGAGACAATATATTGTTACCTGATGATATTTTATCCATTTTGCCATTCTATGTCTTTTCAGTGGTGCATTTAGTTCATTCACATTCAGGCTAATTATTGAAATGTGAGTGTTTATCCCCATCATGAGGTTCTTACAGAGTTGTTGTTGTTCCTGTTTGTTTGTTGTCTTTCCTTTGGTTTTTGGTTGATACATGTGCATTTTCAATCTTTTTCCTGTACTTTTGCGAAGAATGTTGTTGTCCTTTTTTCTCTTTTCCTGTGTTTAATACTTTCTTAAGTGTTTCTTGTAGAAGTGGTCTGGAGGCAGTGTAAGTTCTTATGGATTGAATGTCTGGGAAAGATTTTAATTCTTCCTCACTGATAAAGCTTGGCTTAGCTGGGTAGATTATTCTTGGTTGAAATTGGTTATCTTTGAGAACTTTGAAGATTGTGCTCCAAGCCTTCCTAGCCTGAAGTGTTTCTGTAGATAAATCTGCTGCTATTCTAATTGGTGTTCCCCAGTAGGTAGTCTGACCTTTTTCTCTTGCTGCCTTTAGGATTTTTTTCTTTTATACTTACTTTGTTTAGGTGAATTATTATATGTCTGGGAGTTGGTCTTCTCATCTGTTGTCTTGCAGGGGTTCTTTGAATTTCTTGTGTTTGAATTTCACATCGCTGGTGAGATGAGGGAAGTTTTCTTGAATAATTTCATGGAATGTTTGTTCCAGGGTGGTTTCTGTCTCTCTTTCTGCATCAGGAAGTCCAATTACTCTTAGATTCAGCCTCTTGAAATAATCACTTATCTCTTGAAGGTTTTGTTCTGTCTTTTTAAGCTTCTTTTCTATTATTTATTTATTTATTTATTTATTGAGTTGGAGTCTCACTCTGTCGCCCAGACTGGAGTGCAGTGGCCACTCCTGGCCACCGCAGCCTCGACCTGCTGGGCTCCGGCGATCCTTCCACCTCAGCCTTCCAAGTAGCCAGAATTACAGGCGTGCGCTACCATGCTCAGTTAATTTTTTAATTTATTGTAGAGATGAGGTCTCGCTGCCCAGGCGGGTCTCAAACCCACGGGCTCAGGCAATCTACTCACCTCAGCCTCCCAAAGGCATGGGATTACAGGCTGAGCCACCGAGCCCGGCCTTTTCTATGTTTTTGACAGTTTGGGTTAGTTCTGTATTTTAGTCCTCAAGCTTTGAGATTCTTTCTTCTGCTTGGCTGATTCTGTTTTTCATGCTCATCAGTTTATTATTTATTGCATTCACAGAGTCTTTACTGCTGTTATCTCAGTTATCAACTTATTCATATTTTCCTTTTGTCTCTCCTCAATTGTATTTATTCTCTCTATTAATGTTTTGATATCTGAGATTGTAGTTTGAGACCAGTCATTCTGGGGACTCTTCCAGAATATGGTTTGCATTCCATAGTCTGTTTTCCCAGTGTCTGGTCTCACAGGGGGCTGTGTGAGACCCTTATTCTTCTTTTGGTTTTTCTTCGTTTGTGTAGTTTTTCCTCCCCCCCTACTTTTCCCCCCTCTTCTTTAATTATGTTTTTCAGGGATGGTGGGGTTACTTTTAGTTCTCTTTGCTCAGTCTCCTGTTCTTCCTATGTGGATCCTCTAGCTTTTTTCAATTCTGAAGCTGGACTGTGGGTTGGGGGGTGTACTTTTTTGCAGTTTTGAGATTTAATTGAAGGGGAAACTGTGATTCAAAATCTATCCACAGATCCCAGTATTCACCAACTTTCCACTGCCTTGCAATCTGTTCATGTAGTGGGGGTATAGGTTTGCTCCCTGAAAGCAAAATGAGGTAAGAAAAATGAAAAGAATGGAAAAAAGAAGAAGGGAGGCAAGAGGAAGGTGGAGAGAGAGAAGAGTAAGAGGGAAAACAGACAGATGTACCAACTAACAAATAAAAAGAGACACAAAGACAGAAAAGAGTAAAAAAAAACCCCACTAAAACATGCAGCTAATCATACAAACACACAATCCAAGAAAACCTCTCTACTGATGTACTCTTCCCATACAGAAACAGGAAGTCTAAAGAAAAGAAAAAAAATTCAATAAAATAACAGAAACAAAGCAAGTACAAAAACGTTGTCAAAAACAGAAAGGAAGAGGAAAAAATAACTAAAACAAAAATAAGCCAAACAGACAAAAAAAAACCCCAAAAAACCAACAAGAAACCAAATTTGCTCTGAGGTAGTTCCTGTAAGTCCAATGTCCTTTCAGTTCTGATCTCTAGCTCTCAGTGCAGGCTGATAGGGTTACTCTCAGCACAGGCTGATGTGCTCACAACTTGGGTCAGATGCCCCAGGCCTATGGTGGGAGAATGGTGGATCAGATCTGGGCATACTTGGCTTGCAACTTGTCAAATCTGCCACTTGGATCTGACCTGTGTCTGATCCAGCATGGGGGAGGGGCTTCTGTCTCTCCCAATTTGATGAGATTACCTTAGGTCCTAAGTTGGAGGCTGGGTGGATCTGGGCAGGGCAATGCAGGTCTCTGCCTGGTCCTGGGACAGAGTGAATGACTGGGGTCAGCATCTCCTTACTGGGCAGTGGGCTCCTCTCCATCTCTCCCTGATCCTCTCTCTCCACTGCTCAGATCTGGGGCTCTAGCTGATCCGCCATAACAGTTGATGGTGTGGGCCAGGCACCAGGCCATGAGAATCAGCTGACTTCAGCAGGCTCTTCTCAGGAGTGTCTGGTGTGAACAATAGCAGATGGTCTTGTGCCCCACACTCCAATCTCAGGGCGGAGGGGGCTTTCAGTCACCCTCAGAAGGGTCCCCAGGAGTTTGAACCCAAGTATCCCCTCAGACGGACTTTCACTCTCCCACCAGTGCATGCCTACTCATGCAGAGAGTTTTTATGGACATTTGCTTTTGTGGAGACTCTCACAGTTCGACCTGTTCTGTCTTCAGCTTATGCTCTGTCCCCCTCCCCTTCAATTTTTCTAACCCAGCAATAAGGTTGACTCATTTGCAGACCAGTTAAGATAATATATCATTATAGAATGCCTTCCATTGGTTGTAATCACAGTTTTATAATTACTTGATTTTATCTGTCACCTTTGGAAGATTGTGGACTCTGAATTTTTAAACAAGGACTCTTCATCAGTTTGCTCACAGAGCAGGTGGCCAATTGCTTGCTGAAACTGGATATTGATTGATTGGTAGTAAATTTGGGGCATGAGAGACGGGTTTGGCTTAATGCTACCAAAGAACAATATTTCTAGCAATATTGACATATGTTCCCCCAATTTTCCCTTTGAAGTTCTTACATGAAAAATTAGGTACATGTGTTACAATGTGAGCAGCCTCTAATCCAACCTATTGCCTGTATTATCCATATCAGGTTCTTTGCCATTCATGGAGGAATTAGTTTGAGGGTAACCAGCCTGCTCAACTCCAGGAGTGAGGAGATGAGCCCGGCAGCATCTGGCAGCAGCCTTTGGTCATTCTGATTTTGAAACAACCATCCTTTTTCTAAGTGCTATGCAGGACAGATGGTGAATTCCTCCAGCCTTAAGAACATTTGGAAGAGCATACATCACTGTAAATTTAATTATTTGATAATTGTTGAGTAAAATCATCTTTAGGAAATAAACTGTCTTTAGAGCTAATTTTCTCATTTCCAAATTAAAAAAATATTGCCTAGATAGTAACACAAGTGTAATATTCATTTCATTAAACGCCTGTTTATTGACTTTCCAAGGACACTTCCTTCTTGAGTTTCCTATAATATATTATAACATTACCATAATGGAACTTTATTATTTCTTATTTTCCACATGCATTCCTCTGATAATTGGAAAAAGTAAGAAAATTAAACTATTGAAATGAATGACCTTTACATTTGGAAAACTAATTTGTTTGACATAAATATAGGAGCTCTCTTCACGTCATTTAAAACACATAGAATTAATGGTCAATTTAATTTTTTGTTGCAGGAAATTATTTCCTTAATCAAAATACTCATACCATGTCTTTCTTTTTATTTAGTTCTTTTCTCTATGCCACTATTCTAGGTTGGTTTTTTTTTTTTTTTTACCCTTGCCCTCCCAAATTTAATAAGCCTTTAATATTTATTTTTGCAAATGAGAATTTAAAGATTTTAGATATGATGTCCAGGAAATTAACAGCAAATGGGTCATAACAGATACAGAGGAAAGTCCATTATTTAGTCACCTTTTAGCCCAAAGTCTTCCATTTGCTGGTGGAGAACAATCTTTTGCTTTAGGGGTTTTGTTCTTTCTTTCTCTTCCTCCTCCTCTTTCCTCTCTTCCTCCTCTTAAAGTGCAAATTATATCAATGTGTATATTTAGAAAATATATAGTGTGTCTAGGAACTTTTCTCAGTATCTTTTTTCTTAAATTTCAGCCTCTCAGTTCCTACATATTGCCTTGTTTGGTTTTCAGTATAGCCCTGAGTCCTTTTGATGAGAGAAAGAAGCATTTATAAACAGGGGACAGCCAGGGCAGCTGAAGCCATGACTTCAACCTCTCCAGCTGAGGGTAGGTCTTGAACCCTTAAGTGTTCAGGGTTGCCTCTTCTCATGGGCATGGGTTGAGGACTCCAAAATTCCCAGGACCAACTTCAATAAACTTTGTATCTCTGTTTATCTTAAAAGACCAGCTCTGAAGCTGGGCTCGGTGGCTCAGCCTGTAATCCCGCGCCTTTGGGAGGCTGAGGTGAGTGAATTGCCTGAGCCCGCGGGTTCGAGACCCGCCTGGGCAGCGAGACCTCATCTCTACAATAAATCAAAAAAATCAGCTGGGCGTGGTGGCGCATGCCTGTAATTCCGGCTACTCGGAAGGCTGAGGTGGAAGGATCGCCGGAGTCCAGCAGGTCGAGGCTGCAGTGGCTGGAAGCGGCCACTGCACTCCAGTCTGGGCGACAGAGTGAGACTCCAACTCAAAAAAAAAAAAAAAAAAAGACCAGCTCTGCCAGACTATCCATCATTTCAAAGACAGTTCTCCTCTTATTCCTTAGGACATACCCTGATTTGATCCTATCTCCTGCCTCTCTCTGTCTACCCAAACTCTCCCACTCTGCCTTTGGGAACCCAGGCACTGTCATCAGTAAACTGCTCACGTCCTCCTCTTATTGTCTGATTGTTACCATCACATTTTTGTTCAAGTGACACCAGCTTTTACTGATGCCATTTCTGTCGTTCCCCTATAGAGACAGCTGTGTTTTCTCTCATACTCCATGTGAACCTCAGGGCATGGAGGTAAATAAATGATCTCTAATCTTCTTTGCTGCCTTCAAACCTCCCTCTCCTTTTAAATCCCTAGTTCTTGTGTAGTTCATGACTTCAGATTTGACTGTTCCCCTACTTCATGGTTTTACCGTTCCCAGTTGCTTCTTTTCACTCCTGGATGATTGTACAAATGGTTCACTTCCTTCCTTTCTTCCACTTGTCTTGTTGCTATGTTAATTTTTTAATTGCTTGACTTTCTTAGCCTCCAGAATCTCTCTTATCTCCATCGTGCTGTGACTTCCTGATTCAGGCATATATGGGGTAAAGGGGACCCAAAAATTACCCTGAATTATCTTTGGAGGACAGGCCTCTTGGAGTACAGGTTTCCCCCACTAGGTAAGTGTTCAAGGAATCCAACGGCATCCAAATACCAGCTAACATTGTTGGGAGAGGCTGCGTTTGGCTTCAGTGAATTGTATTTTGGAAGATTCTTTCAATGTCTTTATCTATTTCATGGTGTGAGTTACCAATGCACACTGAGTGTTCAGCAGTTTTTGACCCCAAAATGCGATGCCCCCATGTTCCACTCTCCCTATTCACCCAATCTTGCCCTGAGAGACTTTTTTTTTGTTTCCTCAGTGAAAAAATGTTCTCAAGAGGAAATATTTTGACGATGTGGAAGAGGTGGAAAAAACAAACAGAAAACAAACTCCCAGAAGCACTAAAAGGCATTAAAGTCAACACGTTTAAAACCTGTTTTGAGCAGTGGAAACAGCATCTCGATAGGTGTACTACATCAAATGGACAGTACTTTGAAGGTAACTGAAGTTTAAACATGTAAGAATAAATACACAATTTTTAAACAAATAAATGCTGATTGTTTTGGGGTCTCCCCTTTTAGTTATATCCAGCCCTGATTCTACTAAAACCTGCAACATCTCCAGCATCTCATCATCTTTTCTGACTTCTCCTCCCAGTCTGCTGACTCCTGACTCTAGTGTTCTCAGTCATTCTTCCTCCTAAAGACTTAACTACTGACCCCACCTTATTTTTGGTATCCACAACTCCTCATTCTCCTTTTTACGAAGTGTAAATTCCATGCTTTGGCACTATAACCACCCCCTTGCTCACATCCTTAACTCTCTTGACCCCTTCCCCCTTTACTGTTTGTGTGCACCTGACCAAACTACAGTTGCCCCTGTACTAGAGTAACTGGGCAATGCTGGGTAACAATCACACTGATGTTGACTAGCCTTACTTCATGTTTATGACCCCAGATCTCAAAAGCACTGCATATCATCAGACATTCCTGTTTCATTTTTCTAGTAAATTCACTCTCATCCTCCCTAGATGATTATGTCATACCTTCTCTCCTCCAATCTCAAACTCTGCTTATTCCCTTTCACTCTCAGCTGTGACTTGGTCTTATAGTTCAGAGAGAAAATAGACATAATCAACAAGAAATGTCATTTTCCTACCACCTGCATCTTTAGCTACATACTTTGCTCTTCCTCCTCCATTGTTCTTAACTTGTGTTGGGATCATTTTAGTACTTTCTAAAATTGTTCTTGCATTCACCAAGTTTATTATTTTTTTCTAGCACATCTCTAAATGTTGGAGTGTCTCAGAGTTAATTTTTCGGCCCTCTAATTTTCTATAGTTACACTTTTCTTGGGAGACCCTGTTTAGTTTCATGGCTTTAATGCCATCTCTATGCTGGCAGCTTCCAAATTTTTACTTATACTCCGTGGTCAGCTCCCAACAGGTCTTGAACCTGTGGGCTCAGGCAATCCATTCACCTCAGCTCCCGAAGTGCGGAATTACAGGCTGAGCCACCGAGCCCAACTGGCTTCTCTTAATTTTCTAAACAAACACCCCCCTTCCACAAAAACCAAAAAAACTATCCTTTCTCAATCTTCTACATACTGGTAAATGCTACTATTATCCACTCAGTAGTTGTTCAGGCCTAAACATGGAAATATTATTTTTATTTATTATTAATATTATTTTAATGTATTAGTCTATGTTTTAACTTCAGTGAAATATATATGTGTTAAAAATGTATATGCATTTTAAGAAAGGAAGAAGTTGTATTCAAATTGTAGATGAATACAAGTCACGTTTACATTTTGCAATTTCAAGAGGTAATTATCATTAGCATCCATACATTTTTGATTATGACAAACTAAAAGTAAGATATAGATAGCATCTCTTAAAATATGTACACATTTTTTGTCACCCCAGTGTATATATTATATATATATATTATAT
The DNA here is from genome assembly GCA_027257055.1 of Cephalopachus bancanus. Taxonomy (NCBI): domain Eukaryota; kingdom Metazoa; phylum Chordata; class Mammalia; order Primates; family Tarsiidae; genus Cephalopachus; species Cephalopachus bancanus. Next base: position 1,637,603 of record JAPVLO010000234.1, read on the forward strand.
TTTTATATATTGAGATTTACAAGTGCAGGTGTTCATGTGTACCCATTGGCTAGCACCCACTTAGTGAGAACGTGTGATATGTGACTTTCTGTTTCTGAATTATTTTATTAGGATAATGGCTTCCAGTTACATCCATGTTGCTGAGTAATAGCCATTCTGACTGATATAAAATGGTATCTCATTGCGGTTTTAATTTGCATTTCTCTGGTAATTAATGATGTTGAGCATTTTTTTCACACATTTGTTGGCTGCTTCTATATCTTCTCTGGAAAAAGTGTATGTTCATATGCTTTGCCTACTTTTTAATGGTGTTGTTTGCTTTTCTTCTGTTGATTTGTTTAAGTTTTTCATAGATTCTGGATATCAGCCCTTTGTCACATATATAGTCTTAAAATACTTTTTCTCATTATGTAGGTTGTGTGCTTACTCTGTTGTTTCTTTTGCTGTGCAGAAGCTTTTTAGTTCAATTTTCCCATTTGTCTATTTTTGTTTTGTTTGCTTTTGAGTACTTAGTCATAAATTCTTTGCTTAAGCCAATGTTCAGAAGAATTTTTCCTAGTTTTTTTCTTCTAGGGGTTTGAGTCTTACATTTAAGTCTTTAATTTATGTTGGGCTAATTTTTGTAAATTATGGTAAGAGGCATGGGTTTAGTTTCTTTCTTCTGCATATGGCTATCCACTTCTCCCAGAACCATTCATTGAATAGGCTGTCATTCCTCTGTGTACATTTTGTTAATTTTGTTGAAGATCAATTTCTTGTAGTCATGTGTCTTTATTTCTGGGTTTTCTGTTCTGTTCCATTGATCTATGTGTCTATTTTTATACCAGTACCATGCTGCTTTGGTTACTATAGCCTCATAGTATAATTTGAAGTCAGGTCATGTGATGCCACCAGGTTTGTTATTTTAGCATAGGTTTGCTTTGGCTATTTGGGCTCTTTGTTGGTTCCATATGAACTTTAGGATGATTTTTCTAATTCTGTGAAAAACGGAATTATTTTTGAATCCTCTTTACCTCACTGCCCAAGTTCAGTTACCTGTGTTTCTAAATTATATTCTAAATCTGAGGATATCTCATCACTTCCAGTATTTTCATTTGACCTAGACCAAGTTGCCCTATGTTTTAGTCAGGGCACTTAGAGATTCTTAAAATAATTGCAATTTTAAAAAATGTTTACTCATCTGCTTCCTCACATTAGAATGTAAACTCTTCAAGGACCGGGACTTTGCCTTTTTCACTGTTGTGTTCCTTAGCACATAATAAGGGATTAATAAATATTTTTGAGGTATTTTACAGAAATCTGTCTTTCAGAGTAAGCATTGAACTATATGAATAATTAAAAGTTTATCTTTTTGAAATTCTAACAATCAAATTAAGTCTCAGTATTTCAGAAACAAAAATTTTTTTGAGTTGGGTTCTCACTCTGCTGTCCAGGATGGAGTGCAGTGGCACAATCACAGCTTACTGCAGCCTCTACTCCCTTGGCTCAGACAATCCTTCTGCCTCAGTCTCCCAAGTAGCTGGAACTACAGATGTGTGCCACCATGCATAGCTAATATTTTTATTTATTGTAGAGAAGAAGTCTAGCTATGTTGCCCAGGTTGATCCCAAACTCTTAGGCTTAAGTGATCCTCCCGCTTTGGCCTCCAGAATGCTAGGATTACAGGTGTGAACCACCGTACCCAGCCAGTGCTTCCACATTTTTAGAGCTAATCATTCTGGTATTTAGTTCTCAGGTATAAGTTATTTACATGATGTGAATGTAGTCATTAAAAAAGTACATTTGTGTAAAGATATGTGCACACATCTATATACATGCACATATATATATGCACACATATATATCTATACACACAAGGATACTGATTTACAAAAATGTGATCATATTGTGCATGAAGTTGTGGGGATGTTTTTGCATTTATTTTCCGTTCACGTCTCCTTTCTCTGCTTGTCCCTTACCTCCTACCCCATAGTTCTCCCAACTGCAAAATAGCAACCTGCTGTGTTTTCTTCTGCATGCTCTTATCATTATAAGAGGTATATATTACACATATATTTATCCATATACGTAATTACAGAAAGGTGTCTTGTCACTGACTGCTTTACAAAAATGGTATTATTCAAAAGGAGACTTTTTACAGTTTTTTTCCTCTAACAACTTATCCATAAATTGCAGGCACCAATGCTTGCCATTAAAAAAATAGAGTAAGAATCCATTAAAACACTGCTGTGACAATTGTGTCACATAAATGAGAAGAGAGGGCTGAAGAATTACATCATTCTTTTGAATAGGTCTTGGTCAGTAGTTCCATTAAGAACAACCCAAAGCTTAGTAATGTGATTAGTATTGACTTTCAGACTAATGTCAGGGAACGGAAGGCTTAAGGGATTTTATATGTATTAGTATGAAGGTCTGTGGTGTTGTTGCAAGAGCACTGGCTTGAGAGTAAAATGACCAAGGTTTTAACTCATATTCTGCAGTTGACTTACTGGCTAGTTTTTGAAAATTCATTCCATCTCTCTAAGGCAGCTTAAGCTATGGATAGAAGACTTAGGTTCAAACTTATTACTGGGAATGTGATCTTTAGTTATGAAGAACTTAACTTATTAAGTTCTCTAAACAGTCGGTTAGAGATAACATTTATCATACCAATTTAATAGGTTACTTTTTTGAATCTTGGGAAATAAAGAAACATTCCTTAGATTGTAATGTGACTTACAAATATTAGTTGTCATTATTATTATAGTCTTCTCATTTATCAATTGAAGACTTCAGTGGATGGAGCTCAGTATTAGTTTAGGTCTGCACTGTCCCATACTGTAGCTACTAGCCATGTTGTTGTTGAGCAGTCGAAATTTGATGAGTTCAAATTGATATGCTGTAAGCAATCTGTGTATCAGATTTGAAGACTTAGAATAAAAAATGTAAACAGCTTCATTTTTATTTGGATATTGATTACATGTTTAAATTATAATTTTTGGATAAAGCTAAAATGCTATTAAAATCAATTTCACTTGTTTGATGAAAATTAAATATGTGTAAGGAATCACTTGACTGAAGGTATGGTTTTAGATAGGTATATTTGTACTAGATAATCCTGCCACCTCTGGCTGATACAAACTGGGCCTTCCAGGGACTATAGAACTTCCTCCATTAAGGTCTCATACTCCTGTAAGGCCACATCCAGAATAAGGTCCATTTCAGGGAATTTATAAGAATGTGTGGGGCATTGAAGAGCTAGCTGCTTGAAAGTGTTTTGCTGTTTTTCTTAATTAGTTTTGCTGGATCAGGTTTTCTGGTTGCTTATAACATAGGATTTCTGGATGACTCACACATTCTGTCTGGTCCTTTCTTTGATCATCCTATCCAGTTTCATCTTTGGTTCCTTGGAACTTCTCATTTCTGCCTTAATTGAGGTTCTCTTGTAGTAGCCTTTACTTAAATCCTTCATTGCTGTGTCTCCCAATCCTACCTCCCCATTGAATGTACATGTTACAATGATTGATGGATTTGAGCTCGTAGCCAGTAGTCTGAGTTACCTTCTTGCACTGAATCCAAATGTTACCTGCCTTTGCTTCCACACTGACTGGGCTCTAACAAATATCTTGTCTTTTATTTATTACTTTTTTTACTTACCCAGTATTAGACTTCATAGTTACTAGTAAAATACCCAGTAGGTTGTCTCTAAATAATGACACATTGGTTGACTGGGATGTCAATAAATGAGGCATTTATGTTTAGTTAATTTGAATAACTTTAAAGCAAAGTTGTGAGAACATGTACATTCAAAAGCACACATATTGAGAGGCTATACAGGTATTCTAATTACATTGTTAACACTCAACATCTAACTTTATAGTCACACTTTGCTAGGTTCTATTTTTATGATATCTGTGCCTTTTTCTAGTGTTCCAAGGAACCTAGTCCTTGGGCATAAGTAAAACATACATGTCAGAATATGTACAGCATGCTCATAGGGAATATGAAACTTAGTGGGGAGAAAAGTGCTTTGTTGGATGGCAGAACCAGCATTCCAAAGAATGATGACAAGCTGGAATTTGGCCCAGATCCCAGCATGGGCCAAATCAAATAAAATTGAATTAATTGGGCTAACTGTAAGGTCTCAACCAACGTCCAGGAGATTAACTAAATAGTCTGAAATAAAAGGTGGTTAAAACATGGGTTAGGACATTACAGGAAATAGTAAGAGTGACCTGTCCTGAACTAAATTATTAATGTAAAGTTTTAATAGCAAGGAGGTGTGACTTAGCCTCTGAATATACATAATTTTGAAGTATGATATTATCTAAGTTGTTCTTATTTGGAGCCAGAAAGATGGAAAGCCAGATAATGTGTTTTACTTTATATATGGAGGATTGCAATGGGTACTTTTGTATAAACTTATTGTGTAAACAAAAACAAAGCTATGTATACTTGTATATAAAATTGGCAGGTTATACACAAAAAAAGATTACTGATGGCTTTCTATGGGGAGTGGCATATAGTACTTTTATGATTATTTATTTATATTTTTTGAGTTGATATCTCACTCTGTTGCCCAGGCTGGAGTGCAGTAGCATAATCACAGCTCACTGCAGCCTCGACCTCCTGGGCTTGGGCAATCCTCCTGCTTCGGTCTCCCAAGTAGCTGAGACCATAGGCATATATCACTATGCCCAGTTAACTTATTGTTATTTATTTTTTTGTAAAGATGAGGTCTCTATATGTTGCCCAAGTTGTTCTCAAACTCCTGCCTCAGTCTTCCAAAGTGCTGGGATTACAGATCTGAATTACTGTGCAGGTCAGTATTTTTGCAATAAACACCAGACGATACTACTATTATTATTGCTATTACCACTACTAGGTTACACTACCAAACCGTTAGGTTTCTTTCTGGTTTAGACACAGGGTGGTTCTATCTGCCACACAAGAGGACAAAGAAACCTTACGTTCTAGGGCTTCTTTTATATCAAGGACCTCTACAAGCCCAACAGTTATATTAGGGTATTCACATCACAATAAGCAATCTTAATAGAAGACTCAATCACTCATCTAGTGGTTAGATGCAGGTGCTGAAATCGACTTTTAAGACTTTGCATTTTATACTGAATTTATGGGCAACTCATAGACAATTTCTTTCATGACTGGTGCTTTGGACTAATCTACATACTAATTTCAGTTGAAAGATGATGATACAATAATAGTTGTAGTCATAGCATACATTTACAGTTTAAGATCCTATTGATCTTAAAATGTTCCTTCTCCAACAGACAAAAAACCAAATAAACAAACACAGCCCCAGGGGTGGCTTCCCCTCCTCCCCTCTTGTGAGGACCTTCTTGGGTGATCTTTACATTGCAGTGTTCTGGAAATTCTGAGACTTTACAGCACTTCTTCCAACCCACTAATCATATATTTCTGTTTTTGATGATGACACAATGGTTTCAAGTCCCCGAATGAGTAAAATACAGTGCCTTCTGGTAAAAAAACAGGAATGGTGAAGACATGTTGGACTCTACTGCTTGAATATAAAGTGAAGAAGACTTTCTTCATTTGATTTCTGTGTTTTACCTAAAAACTTGCCTTTGACATGGCTCTCTTATTCTATCTGCAAGATTATGCGCCTCTCTGTGCTCCTTTCTTCTGCACTGGCCCTTTAACTTCCACCATAGTAGTCTTTCAGTCCAGCAGAAGAGATCACTTTTCTAGGAAGACTTTCTGTCAGAGGTCAGTGAGGAGTACAGAATTTTTTTTTTTTTTGAGTTGGAGTCTCACTCTGTCGCCCAGACTGGAGTGCAGTGGCCGCTCCCGGCCACCGCAGCCTCGACCTGCTGGGCTCCGGCGATCCTTCTGCCTCAGCCTTCTAAGTAGCCGGAATTACAGGCATGTGCTACCACACCCGGCTGATTTTTTGATTTATTGTAGAGATGAGGTCTTGCTGCCCGGGCGGGTCTCGAACCCGCGGGCTCAGGCAATCCACTCACCTCAGCCTCCCAAAGGCGTGGGATTACAGGCTGAGCCACTGAGCCCGGCGGAGTACAGGTTTTAAAAATCTAAGTACTATGGAGAATGTTTGACAGTTTCAGTAGGGTTTTCTTATAAGAGATTAAGAGTCTAACTCCCAAAATTCCTTAGGGGAGCTTCTAGAACATTTTTATTTCCTCAGATTCAGAGTTATCCAGTTCTTCTAGAAACAGGATAGTATTTAAGACCACAAGCTCTGGAGCTCAATTGAATTCCGGTTCTGCCAGTTAGCAGCTGTGGGGTCTTAAGCAGATTATTTAACCTAGATGTGTTAATCACAATAAATGTTTTCTGTTATTACTATAATTATTAGAATCAATGCCACTACTTAATATAAACTCTAAGTGTCATAAACTCTCTCAGAAAGTACAGTCCAAGTGTGATTAGAAAGTGAATATGAAGATAAGTCCAGGGAATCGCTCCTATTTCTGGAATAGTCTACTTCCACAGGAGGCATCTGGACATTGTGAAAATATTAAAGACTGACTCAAGTTTGTGGCTGTGTCACTCACTAGTGGTGTGGCTTAGAGTGAAGTATTGTCTAGATTTTAATTTTTCTCTTTTTAAGATGATTAGAATGTTATAATACTCAGGGTTATTCAGAACATGAAATGAGGTAATAATGACAATTCTTTGCTACCCAGCAGGTGCTTAACAAACGTTAGCATTTTCTTTTTTGACCACGTTTAGGAGATTAATATAAAGATAAAATATGTACTCTCAATTATCTTTCAAAAGTTACTTGGTCTGGAAGTGAGCTATCTCCCACAAATTAGTTTTTGTTTTAAAAAATTTTTAAAACTTCCTTATTTCTAGAAAGGCTGTAATGAAGGAGATACTTATCTTCAAGAATAGGATTCTTGCAATTGGTGCTTTTTCAATTTTTTTCTCTTAGCCAAAACAATGCTGAAATTTCTTTTTCTTAGAAACATTTTCAACAAAGTCTTATTTGTGAATGTCATGCTATTTTCTGTGGTCTAAATGTGTCCCCCCAAATTCATGTGTTGGAAACTCAATCCTAAAACAACAGTGTTGAGAGGTGAGCCTTTTTGGGACATGTTTAAGATATGAGGACTCTGCCCTTGTGAATGGGCTTATGGTAATATAAAAGAGCTCGACAAAGGGTGTTTAGTCCTTTTTGCCCTTCTGCCATGTGTGAGCAGCATTCCTCTCCTCCAGAGGATATAGCTCTCAGGGTGCCATCTTAAGCAGAGAGCAGACCTCACCAGACAACCAACCTACAGGCATCTTGATCTTGGACTTCTCAGCCTTCAGAACTGTGAGAAATACATTTCTATTTTCTATAGATTACCCAGTGTGTGGTATTTTGTTACTGCAGCACACATGGACTCAGACACTACTATTGGGTAAAATATACTATAATTAGGTACAAATCTACCATGATAACCTAGACACAGCTTAAATTTCAGGGACCCTTTATGCATTTCATAAAATTATAAAGACTATAACACATTTCATCAGAAGGTGGAACACACTATGAAGAAATGTCTTGATGTCAGTCAGCCATCTGAAGAATTTTCCTTAAATCAGATGCATATTTTTATAAGAATAGAGAGATTACTAACTTCAATGTGTCTGACATACTTGGAAAAACAAACAAAAAATACTGAGAAATATAGAATATTTCTCATTCACAACTGTGCAAAATGACACAACCCATGCCCCCAACACTATCATCCTATATTTCATAATTGTCTTTTAGGTTTCTTTCCAGTTGTTGGTCATTTTTCTCAGGTTGACCATCATTTCATCTCACTCTACCCAGCCAGGGACTGCACTCAATCGTTGATTCTAGTGACCTCTTCTTTCTTACTTCTGAAATAGTCAAATAAGTTCATAACTCTTGCTCGAGAGACTACTGTCCTAGCTCTAACAAATTCCAGCCACGGTTTCTCTTTGTTGACTGTGAAATCTCAGGTAGAACTATTCCTCCTAAACCTGAGCCTATACTAATGACATTATCAGGGATGGAGAACAAAGAAAAGATTCTGATTACCCAATGTGCTTGTGTGACTTTTGCAATATAGATGACATGAGAGGTTTGCTCATGTTTGAGATTTCAGTTCATTTTTCCTCATGACTTCCAGGAAAGAAATTTTGAGGAGGTTGAGAGTGGGTTAGCAACTATGCTTGTAATTATTATTCAGTTAGCATCTGTGCTGCCTGGTTCACATTAGTAGAATACATTTCTCCCAATCTTGCTTCAAATGCTTAATAAGATCAATGCACTTTAATGCCTGCACACCACTCATTCTTTGTACATGGATCACCCATATGTCACAAACTGATATTCTTTAGAGGCAATGCCATATAGTGGAGAAGGCTCAGATATTCAAGGTACTTGTTGTTAGTATAGCTTTTAGCAATTGCCTTTCACTTCAGTTTTCTCTTATTGATTGATTGATTGATTGATTGAGTTGGAGTCTCACTCTGTCGCCCAGACTGGAGTGCAGTGGCTGCTCCTGGCCACTGCAGCCTCGACCTGCTGGGCTCTGGCGATCCTTCCACCTCAGCCTTCCGAGTAGCCAGAATTACAGGCGTGTGCTACCATGCTCGGCTGATTTTTTTTTATTTATTGTAGAGATGAGGTCTTGCCAAGTTGCCCAGGCAGGTCTCAAACCCGCAGGCTCAGGCAATCCACTCACCTCAGCCTCCCAAAGCACAGGATTACAGGCTGAGCCACCGAGCCCGGCTTGTTTTCTCATATTTAGATGGGACTAATAATATTCCCTTCACAAGTTTTTTAGGTGAGATAGTAAATGTAAAGTACCTAGTTTACTCATTGGCCCATAAAAGTTCTTCCATACATTGTGTTATTACTGGTTTGATGTTGCTGTTTGTTATCATCATCATGTCATTATCATTATCACCACCATTCCTACCACTACCACGATCATCACCCCCACCTGTGATAGCACTGTTCATTTCTACCGTTTTTCCTCAGGGACAAAAATTCCCAAGCAGTTTATAATGGATTTCAAAAAAAAAAAATCTGTTGGCTCTTCAAATATGGCTTTGACAAGAATTATAACAGAAGTAGAAATCTTTACCATAATTGTCTTTACTTATTTTGTTGATTCCAAGAATCTTCCCATTTAGAAGCTAGTGGGAGATGGTCATTCAAAACACACACACACACACACACACACACACACACACACACACACACACACACCCCTTCTTGGCTAGTCATTTAAAATCGAACCTGTCCCCATGAAAAACTCTCATGCTACAGTTAGAATATGTACCTATTCTGAGCAATTGGCTCTGATTTTGGAGAAAATAACTTTACAGTCAGAAATCATGTTCTAACTTATACTTTTGTCTCTCCTAAGTTATAAACTGATCTGTCTGTTGAATGGTCATGCAAACTTTTGAGGAGATTATTATCATTAAGCTAACTTTGTTCTTATTGAGATTTGAAACTTTTCCATACTCTTTTACAAATGAAGATTAGATGGAATTATGAATGTTTTGGAGAAAGACCACAGAGGTAAAATGTCATTTTCATCACATTGTATGAAGGACACCTACTATCAATATGACTTATCCCTTCTGATGTTGACTTTGATCCTGTGGGTGAGGTCATGTTGTCAGCTTTCTCCCCTGTAGAGTTACTCTCCCCCTCCCAACTTTCCACACTACAGTCTTTGGAGAAAGTCACTATGTTTAATTCATACTTAAGAAGTGGAAGCTGTGTTCTACCTCCTCGAGGTTGAAGTAGCTACATACATTATTTGAAAATTTTCTGAATGGGATATTTGTTTATTTTCCCTTAATTTTTTAGTTATCTAACCATTTATTTATATTAGTGTAAACTCATGGAGTTTTTTTAGATTGTTGGAAAATAAAAACTCAGACTAAAGAAGGAAAGAAGAAATTAATGCAAGTTTATTCTCATTATAAGTTGAGCAGAAGTTTAGAACTACTCCCTTTTTTCCCTACTAGCCATGCTGATGTGTTTATGCAATTTTCATGATTTTTCAAAACTTAGCATATATAAAAGAATAGGAGTTATAATTTTATCTTCAAGTAAAATAATCATATCTGAGGATTCTCTTCTTAGATATTTGGCATCAGAAAGTATTAGGAGCATGGGCACACCAGAAAATAGCAAAATACAATCCGAATTAGAATATTTGATCTAAGCCTAACAAAGCTGGTAATAAGTTTGTATATCACAAGGTACAGATGTTCTAAAGCAGGAGAAAATTGCTTCACTACTCCTAAAAAAAAAAAAAGAAGCCAGTAATTGTATCACAAATTTTCAGTAAAGTTAATTCTCTTCTTAAAAGAGAGACTGACATTTCTGATTCTGTATTTCTCATCACAAAGAGGAGGCTTATGCTATTCTTATTCTACACTAATGAATACAAGTAATTGTGTCTGTTCCCAAACCTATTTATGCCAGTTATGTTTATTTTTCAAGTTACATGTTTTACTTAAATATCATGAAATCTAACAAGAGTGGAATAAGACAGTAGTTCCTATAAAAACTGAACTGAACACTATGAAAAGACTTGCTAAATGTAATGTGTTAAATTAAGTAAAAGATATAAATGAAGAAAATTATAAAAATTTAAAAAGTGTATGCACTCAGATTATTTGGCAAGTATTTAACTTTTTAGTCTTCTTGAAAGAAATATCCTCACACTGGAAATTACAGATATCACATAATAGGTAGGTGACTGTATGCCCTGAATTGCCTGGAAATGTTCAGCTTTATGGCTCGTGACCTAGTGTCCCATCTAATTTGTTATTTTTCCTGGAACAAAAAATTGTCACCATTATTTGAATTAAAGTAAACCAGCATAGGTTAACCCTACACTTTGTACTGTGATCTTTTGCCATGGCCTCTTTGCTGGTGTGTGAGATGCACGTGCAGTGAACAGAAATGACTTATTGAATGAGTTTTGTTTTGTAAAAACATTTCCTAAGGAAAGGTACTCAATGTAGGCAAAAATGAATACTCTGAGAATACTGGGTTAAAATATTGCTAATTTTTTTTTTTTTTTTTTGCGTTGGAGTCTCACTCTGTTGCCCAGGCTGGAGTGCAATGGCATGATCATGGCCACCCCAGTGTCGACCTGCTTGGCTCCAGTGATCCTTTGGACTCAGCCTTCCAAGTAGCTGGAACTACAGGTGCACACCACCACGCCTGGCTAATTTTTGATTTATTATAGAGACGAGGTCTCACCAAGTTGTCTGGGCTGGTCTTGAACCCGCGGTCTCAGGAATCCATTCGCCCTGGCCTCCCAAAGTGTTGGGATTACAGGCTGAGCCACTGAGTCTGGTCTATTGACAATTTTTTAAGCAAAAAAATTAGTCTCTGTAGAGCAGTGGTCCCCAACCTTTTGGTGTTAGGAACCAGTTTCATGCAAGACAATTTTTCCATGGCCAGGTGGCCTGGGGATGGTTTTGGAATGATTCAAGTATATTTATTGTGCAGATTAGCAGTGGCATTAGATTTTCAAAAGGAGTGCGCAACCTGAATCTCTCACATGCGCAGTTCACAATAGGGTTCTTGCTCCTGTGAGAATCTAATGCTGCTGCTGATCTGACAGGAGGAGGAGCTCAGGCCAGTGATGGGGAGCAGCGGTGAATACAGATGAAGCTTTGTTATCTTGCCTGCCACTCATCTCTTGCTGCATGGCCCCTTTCCTAACTGGTCAATGACTTGGACCAGTCTGTGGCCTGGGGACTGGGGACCCCTGATGTAAAGAGTGAGAATATGTTCTCAATCATCAAAAAATATATCTACAAAGTAAAGTTTATTGCAAGGGTTAATATTTTAAAATTTATCACTATAAACTATAACTTTATGGATGACCACAGGTTATTTTGTAAAAAAAAAAAAAAAAGAAAAGAAAACAAACCAGTAAAAGCATTTTAGAAAAACTACACCAGATTGAAAAGTACTTGTGACTCTGTATTAGACAGGTATGACTAAGAAACTGATTAAAGCATGTGAATGTGTACCAGGACTACTTAATCATTCTGTTTATTTTATTTTTAATTATTCAGATAATCTACATCAAGATTTTTAAACATTTGTTTTAATATACACATATGTACATTTTTAAAGGCAGAATTTAAATTTTGAAAAGGTTTAAAGCAATGTGTTTCAAAAAATCATGTAACTAGTTATTTCAGTGATTTCTTTCACTCTCAAAAGTCTTAGCTTGTATGAGAAATTATATGATCATCCATATTATAGATATGAAACTCCAATCAGTAATTGCAAAATCAAAGAAGTCCTTAACCTTCATTTTACAGATTGGTAACAGAATTGTACAATTCTATTTCTAAATAAAAATACAATGTTTAATGTACCTGTGTATCTTTTTTGCATGTAATTATCTGTTTTATTGATGAATGTACTCAAATGATGTTAGCTTCAGCTGTATAGAACAAAAACAGACAGAAGAAACTAGATAGAAGTTTATCTCCATCTCAACATAGAAAGTAGCAACTGGTGAAACTAGGATTAGACCCAAAGTCTGTGTTCTTATTCACTGTACCAAGATAGCAGTTATGATGTTTTCAACTTCAGTGTCCCATGTGAGCAACAAGGACTTTAACTCCCTAGATAATAGCAGTCTGGAATTGGAGACAGTTCCAGGTTGCTTGTTTTAGTGACTCAACAATGTGCTTAAAGACCCAGGACCTTTTCATCTTTTAGCTCCTTGTGATTGCAAGGTAGCCGAACAACAACCAGTGAAAGAGAGGAGGGTCTTATTTTCTCTTGAATTTCTATGCCATTAACAGGGAAAGCTTGTATAAAAAATACTCCAAGAGGAGAATGAAGAGAGGTTGACTAAAGAGTACAACAGAATAAATAAATCTAGTGTTTGACAGATCAGTAGGGTGACTATAGCTTATAATAATTGACTGCATATTTCAAAACAGCTAGGAGAGAATAATTAGAATGTTTCTAGCATAAAGAAAAGACAAATCAAGTGGGACCTCATCAAACTGACAAGCTTCTGCAAAACCAAAGAAGCCATTAGAGAGCGGGGAGGCAGCCTACAGACTGGGAAAAAATATTCACTAACTGTGTATCTGACAAGGCCCTGACATCTAGGATCTACGAGGAACTCAAACGTGCTGAAAAGAAAAAAACAAACAGCCCCATTACAAAGTGGGCAAAAGATATGACTAGACACTTCTCAAAAGAAGACATACGAGCAGCCAACAGATACATGAAAAAATGCTCAGCCTCACTAGTCATCAAAGGAATGCAAATTAAAACCATACTGAGATACCACCTAACTCCATAAAATTTTTTTAAAATGCCAGTAGTTTTTTTTTTAACATTTAAATAAAAATCCCAACCTAGGTTTATTTAATAAAGCTACCATCCTAATTGGCAATCTATTTGGAAAAAACCAAAGTTTCTTGATGGATCAAAAATCTAGACTTCTAAAAATAAATGTTAATAAGAATAGTAAACATGGCAGAAAATAAGACACAAAACCAAGGATCATAAAGGAAAAGGCAGATGTAATTCATCATATAAAAATGGTATGACAAAAGACACCACAAATGAAGTTAAAACACAAATGTTAGACTGAAAGAGCAATCATAGAAGTAATAAATCAGGGTTGTATTTCTTACATGAACTGATTGCTGTAGATTGTAGCACCAGTGCTCTTCTGTAGTATAGAGTCAACATGTGCAGGTGTTTGGAAAGCTTTTGAGTCCTTGCTTAATTAGTTCAACTTGCAAGTCTTGACCTCTGTACGTATAAAGCAGGTTAACCTCCTACCTTGTACACATACCTGTCAGTCTAGTACATTTGTCACAACAAAATGAAAAATTTGCTTTCTCGTCTCTGATGTTTAAAGCATATATTCTGAATCTCAGCAAACCTCATGGACTATATGCTATATAAGTGTAGTTAGGGAAAACAATTGTGTGCTGACCACATGCTGCTTTCTATAAAGTTCTGTTAAGGTATTTAATATTTGAGAAAAGGTTATCTTTACATATTTGGTGAAATTATCAAGGAACAGCATTTCTAGGTCATAGTTCTCATTCTAATGTTCATCCTAGTATCGTTTTATATTTTTTTCTGTCTTTATTGAGAGGGTTTATCATAAAAACCTGCATTTGAGTGACATTTTCATGACATTTATAAAACCATAATCGATTAAATGACAATTTTTTTACAATGTTAGCCAGATTCTATATTATAATCAGGAGAGGAATTAATTCCTATTTAAATTGATTTCCAGGAACAAGTCGTTTTTGGTGATGAATTTGCTCTTCTTCTTTTTAAAAATTATTCTCAGGAAATTTAGAATCAAATATGAAATTCCAATCAAGCAGCTAGTTTCTATAAGAAGTCTTATAACAGCTAATCTTGTTTACCTTTTCTGGTGGTCACTATCTAAGTCTGTTTTGTGTTGCTGTAAAAGAATACCAGAGACTGGGTAATTAATAAAGAAAATAGACTTATTTCTCATAGCTCTGGAGGTTGGGAAGTCTGAGATTGAGAGGCTGCATGTGCAAGAACCTTCTTGCTGCCATCCCATGGGGCGGAAGGTTAGAAGACAATGCAGAGAGAGAGAGAGAGAGAGAAAGAGGGAGAGAGGGAGGGAGGGAAGGGGAGAGAGGGAGAGTGGGGAGAGAAGAGAGAAGGGAGGGGAGAGAGAAAAGAGAGGAGGGGCGAAAGAGGAGAGGGGAGAGAGACAAGCCCACTCCTGTTATAATGGCATTAATCCATTAATGAGTCCTCATAACCTAATCACCTCCCAAAGTCCCACTTTGAAACACTGTTGCATTGGGGATTGAGTTTCCAACACATGAACTTTGGGAGACACTTTCAAACCATAGCAAGCCAGCCTTCTACTTTGAGTTTTTTTTAGACCAGAATTCTCTAGGTTTATAAAGGCTTAATTTATGAAGTCATGAAAGTCGTTTTTGAAGCAGAATGTACAAATCTGTCATTTTATATGCAATGAAACTGAGGTTCAGAAAGGCTAATTGTCTGATCTAGTCTCATGCTGATTCATAAATGAACCAAGACTAGAAACCAAGTAAGTCTCTAACTATCAGTACCTAATTCATCCCATATTACTTTCTAACTGTCTCACCAAATTGTCATAAGATATTCCTCCAGAGTCAAATTACAGTCTAAGGTTTGACAGCAAATCTGAATCTTCAGGTGGTTCTTTTGAATGTTATATATTAGGAGCGAGTTGAAATATATATAGATTTCTAATTATATTTTTACTATTTAGTAATAATCTGGTCCCATATTAGTGTGGTTTTGAAAAATTTAAATGTGATATATGCTTATAAATTATAGAGAATGTCATACAGCGTTTTTGCTAAGATAACTCATCAACCCTGTTTTTTTGTAAATATTTCTAGAAAAACACCAATTATGATGCAACCAGAGATATACATTTCAACTTTCTTCCCTGTGGCCTCTTCAACTTAATCTCTTATTTGACTCTCAGTCTAAGAATTCTTGAATCTGGCAGGTCTTCTCAAGATTTTCATAAAATTGGATTCAAACAAACAAGTTCCTATGAAATTAAAGCTATGATTTCTTTTTTAATTGTACAGAATACCATATTGTCCATTCCCTGGTATCTGGATTGCTAGTTTGCAGCTATATACAGCATTCAAGTCTTTGCCAAACTAAAAAAAAAAAAAAAAAAGTATTTCAGTTTTGAGGGGTTCACAAAAGGAGATTGTGTCTATCTGTAGCTGCCAAAATGGCTGAGCAATTTCTCCCCTGGCAACTTTCTACTGCAGATGAAGAATGTGAACAGGTGCACTGTTCCTTTTCCCTGGAGTAAAAAGGGCTCTCCCACTAAAGTATTGCCAGTCATGCTAAAAGAAACATTCTTGGAAGAAGAGGAACCAAATTCTTGGGGGCAGATTTTTTTTTTCCATATTGATCTCATTGAAGTTAGTAGAAACTATGGGCAGAACTGGGTGAGAGAAACACTGCTAGGTTTGCACTGGAGTCATCACAGCCACCACCACCAAACACTTCCTGGGGCCTCCCGCAAGTCTGCATGGCTCCAAGGTGGTTGCTATGGGTTTACAGTGTTTAGCTTCAGACTGTTGTACAGGGTCATGATGACGGCAGGTCATAGGTTTGAGATGGGGGAGTGGTTGCTGCCTCACCCCCAACCCCACACAAAAGCAGCACAACTGGCAGCTTTTCAGCTGTGAGACAAGTAAGCAATGTGATTGTGAAGTCCTGCCTTTTTATTTGTTTACTGTTCCAAAAGGTAGACCCTATCTGTGCTTCTGCTCAGTATTTCAAAATCTAGGCCATTTAGGTGTGAGGCTATATGGTTATTAGAGCTGTGAAAAAATTGGCAAGCCTCAGATGGCATATTATTTTATCTGTTAAAATTTAGTATGTATTGTGAAAAGTAAGGACTATTTTCAGCATCAATACACCTCTCAAGTTTATAATCATTTCTTAATATTACCAAACATCCATTTGGTACCCAAATTCCCCTGATTAGCTCATAGATGTCTGTTTACAGTTGCATTATTTTGAGTCAGGTCCCAAACAAGATTCTCATTTTTTGGTATGTTTCTTTATAGGATAAAAGGGTGCATTATGACTTTTTGCTAAACATTCTTCCTGTTTTTTTTTTCTCTTGCCATTTATATGTTGAAGAAAACAGGTCACTTGTTTTCAGATTTTCCTACATCTTAGTTTTAGCTGATTGCATTCCAGAAGGTGTCAGTTAGCATGTCCCTTCCATCCCCTGGATTTTCTGTAAAAGGGAGAGAGCTAGAGGCTTGATCAAATTCACCTTTGCTTTTTGGCAAGAACACTTCATAGGCGGTGCTGTGTATTTCTTACCCAATCACATCAGAGGATTCATAATGTCTGGTTGTCTCTTTTTTTGATGTTAAGATTTATTGGTAGGTTCAGATATTGTCAGCTGATCCATCCATTATAACTTCTCATCAGTCCATCATCAAATAGTTTTAGAAGCAATTGGTGATGATTGCTTAGATTGATTATTTCGTTATGGTTGCAAAAGATTTATCCTCTAAATCCATCATCCTAACTGCATTTCTTCACTAGAATGTGTAAGGAACTGTCTCTTAGGAATTATTTAGTTAAATTTGGAAGGAAGTTTCTATAGCAAAGGCAAGACAATTATTTGATTATTATTACTTTTTTACTTTATTTTCCTTGCTATCACTTTGAGGCAATTATTAAGCCCTTACTCTGACTAACATATCACAAGGAGGTATACACAAATCAGAAAAGTGACATAAGACAATGGAGAAATCAGAGCCCTAAACCTATGAGAGCTGAGGGTCTGAATTTTGCCATTGCCTGGTGTGTTGCAGCTGGCTTGCACATATGACCTTTCTGATACATGCAATTCCTCTGTGGGCTGAGGAGACATTTTTAATCATAAAATTCTTATTTCTATAAAATATTTTAATTCTCTTATTACCACAATCCCCGGCATTATCAATACCTCTGTCTGCTGTCTTATCAATCCCTGGCATTATCAATACCTCTGTCTGCTGTCTTTAGTCATACACATATTCTTAGTTATGATAAATATATTTGTAATTCCATTTGCTGCTCATTCTTTTTACGTGCTTCCATTGTTCATCATGGAAAAGACCACTGAATATCTGGTTCCATTTTATATAAATAAATTCACTACTTAACTAACCCAACAAAACTTCTTTTATTGAGTCATAAAGCATTTACTTCTGGCAGAATTAGTTATACTTGTATTTTTACCTACTTTTAAAAACTTTGATTCTGCTTTTTATTATAAATGAAAACCTAGGCAACTCTACTTTTCTAGCCCAGTTCCTTCATTAGTAAAATTGGAATAAAAAAACTCAACTCCAAAGGTATCCTGAAAACCAAAAGTGTAAATTATGTGAAATCAGCAATCATAGAGCTATACTTAAATTTATTCATTCTGTGAAGTACTAACTTCTGGTGTGGCTTCTGCCCTAAGTCCTAAGGATATGCTGACTAAGATGTGAGCTTTGCTCACATAAAGTTCAGTCTGATGGTGAATATCAACACTAAAAATAATTGCACTTAATCCTTAGGTATTCCACAAATGAGTGCTGAATGCGCCTTTTAAGCAATTTGACTGTTCTAATTGTTGATTTATTTCTAACCGCTTATTAGAAGTTGATGTTTAGTTCTGGCTCACTGCTGTTTTCACTATATGTGCTATCTTGGTTTTCTTGACTAGGTTTTAAACAACAACATGATACTGAGTCTCACTGTAGAACTTTCTAAGTATTAACTATAAAAGTAAAATAATGCTGGGAAACAGAGAATTTCCATTTTATTCATTCACTCATCCATTTATCAAATATTCAGTGAGACTAGAATAAGATAATTTCAGAGAAGATGAAGATGCTGAGACCAATTTGGGTGCTAAGGCAACAGAGATGAGTTAATCAGAATTAGACAATGCCTCTTCTGCGTTTGGCCATTATTGCCTGCAAATTGCATCAAATATTTGAGATGAAAGATTTGGATCAATATGTCTGATTTAATAAAGCCACCAACAACCTGAGACCCACTGAGCATACTTTTTAAAAAGTGACATCCTAGCCAGGCTCAGTGGCTCAGCCTGTAATCCCATGCTTTGGGAGGCTGAGGTGAGTGAATTGCCTGAGCCCGTGGATTCAAAACCCGCCTGGGCAACTTGGCAAGAACTCATCTCTACAATAAATCAAAAATATTAGCTAGGTGTGATAGCGCGTGCCTGTAGTTCCAGCTACTTGGAAAGTTGAGGCGGAAGGATCACCGGAGCCCAGCAGGTCAAGGCTGCAGTGGCCGGGAGCGGCCACTGCACTCCAGTCTGGGTGACAGAGAGAGTCTCCAACTCAAAAAAAAAAAGTAACATCCTTTAAAAATATTGGTAGACCTCTGAGATAGGAAATGAATAAGGAATGTCACCTGCTAGAGCTGAACCAATATGCACTTATCTTTGTTTTTATATAATCTACACATATGCCTATGTCTTTATATAATCTACACATATAGCTATGTCTTTATAAGCAAAGTTTTGCACTTTTTCCTCATTGTCCCCATTCTCACCTCTGTTTTTTAATTGCCACATACATCTTTGACTTTCTGGTTCTGGGCATTCATATTCTCTGTGCAGACATTGAGTTATTCTATAATCTACAGTTCAAAATAGCCAAGTGTGTAAGTGTGTTTAAAATACCCAATTGAGATACCTAATTTCTGTTCAAGTGTGCAAGTTAGATTCATGTCATATTTTAAAATTTACTTCTTAGCCTTATTACTTTTTCCCTGATGATCAAGGAGAACATATCTTTGATATATTCATATTTTAGTTCTCTTACTCTTTTGGCTATACTTTATTTTCTCTTAACTGTGGCGTAACTTTCTCATAACATTTCTTTTAACTTTAAGTTTCCAAGAATGGGCGTATGATTGAATGCAGTCTCTTCCTCAATTATTTTTTCTACTTTTCTGTAAGAGAATTGTACTTCCTGACCCCACTGATATCAGATTTGGTCAAATGACTTGCTAGGTCAATGAGATGTGAATAAAGTAACATGGACTACTTCCCAATAGAAGCTTTAAGAACTCTCATGTAGTTCTCCCATTAATTTTCTTCCTTTGTCATGAGATCAGAATAAGGGCTGTTCATTCAGCATGGACCCTAGGTCTCTGTTCATTCACTGTGAACTGATACAGGCACCAGCAAGAAGTAAATATTTATTATTGTTAAAAGCTCAGATTTGTGGGTTCGTTTGTTACGATAGCATAACTAAGCTGAATTACACAAAGGAACATGCTAGTTTCATTACTACTAAGATGGACTGTTAGTGTAAGGAAGGAAGGAGCATGTGTTTTGGAGTGAGAGACATCTGGTTTGACCCAGATTTGAATTCAGCTAGCTGTGAATACTTGAGCTAGTGTTAAACTATCTGAAACTCCATTTCTTTCTTATGTAAAATGGGGACAAATTCACAAAAAAATTATTGTTTGCTGTGAAGATTAAATGACATAACTGCGTTAATATAATCCTTATTGCTGTAACCAGCAATCAAATGCAAAACTGTATAATAACTCAAAATTTTTGGAAGTTTACTTGTTACTCATCTAAACTTCAAAATGGATGCCCCTGATTCTCAGGTGTATTTCCTCTAAACAATGATTAGGGTCTCAGGTTCCTTCCTTTCATCTTGTGGCTCTGCCATCTACCATATGTGGCTTCTGAGGTCATGCAGAAGAGCACAGGAACAAGGAGGTCTTTCATGGGTAGGCATGGAAGTGGTACACATTGCTTCTGCTCACACTCTAATGATTAGAGTCGTTAGAGGCACATGGTCATACCCAAGTGCCATCAATGTAGGCTGGGGATGAAGTCTTCCTATGTGATTAAGAAGGAAAGGAAATAGGTTTGGAGAACAGTTAGCAGTCTCTTCCAAAGTGACATATGTGAAGAGCATAGATTACTAACTAGAGCCCAGCAGATGCTTAATAAATATTCTTTTCTGTTTGCTTCTGTAAGTTCCTTCAAGACTTATGTAAATAAGCAAAAAGTTTTATCTGCTGGGAATCAAACAAATGACATTTAAAACAGAGTACATACACTTTGAAGCCATAATAAATGTCTTTATTGTTTTAACTTAAGGATCCTCCTTGATAGTCTACAGCACTTGCTTAGTACAAAGGTCGTTGACAATCAGAATTAGAGGTAATGCTAGAGGCATTCAATAAGTGTTAAATGCCTGCCTTGATAAACATACCCCTCTCTATTTTAATGAAACATCATGATTGAGCCAGTATTATATGCTGTGTAAGGCATATAGTAAAATAGAAGACACAAAGCTGACTTCCTAGAGACTATGCTTTGCCTTCCAAAAATTGGTATTTGACTTTTACTTATCATAAAAAGTGGTTGTGTTTCTAAACTAAACTTAAATTTAAACTACAGTTAAGCTAAAATTTCCAATTTTATTGTTATTGAATAATTCTGATGAGGCTGATTCCATGTGAAAACTACTGGCAATTTCTGCCTGTTGAATTCAGGATGGTGAAAGTCCTTGCAAACTTATAAAGGTTGGTTCGAATCAGCTTTTCTTCATCTCTTGGGCAACTCATATTACACATAAGGGTTTCAACTATTTCATCCATAAGACAGAATTAGTATAAAGACTAGGTAAACTCACTTGTAGTGAGTTTTAAATGGGTTAAAACATGCAAAACAATGAATATGTTTTCTTGTTTTCTCAGGAAGTGAGCATTTCTATTAATATTACTAGTAATGATATTGCTGGTAGTAGCATAATAATAATGATGGAAAAAATAAACGATTACCGGGAGAAGGTGTATTTTTCTCAGAGGCATATTGAAGGTGTGACAAAGGAGTGATGTTAAAATATCTGTACCTTTATAAGCCATCAATCCCTAGAGAGACCCGGAAAGAGGATGAAATGTGCTTCCTGGAATGCCCAGGGCAAGATTTTGTTCTCACCTGAGTGTTTTGACACTGCGTAATTTGATAGTAAACAAATTATGTCACTTGCTTGGCATGTACTCCTTAATAATCTTTGAAAAGCCACTAGAGGGTGCTACTTTGTTAGAAAAATACAAGCACTTTACAGTAGCGTTCAGTCTGCGCCGTGACAGCCGCGACGTCTGATGTTAGGGGCTAGAACTGAGATCTCTGCTGTGAGTATCCGGATGCAATTTATTCATTTATTGCTTATGTCAGAAGTAAATAGCAATAGTTTTGGTAAGCCACAAAAGTTGAGTCAAATAATATCCTGGTCTTTTCTTTCAGTCAAGGTTTATGCCCATTCTTTTAGGAAAAAGCTGTGAATATTTCTTACCAAACAAAATTGTGAGGCTATATGACTTTCTTGTGGGAGATAAGCAGGCTTGAATATGTGTACTGTGTTTTTGCTAGATATCTGTTGTTTTAAATTTGGTATAATGATTTTATTCTGTCTTTAGAAGTTTTTATTATAAGGTTTGGTAAAAATGAATTTTTTTCTATTATTTTTGTCCTCTGAAATATAATAGTTCAGTGATTCAAAGGTCACAAATGTATTCAGATGGGGGAGGTACAGATAAACTATGTGACTTCCCTGTTTTGTGACTCTGGGTTTGAAGTGAATGCTACGTCGATAAAAGGTTGTATTAAATGTCAACCTCAATTATGAATAACAACAGCCTTTAGTCTATAGCTCATAGTCAACGGCAAGTGTATCTTTGTGGAGCCAGTTATCTAAGGACAAAACACAGTCAGCATGGGTTTAGTCAAAAGGTTTTTGCAGATTAACTATTGTCTTTTCAGCTGACCATGAGGTAATGATAGAGATGGAGGAAGGTTATCAGTAATTGGATGAGAAGAAAAAATATACAAGGAGACCTAAGAGAATTCTAGTTCTCCAATGGTAGTGAACTATACAAAACCTGGCTATTCTCATTTTTGATGCCTGATAGAAAAGTGAGCTTCCTGAGGGATTTTTTTCCTACTACACATTGCTCCCCAAATATAAGAATTGTGGGACAGTGTTTTTGATTTGTCTTGCCTTAGAGAAAGGAACAACTAAAAAGTTTCATACAAAATTATCTGGAAAAGTCTAACTCCTCACGTTTTTTGGGTTCCCCATAGCCAAGGTAACTAAATACGAGTCTGGGTTGCACTTGATAATTAAACAAGAATATGGCCATAGGACTTCACACGGTGTGTGTGTGTGTGTGTGTGTGTGTGTGTGTGTGTGTGTGTGTGCGCGCGCGCATCCCATACGCCTGATTACAACTTTAAGAGGTCATATCAGTTAGAGCGTACTTTTTTATTTTCTAACTTATCCTACTTTAATTTTCAGTGTTGACTTCTTAGCTGGTTTGTATGTTTATCTTTTAGAACAGTTTTGTAAGTTAGGTAATTACTGGTGTTGGGAGAAGGGGAGGGGGTATTCTGATTATTTTCTGACAATGGTATGTTTTTCAATTCCATACTTCAAGTCCTGTACAGAGAATTTGAGATGGACAACATTTGAGTGGCACTAAAATAAGAAAAACATATTTTTCCATCCATCCCTTTCATTAATGTGGATTGTGTCTTTATTTTTACTTACCTCTATTTGGGGACAGAAATAAAATGGAATGCGGTTATCTCCTTGTCCATGTTAGGGGAATAAAGAAGGTCTAATTTATCTTTTTCTGACACAGAAAATAGTCCATACAGTCAACCAGAAAGGGAATTATCAAGTCTGTGCCGAGTTTTTAACTGAGAAAATATCTCTATTTTAATTTGCCAGCTATATGAAAGCATGGATTACAGAAAATAATTTTAAATCAAAAGAAAGGTGAGGGGGTTAGCATTCTGGTTCTGATCTGCCACTCCTAGTTGTGGCTAATGGCCTTATTTTGGATAAACCATGGATATGATTAAGCATTAGTTGTTTATTTTATAAGAAAGAATAGTGTCTCTTTTGTTTGCATCAGAGAACTGTTGAGAATGACGTACCAAAAAAAAAACAAACAAACAACAACAAAAACCAAAACCCAAAACAGCAACAACTCACACACACACACAAACCCTAAACTGCAAAAGACTGATGGAACTGTTGCCATGGTTTGTGTCAATGTGGTCATCAAAATGGGGTTTATGAGGTCAGTTTGAATACCCTGCTTGTTTTCCCATTTTTTGATTTTCTTGAGCATTCTGACTTCTAATTCTATTTATCACTGTCTGGCAAATGATCGTATTGGATGTTTCAGCCTGACAAGAGATGCTAAACGTGTGGTGGTGAGAAGGTAGAAAAGGTCATTCATCTTCCCACGGAACATGTAGATTGTCACTGCCAAACTCTACAGCTGTGCCTTGGCTTTTCACTTCTTCATCACTTTTATATTACTCAATTCCTGCTTTAAGGTACATTACATTCTTGGCCTCTTAAGCTTGGATGCTCACATAATTCCATGGGGTCCCTTTTACAGACTTAAAACTTCAGAGGATGTGAAATTGGAAATAGTGGACTTGGAACTCCAGTTTTGGTCATACTTTCTCATTTGAGAACTTGAGGGAAGCAATGTTTTTCAATAGCTTTCCTAAGATCTCCACGGCTCTGAAACCTTGGATGTAGGGTTTCCTTGATTACCTCACTGAACTGAATATTGTTATAACATCCTTTTTTTCCCCTCTGTACATCCTTAAGCAGCTTGGTTTCCCTGACTACATTGATCACACACACACACACACACACACACATACACACACACACACACACACACACACACACACACACACACACACCCATACTCCCATTTTATTTACATTTATGAGGTAAGATAGATGGAGATTAAAGAGATCAAAATATCACCATTATTCTTTGTGACTGATACAACTATTTGTGACTTAAGGATGTGGCAATGATGGCCATCCTAATACCAAACTACTTAATCAGCCAGAGTCAGCTCAGAATCTCTTGTGTAGGAGTCTGCCCTATTAAAGCCGAAGGCAAGATGGAACATGGAGACTCCTCAGGACAGCTGGCTCCCTCTGGAGTATGGAGGGAGGTAAGGGGCTGTGCTGTGCTTACCTAACTCCCCCAGACTCATCAATCAGGTAATCGATTCTACTTTTCTTTTCTTTTCTTTTTTTAGTTGAAATCTCACTCTGTCCTGTCACCCAGACTGGAGTGCAGTGGCACTCTCGGCGATCCTTCGGTCTCAGCCTTCCACGTAGCCGGAACTATGGGCACGCGCTACCACTCTAGGCTAATTTTTGATTTATTGGAGAGATGAGGGCTGGCCAATTTGTCTGGGTGGGTCTCAGACCCACGGGTTAGGCAATCCACTCGCCTTGGCCTCCCAAAGTGCTGGGATTACAGGCTGAGCCACCAAGCCTGGCCCAACTCTACTTTTCTAAGGAAACAACCCATTACAGAAAACTGAGAAAAAATAAAGAACTGTCCCTATTCCCAGCCTCCAAAATATTCTCCAGGTCCTTTAAAAAATATATTATGGAACCTAATCATCAAGTCTATGGAAAGCAGATTGTTGCTATTGTCTTAAAGGAAAATCCTGCAGTCTATCAAGACCTTTGCTTCACCATCATGAGGCTGTCATCCTGCCACTGATGTCTGCCTTTTGGTGGATCTGCCTGGGACCACTGGTGACAGATATCATCCCCCCCCACCCCTGGAAAACTCCAAAAGGATCAGTCTATAATAGAACTGAAAAATTCTCTCCCCTTTCTATTCTCAACACGAATTATATCCAGTTACAATATTCAAGCTTATTAGAAGTTTTGCAATGATATTAAATGACCACATGAAGCTATTCCAATACTAGCATGCCCCAAATTAGATGTCCTAAATTGAAATATGAATCTTGGCCGGGCTCTGTGGCTCAGTCTGTAATCCCAGCACTTTGGGAGGCCGAGGCGAGTGGATTGCCTGAGCCCGCAGGTTTGAGACCTGCCTGGGCAACTTGGTGAGACCTCGTCTCTACAATAAATCACAAATTAGCTGCGTGTGGTAGCGCACGCCTGTAGTTCCAGCTACTTGGAAGGTTGAGGCGGGAAGATCACCGGAGCCCAGTGGTTCAAGGCTGCGGTGGCCGGGAGTGTGCCGCTGCCCTCCAGTTTGGGAGACGGACTGGGACTCCGACTCAAAAAAAAAAAAAAAAGAATCTCTGCCCATGATTAGATTCCTCAACACAAATTAAAGGGCAAACTATCTTAAATGTTGCATTTCAAATAAACTAAAAACCATATTCAAGTTTATTTCACCTTTGTGGTTTAAAAAACAACAGTGGAAAGAAAAATCATCCCCTCCGATTTCTTATTCTGGTCAGTGTCAGTTGAGAGTCCTTGATGGCTGGAGAGAATGAGTTTTGTTCAGTAACTGAAACCTGGATTGTTTCTTATAGAATGGCTTCAGAAATTGCACTAATTCAATGTCAAGTTTCGGATGTGCCTTATTTTTTAAAAAAGAGGTTCATAAGATCATTACAGCACTGGCCTTGCTCACAGCAGATTTATAAAAATAATTTATCCCTAGCCCCTAGAACAGTTTGTTTTTTCAGTGAAAATTGTGTTCCCCAGACCCAGTATTTAGTGATGTCAAAATTTCTTGAAGAGATTCAGTGAGATCTGAGAACAGAATAGACAACTGTGATTTTAGTCTAATTAGGTGCCATTCCATTTTTGCCAGTTTTTCAGAATTTGCAACTTGAGAACTTGAATTCAATTGTGAAAAATCAGGCATAAAGGTGAGACCTTTGGAACTAGGGAAGGAGCAGCTCTGGAAGGAAAATACATATATGCCCATGGTTATTTCTCCTACAAAGGGCCATTTGTGACATGGTTTTTTCTCCTACAAAGGGCCATAGGTAAGCTTAGGAATTTGCAAGTGTTTCTACATTTTTATTTGGCATGCCTTTGGGCCATGTGCTTCAGGCATCATGATAGTGATGTAGCGTGGATTCTGTTTATTGACATGTTACCCACTCTCTCCTGCTCTGTAGTGGTGAATCCATGGCTCTTGCTATGAATTTTGTTGGTCCTAAGAACTCTTTCTCTTATACTCCATCCAGCTGGAGAGACACCCTCTTAGCCTTCTGAACTCCTATGTAAATCTGCATATTCAAAGATTTCTTTTTTTTTTAACTTTTAAAAAAGTATTTTTTAAAGTTTTTATTTTTTTATTAAAAATTTTTTATTTTAAAGATGTGGGGTACAATACAGGGTTAGGTATACAAATGTTCATTATGAGTTCATTTCTGAACTCATACTGTCTTTGATATTTCTTGAAGCTCCACCATCATGAGGCTGTTGTCCTACCACTGATGTCTGACATTTGGTGGATCTGACTGGGACCACTGGTGACAGATATCTTTCTCCCCCCTGGAAAAATCCAAAAGGATTAATCTATGCTCTTCAAGAAAGTGTATCAGACACACTTAAAGGAAGGCCCTCACACAAAGGTGTCCTGAAGCACTCATAGAACTTAGAAACCTATGTACTTTAAAGGCAATGCCTACATACATGGTTAAGAAATATAGTAAAATCAACAAAAACTATTTCACCTGTTGTTCGCATGCAATGGGTAGTTCAAGATCACGCTGTAGCAGCCAGCTTCCAGAGGTCTTTGTGGCCCATGTGGCTTTATTTAAGACCTGTAAAGCCCAACTTGTGGAAAAACAGCCTCTCACTGTATAAAAACATCCATACACCCGTGGAAAAGCCACCACAAACTGCAGCTCTACACCAAATTCAAATATCCCAGGGACTTACCTCTTTTTTTTTTTTTTTTTTTGAGGTGGAGTTTCACTCTGTCGCCCAGGCTGGAGTGCAGTGGTACACTCACGGCCACCCCAGCGTCGACCTGCTGGGCTCTGGCGCTCCTTCCACCTCAGCCTTCCAAGTAGTTGGAACTACAGGCACGCATTACTATACCCTACTAAATTTATTGTAGAGACGAGGTCTCGCCAAGTTGCCTAGGCTGGTCTCGAACCCACGGGCTCAGGCAATCCACTTACCTGTGCCTCCTAAACGCTGGGATTACAGGCTAAACTACCAAGCCCAGCCATGACTATCGCTTTATAGCCCAAAGTTTAAAGCTGCTGCTTAGGCTTCCCTGGTGATACATACAACTCTGCAAAACAGTTGCATGGTGTAATACAAGCCACCACTACACAGACAAGCTTCATCTCACTCAGTCCTTCGAGATTCAATATTAGTTTTGTTACACAAATTGCACTTTGTGTCTGTTTCTCAATGTTTCTGGCTCACAGCACCATATTCTAACACTTCCTTGAATTAAACTTCCCAATAAGGAGAGGCAGAGGCAAAGTCTGCCCTCTAAAACATGAAGCTTGGAATAACAGAACTGAGTGGCTGCATTCTTTTTTTAAATGTTATTTTATTATAGAGATGTGGGGTACAAGTAAGGATTAACTACACAAGTAGGCTGCATGCAGGTAAAGTTTGGGCTTCTAGACGGCCCTCACTCCCCTGGCATAGGACCAGGCACCTTTTGTGTTGTTATGTGCCCCCCTCCCTTCTTCCCTCCCCTGGCAGTGCCCAGTGACTGCCCATTCCTCCCTTGTGCTAATGTGATTAATGTTCAGGGCCCACTTGTGAGTGAAAACATGTGGCACTTGGTTCTTTGTTTCTGTGATAGATCACTAAGTATGATGGTCTTCAACTCCATCCAAGTTGCTGCAAAGTCCATGATTTTGTTCTTGTTTATTGTTGCATAGTACTCCATTGTGTATATGTACCACATTTTCTTTATCCAGTCCACTTTTGATAGGCAGTAAGGTTGGTTCCTTGGTTTTGCTATTGTGAATAGTGCGGCTATAAACATGCATGTGCAGTTGTCTTTTTGGTAGAATGATTTATGTTCCTCTGGGTGTATTCCCAGAAGAGGAATTGCTGGATTGAATGGAAAGTCAATTTTTAGTTCTTTTAGAACTCATCACACCACTTTCCATAGAATTTGAACTAGCCTGTACTTCTGCCAACAGAGAAGTAGTAGCTTCTCTGCACCTGTGCCAGCATCTGTTGTTTTTTGATTTATTAATGATGGCCGTCCTTACTAGTGTTAGGTGGTATCTAATTATAGCTTTGATTTGCATTTCTCTGATGATTAGTGAGGCTGAGCATTTTTTTCATGTGTCTGTTGTCTGCTTGTATGTCTTCCTTTGAACACATTCAGTTCTTTTCTGAAGGCAATTAGGTAACTCGTTCCATTTTTTTTGTGCACAAAAAGCTGGAAGTATTTGGAAAAATTGTCTTCTTATGGAAAGTAGAGTGAAGTTTCAGTCCCCTTTAACAGGACTTGATTAGATTCCCCCTCCCCCCTCCTCTTCCTTCTTAGATAGCCTGTACTTGAAACCAGTTTTACTCTCCCTAATGAAAAAAACAAACCAAACAAAACAAACACAAAAGACGTATGTTACAAGTGATTGAGAAGCTCACCAGCTAAATGACTCTGCTGCTACATCATCAGTTTCAATTCTACTGCCAAGGGTTTCCCCAGGTGCTCTACATATGTTAGCTGTAAATGATCTCTTCAAACACTCAGTGTAACACTTTTCTGGAAATGCTTGCTTCAGTCACACTTTCCAAAAGTAGGCTGGAAAAATTTCAAAAAACATGGATAAAAAATAGGATAAATAGGAAAATGATTCAGGAGATGCAATTGCATTAAGTTAAATGAGGTAATAATTATGAAAGCACTTGGCAAACTTGTAAAATACCATCTGAAGGTAAGTTTTGGCTTATTACACTCTGTATAAATGGATTGCACAGCTTGAAGTCCACGGATCCTATTGCAAGGATTTTGGTAGGAACTTTAAAACCTAGTTTTACCTTCTCTTAAAGAAATAGAGATCTTAAAATGGTCAATGATTTCTCTATGGAGGCCATGGTCTCCAAGTTAATGAATATCCAAATGGGACCAGAAATCAGTTTGATTCTCTTAATGATTGGTGTTAGAGTTGGTAGGTGCCTAGAGTCATGTGAAATGCATAATTCGCTGACAAAGTTGAAGATTTGATCATAGAAAAATGTTAACAACATCAACTTTAGATATGAAAGAAAGGAGATATGTATATTTTAGAACCAAAGAGGAATTATTCCCCTTTTTGTTTTCTTTGTGTATACTGTGAGGAAGTTATTAAAACAATAATAGATTTTCTAAAAATCATAAAACAATATTGTAAAAAGCCCCATTCTTTGTCCTTGTACTTCTATACAAATTTACTGTACATATGTTTTATCCAGAAGATTAATAGGCAATTATTTTGCCTTTTTAAATAGTTTAAACAAAATGATGCATTCTCTTAAGTCTTAATGAAATACTTCCTTTCACTGAAAAAAAACCATTTCTTTATGTGACTTAAAGTGTATAAGTTATGCTATAGTGCCAAACTTCAAATTATTTCAACACAATTGACATATTAGGAACTAATTTAAGCCTGACACAAATTTTGCCTTTGTTTCTGCACAATTTTGTTTGTGAAAGACCCTAGGTGGCCCATTGAAAGAGGACTGGATAAAAAAATATGGCACATATACATGATGGAATATTACACAGCCATAAAGGACATTATGAATTTCAGAGCAACTTGGATGGACTTAGAGTCTATAATACTGAGTGATCTATCACAGAAACAAATAACTGAGTATCATATGTTCTCCCTCATAAGTGGACCTTGAACAATTATTGTAATACTATAAGAAAAGGATTGTGGGTACTGGGAAATTGCCAGAGGGTGAGGGGGAGCTGGATTGGCAGTAGTAGGAATCTGCCAGGGGATTGGAGGGGCCCACCTCATCAACAAGGGCACCTGCATAATGATCATTTATATATTTAACCCTGAATTGTACCCCACATCTTTAAAATTAAAAATTAAAAAAAAGAAAGACCCTAGGTGAATGCCGTCAACTGCAGTCAACTGAACCAGCTGCACAGGAATTTACAAAACATACATGTACACATCTCAAATATCTACTCATTACCTCATTTCACCACATGTATTATGAGCCACACCCAGCCACACATAATGTTAGAAATTTCAGACCCATTTTAGATAAACTTCCTTCCACCATTTTGTAATAACTCATTAAACTGTACTTCTTCAAACTTCATGTCTTTTTCAAGGCAAAGTACCATATTTACTGTAGTGTTTATGTACTTCATAGCCATTTCATATGTATTAAACTGTGTTGCCATTTTTATTAGTTTCTTATTTTTTCAATGTGTCCTGATGAAATTTCTAAGTGTTATGATCCCAACCCCAGTTTTTAAAATATTCTATAGTTTTTATTGTGAGATTTTACATAGTATGATAATTTTAATTTTAAGGAATGCAGATATTACACTACAGCAGAACTGACCAGATTTTAAATTAAACTTTTCGTTTTTATTTATATTTTGAAGCAATAAGAATTTCAGTTCCCTATTCCCCCTTTTCCTTCACCCCAACGTTTTTGATAGTGCAGTTAACTTCTTTGCAAGACCGCTGCAAGTTTCCTGCTGGCAAGTTTCTGTGGGCAGCAAGCCTGTCTGGATTTACATGAACTGTGAAAGATTTCTTGAAGATATACACTTTTGAAGCTGGGCAGAAACCTGTGGGGGGTCCTTCTTTAGGTTCAAATATATTAATTGATGGCAGTCACGCATCCTTGTTTTTCCATGCCCTGAATTTGAGAGGTTTAGCAGTCAGAATGTCACATGTATGGTATATGCCTTTTACTCTGTTCTTTATTGTTTCATTGGTCTTTAGAAACACATTATCCCATTCATCATGTGTCCTGTCCTAACTTAAAATATAAGTTAGAAAACAAAATGCTCAAAGAGGTGAGGGAAATTGACTTGTTTATAAAAGCTGAGAAGGGATATTAATGTTTGTTAACTTCCTCCTACATTCTAGGAAGTTTGTTACTCTGGTCGCTGGTAACACATCTCATTCAATCTTCAAAGTATCCCATATGATACCTTGGAGCTCATGGAAGGTCATTATCCCAATTTCAAGTGGTGTTATAGCATGTGTCAGTTTGGATCTTCTAATAAGTGAACGTGAAGATGAGATTAGATTTTCAAGAGATTTGTGGGAAGAATGCCTGTGAAAGATAAAGGAATAGCGGGCAGGAGAGTCCTTGGGCCATGATGCAGGTTGACAGCTGGAAAGGGAGAACTTGGTAAAAAAAAAAAAAAAGCCTCAGGTTGTAGGCTTTTGTGTGATAAATGTCAGCCAGGCCAGTGTTTTGAGACTCCTGAGCAAAAGAAGCATGTTAGAGGAGTCCTGTATTGGGTAGAAATGACCTGGTTCTACGATTCCTGCCATGTTCAGTTACTGGTTGGGAGCAGCCCTGGGGAAGCATAGACTCTGTGAGCTCCAAGTTGGATCTAAAGATGTTAACAGCAGGACGCTGACCATCAGCTGTGATCTCATGAAAGTTTCTCTTGAAGGGAGATTTGAGCAGTATACCACCGTAACCACCACAGTTATAATTCAGGCCAAGATGTCCAAGTCCGAGTTCTTTACATGGCTAATGTATGAGAAGGGACCACCAAAAACCCCTGGAATTATTTTTTGGAGGGCGGGCCTCCTGTAGTACAGACTTTTCCCACTAGGTAAGTGTTCTGGGACTCTATCGGCATCTGTGTACCAGCTCACATTGTTGTGAGAGGCTGTGGTCAGTTTCAGTTAATTGGGTTTTTTTTTTTTTTTGAGATTCTTTCAGTGCATTTGCCCATTTCATGATGGGTGATTTATGACATTTATGACTTCACCTGCCCACAACGAGCTGAGGGTTCAGCAGTTTGTGACCAAAACCAGCATGTCCCCAGTGACCCACCCTCCC
Source organism: Cephalopachus bancanus (assembly GCA_027257055.1). Taxonomy (NCBI): domain Eukaryota; kingdom Metazoa; phylum Chordata; class Mammalia; order Primates; family Tarsiidae; genus Cephalopachus; species Cephalopachus bancanus. Next base: position 1,670,005 of record JAPVLO010000234.1, read on the forward strand.
TGCCTATTCACCCAGTCTAGCCCTGAGTTACTTTTTTTTTTTCCTGGATTAAAAAAGTCCTCAAAGGGAGACGTTTTGCCAATGCGGAAGAGGTGAAACAAAATGGCAGAAGCATAAAAGGCATCAAAATGGACGAGCTTAAAAACTGTTTTGAGCAGTGGAACAAGTGTCTCTATAGGTGTGGTGCATCAAATGGAGAGTACTTTGTAGGTGACTGATGTTTAAACATAAATACACAATTTTTTTTTTAATTTGGAGTCTCACTTCGTCACCCGAGCTGGAGTGCAGTGGCACGCTCACAGTGTCGACCTGCTGGGCTCATGAGATCCTTCCAACTCAGCCTTTCAAGTAGCTGGAACTACAGGCACGTGCTACCATGCCTGGCTTTTTTTTTTTTTTTTTAATTGTGAAGATGAGGTGTTGCCAAATTGCCCAGGCTGTTCTCAAACGCGTGGGCTCAGGCAATCCCCTCACCTCAGTCTCCCCAAATTCTGGGATTATAGACTTGAGCCACCACGCCCAGCCTATAAATACACAATTTTTAAATTAATACCTTCTGGTTTTTTTTTTGGGGGGGTCCCTTTTTATACAGGGTTGGTGGCAGCAGTGGTTTCACACCAAAGTAATTCCCTTAATTACCTCCAAACAATATCACCTAAATAAAATGTATGGGTTTGATATGCAGACGCTGCTTGTTTCATTTAAATCTCCCTATAGAGAAATGTAGATGCCACTTAAGAGCAATGACAGAAAGCAACTTTCTAAGGCAGTAGTTCTTAACCTTGGCAGCACATTAGAGTCAGGGTGAAGAGACAGTTCACGTTTCCTACAGCTGGTCTGCAACTTGGACGAATCTTGGACCAATTAAATCAGAATCCCTGAGCAGTAGGGGAGGAGAACCTAGGCATTAGTATTTTTTAAGAGTTCCCAGGTGATTTTAATGTGTATCCAGGGTTGAGAGTTACTGTTGTAAGGATATCTTTCTGAAATAAAAGAGTAGGTACATCTTTGAATATTCTTCTAATTATTTAATCTTTCTATGAGTCCCTCTCATACTCACCCCAGAAAGTTACTTAATTAGTTCAGGAATGTTCCCAGAGGTCATCATGTTTAAAAATATTTTGTGACAGGAATCTTATACTAGATTTTCCTTCATCCAATTTACTTTTTGCATTCATATGTCTGTTTTCAGTATACTTTAATTTGAATACATCTGTGTCTTTTTTTATAAAGCAAAAATCATGATATAAATTATCACAAGAAAGGAGTCTCAGTATTCTGGGTACAGTTCAGTGATGTGGGTTTCTGAGTATCCAGAACCTTAGGGAATTCTGAATGTAGTGGTAGAGGGAAGCCCTTCCACCTTCAGTGGGAAGGAACATTGCCATAGAACTTCAAAACTGGAAAGGAAAATGGTTAGGAAGAGAGAGTATGGACTCTAATGAACAGAGAGTTCAGGTTGAGTATGCTTTATTTATAATTGCATTTTTTCTTAAATTAATATCAATACAAGTAAGACATGTTTATTGTAAAACGTTGGAAAAAGACAACATAGATGAATGAAAATAGTATATTTAAAAATCAGTGTCAGTTATTTTTTTCAGAACTCCAATCTTCTCAATATATTTGCCTCCAGCGTGTCTTAAATTTGTTAGATTAGGATGGATTGACTGAAGGGTAGCCACTGGTACTTGCTCTCCATTGCAGTACTAATTTTTCTCTGATATGGAGAAAAAACAAACAATGACAAAAAAACCCAAAGTATCTTCTTATCTGCAGTAGCAGACCAAGAGTGGAGGTGGAACAGTGGAAACTACTGAAGTAGAAAACAGGAGACTACATGATCTGTGGAAAAGTTAAAGATAATAATAAATAATAATAAAACTAACTGAAAATTGAGTTTTAAAAATTATTACTATGCATTGGCACTCTAAATGAAGTCAAGGATAAAATAGTCTTGCCTAAAATATATATATAATTTTAATGCCATATGTATTATACATCTATTATATATATATTTTTTTCTTGGTCTAAATTCTAAACTTCAAATGATCACATTTTTATTCTTTTATAAAAATTACATTTTACATTGCATTCTCTGTGGAGAATTTATACTGTTGACCACTGACATATGTGAAATGAGTTACCGATCTTGTTTCCAGAGTTCGTTTGTAAAGGTTCATCAACCTTCTGACTGGCATAGGGCATAGGTTGTCTCCAACCCCTGTGTCAATACACATTCCTGCATTTAGACAATAGATTAAAAATAAACAGTGGTGGCACAGCAAGTGTAAGACTAACTAGAAATTGAGTTATTTCAAACTTGTTGCTCTATCTGAAGAACCGGAGTTTTCACTTGTGCTTACAGTATAAATGTGAAACAGTGTGGGATGAAAGATATAATATTTTTATTTTGTAAGTGGAAGTTTTAGTTCTTATGCAAAATATTTTATTGAATTCAAACAATATTTTTAAAAGTGAAATTTACTTTTTATATCTGTTCATTCTTTTAAACTTAAAGTTTAATCAGGAAATAAAACAATGCATCAATAAGACAAGATAGGGAGATGTTTTGGTTCTCCTAAAATTCACTTTTTTTTTTTTTGAGTCAGAGTCTCACTCTGTTGCCCAGGCTGAGGGCAGTGGCACGCTCACGTTCACTGCAACCTTGACCTGCTGGGCTCAGGCGATCCTTCTGCCTCAGCCTTCCAAGTAGCTGGAACTACAGGTGCGCACCACCATACCCAGCTATTTTTAAAAAAATTTATTGTAGAGATGAGGGCTCAACAAGTTGCCCAGGCTGGTCTTGAACTCCTGGACTCTGGCAATCCTCTCACCTCAGCCTCCCAAAGTGCTGGGATTACAGGCTTAAGCCACCATGCCCAGCAAAATTAACTTTTTAAAAGAAACTGGCATGATTGTATAAAACACAAAATTTAATTTTAAAATGTACTGTTTTTATATCTTTTCAGACTATTACTCATTCCATTTCACAATTATCACTAAAAATAATTTTGAAGCCGGGCTCGGTGGCTCAGCCTGTAATCCCGCGCCTTTGGGAGGCTGAGATGAGTGGATTGCCTGAGCCCGCGGGTTCGAGACCCACCTGGGCAGCGAGACCTCATCTCTACAATAAATCAAAAAATCAGCTGGGCGTGGTAGCGCATGCCTGTAATTCCGGCTACTCGGAAGGCTGAGGCGGAAGGATCGCCCAGCAGTTCAAGGCTGCGGTGGCGGGAGCGGCCACTGCACTCCAGTCTGGGCGACAGAGTGAGACTCCAACTCAAAAAAAAAAAAAAAAAAAAATTTTGTTGTGTAGAGAGGAGAGTGTTGAAAACAATCTGTTCTCAGTGCCAGGTATGCCAGGTGTGCCATTGCTCAAGTGCTTTAGCCAGGAGTTTGGAAGTCACTGACACGGGCCTTGTACTTTTTTCTTTGTGTCGTTTTTTTCCATTCCTCCTTCTTCCTTGGCTTGCTCCTAGTACCCAATCACCAACAGCAAGAAACGTCTCCTAGAAAATGTAGAAAGAAGTCACTAATGATATTTACAGTACTGGTTTTCCTGTGTTGTCAAAGAGGCTTAAAGTAATCCTGCCTCGGATCTGGTCAAGGATTAGCTGTGAAATCTTCAAGAAATCAGTGAGATTGATTTGTCCAATGCTAAAGGAAGCATGATGAGTATTCTGCTGGGAAAGGTAATTGTATTTGGGCTGTCAAAAGGAGATTGGTCAGATTCAACAGTCACCGTATACTATGTGTTTTGTTTAGCAGAGATGTTTAAGTAGTTAATTGTTCTTTAATTGGTAAACAAAGCTGGCAATTTCTTTTTGAAGGTGCACAGTTGAGGGTGCAAGAGAAAATTAGGTCTCTATAGATTTAGGGTTTTAAAGCATAGAAGTAGATGAACCATAAGATTGGAAGAGTTGTTTCACACCTGTACTCCTGCTTCAAACAGAATGACATCAAAGTACTCTTGGAGAGATAGGAAGGAAGAACATGTTAATGAAGAGAGTTGGAACTAGTGTTCTGAATTCTCCATTTCATTTCTGTATAAACAGTTGTGTGAACAGCACAAACCACCTACCATCTAGGTAGAAAGGAAGAAACGGGTAATGGAGTCAATGTAAGCCACCCTTTAAACTACTTGTAATGCTGTCTTAAAGATTTACTTGCGTTAGAAATATGTTACAAAAAGTATCCTTTTTCATTTGGTGCTTTTGTCAACAAGAAATAATTCCTGAAATCATACAAATTTTTCACAAAAATAAACTAGAGGAGACTATCATTAACTAAAACATATGACTAGAACTCACATACCTGTAACACATTCCAAGTGGATATAACTAGTACCGTTAAAATGATCAGTATTATTTTCATGATCACACATATTTTTATTTTATCTATCTATCTATCTATCTATCTATCTATCTATCTATCTATCTATCTATTTTGAGTTGGAGTTTCATTCTGTCACCTAGGCTGGAGGGCAGTGGCACACTCACAGCCACCACAGTGTCGACCTCCTGGGCTCAGGTGATCCTTCCGCCTCAACCTTCTGAGTAGCTGGAACTACAGGCATGCGCCACCATGCCCGGCTAATTTTTTTATTTGTTGTAGAGATGAGGTCTAGCCAAGAGCCCAGGCTAGTCTCGAACCTGCGGGCTCAGGTAATCCTCTCACCTTGGCCTCCTAAAGTGCTGGGATTATAGGTATGGGCCACCACGCCAGGCCTATCACACGTATTTGAATTTCTAGAATTTTATTTAATGAACTATCCCTCAAACATACAAGTCAAAAAGAATAATATAGCCAGGCCCAGTGTGTGTGCCTATAGTCTCAGCTCCTAGGGAGGTTTAAGAGGGAGGATCACTGGAGCCAATGAGTGCAAGGCCATAATGTGCTATGATAGCCATGGCACTCCAGCCTGGACAAAATAGTGAGACCCATCTCTCTCTCTCTGTCTCTCTCTCTCTCACTCTCTCTCTCTTCTCTCTCTCTCTCTCTCTCTCTCTCTCTCTATATATATATATATATACACACACATATATATGTATGTATATATATGTAATATTTTATACAATTGTAATATTTTGTGATTTTTGCCTCAGCTCCTTTGAAGAAATAAAATGGCAGTCACTATTAAATCTCTCTGCCAACTGCTTCCTCATCCTGTTTTCTTCTCTTTCTTTTTCCTTAGTGACCACCTTGCATTTTGTGATTGTCATTGTCATGTATGTTGGCAGTCACTATAAGTTTCAGGAGCTAAGCCAAGTAGACAGTGGCTTTAGCTCTGCTCACTACCTTGCATTTCAAGTCCATGGAAATTACATCAGACACCTTTTAGGCATTTCAGACATTTCAGATCCTCTCATCATAACTTCTCTTTGGGACCTTTGACCACCCATTTCAGCCAGTGCTATTGCTGCATCAATCATCTCACTCTGAAGAAACCATCAACCTTCACACAAGTGCCACTGAGTAGCACTCACCATGCCCTGTCTCACTTCCTGCCTCATGCCATTTTCTTAAAGACAGGTAGGTCATGCTATGGTCTCAAGCATGTATACCCCAAAGGATGTGAAAGGACTTGGTCAGGGAAGAGGGAAAAAACCAAAAACACCTGTGTAGTCAAGCTTCAACCAGTGGGGGAACCTGCACATACATTATTTTTTCTTTTCTCCATGGATTGAGTAGTCATTTATACAACTTCTCAGAAGACAGTCTTACGAGATGATTGATAATGATTAATACCTTGAACTGCTTTTTCTTTCTTCTCTGTCTTATCTCCTTTTGCTTTATTTTTGTTCTATGGAATTATACCATCTATTAAAGCAGTAAGCCTCCACCCTAACCACACTTGGGAGGCCAGGTAAAAAAGAGATATTTATCTTATTTCAGCTCTGTCCTTTTAGCTTTATTTTTCTATGTCATATCTATTATTGATGTGTGTTTGGAAAAATTATAATCTACTTTTCCATTTTGACTAAAAGTCACTGATTCTATCTTTGTGACTGTTCACTTGCTGAATACACCAGTATTAGTTTTGTACTCACCAAGAACTCTTTAGCATCAGTTATTCACATATTTCCTATTACATACAAAATGATATGAACAAAGGCTTATCAGAAAATCTGACATAGAAGAGGAAAGTGATGGATATGAGTTTCATTCCTTTATCTTCTTAAACGCTATTCCCAAAGTCTCAGTATTTCGACAATCTTTTCTGTGCTTTGAACCTACTTACATCACTGTAGATAACTCATGCTGGACTTTTCTCCCCCATATTTGTCTTTCTCCCAAGACTGTGAACTTGAGGGCAGGAATTGTGTCTCATTCATTTTTGCAAACAACATAGTGCCTTGCCCACTTGACTCTTAATGAATGTGGGATGTATCTGATATTTGGCATGTATACAAATAAACAGGCATACACCTTTTGGGTATTTATATGCAATTCTCTTGACTTCTTCCCTGAATATAGAGCACTGTCAGTCTATTGTCGACAGTTTACTGCTGTGAGGCATGTGTGATTCCTGCTGTTGAGTGCAGCTGTTTGAGCAAATATACTCACTGATGTGTTAGTTTGTCTGGGAAAGGGCATACTCTGCAAATAGCATACTTCCAGTAATTCAAGACATTGTCCATAATAGGTCTCTATAATATCATGAGAAAAGTGTCTCATTAGCAATAAAAGCTATTAATGTCACTCTTCTTAATGAAGGATTGCAATAGCATCTCTCATTAGGCAAGAAAGGCAAGAGTGATGGAATCGACCTCATGGATGAAGAATTCTTGAATGATTGGATGAATGTTGTGAGTGAGAAAAAACTGCAATCGCAAATAATTCCAAGGTTTAGAATTTGGATAATATGAAAATATGATTATGTCATTTTATGAAACAACGAAATAGGATAAGGGAAAGATGTATAAGGAAAGTAGACGAACCTAGTTTTAGACTGATTTTAATATTAAAGATACATTCATTCAATAATTAATTCATTCAATTTATATTGAGCATCTATTATTACCAGACATTGTGGTAAGCTCTAAGCATACAAATGGTATTTTCTATCATTCTTTTAAAGAACTTGTGTCATCAAATTTTCAGGTGACTCTAATACAAATAGAATAATGATTCTGTTAGATGAGACAATATGAATTAAAAATTGTTATAATTGAACAGGAGATACTGGTACAAAATTAATAAAATGAAATAAAATTAAAAATATTTGTGTGAATAAAACTTGATGTCTGTTAATAGTGTGCTATGGCATCCCCTCAATAATTACATATGTTTTTAAGCTATAGTAATACAAGCGTACAATGAAACAAGGGGTGTAAAACACATTTGTAAAATAAATAAATGCCTAGGTGATAATCCATTGTAAACTTTTTACATCACATCTAGGGTATTGTGTTCAATTCTAGGTGTTACATTTTTAGCTTGAGTCAGTCAACCGGATGAGCTTCATTCTATGTCATATGTAGAAACCTTAGAGAACCTAGTCACATTTAGGAGAAAAAGGACTTGAAATATTTGGCCTCACTGCCCAATGGCAATGTCAAAACTGATGCCACTTTGGTGGAAATACTAGGAAGAGAGATTTGACACAATATAAGATGTAACAGCCTAATAGCTGAATTCATCCTGTATGGATGAGGGCTGTTCACACAAAAGTTAAATGCAGGGAGGTAGTAGAAGGAGCTCCTATTAACAGACAGTGGACTTTATCGCTTGCTTAACTTTTGTGGGTATTAACATTCTAACAGCAAATCATTTCTTCATTCTAAAGCTACAGGAACAAAGGATTCTATATATAAATATATATATATATATGCATGACATATATATATATAATGTATATATTTTACCAACTTAAAGACTAAGCAGGAGGAAGGAGATCCATAAAATAACTGCTCTTTAATGCTCATAGGTGTTTTTTCCATCAGTTATGCTGCAGAGTAACATTCTCACACAGAAGGAAAAATAAAGGGTATATTAATTTACAAGACTGGTTGGAGAAAAGGAAATTATGCTTGCATGCAGATAAAAAGGTCACATTTAAAGATTCTTCCATTCTAGCATGTTAAAAAAAGGAGATTTTCTTTAATAAGAGTCTATTAGGAGAACGTGATATATTTTAACTCTGAAATCCAGTTGAATTTGCAAAACTAAATAAATATGCCGAGTGGGTACTACTAATTTTTGTAATTATTCGCTCATCTGTTCACACATTTATTTCTCAAAGAACAGGAAATAAAGAATAACAATAAAAGGTTATTCTGCAAAATAACTTACATTGTAGTAAGGAAACAGGAAGCCAACAAACGATTGAAATGCAATGTGATAAGTGACAAATGTGAAGCAGTGGTGGCCTAATCAACTCTGCATGGGTCTGAGGGTGATTTATGGGATTGCTCTTGAAGAATTAAATTCAGACAGAGAAGAGAGAGAACATTTAAGTATGAGGCAGCAATATGTGTAAATACACAAAGATACAATACACTAAAATCTAAATGTTATCAGGGTTTTGTGAGTAGTTCAAAACAAAAACAACAACAACAGTATTTAATAATTATTTATTCCTATCATGGTCAAGGTTCTTTTCTAAGCATATTATATGTATTCACTAATCTGATCTTTTTTTTTTTTTGAGTCGGAGTCTCACTCTGTCGCCCAGACTGGAGTGCAGTGGCTGCTCCCGGCCACCGCAGCCTCGACCTGCTGGGCTCCGGTGATCCTTCCGCCTCAGCCTTCCAAGTAGCCGGAATTACAGGCATGCGCTACCACGCCCGGCTGATTTTTTGATTTGTTGTAGAGATGAGGTCTTGCTGCCCAGGCGGGTCTTGTAACTAATCCACTCACCTCAGCCTCCCAAAGGCCGGATTACAGGCTGTGCCACCGAGCCCGGCTCACTAATCTAATCTTAACAGCAATCTTGGAGCAGTCTGGCTCCAAAATCTTTACCTTTAACTTTCATGTTATATACTTTCATGAAGAGATGTCTTGATGGGTATGCTAATTGCCTTGATCTGATAACTATATATTTGTATGTATCGAAACTCCCTATGTACTCATAAATATGCACAATTATTGTGTGTCCATTAAAAATAAATAAATAAATAATTGTAAGAAAAAAGGATGCTGGGAACACAAGAAAATAAAAGAGATGGTTTAAGAGTTGATTGACTATTGTTTATTGACAGTATGGGAGATTAGATACCTGTAAGCCAAGTGAAGTAGGACCCAGGGACATAGCTAGAATATGTGCATACTGCTGCTGAGAGGGCACATTACTCCAAACACTTTAGAGAACAGTTTGCTACTGTCTTGTAAAGCTGAGGAGGTTCAACTCTAGACACAACTGTACTCCAGGGAGTCTTCTGCATATGTGCTCCAGAAGACAAGTAGAAGGGTAGCATGTTTGTATCAGCACACATATAAGAAGCTGACATCCAAATGTTTATCACAGCACATCAGCAGTAATAGTGGGGTAGGTGAAAACATTGAGGTGTATGTACATGGTAGTAAAAATAAACGTGTTACAGCAATAACACAGATAGATCGCCGGAAGATCATACTGGGCAAAAAGAATAAATTGCAGAATAACTAAATAACACATAAAGAATATGCTAAAATTAAACAATATACTTCTTAGGGTTACAAATATATGGTAAATGATTTTTTAAAAGAATATATATATATTTTAAAATTTCAAATTGTGTTTTTTCTAAAGGGAGGGCAGAGAATAAAATATGGTAGGAATGTATAGGTGCATGTCACAGTCATGTTCAATTCACTGTGTTATTCTTTATATATTACACATACATATTTATACACATATTTATAAATAATATTTTTGTATATACTCAACAATTACCACATTTTATAAATTTATAGGTTGATACTTTTTTATTTCAATATTTCTAAAATTAAGATGCTCCCTCAAATTGATAACTCTATAAAAGTATAATGATCAGTGCTTTTCCTTTTTTTAAGATTGGAAAATATAGTTTATTTAAAAAGTAAATTAGTGAGAGAGAGAGAGAGAGAGACAGAGAGATAGAGAGAGAGAGGGAGAGAGGGAGAGAGAGCAAGAGGAGATTCACCTCCCTGAGTAGGGAAGGGGAACAAAACCAGGAAACATGACTACGGCTATAACTCAAAGAGAACATGGCCACACCAGAGTCTGGTAAGGCAATAGCAAATGGCTGCTTGTGGTTGAATGCTTTTACACATTCCTTTTTGATGAGGGCAAGTTATTAAGGTGGTTGGGTGGTGGTCTGCTCCACATCATCACAGAGGGGCAGGTAAGTACAGGAACTGACATCAGGTGATGGACAGCAGGCAGATGGATGGGTTAGTCACAAGACTGCTGCCATGGTGATGGGGTCAGTGTCATGTAGGTCACAAAGGACTGATTAGGCTAACTTGGGTCTTATGGGTAGAGGCAAATGAAATAGAAATGCTAGTTAGCACAAAACAAGCTGGGAATGGGGATTGTAAAACAATTATCAATTGCTACCTCTGAGAAACCAGTTCTGTCCTTGGCTAATGATTAGAAGGTAAGATAAGTGAACTGCTAGATAAATATGAGATTTAGGCAATGTTAACGTGACTGCTCATTGGGTATATTAAATCCATGTTATATGTATTTTCATTTCCTCCTCTTGCTATTTCAAAATATTCTTATTTGTACGTGAGAACTGGGATGGGGGTCAGTCTTCTGTAGCTTCTTCCTACTGAACAGGGGTCATAGAGCTGTCCCTACCTGTCTAGAGTAAAAGGAAGGGATGAGAGGACAAAGGCCATGGTGTTGCTAAGCATATTTAATATCTGTATACAAAGCACTGTGTACAAGCATATACTATTAGAATTAATATATATTATAATAAAGGCCATTATAGCCACATGTATAACATACTAAGGCTTTGAGATCTGGTAAAATGTATTTATAAATAGTTAGCCCGGTGGGCTTGATACCCACTTCAGGAGTCCAGACAGTTCCCACTGTTGCACCAATGAAGTCTTAAGTCCATGTGTGTTTGTCCCCGCTGGATCAGTGTTTTTCTTTCTTAGTTGTTTTTAGAAGATAATGCAGTGCCATATAATCAAGGGCTTCTTTGATCTACTGAAATACAGCAAGAAAAACTATTTTAATAAAGAATACCCTGGGAATAATTATGATAATATCCGTGAAACTATGTAGAGGATGCATGAGACTATGTAGAGAATGTAGAGAAAAGGCAAGGTATGAGACCACAGGGGTAGATAGGGCTACATTAGTGAGGAGGTTGTATGCCGCTGAAGTTATGCATCCCATAAGGAATAGGAAGCTATTAAAGGGTTTTATGAAGGGAAATAACATGATAGAGTTTATATAAAGGAAGCTAGCATGATAGGTTTATATCACTTTATGAAGGAAAATAATGCAATGGATTTATATGACTTTTTAAAACAATTACCATATTGTCCTGAATTATTTTTATTCAATGCTTCAATTTTCAAGCAATAAATTATTATCCTTATTAAAAAAAGTAAACAAGTGACAATAAATGCAACAACAGTTTTTAAAAAAATAATATGGATCCCAAATGAGGTTGGAGTTTCACCTTCATCTGACAGAAAATAGGCACTCTCTCCCTACATGCTGGAGTGGTGTCAGAGGAGGCCCAGTGAAAAGCAAGGACATTTACCATTACCCATTGGTAATGAGGCCACCTCTACCACAATATCAACATAAGCCCCATGGGGAGCTGAAACTCTCATCATATCCAGCAGTAATTAGGAGTCCGTTCTGCTCCCCACTGAAAGCTAGCAGTGACAAAGCAGTGCCCTTTCCACTGATAGAGTCGTGTCATAAAAAGTCAGGTAAATCAGAAAGTTTAAATAAGATCCAAAGCTTCATAATATATTACAAAAATATTCATATTTCACTGAAAAAAGTTATACATGATACTAAGAACTAAGAGCTAAAGCAGAATAAGAGAGAACAACCAACAGACACTAATACTGAGATTGCAGAGCTGTTGGAATTATCTGAGAAAGATGCTAGATAAGACTGCTTCAACAAGCAGGTATTAATACAAACACATGTGGCTCAAATATAAAAACAGAAAACCCCAGCAAAAAAAAAAAAAATGTAAAGAAGAACCAACTGAAAATTTTAGAACTGAAAAAAATACATGATACAGTTCTATCACTTTATAAAGAAAACACAAATAACTAAAACAAAAAGCTCAGTGGAGTGAGCTCAACATCAGAGTGTAGGGAACTGGAGAAAGAACCAATGAAATGGAAGATAGAACAATAGAAATTACCTAATCTGAACAACAGAGAGAAAATCGAATGGGCAAAACCCAACCAACCAACCAAACAAGAAAACAGAAGGATCTGTGGTACTCTAACAAAAAAATCTAACATTCATGTTTTTAAGTCCTAGAAAAATTTAGAAAAAGCATGAGAGAATACTTGAAAAAATAATGGCTGAAACAACCCAAAATTGGCAAGTGATATAAACCTACACATTCAAGAAACTGAATAAATCTCAGTTAAGATTAAGTCAGAAAAATCCACTTTGAGACACATAATAATTAAAATTTTGAAAACTAAAGACAAAAATCTTGAAAACAGCAAAAGTCAAACAAGTCCTTACCTACAGGAAAAAAAATTCAAATGACAGTGGATTTTTTTTTTAATCACAAACCATGGAGGCCAAAAGGAAGTAGAACAATGTTTTTCAAGTGGTAAAAGAAAACATATTCCAATCCAGAATTTTATACCTAGAAAAAAAATCCTATAGAATGAGGGGGAACTCAGACGTTCTCAAAGGAAGAAAACCTGAGAATGTGTCACCAGCAGACCTACCCAAAAAGAATGGCCTAGTTAAGTCCTCCGAGAAGAAATAAAACAGTTAAATAAGGAAACATGAAAGATCAGAAAGTAATAAATAATATGATAAACAAAAATATTGGCAAGTACAACAGGCATTCCTTTTTCTCTTGAATTTTCTAAATTATGTTTTGTGGTTAAAGCAAAAATTATAATTGTCTAATATGATTCTAAATGTATTAGAGAAGGCATTTAAATAATTATATTATAAACAGGAAAAATGCAAGGATGTAGAGATAGGTAAAGTTCCAATACTTTACTTGAACAGATAAAATGACACCAGTAGGCTATGAGAAATTTTGCATAAAAAACATAATACTTGGAGTAACCACCAAAAAAGCTAAGCAAAAAAAAAAAAAAAAGAAAAACAGAAAAAATACACTCACAACACTACAGATAAATCAAAATAGAATTCTAAAAAAAAAAAGGCTAAATAACCAACAATAATCTAGGAAAAAGAAAAGTAGAGAGCAGAGAGAACAATCAACAAAAATAAAATAGTAGGCTTAATGGGTAAGATGCCAATAATTATGTTAAATGTAAATGACCTAAATAAACAAATTAAAAGACAGATATTAGTAAAATACATTTTTAAAGACTAAACTATATTCTTCCAACAAGCATTTACTTCAAATATGATTATATAGAGCAGTTGAGAGTAAAAGGATGAAAAGTACAAATCATGAAAACATTATTAATGGGAAGCAAGAGTGACTGTATTAATATCAGTGAAAGTAAACTCATAGCACAAAATATTACCAGAAGCAGAGAGGGACATTGCATAATAATAAAAGGATCAATCCACCAGAAGACATAGCAATCCTGAATGGGAATTTGGTATCAAATAGCAAAGCTGAAAACTAAGTGGAGGAAAAATGAATAACTGAAAGGAGAACAGAAAATTTTATAATTGTAGTTAACAACTTCCAAGACCCTTTTTTCAATAATTCATAGAGAAGTCTAGACAGAAGGTCAGTAAATATTTAGGAGAATTCAACACCAGTAGCAACAGGATCTAGTCTAGGTTTATGAAACAATTGTACCCAACAACAGCAGAATAGACATTTTTTTCAAGTGCCTGTAGAACATGTACAAAGATAGACCATATATTGGGCCATAAAATAAACATCAATAAATTTAAAATAATTGAGTTGGGTGGGGTAGAGAGTAGGGGGCGTTTAGTCGGGGGTGGTGGGAGAAGGAGGAGGCGGCGAATCGCTTATAAAAGGCGCCGAAGCAAGACCCGAAGCCGAAATTCCAGGAAGGTGAGAGAGTGCTGTGCTTTCATAGACCTCTTCCTTATGAAGCAAAGTGTGTAAAGGTTGCCATAAGGGACAAAAGTGAAATACTTCATACATTACAGTGGTTGGAATAAAAATTGGGGCGAATGGGTACCAGAGAGCAGAGTACTCAAATACGTGGACACCAATCTGCAAAAGCAACGAGAACTTCAAAAAGCCAACCAGAAGCAGTATGCAGAGGGAAAGATGAGAGGGGCTGCCCCAGGAAAGAAGACATCTGGTCTGCAACAGAAAAATGTTGGAGTGAAGACAAAAAAGAACAAACAGAAAACACCTGGAAATGGAGATGGTGGCAGTTCCAGTGAGACACCTCAGCCTCCTCGGAAGAAAAGGGCCCTGGTAGATCCTGCTGTTGAAAATGAGGAAACGGCCGGGCTCGGTGGCTCAGCCTGTAATCCCGCGCCTTTGAGAGGCTGAGGTGAGTGGATTGCCTGAGCCCGCGGGTTCGAGACCCGCCTGGGCAGCGAGACCTCATCTCTACAATAAATCAAAAAATCAGCTGGGCGTGGTAGCACATGCCTGTAATTCCGGCTACTCGGAAGGCTGAGGCGGAAGGATTGCCGGAGCCCAGCAGGTGAGGCTGCGGTGGCCGGGAGCGGCCACTGCACTCCAGTCTGGGTGACCGAGTGAGACTCCAACTCAAAAAAAAAAAAAAAAAAAAAAAAAGAAAATGAGGAAACATTCATGAACAGAGTTGAAGTTAAAGTAAAAATTCCTGAAGAGCTAAAACCATGGCTTGTTGATGACTGGGACTTAATTACCAGGCAAAAACAGCTCTTTTATCTCCCTGCCAAGAAGAATGTGGATTCCATTCTAGAGGATTATGCAAATTATAAGAAATCTCGTGGAAACACAGATAATAAGGAGTATGCTGTTAATGAAGTTGTGGCAGGAATAAATGAATACTTCAATGTAATGCTGGGCACTCAGCTACTCTACAAATTCGAGAGGCCACAGTATGCCGAAATTCTTGCAGATCACCTTGATGCTCCCATGTCCCAGGTGTATGGAGCACCGCATCTGCGGAGATTATTTGTGCGAATTGGAGCAATGTTGGCCTATACACCTCTGGATGAGAAGAGCCTTGCTTTATTACTGAATTATCTTCATGACTTCCTAAAATACCTGGCAAAGAATTCTGCGACCTTGTTTAGTCCCAGTGATTATGAAGTGGCCCCTCCTGAGTACCATTGGAAAGCTGTGTGAGAGGCATTCGTGCTCACTGTTTGGATCTCTGTAAACACGTTTTTGTTCTTAGTATTTCTCTTGTACAAACGATGTACATTGAAGATGTTAGTGTACAACAGAATTGATATTTGTTTTCTGTTTGATTTTAAACAGAGAAAATAAAAGGGGTTATGGCTCCTATTTCCTTTTCTTACTTTTTTTTTCATTCAAAGTTGCTACCAGTGTATTCAAAGATGGACAACAGAGAGACATGCTGTAGAGTGTTTTATTGCCTAGTTGACAAAGCTGCTTTTGAATGCTGGTCATTCTATTCCTTTGACACTACGCACTTTTATAATACGTGTTAATACTATATGACAAAATGCTCTGATTACTAGTGCCAAAGGTTCAATTCAGTGTATATAACTGAACACACTCATCCATTTGTGCTCCTTTTTTTTTTAATGGTGCTTAAAGTAAAGAGCCCATCCTTTGCAAGTCATCCTTGTTGTTCCTTAGGCATTTTATCTTTGCTCAAATTGTTGAAGAATGGTGGCTTGTTTCATGGTTTTTGTATTTGTGTCTAATGCACGTTATAACATGATAGACGCAATGCATTGTGTAGCTAGTTTTCTGGAAAAGTCAATCTTTTAGGAATTGTTTTTCAGATCTTCAATAAATTTTTTCTTTAAATTTCAATAAATAAATAAATAAATAAATTTAAAATAATTAAAATAATGCAGCATGCATTCCCTAACCTCAAACTAAAAACCAATAACAGACTTCAAACACTTAGAAGCTAAACAACTCATTTCTAAATAATCTATGAATCAAAGAGAAAGTTTCAAGGAATTAAAAAATACATTGAACTAGTTTATTATTATTATTATTATTTTGAGTCAGAGTCTCACTCTGTTGCCCAGGATGGAGTACAGTGACATGCTTACGGCTACCACAGCCTCAATCTGCTGGGCTCAGGCGATCCATCTGCCTCAGCCTCCTTAGTAGCTGGGACTACAGGAACATGCCACCATGCCTGCTAATTTTTTTATTTATTGTAGAGATGAGGTCTTGCTAAGTTGCCCAGGCTGATCTCAAACTCCTGAGCTCAGGCAGTCCTCTCGCCTATGCCTCCCAAAGTGCTGGGATTATAGGCCTGGTACCTGGCGTATTGAACTGAATTAATATGAAAATACAATATATCAAAATTTGTGGAACACAGCTAAAACAATGCTGATAGGAAAATTTGTAGCACTAACTGCATGTAAAACGGGGGAAGTCGCAAATCAATAATTTAATGTCTCATTTTAAGAACCTAGAAAAGGATTAAAATAATCCCAAAGCAAGCAACAGAAGAAAACAGTAAGCCCAGAAATGATTCCAATTAAGAACAGAGAATCAGTAGGGAAATTCAATGAAAATAAAAGCTGATTCAATAAAATCAATAAATATCTAGCAAGACTTACCAAAAAAAAAAAAAAAAATCCCATAGCAAACTCAAAAGGCCTCAGGTTACTTCCTAACGGGAATTCTGTTGAGTGACTTTATGTGTGCTAATCTAGTCCATTTCTACTAATGTGATTTCCGTTGCACACAGAGAGTACTTTTAACTTATTTTTCTTGATTATCAAAATATTTCAACATTGATACAACCACTTTCACATTATTTATATTTTATATAGTATCATTATAGACCTCCACTGTGAAAATTCTGGGCAAATGAACTGATTAAGACTACGTTTTCTGGATTTCTGATGCTTTGATATCTGAAGAGACTGATCTTAAAGAGCTTGTCTCTCCCAGGAATAGCAAACTCCTAGAAAAGAAAGACAACTTGCCTAGGAGTGTGCTTTTCATATGCAAACCAACCAATTCAGAGTCCATACCCAACCACTCCTTTATTGGACTTTCACACTGTGGATCACTATCCATCTGCCATAATCACCCCAGGGCTGGCTATTCAAATGACTAGGACACCACCTATGCCCTTGTTTCTACCCTGCCTTGCCTGTTGCTTCCTAAAGAAACTACAATAAAGACCCCTGCCCATGTTTCCCCTCACTCCCCTCTGCCTTCTGATTGACCCTGGTTCTTCCCTACATGGCTCCTCCCCCACAGCTTGCTCCCTTACTTTTGGGAACTGTGAGTCGCAATCAATGGCAATCATTTCCTGGTTTGTTAGCCTCATCACACCTAAATAATAATAAAACCTAGATTTTCAAACAGCATTTTAAGCAGGATATTGCAGAGTGAGGCTTGGGTGTGCTATGGGTCTTTGAGTCTTGATATGATGTATGTTGTATCTAATTCTCTGCATAAAGAATTTTGGTCAATCAAAGATGGGCAGAATGTCTGGGAAGTATTAGTCATGCTGGCCTTCTGGGGGCAAAACTATAAAGTCTGTACTTATGGCTTTTATGACATTGAATGTTGATCATATAAAAAGCACTCATACTATGAAGTTTCAAAGTTAATAAAACATTTACCAATGCTTTATCTCATTTGAACCACACGAGGCTACCATAATACTTATTTTATAGCTGAGGAAATGGAAGCACAGGGAGCTTGTGAATTGCTCAAATTCATGACTTTTGAGTTTCTGAAATGTGACTATTCCTAACTAAGTGCTTTGTATACCCTGAATCATGTTGTTGCATTTATACTAAGCATAATGATTCTCAATAAAAAATAGTGCCAAAAAGCAAAAGCCAATGGAGGCTCCAAATTCAGAATAAATTTCAGAAGCATGACACCATGCATTAATTTTGAGATTCAGTTATCTAATTTTCCTTTACCTAAGGCTCTTTTTGTTTAATCTCTATTTTGCCCTCTTGTTTCTACCATTTACCTGAGTGATCCTTTTTTTTTTTTTTTGAGTTGGAGTCTCACTCAGTCGCCCAGACTGGAGTGCAGTGGCGGTTCCTGGCCACCACAGCCTCTACCTGCTGGGCTCCGGCGATCCTTCCGCCTCAGCCTTCCACGTAGCTGGAACTACAGGTGCGCGCTACCATGCCCGGCTAATTTTTGATTTATTGTAGAGATGAGGTCTCACCAGGTTGCCCAGGCAGGTCTCGAACCCGTGGGCTCAGGCAATCCACGCACCTCAGCCTCCCAAAGCACTGGGATTACAGGCTGAGCCACCAAGCCCGGCTTCCATGTTATTTTTAATTAAGCATTTTATCTGGAGATAAGTATAGATTCACATATAGTCTTAAGAAATGATACAGGGAGAGCCCATGTACCATTTATTCAGTTTCCCTTAATGGTAACATCTTGCAAAATTACATTACAATGCTGCACACATGATAATGATATTCATTTGAGAAACAGCATTTTCCTTATCAAAAGGATCTCTCCTAAAGTAGCCATACCCACATTCCTGTAGTTGTTACACCCTCCTTAATCACTGGCAGCCACTAATTTGTTCTTCATTGTTTCTGTATTTTTTGGCACTTCAAGAATAGTATATAAATGAAAATATACAACGTGTAACCTTTAGAAAGTAGTAGAAATATTTCACCCCCTACTGATCTCCATCTAAAACTAAGAGGCCTGCACTTTGCATTTTCTCTGGCTGACTCAAAACACATCTTTAGTGGACTGCTATCTGAAGTACATTCAACTGATGGGCAAAAATAATATTCTTTGGGTAAAGGCATTCCAGATCTCTACCTTCAGCCCAGAGCTTCTTTCTCTCATTCTCAAAGAATGACCCCTTTCTCTTACTTGATTAAAAAGAGAAAGAGTTGCCAGGCTCCGTGGCTCAGCCTGTAATCCTGTGCCTTTGGGAGGCTGAGGTGAACGGATTGCCTGAGCCGGCGGGTTCAAGACCCACCTGGGCAGTGAGACCTCATCTCTACAATAAATCAAAAAATCAGCTGGGCGTGGTAGCACATGCCTGTAATTCCGACTACTTGGAAGGCTGAAGCGGAAGGATCACCGGAGCCCAGCAGGTCGAGGCTGCGGTGGCCGGGAGCGGCCACTGCACTCCAGTCTGAGTGACAGAGTAAGAATCCAACTCACCAAAAAAAAAAAAAAAAAAAAAAAAAGAGAAAAAGAGTTAATATTTTTTTGCACCAGTTTTGTCAAAAAGTGATTTTCAAATGTGTTTCTTTAGAGGGGCTAAGCCATTTTGTAAATAGGCAAGATAGGAAACATGTTTGAATGGGATTGACAACTGACATTTATATAAGTTCCCAAGAAATTCATTTTTATCTTTGGTATCTACCAATCAAGTTATGTGAACATTTTACCCAAGGATTTCATGGCCTGACTTTTCAATTTAGTTTTATTTGTTAGAAAGAGTCTTGCTGTGTTGCCCAGGATGGAGTGCTGTGGCACCATCATAGCTCACCACAGCCCCAAATTCCTGGGCTCAAGGGATCCTCTCACTTCAGGATCCTGAGTAGCTGGGACTGCCACCATGTCTGGCTAATTTTTAAAAATTTGTTTTATTTTTAAAGAGATGAGGTCTCCATATATTTTCCTGGCTAGTCTTGAACTCTTGGGCTCAAATGATTCTCCTGGGATTAAAGGTGTGCACCACCACTCCTGGCCTTCATGCTCTTGACTTTTAACATTTGCTAGCACTTTATAGACACAACCAGCGATTTTTTTTGCTGTTTACCTTGTGGTAAATGTTGTGCAGGAGCAACAGGAGTCATGTGGATTAACTCTTCCTCTCTCTCTCTTTTTCTCTCTTTCCCTCTCTTTCTTTCTCTCTCACTCTCACTCTCTTGCTCTCTCACTGTCTTACTCTTGCTCTCACTCTGTTTCCACATAGACACACAGATAGATAGTACTGCCATTCATGCCCAAGTTCCTTTTGTTTGTTGCCTTACAAGAGGGGAAATATGATTGCTGTCATATTTGAAGATAAACAAATCAAATAATACAATCTGTTTTATGTCCTTTGGTAAAAAGCAATATATTTAAGTTCAGAAGTGGACCTTCAAAAATTACTTCATACATTACCCTTCGTATTTCACCAGTAGTTTGTTATCTCAGTCTCCCTTTGTAAGTTTAGAAGTTTTAACTTTTTGGTCTTGCCCCTCTCTGATACATATCAGTATCATTTCCTTAAGCGACTGCAGTTTTAGAGGGTTCCTCAAGTAGCCATAGGTTTCTGATTGCTGAAAGACACTAGTAAATAAATAAATAGTATGGATTTAATGTCCCCCCCACCCTGGTGCCTAATCACAGATTACTCCTCTCCTCCTAACTTACTTGGCTGGTGGTGGAAATATAGACTATTGGCTAAAGAAAAGTCCAGTTGAAGGTTTATGAATCACTTTATGCAACTTTGTCAATACTGCCAGACAAAACAACTGAAGGGACATGTTTAATAGCCCCATGGGTCAGTAGTGTCAATTATCTCATTAAACAAATGATTTTCTTCTATGTGCCCCAAATCAATGTTTAGTTTTTATTCTCAGTTACATAGTAGGGAAAGAGAAATGTGCCATTGGAGTGTGTTTGCATACTACTAAATTGGCATTTGAGAGTATAAGGACATTTCTAATAAAAACAAATGAAAAATCTGGATTCTTAAGGATGAAGTTAATTCAGTTTTAAATTTCTTATATTAACATGGCCTTTTTTTTTTTTTGCTTAGCTTGGATTTGACTGAAGGGTGTTTGGTTTTTTAAGAATTCAACATGAGTGAGTCAACATAATGATTCATTTTGAACCCTATATTAGAGTCTCTAATAAAAATACCCACAAACTTTTATTGAGTGCCTGCTTGAAGTTAAAAAATAGAGCAGTTTATTGGTGGTGGTGGTGGGAGGAGGTTGTGTGTTATGGCAGCTTCCCCCATAGCTATATGCAAGAGAGGCAGAATTGTGAGTTTTTTGTTTTGTTTTGTTTTGTTTTGTTTTGTTGTGTTTTGTTTTTTTTGAGTTGGAGTCTCACTCTGTCGCCCAGACTGGAGTGCAGTGGCCGCTCCCGGCCACTGCAGCCTCTACCTGTTGGGCTCCGGCGATCCTTCCGCCTCAGCCTTCCAAGTAGCTGGAACTACAGGCGCGCGCTACCACCCGGCTAATTTTTCGATTTATTGTAGAGATGAGGTCTCGCCAAGTTGCCTAGGCAGGTCTCGAACTCGCGCGCTCAGGCAGTTCACTCACCTCAGCCTCCCAAGGCGGAGATTTTTTTTAAAGCCTTGCCCATGGCTCCTGTCTTCCAGTGTTTTTTCTTGGATATCTGGATGTTTGGTCACCTGGTGTGCCCAAGCTCTGGGTTGCGTCAATTCGCGCACCCGCCCCCAATCATCAAAACTTACTTGTGGTATGTCCTGTCTTACCACATGCATTCCCCATTATCCAAAATGGTGGTCAGCTACTCTGATCAAGAGTGTGTACACATGTCTTCCTACACTTATTTTGTATTATATGAGGGAACCCACCAAAAACCTGTTGAAGAATAGGCCCCTTGTAGTGCAGACTTCTCCCGCTAGGTAAGTGTTCTAGGAACCGAACAGCATCTGTGCAATAGCTAACGTTGTGAGAGGCTGAATTGGGCTTCAGTGGATTTTTTTTTTTAAAGATTCTTTCAACGCATTTCCCCATTTCATGATGGGTGATTTACACGTGCACTTGCCCACGTTGTGCTGAGTGTTCAGCCGTTTTTGACCCAAAATGGCATCACTCCTGATGCCCTACACACCTTATTCACCCCACCTCTCCCCAAGCAACATTTTTTGTTTGTTTATTTCCCGGGATGAAAAAAGTCCTCAAAGGAAGATTGTTTTGCCGATGTAGAAGAGGTGAAATAAAAAAATGGCAGACGCACTAAAAGGCATAAAAATCGATGAGTTTCAAAACTGTGTTGAACAGTGGAAAAAGCATCTTGATAGGTGTATTGCTTCAAATGGAGAGTACTTTGAAGGTGCCTGAAGTTTAAACACGTAAGAATAAAAACATAATTAGAAAATACACAATTTTTTATAAATAAATTCTGGGGTTTTTTTTGTTCCCCTCTCGTATGTACTTTTCTTTTCTTTTTTTTTTGAGTTGGAGTCTCACTCTGTCACCCAGACTGGAGTGCAGTGGCCGCTCCCGGCCACCGCAGCCTCGACCTGCTGGGTTCCAGCGATCCTTTCGCCTCAGCCTTGCGAGTAGCCGGAATTACAGGCGCGCGCTACCCACGCCCGGCTGATTTTTTTGTTTATCGTAGAAATGAGGTCTCGCCAAGTTGCCCAGATGGGTCTCGAACCCGCGGGCTCAGGCAATCCACTCACCTCAGTCTCCCAAAGCGTGGGATTACAGACCGAGCCACCGAGCCCGGCTTCGTATGTCCTTTTCATGCTTGGGGAGCAAAATGTAAACCCAAGGGAGCGATGTCAACATAAGAATTTCATGTGTTGTGGAAGAAGTATAGGCTGGTGATTCCACATGGCTTTCTGACATCATACTGTGTGCATGACTGCTTTCACTGACATAGAGCTCAATCTATATATGACAAGCTCAATCTATATATGACAAAAACATGTTTGTCTTGCTTGATTTTGATTACAAAAATTAAGGTCACAAATGTGAAACTGAAAACATAAAAATGTTAAATCTATGACATATTTATTTCATTCTTTTATTGGCAGTTCTAATATGAATGAGATGGTGTTACAAGTTAAAATGCATGTGTGATAAGATTGTGCTTTACAATTGGACCCTCAGTTTTGTAGAATAAACCCTTTGTGATCATTTAAAAATCTGGAATGGTACAGTGTTTCTACATGTTCTCAGACTTGAACATTTATTCATTTATAAATCCAGACATATTCCTTGAATTCCTATTGTGTTGCGGGCTCCGAGTTAATATAAGGAGCATGAAAACGTAAGAAGAGAAAAAACAAACTGATCACTTGGGGCTTAGGAATGGTTAACTTGTCATTGTTACTAATCTTACTTAATTACATATTATCGAAATGAAAGAAGGGAAAAAACAAGCATACACATACAAACAACAACAAAACAAGTCAGCAAAAATTGAACTTAGAGTACATCAACTTTCCACACTCCAAATCCTAAGCTGGGCCTCTTGCCAGTGGCCACCTTTGCTGCCCTGCGTCCTCATTTAGCAGTACTGCTTATGCACCTTTAAAAAAGGGTTTTCTCAGTGTAGTTATCCTATCACTCACCAACCCTGCAAGGCAGACAGCAAATTTGCATTTAACCACACTTTGGAAAGCCCTTCCATTTTTAAAGTATCAAGTCAATGATTTCGTGTTATTAGTGAGAGAGCATGGAGTGCCTCTTAACTGCAATGAGGTGCTAACCCTGTTTTAATTATGTTCTTCATTTAGAGGATGGCTTCATTTATTTTATTTATTTTTAATTTATTTATATTTTTTCTTCTTTTCGCTTTATTTTTTTGAATTATTTATTTATTATTTTGGATTCAGGGGTGCACATATGTATTTATTACATGCACATATTGTATAGTGGTGGGGCTTTCATCTCAGGTGACCCACTCACCAGATAGCGAACATTGTGTACTATAAGTAGTTTTTGAGCCCTAATCCACTCCTGCCTCCCCCCTTATTGGTGTCCCCAGTGCTTATTATTTCTTTATGGCCATTTAGCTCCTACACATGAGTGAGAACATGTGCTGTTTGCTTTTTTGATTCTGAGTCAGTTTATTTAGGATGATGATCTCCAGCTCCATTCATGTTGCTGCACAGGACATGATTTCATTATTTTTTATGGTTGCGTAGTATTCCATGGTGTATATATAACACATTTCAATCAACTGATTGGTTGATGGGCATTTAGGTTGATTCCACATCTTTGCAATTGTGAATCATGCTGCGATGAACATGTTGGTGCAGGTGTCTTTTTAATATAACAAAATCTGTTATTTAGGGCAGATACCTAGCAGTGGGATTGCTGGATCAAATGATATTTCTACTTTTAGTTCTTTGAGTAATCTCTATACTACTTTCCATAGAGGTTGTACTAATTTACACTCCCACCAACAATATATAAGTGTTCCATTTTCTCTGCATCCATGCCAACACCTATTGCTTTTTGATTTTTTGATAATAGGTGTAAGGTGGTATCTCATTGTGGTTTTGATCTGCATTTTCCTGATTATGAGTGATGCTGAGCATTTTTTTCATATGTTTGTTGGTCATTTGTATATCTTCTTTTGAGAGATGTCTATTCTTGTTGTTTCCCCACTTTTTAAATGGGGTTACTTGCTTTTTCTTGACAATTTGCTTGAGTTCTTTGTAGGTTCTGGATATTAGTCCCATGTTAGAAAAATAGTTTGCAATTATCTTCTCTCATTCTGCAGGTTGCCTGTTTTTTCTTGTTGATTATTTCTTTTGCTGTGCAGAAGAGTTTTAGTTTAAGTCCCACTTATTTTTCTTTTAGTTGCATTTGCTTTTGGTGTTAACCATGAATTCCTTGTCTAAGCCAATGTCCATAAGAGTTTTGCCTAGGTTTCCTTCTAGGACTTTTATGGTTTCAGGTCTGACATTTAAGTCTTGAATTCATCTTGAGTTAATTTTTTGTATATGGGGAGAGATATGACTCAAGTTTCATTTTTCTGCATGCAGCTATCTAATTTTCCCAGCTCTATTTGTTTAATAGGGTGTCCTTTCTCAAGTGTATGTTTTTGTCTGCTTTGTCAAAGATTGATTGGTTGTAGGTATTTGGGTTTATTTCTGAATTTTGTGTTCTGTTCCATTAGTCCATGTGTTTGCTCTTGTACCAGTACCATGCTGTTTTGGTTACTACAGACTTGTAGTATAATTTGAACTCAGGTAATGTGCTGCTTCCAGCTTTGTTCTTGTTGCTTAGGATTGCTTTGGTTATTCTGGCTCCTTTTGGTTCCATATTAATATTAGGATTGCTTTTTCTAACTCTGTGAAAAATGATGTTGGTAGTCTGATAGGGATAGCATTGAATTTGTAGATTACTCTTTGGGAAATATGGCTATTTTAATAATGTTAATTCTTCTAATCCAAGAGCATGGAATGCTTCTCCATTTGTGCCTTCTGCAATTTCTTTCATCAGAGTTTTGTAGTTCTTCTTGTAGAGATTTTTTACCACCTTGGTTAAAGATATTCCTAAGTATTTTATCTTTTTGGCTGCTGTTATAAATGGAATTGAGTTCTTGATTTTAGTCTCAGCTGGTCACTTTGGTATATAGCAGTGCTAGTGATTTGTGTGTGTTGATTTTGTATCCTGAAACTTTACTGAATTCTTTTATCAAGTCCAGGAGACTTTTAGAGGAGTCTTTAGGATTCTCTAGGTACAAGATCCTATTATCAGCATACAGAGATGGATTGATTTCTTCTTTTCTAATTTGGATACTCTCTATTTCTTTTTCTTGCCTGATTGCTCTGGCTAGGACCTCCAATACTATGTTGAATGGTAGTGGTGAAAATGGGCTTTCTTGACTTGTTCTAGTTCTGATAGGGAATGTGTTCAACTTTTCTCCATTGAGAATGACATTGGCTGTTAGTTTATTGTGTACAGCTTTTATTATTTTGAAGACTGTTCTCTCTATGCCTATTTTGCTGAGGGTTTTTATCATGAAGGGGTGCTGGATTTTATCAAATGCTTTTTCTGTGTCTATTGAAATGATCATATGATTTTCGTTTTTAATTCTGCTTATGTAGTGGGTCACATTTATTGACTTGCATATGTTGAACCACCCTTGCATTCCTGGGATGAAACCCATTTGGTTGTGATATATATATATACATTAATGTGCTGTTGAATTCAGTTTGCTAGTATTTTGTTGAGGATTTTGGCATCTGTGTTCATAAGGGTTGTTGGTCTGTGGTTTTCTTTTTTCATTGTGTCTTTTCCTGATTTTGGTCAGATTGATACTGGTCTCATAGACTGAGTTAGGGAGGATTCACTCCTCTTTAATCTTGTAGAATACTTCAGTAAAATTGGTACCAGTTTTTCTTTCAAGGTCTGGTAGAATTCAACTGTGAGTTCATTAGGTCCTGGATTTTTTTGTTGAAAGAATTCTAATTACTGTTTCAATCCTGTTACTCATTGTTAGTCTGTCCAGGTTTCTATTTCTTTCTGATTTAAGGTTGGAGTGCTGTATGTTTCCAAGAATTTATCCATTTCCTCTAGATTGTCTAGTTTGTTTGCATAGAGGTGTTCATAATAGCTTGGGTGATCTTTTACATTTCCATTATATCAGTTGCAATGTCTCCTTTTTCATTTCTGATTGAGCTACTTTGAGTCTTCTTTTTTCATTTCTTAATTAATCTAGTTAGTGGTCTCTCAATTTTGTTTATCTTTTCAAAGAACCAACTTTTTGTTTCATTGATCCTTTGTATTTTTTAAAATTTCAGTTTCATTTAGTTCTGCTCTGGTCTTTTTTATTTCTTTTCTTCTGATAGCTTTGGGTTTGGTTTGTTCATGTTTTTCTAATTCCTTGAGGTGTGATGGTAGGTAGTAGTTATGCAATCTTTCAGTCTTATTAATGTAGGCCTTAAGTGCTATAAATTTTCCTCTGAGCACGTTTTTGGCTGTATCGTAGAGTTTTTGATAACATGTTTCATTGTTGTTATTGTTTCAAGGAATTTTAAAATTTTCATCTTGATTTCATTATCGACTCAAAGGTCATTCAGGAGAAAATTGTTTAATTTCCGTATCTTTGTTTGGTTTCATAAGTTCTTCTTGGAGTTAATTTCTAGCTTTATTCCACTGTGATCTGTGATGGTGCTTGATATGATTTTGATTTTTTGAATTTATTGAGACTTGATTTGTGGTCTATCATATGATCTATGCTGGAGAATGTTTCATGTGCTGATGAGAAAAATGTATATTTTGTAGTTTGGGGATGAACTGTTCTGTAGATGTCTGTTCCATTTCTTCTAGAGTCCTATTTCACTCCAATGTTTCTTTGTTTACTTTCTGCCTTGATGATCTGTCTCTATTGCTGTCAGAAAAGTGTTAAAATCTCTCATCTTTATTGTATTGCTGTCTATCTCTTTTTTTTTTAGGTCTAGTAGAATTTGCTTTATAAAGCTGGGTGCTGTGGTGTTAGGTGCATATATATTTAACATTGTTATGTCATCTTATTGGACTGATCCCTTTATCATTATGTAATAGCCATCTTTGTCTTTTTTGAAAAAACTTTTTTGTTCATTTAAATTTCATTTTATCTGATATGAGAATGACTGCACCTGTTCATTTTTGGAATCCATTTCCATGAAGTATTTTCCCCTATCTTTTTACCTTGAGTCTTAACTTTGTAAGTTAAGTGGGGTCTCTAGAAGGCAACAGATATTTGGGTTTTGTGGGTTTTTTAATTCATTCTCTCAGTTTATGTCTTTTTAGTGGGGTATTGAGACCATTTACATTCAGAGTTTATAATTATATGTAAGGTACTATTATATTCATCATACTGATTGTTATCTGGTTGCTTTGCTTATTTATTTTCTCTGTTGTGTTGGTGATCCTTAAAGTCTGTGAACATTATAATTTCCAGCATTTTTTTCTGCTGTGTATTTTGGCCTTTTGTTTCAGTATTTAGGACTCCTTTTGATATTTCTCATAGATCTGGTCTAGTGGTGACAAATTCCCTCAGTGTTTGCTTGTCTGCAAAGGATTTCATTGTAAGTGGTGTTCCACTTCCTTCTGGCTTGCAGGGTTTCTTTTAAGAAGTCTGCTGTTAGTCTGATAGGTTTATCTTTTAAGTTATTTGGTGCTTTTGTCTCGCTTCTCTTAATATTCTTTCTTTCACATTAACATTGCATAGGATGATCATTGTATTCCTTGGGGATGATCTTTTTGCAATAAATCTTCGGGGGTTCTTTGAACTCCCTGTATCTGGATGTTTAGACTTCTGGCAAGACCAGGGGTGTTTTCCTCCATTGTTTCCTAAAATAGATTTTCCAAACCTACTGCTTTCTCTTCTTCTTCGGGAACACCTATGATTCTTAGGTTTGGACTTTCTACATAATCCCATTTTTTGTGGAGACTTTAGTCTGTTTTCTTGATTCTGGACTTTTTTAAAAAAAATTATTGTCTGATTGGGTTAATACAAAAACCATGTTTTCAAGTTCTGGGGTGCTGTCTTCTGCTTGCTCTAGTCCACTATTAAAACTTTCCACTGTATTTTGTACTTCCCCAAATGCTTCTTTGTTTTTCAGAATTCCAGCTTTTTTATTTTTAAGGTGTCTATATGTTTTGGAGAGTTTTTAATCCATGTGAATATTTTTTAAAATTTTTAAAAATTTCTTTATGTTGGTTTGCAGTTTTCTCCCGAAGTTCATTAAAATTTTATCATTAACTTTTTGAATTCTATCTGGAATTTCAGCAATTTCATTTTGGTTAGTGTTCATTTCTGAAGAATTGGTGTGGTCTTTTGGGGATGTTGAAGAATTGTTTTTTTCATATTGTTGTATCAGTTCCTTTGCATTTGGATAGATAATTTCTTCTATTTGAAGTTGGTAGGGGGCTGGAGTAAAAACCTTTGGGTTATATATGGCCTTGGTGTGGTGAGTTTCTCAATTGCCAGTTGTGGCAGCCCTATTCTGTGTACTTGCACTAGCTCACATTGTCCTGAGTGGCCAGAGTGACTTGGAAAGTGATGCTAGCTGGCATTTGGCATCAGGTTTTGTATTCTAAAGCCAAGGTATTGTATTTGTTGTGATTGGTTGTACTATTGACTTCTAGATAGGTGGCACTTTTGTGAGAAAGCCATCTGCAATGGTGGCTGTAGAGTTTCTCTTTGGCAAGTGTTGCTCAAAGCAAGTGCCCAACCAACCTAGGCCAAGTGCAGGGTTCTGAGGATTTCCCAAGTTCTCTCTCTATTTTGAGCCTTCAGGGGTATTGCAGGGGGAAAGAGATGAGGCACCCCCAAGTGTGCATTCTTAGCTGCCCCAGTGGGGATTAGAAGGGAGTCTCAGACCACTGGGGTAATGCTGTTGTGCAGAAAGCAGGCTCAGAATAGTTCACCAGGGGATTGAGAGGTTGCTATGGCAACACATCTCTCCTGCCTGGCTCTGCCTTGGCCTCAGGCAATCTGTGACCTGAATATCAACGTGCAGCAGGCTTTAGGGCCTCAGGTGCTCTCAGTCAACCCACCCAGCCAGGAACTGTCTGAAGTCATGGAGTTTGCCCTTGGTGTCTTCTCCCTCCCAGTTGACTGGAAAGCAACTGCTCCACCCTACAAGAGTTGAGTTCCAGGAAAATGGCAGCTGACTCTGCTAGACTTTTTTCCTGCACCACTCCACAGCAGAGCATGGCTGTGGGGAAGGCAGTTTTCCTTGAAGGGTTGGGGACTCACAAGACCCAGGGAGACTTTGAGTTTAGGGGGGCCTTTGCAGGACAAGCACAGAACTCCTGAATTCTCATCACTCACCATCCCCACTGTGTCTGGAGGCTATGGTAGACTGGGTGGTGCAGAGAGATTTCAGCCATTTCCAGCCCAGGTCAGTGGATTTTTTTCTTCTTTGTTTTGAGTTGTTGTTATCACACCTTTGGAGACTCATGGGGCATGCTGCTGGATCTGTTACTCTTTGGGTGCTGAGGAGAAACTCACTCTAGCTGCCTCATGGTGGTCATCTTAATCTGGAATCCCAGATTCTGTCGTTTTAATTTGCAACATTTTGAAGGTTTACAGCTTGATGGATGTTTGCAAAATATAAGTCCCTTGTTTTCTGTGTAATGTTGAATATAAGGTAAGTCTCCAAGGAATCCAAGTTTTTACATGAGTGAAACTTGTTTTTTTCTCTGATTAAAATTAAAATCAAACACCATAAAAATATAAATTCCAACTAAATATATCATCCCATTTAAAATAAAATTAAGCTAAGAATTTAAAAAAATATTACTCATTTACAACATTTTCACCATCTTATTGTGTTACTAATAGTTTTATTTTGTTTATTTATTCATTTTCTTTGTGCTAATAATGCTATTTCAATATTCATTCTTTATGGTAAGTTTAGAACTATCATAGATATGAATAGAGCTATGTACCGGAGCAAATTGTTTCACTGCAACTCACAAGCAACAAACAATATTAATAGTCATCTTTATTGTTTTAATGTTGGTCTATGTTATTAATGGTAACTGTATGACATTAGTCATAACTTCATGCCCCTTGGATTGTAAACTGTTTTATTTTGTCAACTAATTATTTTTGTTTGTATTTTTGACAATTCATGTGATTTCAAGTGAATGACCACTTTTCAATTTTGCTATAATCCCCAGCAATCACTTTTATGTATAGCCTATTCATTTTGTTTATTTATTTTTAAATTATTTATTTTTAAAAATGTGGGGTACAATTTAGGGTTGGGTATACACATGTTCATTACACAGGTACCCTTGTTGATGAGAGGTATGCCCCCTCCCTCCCCAGCAGATTCCCACTACTGCCAATCCCGCCTCAGCCCAGCAGTTTTCCACTACTGCCAATCCCTTCCTTATAGTATTGTGATAGTTGTTCAAGGTCTGCTTATGGGTGAGAACATGTGATACTCTGTTCTTTGTTTCTGTGGTAGATTACTCAGTATTATAGACTCTAAGTCCATCCAAGTTGCTGTGAAGTTCATAATTTTGTCCTTCCTTATTAGCCTATTCATCTTAAATGTCTTTATCTGGCTGGCATTTGTCTGATTGACTATCTAAGTGCTCATAAGAAAAGGGATATATAGATAGTTTCCTTGCTGTCTCATATATCAGGATATTCCATGAGTTGGAGGAAGATGGCGGCCGAGCCAGTCAGACTATGCGAGTCCCAGTGTGAGTGTACGGGTGTACGGAAAATTCTGTGTACGTGTCAGGGAGTAAGTGGGCATGTAAGTGACTGACTGAGTGAGGGCTCAGGAGCTAGTGGCCAGGGCTTTCCTAGTGAAGTGACTGGTACTGCAGGTGCTTGGCTTGGACCCCAGCACATCCCAAGATGAGGAAGCCAAGTGTCAATTTTTTCCTTTCTTTTCTTTTTAATTAACAAAACTCTTTCTGAGAAGAAGTTGCTAGGAGTGACTAAGTGGGGGTGACTCGTGAGTAAGTGGCCAGGGCTCTCCTGGTGTAACGGCTGGTGCTGCAGCTGCTCAGCCTGGCCCCTAATGCTTCCCAGGATGCAGAAGCTGAGAGCCATTTTTTTTAACTGACAAAAGTCTTTCTGGGAAGAAGTTATGGGGAGAGACTACTGGCTCCAGACATTGCCTCACCACTGCAGTACCTGGCCAGACACTGGAAGCAAGGACTATAGAGAAAGCCCAGAGGTAGAGCCCCACTGAGAAGATGAAAGAGGCACCCTGCCATCATCTTGAAAATGGGGCAAGAAAGTGCTCGGGCTTGCTCATCATGGAACAACAGACCTGATCTCTGTGACTGGTGGATAAACTACTCAGGGGTTGATAGTGACACAGAGGGGATATCCTGAAAGCACAAACTCTGGAAGGACAGGATGAGTGCTGAGTCTCAGCCCCCCATTCCCTACCCTGATTCAGTTGCAGGACAAAAGATGTGACTGGAAAAGGATGAGAAAGACCTCCGAAGAGATCAGTGGTGAGTCCAGGGATGATCCAACCCCCTCCTCCCCAGCAATCCTCTGAACATCAGACCTACATGGCTGGGGCATGCATGAGAGGGACAAACCCAGGTGGAACCTGGATGTCAGCCACAATGGGAGGATTCCACTTTCGGATAGTCCTGGCAGAAGCACCCCCCAACAGTATCTGGGGAAGAGACAGTCCTGTGCCTCCCCATCAGAGGGGAATCCCCCTGGCCATATGAGAGTGGGAGGGGAGGACTGAAGTCCCATCCACCCACCACTGCTCCCTCCTCCTTCCTTAGTCCAGACATGGGGAGAAAGTGAATGAGGTCAAGCTCTGCAGGAGACAGCAGAAGGCAGCTGAGAGGAACAATTATGGAACCTGCCACAAGAGGGAAGTTTTTTTTTAAATTTCAATTTTTTTTTGCCTGTTTGTTTGTTAGCTTTTCTAATTTTTAAAAATATTTTTCCTTTGTGCATTAATATGTATGTGAGGGTTCAATCTGCATCCTCTCCCTTTTTTTCCTATTTCTTCTTTTGGATTTTTGTTTTCTATTTATGTTTGCATGTGAATAATTGAGTGTTTATCTTTCAGGCTTTTTTGTTGGTTTGTTTTTGCTCTTTTTTATTCTCTTCTAATAAGTTTAGTGTGTGTGCATGAATATATATGTGATGGTTCAATTTGAATTCTTATTTTTTTCTTTTTTTCCATCTTTCTCTTTTTTTCTCCATTCATTTTGTGCTGGGCATGTGTGTGTGTGTGTGTGTGTGTGTGTGTGTGTGTGTGTGTGTGTGTTTGGTTTTTCCTGTTTTTTTGTTTTGTTTTGCTTTGTTGTTATTCCAGTTTGTTTTGGGATGTGTGTGTGTGTGTGTGTGTGTGTGTGTGTGTGTGTGTGTGTGTGTTCAATTGTTTTTTGCTGTGGTTTCTGCTTTCATTGTTCTGTACTTTTTTTGTTATTTATTTATTTCAAATTTTTGTCTATCTTATTTCATTCTACTTTTCTTTGTTCTCCTCATTGCTATTACTGTATCTTGGACTCAGGGGTACACACGTGTATCCATTGTATCATCATATAGAGTGGTGGTGGGGAGTGGGTCTCAGGGAATCCATACCACAATCAGTGAACATTGTGATTTACAAGTAGTTTTGGAATCCTTGCTCCCCATCCCCTACCTCTACAAGAGACAGCAGAGTTTCCCACCTATAGTCCTGTTTCAGAATAGAACAAATACGGAATCCAGATCAGGGAAGAATAGAGGGCTGACCAAACATCAGAAGTGAAAGCCTCTCCCACTGCCACTGAATTATGGTACTAAAGAGAAAAGAGCGATCTGTCACAAATAAGGGACAACCAATGAAAAACAACAGGTAATTTCCAGTGTAACAAAGAGCACCTGAAAAATCAGACCTCAGAGCCCAAGCAATGGAAGTCACCAACAACTGACCCCAGAATATGACAGGGATTAGTGAATGAATGGAATGAGTGAATAAGACTCAAAAGACAAGATGCAACACTGAAAAAATTTGTAACAGAGATTTTGCCCATAAAAAATTTCATCCAGAATATAAATAACAAGATGCCAAGCATGGAAAGTAGAATTAATCTAGCAGAAGAAAGAATCTCAGAACTTGACCAGAACATGAAATTAACCCTATCTGTAAAAAGCATAGAAAGAAAACTCAAAAATAAAGAACAAAGCCTACAGAGGGATGTGTGATTATATCAAGAGGCCAAACTTATGCCTGATTGGTATCCCAGAAGCAGAAAGGGAAATGGAGAACAACTTGGAGCCAGTATTCCAGGAGGTTATCTAAGAAAACTTTCCCCAACTCACCAGAGATGTGACTAGCCAAACACAAGAGATATAGAGAATCCTCACAAGACATCAAACGAGAAGACCAACCCCTAGACACATAGTAATTTGCCTATACAATGTAGGCACAAAGGAAAAATTACTAAAGGCAGCAAGAGAGAAAGGCCAGATTACATACTGGGGAAAACCAATCAGAATAGCATCAGACCTACTGGCAGAAACACTACAAGCAAGAAGGGACTGGAGTTCAATATTCAAAGTCCTCAAAGATAGCTAATTCCAGTCAAGAATTTCCTACCCAGCCAAGCTCAGCTTCATCAGTGGTGGAGAATTAAAATCCTTCCCAGACATCCAAATCCTAAGAGATCATGCAGCTTCCAGACTAGCTATACAGGAGATGCTTAAAAAGGTATTAAGCACAGAAGAAAGAAAAGAAAAGAATGACCACACATTTCCCAAGAAAACAGCAGAGCACATAATTAACAGAAGATACATTGCAACAGCAAACTCTCACACACATATATCAATCCTAAAGCAAAAAGAAAACAAGTAAACAGAGAAAAGACTTTATAAGAACCTCCATGATGGGATAAACAATCACATTTCAATAATTAGCCTGAATGTGAATGGATTAAATGCGCCACTGAAAAGACACAGAATGGCAAACTGGATAAGAAACCATGACTCAATTATTTGCTGCATCCAGGAAACTCATCTCACCACAAGGTGAGATTCAAAGTTAGAGGATGGAGGATGAGTTTCTAGGCAAATGGGTCACAAAAGAACATGCGAGTCATGATCTTAATATCAGACAAAACAACCTTTAAGGTATCAAACATTTAAGAAGATATGAAAGGACACTACATAATGATAAAAGGTTCAATACATCAACAAGAAATATCCATCCTAAACATACATGTCCTCAACACCAGAGCACCAGCATTTATAAAGCAACTATACTAAGTAAACTAAGAACAGACATTGACTCTAACACTATTATAGCTGGGGACTTGAATATCCCACTAACAGTCCTAGATAGATCATCGAGGCAAGAAATCAACAAGGAGATCTGGAACCTAAACTTGATGTTCAACCAAATGGACTTAATAGATACCTACAGAATATTTGCCCAACAACCCCAGAATATACATTCTACTCACCATCACATAGAATGTACTCAAGATTGATCACATCCTCGGCCATAAATCAGGCATAAACAAATTCCATAAGGTTGAAATATTGCCATGCACCTTCTCAGACCACAGTGGAATAAAAATATCAATGCCAACAAAATTTCCCCAAAGCCCAAAGACACGGAAACTAAACAGCATGATGCTGAATGACTACTGGGTCAACACTGAAATCAAAACAGAAATTAAAAGATTCCTATAAACAAGTGAAAATGAAGAAATATCTTACCAAAACCTCTGGGATGCCATGAAAACAGTTCTAAAAGAGGAATTTATATATTTATGGACACACATCAAGAAAATGAAAAGATCACAAGTTAACACCTAACAAATCACCTAGGGGAGCTAGAAAGACAAGACTACCACAACGCTAACTTTAGCAGAAGCATCCAGATCATTAAAGTAAGAGTCCAAATATAGGACATAGAAGACAAAAATATCATAGAAAACATCAACAAAACAAAAAACTAGTTTTCAAGAAGGAGATCCCAGGGGAGTAGGAGAAAATCCAGGAGTATGGGATACTCTGGAAGCCAATGAATAGAAAAAACAAAGCTGACTCTTTGAAAGAATTGACAAGATTGTTAGACCCCTAGCCAGGATGACCAAGAAAAAGAAAGAAAAAGCCCAAATAAACACAAATCAGAAATAAAAAAGATCAAATCATAACTGACTCAGAAGAAATACAAGAGACTGTCAGAGCTTACTATGCATACCTGTATGGAAACAAACTCGATAACCTAAATGAAATGGAGGACTTTCTGATATTACACATCCTCCCAAGGTTGAAACAAGAAGACATGAAGACACTCAATAGTTCAATAACAACCCAGGAAATTGACTCTGTCATAAGAAAATTACCTAAAAAAAAAAAAGCCCTGCACTGGATGGTTTTCCATCAGAATTCTACAAAACATATAGGGAGGAGCTAATACCAATGCTATTGAAAGTATTCCAGGCAATTGAGAAAGATAGAATTCTCCCCAAATCATTTTAGGAAGTTACATCACACTGATACCCAAACCAGATAAAGATCCAACATAAACACGGAACTACAGCCCAATATCCCTTATGAACATGATGAAAAAATCCTCAACAAGATTCTGGCAAATTGGTTCCAACAATGCATCTCAAAAATCATACACCATGACCAAGTAGGCTTCATCCCAGAATGCAGGGCTGGTTCAGCATACACAAGACCATAAATGTAATTAAATACATCAACAGATGCAAAAACAAGAACCATGTGATTATATCATTAGATGCAGAAAAAGCTTTTGATAAAATCCAGCATTGCTTCTTGATTAAAACCCTCAAACACCTAGGTATAGAAGGAACATACCTTAAAATAGTAATCGTCATCCATGGTAAACCCACAGCTAACATACTGGTAAAGACAGAAACTGGAAACATTTATCCTGAAAACTGGAACAAGATAAGGCTGCTCACTCTCAACCCTCTTGTTTAACATAGTGTCAGAAGTCCTAGCTAGAGCAATTAGACAAGAGCAGGAAATCAGGGGTATCCAAATAGGAAAAGGGGAAGTTAAGTTATTCCTCTTTGCTGATGATTTGTTTCTATACCTTGAAAATCCAAGAAAATCTATCAAAAACCTGCTTGCACTGATAAAGGACTTTGGGAAAGTCTCAGGGTACAAAGTAAATGTGCAAAAGACAATCGCATTCTTACATACCAACAACAAGCAGGTGGAGAACCAAATAAAAAGCACAATCCCATTCACAATGCCACACAAAAAAATGAAATACCTTGGCATCTTCCTAACCAGATAAGTGAAAAACTTTTAAAAATTCAAAGAAATGCAAAGAAATTCAAAGAAATCCAAAAAGACATAACCAAATGGAAAAATATTCCATGCTCATGGATATTAAGAATCAACATAGTTAAAATTTCCATACTACCAAAGGCAATCTACAGATTCAACGCAATACCCATTAAATTACTAACATCATTCTTCTCAGACTAGAATTGACAATACAGAAATTCATATGGAAACATTAACAACCACAAATAGTCAAAACAATCCTTAACAAAAGAAATAAAGCAGGAAGAATCACACTTCTAGACTTCAAACTTTGCTATAAGGCTATAATAATCAAAATAGCCTGGTATTGGTACAAGAATAGGCATACGGACCAGTGGAACAGGTTAGAGATTCCAGAAGCAAAACCTCAATTTCTCAACCACCTTATCTTTGACAAAGCCTCCATCAACAACCACTGGAGAGAGGAGAATCTATCCAGTCAGTGGTGCTGGGAAAACTGGCTGATCATATGCAAAAGATTGAAACAAGACCCCTTACCTATCATCATACATAAAAATTAACTCTAAATGGATCAAAGACCTAAATGTAAAACCTCAAACTATAAGAATCTTAGAAAATGCAGGAGACATCCTTATGAAAATTGGAACTGGCAGCCAATTTCTGATGAAAACCCCAAGTGCCCATGCCATAAAAGATAATATAGAAAAGTGGGATCTCATCAAACTGACAAGCTTCTGCAAAGCAAAAGGAACCATTAGGAGAGTAGGGAGACAGCCCACAGAGTGGTAAAAAGTATTTGCCAACTGTACATCTGACAAAGACCTAACATCTAACATCTATAAGGAACTCAAACGTGCAAAGAAAAAAAAAACAAATAGCCCATTAAAAAGTGGGCAAAAGAAATGAATAGACACTTCTCAAAATAAGATACATGGGCAGCCAACAGACACATGAAAAAGTGCTCTGCCTCACTAATCATCAGAGAAATGCAAATTAGAACCACATTGAGATACCACCTAACCCTAGTAAGAATGACCATCATTAATAAGACAAACTACAATCAGGCTCAGAGGCTCAGCCTGTAATCCCGCACCTTTGGGAGGCTGAGGTGAGTGGATTACCTGAGCCTGCGGTTCGAGACCCGCCTGGGCAGAGAGACCTCATCTCTACAATAAATCAAAAAATCAGTCGGGCGTGGTAGCGCATGACTGTAATTCCAGCTACTTGGAAGGCTGAGGCGGAAGGATTGCCGGAGCCCAGCAGGTCAAGGCTGTGGTGGCCGGGAGCAGCCACTGCACTCCAGTCTGGGCGGACCGAGTGAGATTCCAACTCAAAAAAACCCAAAACAAAACAAAAAAACCAATCATCTCTACAATAAATAAAAAAATCAGCCGGGCGTGGTAGCGCGTGCCTGTAATTCCGGCTACTCGGAAGGCTGAGGCGGAAGGCTCGCCGGAGCCCAGCAGGTTGAGGCTGCGGTGGCCAGGAGCGGCCACTGGGCGACAGAGTGATCCTCTAACTCAAATAAATAAATAAATAAATAAATAAAATAAGACAAACTACAACAGATGCTGGCAAAAAGGAGAAAAAGGAACACTTCTACACTGCTGGTGGGAATGCAAACTCGTGCAATCTCTTTGAAAAACAGTGTGGAAATTTCCGAAAGAACTAGAAATTGACTTTCTATGTGACCTAGCAATTCCCCTATTGGGAATATACCCAGAGGAACTAAAATCATTCTACAAAAAAGATACCTGCACACGCATGTTTATTGTAGTACTATTCACAATAGCAAAAACATGGAACCAACAGTACTGCCCATCGAAACTGGACGGGATTTAAAAAATGGTACATATGCACAATGGAATAGCCATAAAGGACAAACAAATGGACTTTGTAGCAACTTGGATGGATTTAGGGTCTATCATACTCAGTGATCTATCACAGAAGCAAAGAACAGAGTACCATATGTTCTCACTCATAAGCGGACCTTGAACAATTTTCATAATACTATAAGGAAGGAATTGACAGTAATGGGAAACTGCCAGGGGAGGGTGGGTGAATTGACTGTTGAGGAAAACTGCCAGGAGGGAGGGGGGCACACCCTCATCATCAAGGGTACCTGCATAAGAACATTTGTGTACCTAATCCTGAATTGTATCCCACATCTTTAATTAAAAATTAAAAAAAAGAAAAGGAATACATAGTAAAAACTAAAAGAGGCAAAGGTAAACATTGTGTGTAGATATAGTTTATGGAATGACTCATTTCACAGTAGTAACAACTGGGAAGAATAGAAGTGGTCATTGATTCTTTGTGAAAAGTGCTGGGTCTTTGCAACTGATATTAGGAAAAGTGATTGACAAAACTGAACATCTTTGATTGTGTGAGGCCAGACGCTTAGCATCAAAGTTGAAAGTTTGTTAGATTAATGTTCATTTGGAGGACAGCTAGGAGTTTTTTGAGAAATTAAAATCCAACCATGA
The DNA here is from genome assembly GCA_027257055.1 of Cephalopachus bancanus. Taxonomy (NCBI): domain Eukaryota; kingdom Metazoa; phylum Chordata; class Mammalia; order Primates; family Tarsiidae; genus Cephalopachus; species Cephalopachus bancanus. Next base: position 1,709,123 of record JAPVLO010000234.1, read on the forward strand.
TGAAAGTGAGGTTGATGAGACTATGGCTGCAAGTTACAGCTGATTCTATAGGTTAAGGCCTGTTTGGATCTGCACAACATGAACATGAAGAGAAAGACTGCAAGTGCTGATAATGTAATTTCTTGGAAAATGAACAGTCTACCTAACAAGGATGAAATCAATTCATTTTGGGGAAAAGATGCCACTAGAATGTATATAATTATGTGGCAAACAGTATGCGTGAAAGTAAAGCTTTGAAGGACCAACTCAAACTTTCATCAGGTAAAAATGCATCCTGGGATGGCAAGCTTAGTCCTCCTTTATTTCAAACAGCTTTTTAGGTTGGGATTATTTATTAGTTATCACTGTTTATGTGTAGGGATATCGAAGATATATCCATTGCCATAGCCCTGGTGATATCATAAATAAAGATCAACATGAACATCTATGACTTAAATTCTAATAATGTTGCACTGATGTTTTTAGTGTGTCTTAACAATTTATTTTTTATTTTTTATTTTTTTGAGTCGGAGTCTCACTCTGTCGCTCAGACTGGAGTGCAGTGGCCGCTCCCGGCCACTGCAGCCTCGACCTGCTGGGCTCCGGCAATCCTTCCGCCTCAGCCTTCCAAGTAGCCGGAATTACAGGCAAGCGCTACCACGCCCGGCTGATTTTTTGATTTATTGTAGAGATGAGGTCTTGCTGCCCAGGCAGGTCTCGAACCCGCGGGCTCAGGCAATCCACTCAACTCAGCTTCCCAAAGGCGTGGGATTACAGGCTGAGTCACCGAGCCCAGCTAACAATTTATTTTTAATTAAAAAAATTGTGGTTAAATATACATGACATAAAATTTACCATTTTAACCATGTGTAGGTGCATGGCTCTGTGTCATGAATTGCATTCACATTGTTATACAGTCATCATCACCATTCATCTCTAGAACTTTTTCATCTTCTTCAACTGAAACTCTGTATCCATATGTACTAACTCTGTTTTCTTCATTTCTCCAACCCCTGGCAACCATCATTCCATTTCCTGTCTCTATGAATTTGATTACTCTAAGTGCCTAATATAAATGGAATAGTACAATGTTTGTTCTTTTATGAGTGGCTTATTTCACTTAGCATGATATTTTCAAGGTTCATTCATGTATCAGAATTTTCTTCCTTTAAGGCTGAATAATATTCAATTGTATGTATATGCCTCTTTTTGCTTATTCATTTATCTGTTGATGAATACTTGGGTTATTTCCATCTTTTGGTTACTGTGAATAATGATGCTATGAACATGGGTGTACAGATACCCGTACAAATCTCTGCTTCAATTCTTTTGGTGCACTCCCAGAAGTGGAATTGCTGGGTCATATGGTACTTACATTTTTAATTTTTAAGGAGCAGCCATATCATTTTTCCATAGTGGCTGTACCATTTTACATGCCCATTGGCAATATTAAAAGGTTCCAATTTCTGCACATCCTCCTCATCACTCTCCATTTTCTGCTTTTTGACAGTAAACATTCCAGTGAATGTGAAGTGAAAAGTTCATTGTAGCTTTGATTTGCATTTCCCTTGAGAATAATGATAATAAGCATAATTTCATGTGCTTATTTGTCATTTGTATGTCTTCTTTGGAGAAATGTCTATTTAAGACCTTTGCCCATTTTGTTTATTTTGTTTTATTGTCTAGAGTCAGAGTCTTGCTCTGTTGCCCAAGCTGAGTGCAGTGGCACCATCATAGCTCACTGTAACCTCAAACTCCTAGGCTTAAGTAAGCCTCCCACCTTAGCCCCTGAATAACTAGGAATACAGACACATGCCTGGATAATTTTAAGACAAATAGTTTTTGTAGAAATTAGGTCTCACTGTGTTCCTCAGGCTGGTCTGGAACTCCTTCTTAAGTGATCCTCCTGCCTTGGCCTCTCAAACTACTGGAATTACAGTCTTGTGCCACCATGCTTGGCCCATTTACCAATTTTTTAATTGTTTTGTTTTTATTTTTGTTTTCTTGAGTTGGAGTCTCCCTCTGTTGCTCAGGCTGGAGTGCAGTGGCATGCTCCCAGTCACCTCAGCCTCAACCTGCTGGGCTCAGGTGATCCTTCTGCCTCAGCCTTCCAAGTAGCCAGAACTACAGGTATGCGCCACCACGTCCAACTAATTTTTTGATTTATTGTAGAGATGAGGTCTCACCAAGTCGCCCAGGCTGGTCTCAAACCCATGGGCTCAGGCAATCCTCTCACCTCGGCCTCCCAAAGTGCTAAGATTATAGGTGTGAGCCACCATGCTTAGCCAGGTTGTTTGTTTTTGTTGTTGAGTTGTAGGAATTCTTTATATTCTGGATATTGATCCCTTAGTAGATATATGTTTCACAATTTTTTTCCCCCATTTTGTGGGCTGTCATTTCACTAACAATTGAGTATACCTGGATGCACAAAAGTTTTTTAATTTGAAGTTCATTTATCTATTCTTTCTTTTGTCGCCCATGCTTTTGGTGTGTCTCAGGAAATTATTGTCAAATGCAATGATATGGAAATTTTGCCCCTTTTTTCTAAGAGTTTTATAAGTTTACATTTTTATGTTTTGGTCTCAATTCATTTTGAGTTAATTTTTTAAAAATATAGAGTAAGGTTTCAACTTTACTTTTTTTGCACATGGTTATTCAGTTTTTCCAACATTATTTACTATATATTTCAATTTTAAAGGAAAATTCTGATCTATATTATGACCTTTTTATAATTAATACTTACTTATGTTTGTTACATTTCTATAAGTTGAATGTGAAAAAAGCTTGGCATATCCACTCTAGGAACGTCTGGAGTAACACACAGACACATATATAAACACACCCACACCCATATCAATAAACATATAAAACCATGTGTTTGCATGAGATCTCATGTGTTTGCATGAGATCTCACTTGACTACTTGAGAAAACATAACATATAAGAAGTTACTGGACACATAGCCATCATTGAATTTTAGAGAAGTCTTTTCTAACAGTTTGAAAAATTGAGAAAGCCTACCTGGGGATAGAAAAAAGCAAAGGTAAGTGCCCTGCTTTATCATTATTATTTTTCAAATTATAAGAACCTTAGAAAATGCAAGAGACATCCTTATGGAAATTGGAACCGGCAATCAATTCCTGATCAAAACCCCAGGTGATCCATGCCATAAGAGATAAGATAGACAAGTGGGACCTCATTAAACTGACAAACTTCTGCAAAGCCAAAGAAACCATCAAGAGAGCAAGGAGACAGCCCACAGACTGGGAAAAAGTATTTGCCAACTGTATGTCTGACAAATGCCTAACATCTAGGATCTACAAGGAACTCAAACGTGCCAGAAAGAAAAAAACAAACAACTCCACTACAAAGTGGGCAAAAGATATGAATAGACAGTTCTCAAAAGAAGACATAAGAACAGCCACAGATACATGAAAAAATGCTCAGCCTTACTAGATATCAAAGAAATGCAAATTAAAACCACACTGAGGTACCACCTAACTCCAATCAAGATGGCCATCATCAATAACTCAAAAAACAACAGATGCCAGAGAGGATTTGGCAAAAAGGGATCACTTTACACTGTTGGTTGGAGTGTAAACTAGTACAATCTCTGTGGGAAACAGTGTGACAATTACTAAAAGATCTAAAAATTTACCTTCCATACGACCCTGCAATACCCCTACTGGGAATATACCCGGAAGAACTCAAACCACTCTATAAAAAAGATATCTGCACAAGTATGTTTATCGCAGCATTGTTCACAGTAGCAAGAACCTGGAACCAACCATGTTGCCCATCAAAAGAGGACTGAATAAAAAAATGTGATACATATACATGATGGAATATTACGCAGCCATAAAGAAGAACAAAATCTTGAACTTCACAGCAACCTGGATGGACTTAGAGTTTATAGTACTGAGTGGTCTTTCACAGAAACAAAGAAGTGAGTATCACATGTTCTCACTCATAAGTGGACCTTGAACAATTATCGTAATAGTATAAGAAAAAGAGCCGGGCTCGGTGGCTCAACCTGTAATCCCGCGCCTTTGGGAGGCTGAGGTGAGTGGATTACCTGAGCCTGCGGGTTTGAGACCCGCCTGGGCAGTGAGACCTCATGTCTACAATAAATCAAAAAAATCAGCCGGGCGTGGTAGCGCATGCCTGTAATTCCAGCTACTCGGAAGGCTGAGGCGGAAGGATCGCCGGAGCCTGGCAGGTCGAGGCTGCGGTGGCTGGAAGTGGCAAGCAAAGGATTGGCAGTAGCAGGAAACTACCAGAAGTAGAGCGGGAAGGCGGAACTGGCAATAGTGGGAATGTGCCTGGGGAAGTGGGAGGCACACCTCAACAACAAGGGTAACTGCATAACGAACATTTGTATACCTAACTCTGAATTGTACCCTTCATCTTTAAAATTAAAAAAAAAAGATCCCCATCACATTAAAAAAAAAAAAACCATAGAAAGCAAACATTATAGTTTAGTCTCTACTTTATATTTTTGTGATAAGAAGAAATAATTATTTAATCACAATATTTTAAAAATACAATAGTGGTGGGTCACAGATTGCTATAATGTAATACTATAAGTCTATTCACCACCAACTCTAATGCACAAATTCTATGAATAGATGTATGACTTATTTAAAATAAATTCATGATAATTTTACTTTTGGTAGTTTTTCTTTAATAACTTCACAAATGTTCCTAGATAATTTTGATTACAATTTTTAAAATTATGAAATGTAGTTATTATGAATAAATATTTTGATAGATTGTGTATTCTGCATATATTATATGAATATAAACTTCTTCCAGTAAGGAACCTCAGGCAAAATCTAATTAGATTTACTCCTATTCTAATTTTTTGTTGATAGTGACCTCCTAGACTTAATCATTCCCTTTTCCTCCCAATTTTATGCATTTGTCTTGTAATTCAATATACTCAAGACATTTAAATAATATAATACAAAAGATAGCACACTAAGATAAAAGGAAACTTTATCTTCTGACTTTATATAATTACAAGAAAATTATTCCTATTTCAAGACAGATGGACTGTAAATTATGAACAAAATGGACTGAAATAAAGTTTTAAATGAAGAAAAATTAAATCATCGGACATCTATATGCCAAGACATTTAGCTAAGTGCTTGGGATATGCTGGTGTAGTTGTCAGTGTGGGCTGCCATCGCGAAATACCATGAACTGGATGGCTGTAACAACAGACATTTATGTTCTCAGGGGGTTAGAAGCCCTGAAATCAGGGGGCTTGCGTGATTGAGTTCTGGTGATCACATGGCCTTACCTCAGTGTGTGTGCAAGGAGACAGAGAGTGCTCCAGCTTCTTACTCTTCTTATAAGGTCACAAATCCCATCACAAGGACACCACCCTCATGACATTTTCTAAACCTAATTATCTCCCAAAGACCTCACCTCTGAACTTCATTTCATTGAGGGTTAGGGTTTCAACGTTTGAATTTGGGTGGAACAAATTTCCATTCAGTCCACATCAATAGTAAAGAGATTTCCAACTTAAGGGACATAGGCAAGAAAGCAGGTGATTAAAGTATATTGTAACTTGTTATTAAAGCTCTTGAAAGGCAAAGAATAAATTTTGACTTTAAAAAGTTAAGTCAAAGTTCGTAAGATAAAAATTATTTCATTCTTTTGAGATTATATGTCTATTCTCAATGAAGTGAGTTCTGCCAGAAAGTTGTGTTTGGCCATTTGTGAAGAGATTAGGTAAAGGTTGTTTGTTTCATAAAGTGACAGAAGGCTTTTTATAACTCTTTAGCTAGTACCTAATATTTTTCCTGTTGGAAAATTCATGAGTATAAAGAAAAATGAAATGCTGATATTTCTTATACTTCCCAGTAATTACATAGCCAATATTCACATTTAAAAAAAAAAATTAAAAAACAAGTCAAGGGTTAGTCTGTGTTTTCAGAATTTTTTTTTTAAAGAATATGTAAAATTTTTTGCTAGTCGTAAAAAGCCAGATAGCCTAACAGCAAAAGTAAACAGATAACAAAAATCTCAGAATCCTGGAGAACAATCCAATTTTTTGAAATTAGGAAATATTTGAATTTTAAAAATTCAGAGCAATGAAATCAATGCTAATGCTTTCAGATCTTCTAACTGAGGATATGCAACCACATATAATTCTGTATTATAAATTTAGCAATTATAAAGATTTTGGTTGTGCAACAAGAAAATGGAGTGAAATTGTTATACCTCAGTTGCATCAATTATAAAACAAAAATAACAATAATGTGCTGTTAAAATGTGAAAATAAGTAGTAAATAGTCAATTATGAATCATTAAAGCACTGCCTAGTTTGGGGAATTTGCTTGTTCTCCTGTTTTATGTTCATTTTATTCATGAAGGTGGAGTAAAAAAATCCCAGAATTATCTTTTGGAGAGCAGGCTTCTTGTAGAACAGGCTTGCCCCACTAGGTAAGTGTTCCAGGAACCCATTGACAACAGTGTGCCAGCTTGCATTGTTGTGAGAGGCAGCAGTGAGGAAGAAACATCCCAAGTTGTGGCAAACAGGTAATTGGTTCTTCCACCATGACAATGCACCTGCCCATGCTGTGCCGAGTTTTCGTAAGTTTTTGAATAAAAATGGCAGGATTCCAGTGCCCCATCCTGCCTATTCATCTAATCTTGCCGTGAGCAAGTTTTTTTGTTGTTATTCTTCCTGATAAAAATGTCCTCAAAGGGAAATGTTTTGCTGACATGGAAGAGGTGAAACAAAAAAGAGCAGAAGAACTAAAAGGCATCAAAATTGATAAGTTCAAAAACTGTTTCTGTGAGAGGTCAATCAGTATTATAGACTCTCACAGAAACAAAGATCCGAGTATCACATGTTCTCACTCATATAGTGGACCTTGAACATCCAATGTAATACTATAAGAAAATGACTGACAGTAGTGGGAAACTATGGGGGGGGTGGAGAGAGAGGGGATTAACGGTAGTAAATATCTGTCTGGGGACGGGGAAACACCTCTTATCAACAAAGGTGCCTGAATGAAACGTTCTTGTATACCTAACCCTTAACTATACCCCACAATACCATAATAAAAAATATTGATTATAAAAAAAACTGTTTTGAGCAATGGAAAAACATCTGGGTAGGTGTTTGCATCAAACAGAGTAATATGAAGGTGACTGAAGTTCAAACACATAATAATAAATATACAATTTTTAAATAATTTTTTTGAGTTCCCCCTTCTCTGCATACTGTATGTTTTTGACTATTTTGCCATTTATTGTTGATTATATTAAATTGGTCATTAATGAAGAGAAATAGATCTTAAATAAGATTTTTTTCTCTTTTTCATTTCAGTTTTCATGTAGGCTTTTAAAAATTGACTAAATTAAGATTTGAGATAGTTGATTGAGTGGAACAGTGTAGGGATACTCCTTGCAGGTGTACAGTGAGCAATGTCAGAGGAAATGGACCCATGTTAATTGAAGAGCCTGTTAGATGCCTTTTACATGCTTTGTTTGGAATTTATACATTCAATTTCTTTTATTTTAATGATTATTCTTTATAACATGTACAGTTAACAAATTAAAAGGTGATACAGGAGCTCTGCCCTCCTTCTAAACAATAAAGAAAATAAAGTGCTTTAATCTTTCACCATTCAACCTCAATGCCATTTCAGTTGGGTATTTTTGTTGTACCCTGTTTTCTGAACCTCTGTAATTAGTGATTATACTTATTACTATTTTAGCTAAAGCAATAAAGTGATTATACTTATTACTATTTTAGCTAAAGCAATCCTCAGCATAAGGAATGAAGCTGGAGGCATCACACTTCCAGGCTTTAAACTATTTTAACAGTTAACATTTATTTAAAATTTCATGTATTTAGCAATTTCTTCCTTAATTATTGTATCCCAAGCTTTCCTTCTTAATTCGATTTCTTTATTGCTGAGGAATATACTTAGAAGTTATTTCAGCAAAGGTCTATGAGTGGAAACACTTCAGACTTCTTATGCAGAAAAACATTTTGATTTCACTCTTATTATTGAATGATAATTTAGCTGAATACTAAGTTAGCACTTATATTTTTCTCAGCACTTTTAGTTTTCTTCTGACAAATATTACTGCTTATGGTTTGTTGTCAATGTAGTTGTTGTTTTTTTGTAGATAATATGTATTTCTCTCAGATATTTTGTCTTTGATGTTCATCACTTTACTAGATATGATTTATGCTTGTTTATCCTACTTGGGACTTGGTGTACTTCTTCAGTCTGAGAATGACATGTCTTTCTTTAGTTCAGGAAAATTTTTAGTTTTTTCTTTAAATATAAAGATCAATGAGAAATATACAATATAAAGATTCCATGTAATCTTTATATACACATACATTTTGACATTCTTTATATTGTCTTCATTGGGAACTTCTATCACATATTTCTTGAAGGTACCTATTCTATCACCCACATCACTTAGATAGTCTTTCAACATTTCCCATTTGTTTGTTCCTCTGTTTGTATATGGGTAATTACTTTAAATCCCCTTCAATTCATAAATCACTTCTTCAGCTGTATCTAGTCAACTCTTCAACCTATCTAATGAATTATTTATTTCAGTGACTCTAATTTTTGCTTCTAGCATAAACACATTTTTTTTCAGAAATGTGTTTTCTACTCTTCTCTTCTTACCTCACAGCTTCTATGCCTATATTTCACAGATTACTATATTTAATTTTGTGGTGCACATTCCTCCATTGCTATAACTTACTCCTTCAAAGAGTTTAATTTTTCTTTTGTGGCTTATAATATTTATGAGCTAGTTTTCAGGGAAAGTTGTCTATCAAGAGTATTCTGCAGTATGAGACTGAGAGCCAAGTAAAAACACAATCCCATTCACAACAGCCACAAAAAAAAAAAAAATATACCTTGGCTTTCACCTAACTAAAGAGGTGAAAGACCTTTACAATGAAAACTACAAAATGCTGCTCAAATAAATCAAATATGACACAAACAAATGAAATAACATCCATGCTTACGGAGTGGAAGAATCAATATCATCAACATGTCCATTCTACCTAAGGCAATGTACAGATTCAATGCAATTCCTATTAAACAGCCAACATCAGTTTTTTACAGACTTAGAAAAGACAATATAGAAATTCATATGGAAGCAAAAAAAGACCCTGAATAGCTAAAGCAATCCTCAGCAAAAGGAATGAAGCTGGAGACATCACACTTCCAGGCTTTAAACTTTACTACAAGGCTATAGCAACCAAGATAGCATGGTACTGGTACAGGAATAGACATACAGACCAATGGAACAGGATGGAGAATTCAGGAGTAAAACCAGAGACCTTCAACCAACTCATCTTTGAAAAAGCTGACAAAAACATTGTGGGAAGGAAATCATATTCAACAAATGGTGCTAGGAAAACTGGCTAGGCACAGGCAAAAGAATGAAACTGGATCTCTACCTATCACCATATGCAAAAATTAACTCAAAAGGGACCAAGAACTTAAATGTAAAACCTCAAACTATAAGACTCTTAGAAGAAACCATAGGGATCACTTTCCTGGATATCTGAGTAGGCAATGAATTCATGACCAAGTCCTCAAAAGCAAATGCAGCAAAAGCTAAGATTGACAAGTGGGGCTTATCAAAGTGAAAAGTTTTTGCACAGCAAAAGAATCCATCAAGAAAGTAAAGAGACAACCTATGGAATGGAAAAAAATATTTTCAAGCTATGCATCTGACACAGGCCTAACATCCAGGATCTACAGGGAACTCAAATGAATTGATAGGAAAACAAAACAAAACAAAACAAAACAAACAAAAAACAATCTCATTAAAAAGTGAGCAATGGGCAGATACATTTCTCAAGCAAAGACATTCAAACAACTAACAAACATATGAAAAACTACTCAGCCTCACTAATCATAGAAGAAATGCAAATCAAAATTATGATGAGATGCCACCTAACACTGGTAAGAATGGCTATCATTAAAAAGTCAACAAACAATAGATGTTGGCATGGCTGTGGAAAAAAGGGAACACTTCTGCACTGTTGGTGGGAATCTAAGCTGGTTTAACCTTTGTGGAAAGCAGTGTGACATTTTCTTAACTAAAAATTGAGCTTTCATATGATCCAGCAATTCCACTTCTGGGAATATATTCAGAGGAACATAAATTTCTCTATCCAAAAGATACCACATAAGTATGTTCATTGCAGCACTATTCACAATAGCAAAAACTTAGAACCAACCTAGATGTTCATTGAAAGTGAACTGGATAAAGAACATGTAGTACTTATAGATGATGGAATAACATGCAGACATAAAGAAAAACAAAATCCTGGCTTTTGCAGAAATATGGATGCAGCTCGAGACCATCATACTAAGTCAACTATCACAGAAACAAAGAACTGAATAATGCGTGTTCTTCATTCATAAACGAGCCCTGATCACTGATCACAGTGATCCCACAAGAGTGGGAATGGCAGATGCTGGACACTGCTAGGGGAGGAGGGAAAGGAGGAGGGACGGGAGAATATGACAACACACTGTATACTAGGTCCACTATCAGGAGAGAGGGTCATCCGGAAGTTCAAACTTCATCTCCACATAACTTACTTGTGTATAGTAAATCCTTACATGTACCCCACAACTTAAAATTTTTAAAAAGAGTATTCTGCAATATGGAAATATGCCCTTAATTGTTTCAATTTTGCCCCTGAAGAGGCCTCACCTGCACTGTAGATATGTCCACCCTGTTGTTTCCCAGACACTTAAAATTTAATTTCTCCCAAAAGACCTCATCATCTCCTTTATCCCAAACTTGTTTCTCCTCCTGTGTATTTCTTTTCCAGTGAAGAGCACTGTATTCGTTTGCTAGGTCTACTGTAAGAAAATACCACAGACTGTGTGGCTTAAGTAACAGAAACTTATTTTAATAGAATTCTGAAGACTAAAAGCCTGAGGTCAAAGTTTTGGGAGACGGATTTCTTCTGAGGGCTCTCTTCTTGGTTTATAGATAACCAACTTCTCCTTATGTCTTCACATGGACTTTTCTCTCCATGTGTCTGTGTTCTAGTCTTCTCTTCTTATAAGGGTACTAGTTGCAATGGATTAGGACCCATCCTAATGACTTCATAGTAACCTAAATAACCTCTTTAAAGATCCTATTTTCAAATACAGCCACATTCTGAGGTACAAGAGTGAGGGCTTCACCATACAAAATTTGGGAGGACGCAGTTCAACCCACAATAGGTTGATACCCGTTACTCAAGCCAGAAATCTGGACATGTCTTTTACTACTCCTTAGTCACTCCCTCCTTTCAAGTACTCACCACTGATTCTATTTCCTAAATAGCTCTAAAATCTACCTACCTCTGTTAATCTTCACTGTCACTTTCCAACTTTGACTATCATCTTTTTTTTTACCTCCAAACAATAGCAATAACTTCCTTGCTGCTTTCTTCTCATTCAATATTGTATTCCTGTGTTCTTTCTTTCTTCATGGCAACCAGAGTAATTGTTAAAAAAATATAATTCTTACAGTCATATCCTTCTCTGTACCTGCTGAACACCATTCAAAAGTTCAAAATCTTTTTCATTGTTTATGAAGCAGTGTTCTAAGTGAAGCTGCTTTTCTCTTCAATCTTATTTTTTGTTTCATGCTTTTGCTAAATTATTTTCAGTTTCCTGTGCCAGACATAGTCTCTCTCCTAGCCTCTGGCTATATGCATTTTGTTCTTTACATGTGAATGGATCTCTTTCCTTCATTTCATCTCACTTTCATAGGTCCTCCTTATCCTTTAGGTTTTGGCATAAAAGTTATTAAGTTATTATTATTGTTTTATTTTATAGAGATGAGGTCTCACTATTTTATCCAGGCTGGTCTCTAATTGCTGGGCTCAAGCAATCCTCCCACCTCATCCTCCCCAAGTGCTAGGACTGCAAGTGTCAGTTGCTGTGCCTGGTCCATAAAAGTTATTTCCACCAAAAAAAAATTGTATTATCCTTTATGCCAAGTAAGTTACACCTTAAAGTATCCCGCCACTATATCCCATTATGTACCATATTGTAATTGCCTGATTACTGGCTATAACCCTGTATTTACAAGAGGGGAACCCCCCCCAAATCGAATTATCTTGTGGAGTGTAGGCCCCTTGTAGTACACTCTGAATTTGTTCCTCTGGATCAAATGGTCAACCAAAGTTTTTATCTGAAAGTTCTGAGAAGGTTGCATCATGGTTTGGGGAAGAAATACCCTGAGTTATGGCAAACAGATGACTAGTTCTTCAACCATGACAATGCACCTGCCTACACTGTGCTGAGCAGTTTTTAGACTAAAAGCACCATGGCCCCGTGCCCCACCCTCCCTGTTCACTGGATCTCCCTGAGCGACTTTTTGTTGTTGTTGTTTCCCAGATGAAAATGTCCTCAAAGGGAAATGTTTTGCCAATGTGGAAGAGGTGAAACAAAAAACAGCAGAAGCACTAAAAGGAATCAAACTTGGCAATTTCAAAAACTGTTTTGAGCAGTGGAAAAAAGCATCTCGATAGGCGTATTGCATCAAATAGAGAGTACTTTGAAGGTGACTGAAGTCTAAACATGTGAGAATAAAGACACAATTTTTTTTGTAAATAAATTCCTGTTTTTGTGGGTCCGCCTTCATAATATACTCCATTAGAACAAGGATTATTTGTATATAGTTTATAGTTGTGTCACTAGTACATAAATTATAGTAAGCATTTAATAAATATGGACATTGGCTTACTTTGTATCACGAAATAGTGGATCAAATGGTATCTTATTTTCCTTACCATCCTATGTAAAAGTTCAACTTTACTATCTTCTGTCTTGCTTTATTGTTACAGAGGTATCATTATCTGATTATATACATGTATTTTATTTTATTAATTGATTCATTAATTGTCTCTCTCCCTCTCTCACTATAAGTGTAAAGATTATACTCTAGACTAGATATAAATGAGAACTGAAGAGTGTACTTTTATTTTTGCATGTCTGATGCTTGGACAAATTTTACACAAACTAGCTTTTGGCTTTGTATCTTGGTGATTTCCATAGGACACATTCATAACACTATATTGTCTCTGACCCTGGTCCTTTGTGTCATGATGCTAGGTGGATTAACACAGTGGTGATGGGAACGTTCATGGACACATCCCTGAAATGGGCTAGAGAGCAAAACTCAACCATCCACACACATGACTGTGAAGCTCATACATATGTCCCATGAAACCAAAGCAAAATCCACCCCCAAATTTATCCTTAACCTCATCTCCCTAAATAGCCTGTGGCTACTCCAGTGTCACCTGACATCAAGGAATGTACAATAGGACAATAGAATGGAAGGAGACATTAGCTTTAACTAATTGTGGTTAACATTTTTTTTTACTTTTCCAAATTTTGCAAAAATTATAATCAGTGTGAACATATTGCTGGGGGTCTTAAAAGTGTTTGTGAAAGTGAGGATTCCTGAAGCTTTGTTTCATTCATTTTAAGGTAAACCTTTGACTAAAGGCGAAGCTTTCCTGGTTGATATAGGGATGGGATGTGGGGGTGATGGAAAGCTGACCAGGTCCAGAATAATCTAATTTTTCCCTTCCCATTCCTGGAAAAACCTTGAGAAATCTAAAGTTTATTTTAAGCTATTTCTGAACACAGTTGAAAACAATTACCCCATACCATCTTCCTTTCCAGTGTCCTTTTCTTTAATACATAACTTAGGGACAAGATTTGCAGCAAGCAACATCATTTTTCAAGGATGGAGAGGAAGCACAATTATTTTCAGTAGAAAATCTCTTTCGTATTTTTAAGATAGGTTCTGTCATTTATTATGAAAAAAATTTACATCTCTACTCCCAATCTGCTGGAAAATAGCCAGACTTTCAACATCATATCAAAACAAAGCAGCAAAGACCCTGTTTTGAAAGGGAAATGATAAATCCGTGCAGAGTACTGCTGTGAAGGCAGTGAAAGGTAGTGCAATCAGGCTGCAATTACAGGTGTATTACCTTTGGCCACCATGCCATTGAACCAGGGAGTAATGATTAAGTTGCACAATATAAATGCCTGCCCATATGAATGCAATTTGATAAGTGGTGCATGAACGTTTTCAGCCATAACCCAGTAATATTATTCAAGAAGTGATGATTTCAAGAGTCTTCATGCATGCTATAGGCCCCTTAACATGAAAATGGTTTTCAGTGATATCCAGTTTCTTGTTGCAACCTTGCAGACACACAGAGAAAGGATTCAGAATGCAACCATCATCAGAGTGAAGGTGCTTTTGAAACCAGACTGTGGCAGGTGGTATGTAGTTGAATCTCTGAAAAAAAAGGATTCCTACTTTCTTTAAGTGGAATCTGTAGTGTAATATTTGTCAAGGTTCATGGTGATAATGACAAAATACAAATAAATGGGTTAATTTATACAGTGTAGAAAAGCGAGCTGTGTCTTGGTGCCAGGGCATGGGAGACCCAATGAAGTATTTATAAGTAAGAACTTATACATTTAAGTGGTCTTCTGAAGATTAAATTAATAAAATCCAAATATAATAAATGTGATTAGCCAGGCTCGGTGGCTCAGCCTGCAATCCCGCGCCTTTGGAAGGCTGAGGTGAGTGGATTGCCTGAGCCCGCGGGTTCGAGACCCGCCTGGGCGGCGAGACTTCATCTCTACAATAAATCAAAAAATCAGCCGGGCGTGGTGGCGCATGCCTGTATTTCCGGCTACTTGGAAGCCTGAGGTGGAAGGATCGCAGGAGCCCAGCAGGTCGAGGCTGCAATGGCCCAGTGACAGAGTCTGGGCGACAGAGTGAGAATCCAACTAAAAAAAAAAAAAAAAAAAGTGATTATCTGCAAGAGCCAATATGTAGCCAAGAGTAAGGGAACAATCAAAACACAAATAAAGGTAAACTGGAAAGAATCATTTATTGGAAAAAGCATGATATGATATTATTACAGTTGGAAAGAGGAAGTCTCCAATGATTTAATACCTCAGTATGGAAGAAGGCAGCATAGAGAACATGAGACAGTTTTGGACAAGTAGAAGAGCCAATGGTGACAGTGTTCATATTTTGCCTTTTGATCCTAGTCCATCTCAAATTAAGTTTTGCATACAGTGTGAGATTGTGTTCTCAGTTTTAAAAATTGGTACTGCAAATCCTCCAGATTGGCACTTTTCAAAATTTGGCTCTTCTATGTTCTTGGCATTTTAAATATACATTTTAGAATCAGTTTGTCCATTTTTAAATTTTATTTTTATTTTATTATTTATTTATTTTTATTTTTTTATTTTTTCATAATCAATATTTTTTATTATGGTTTGTGGGGTACAGTTAAGGGTTAGGTGTACAATTACCTTTCATTTTGGCACCCTGTTGATAAGAGGTGTTTCCCCCAGACAGATATTTGCTACTATTAATCCCATCTACCCACCCCATAGTTTCTCAGTACTGTCAGTCATTTTCTTATAGTATTACATTGGATGTTCAAGGTCCATTATATGAGTGAGAACATGTGATACTTGGATCTTTGTTTCTGTGAGAGGTCACTCAGTATTATAGACTCTAGTTCCATCCAGGTTGCTGCGAAATTCATGATTTTGTTCTTTTTTATGTCTGTGTAGTATTCCATCGTGTATATGTACCACATTTTTTAAATCCAGTCCTCTTTTGATGGGCAGCATGGTTGCTTCCAGGTTCTTGCTATTGTGAACAATGCTGCGATACACATACGTGTGCAGGTATCTTTTTTATAGAGTGATTTGAGTTCTTCTGGGTATAGTCCCAGTAAGGGGATTGCGGGGTCATATGGGAGGTTGATATTTAGAGCTTTTAGGAATCGCCACACTGCTTTCCACAGAGGTTGCACCAGTTTACACTCCCACCAACAGTGTAGAAGTGATCCCTTTTCACCACACCCTCTCCAGCAGCTGTTATTTTTTGCGTTGCTGATAATTGCCATTCTGACTGGAGTTAGATGGTATCTCAGTGTGGTTTTGATTTGCACCTCCCTGATGATTAGTGAGGTTGAACATTTCTTCATGTGTTTGTTGGCTGCTCAGATGTCCTCTTTTGTGAAGTGTCTGTTCATATCTTTTGCCCATTTTATAATGGGGTTGTTTGTTTTTTTCTTTTCAGCATGTTTTAGTTCCTTGTAGATCCAAGATGTTAAGCCTTTGTCAGACCTGGTGTTGACAAATACTTTTTCCCAGTCTGTAGGCTGTCTCCCTGCTCTCTTGATGGTTTCTTTGGCCTTGCAGAAGCTTGTCAGTTTAATAAGGTCCCACTTATCTATCTTCTCTCTTATGACCTGTGGGTTTCGGGTTTTGTTCATACAAACAAATTTATTTAGAATTTTGACTGAAATGATCTTTAATCTATTTTTGTGGAGAATTAACATTTAAAAAATTTTGAGTTTCCTAATTTATGAACATAGTATATTTCTCTATTTAGGTCTTCTTTAATTTCTCTCTGAAACTTTTTGGAGTTTTCAATATAAAAATATCACACATTTTAAATTAAGTGTATTCCTAAGTTGTTCATGGTTTTGGATGCTATTGTAAATAAGGTTTAGATTTTTATTTTTCAATTTTTTTTACATATTGACTTTTTGTCCTACATCTAATAATCCATCTATTAGTTTTAGTAGGTTTTTTGGGCAAATTCATTAGGACTGTCAGTAAATATTTATGCTATCTTTTAAAATTTTCTTTTAAAAAAAATTTATATGCCTTTTTTTTCTTTCTTATTTTATATTGCATTGTTTTTTCTTCCCTATTCTTTGTCTAGTAAAATGTTGGATGTGAAAAACATGAATCCCCTTACCATGTTTTTGATCTTAAGGAGAAAGCATTCAGTCTTTTGTCATTCAGTGATGTAAGTTGTAGTTGTTTTTTTTTTGTAGATATCATTTACCAATGGAGGAATTTTTAAAAATATTTCCTAGTTTCCTGATAGTTCTTACCATAAATTGTTATTGAATGTGTCAAATATTCTTTCTGTACTTATTGAAAAGACCTTATGCATTTTCTCGTGTATTGTGTTAATGTGGTGAATTAAATTGATTGATTTTCAAATGTTAAACCAATCCCTCATTACTGTAGTAAACCACACTTAGTCATGATGTTTGTATATATTTTAATGCATATGCAAACATATAATTTTATATAAAATATGCAAATAATGAATATAAAGATATAGAAATATATTCGTATTTATTGTATACTTTTGTATATATTGTCTATATTTGTGCTTATTGTTGAATTCAATTTAAGAATATTTTATTTTGGATAGTTTGCATCTATGTTCATGAGAGATATTGGTCTTTAGGTTTTTTTTTTTGTAATAGCTTTGTATGGTTTAAGTACTGAGGTTATTCTGGCCTAACAAAACTAGTTGGTAAGTTTTCTCACTTTTTGGTGTACTCCAGAATATCAGTTGAATTCACAGCACCTCACTAGCTATTCTCTTCCAGTTCACAGAATTTTCCCCAACATATTCACAGATTAAAACATAGCTAAGGCCTCAAGAGGACTATACCCTACCTGCATCTCCTCCTCTGGGTTGCTACCTATTCTTAATTCTTTTTATAATATGCATTTTAATATTATTCTGAGAATAAACCAGACATGGAATAAGGAGTATCGTAAAGGGAGAAGCAAAGACATCATTAAGTGATTAGCACTGTTACGGAAAACATTGCACTTAAGACTTTTAATCTAGTATTTGTTCTTTGAAAAATTTTTGGTTATCTGGACTCATTTCTCACAAAGAGAATTTACTGAGTACTGAAATTCAGCCAGCATATGCTGGTACAGTTATAATGGTTGTTGGCACTGAAAATTTCAACACGTGACAGTTTCCAAGCCCTCTGTATTCTACCTGCTGCCCCAGCTGCCCCTAGCCTTTTATCCTAAGGTTCTCTATACCTACACATAATCATGGAATCTTAGGGTTAAGATTTGGCTTAGTAGGGGGACTACTGGAATGTATTTCAGTAGGAATGCCTATTCCACAATAAATTTGGTGTCTTATGCTATATGTATGCCATACGATCATGATAGAATTTTATCAGTGGTTAAATATTTCTAATAACATTCCTACTTTCCCACTTATACTACTGTAATGAAACTTCTAGGTTGTCTTAGTTTGTTTTCTGTGCTATAATTGCATACCAAAGACTGTGCAATTTATAAAGAAGAGCTTACACCTCCAGAACTTCTGGGAAGTCCAAGTGCATGGCTCCAGCAACTGGAGAGGGCCTTCTTGCTGTGTCATACCATGCAGAGAGCACTGTCTGGTGAGAAGGCAAGACAGTGTGTGTCAGCTCAGGCCCCTCTCCATCTTATAAAGTCACCAATGCCATTATGGGGGTCCTGCCTGATGACCTTCTATAATATTAATTACTTCCCGAAGGCTTTTCCTCCAAATACTATCAACATGTGAATTTGGGGATTAAGTTTCTAACACATAAAATTTGGAGGATAAATTCAAGCCATGCCATAAGTGTTCTCAGAATGGTGTTAAACTCACTTCCTTTTAGCTGATTGAACTGATTGGATTAATACAATAACCGCAATGCAGGTATTCTTCAAGGAGTATTGCCTTGATTTTACAGACACAATGCTTTTTGAAAGTTGAGAGTCACTGACATCTTAGCCTCAGAATTACTTGAGTAATATGCAGTTCATCAATTTCTATTCTGTACACTCGAGTTTATACCTGAATTAAGCCAGATGGTCAGAGAGATGTGTATTTTAGAGAGAATTGTTTTATCCCCTTCTTGAAATGCTTTTATTAAATTGCAATTGTTAGTATATGACTAGTCTGCACTGAAATAACATTCAAAATTCACTTGCTATGATGATGGCTTTTTCACAAGAATGCAAGGGAGAAATTTTTCCAAGTTTTGTTTCTTGACAGTTACTGGTTTGTTTTCATGCCATGAAAATTGCATATTGAATAATGATGTTTCTTGTATTGGACTAATTATTAACAATCTTATAGCAAAATTTGTTTTAATGTCTTCATTGTATTTTTATCTTGCTTTCTATTTTTTAAATCTCATATGACTGATATTTTTAAAAACTTCCTCAGGTTATTTTTAAACACAGATGGTATACTAAATAATCATTTGTACAATTTGAGTACAAGTGTATAAGTAAAGTATATATATTAAATAAATTTTTTCATTAAAAATTTTCTCTTTATGTTCCTAAAGTTAGAACCTAACAGCTAGATTGCAGGAGTAGAAGGTTCCTATACTTCTGTGAAATTTATTTGTTAACAGAGGTCAGAAAATTGCATGCCACTGACTCAAAGATACATTCAAAGATACACAATTTCCAAATGCTCAGCCTCACTAATGAGTTTTGGTTTGCTCAGAGAAATGCAAATCAAAACTACAGTGAGCTATTATCTAACAGTAAGGATGGACATTTTTAATAAGTCAGAAAACAACAGGTGTTTGCCTAGCTGCAGAGAAAAGAGAATGCTTCTGCACTGTTGGTGGGAACGTAAGCTAGTTCAACCTCTGTGGAAAGCAGAGTGGTGATATCTCAAAGAACCAAAAATTCAGTTTCCATGCAACCCAGCAATCCCACTTCTGGGAATATATCCAGAAGAACATAAATCCCTCTACCAAAGAGACACCTGCACACCCCTGTTTATCGCACTGTTCACAATAGCAAAAACATGGAACCAACCCAGATGCCCATCGAGAATGGACTGGATAAAAAAATGTGGCACATAAACACGATGGAATATTATGCAGCAATAAAAAGAACGAAATCACGGCCTTCACAGCAAACTGAATGCAGCTGGAGACCATCATACTAAGTGAATTATCACAGAAACAGAGAACTACATGTTCTCATTTATAAGTGGTCCCTGATCAGTGGTGGTATGAGCACAAAGGTGGGATCAGCAGACAGTGGAGGGAGGAAGGAAGGATGGAGGGAGTAACATGGCAACACACTGGAGACCTGGTCCATTATCAGGGGCAGAGGGCCAGCTAGAAGCCCAAAATTCGCCTGCATGCAAATTGCTTATGTAGTAAATTCTCACTTATATCCCATAAGTCAAATAAAATAAAATAAATGGACACATTTCTCTCCACATTTTACAGTAAAAAATCTAGATACATTTTACAATTAATAGTGTTGTGGATGGTAAGAAAATAAGTAGAGGTTACCTTTATTTTTTCTTCATAAGTTAGTGAAGCCCTTGCCTTTTCTAATATGTATCACAACCATCAGCCCTCTTTATCATCTCTGTCTGGCAAAACTGATGTACTTTTCAAGGCTAAGTGAGGGTGTTACCTACTCCAGGAGACCTTCCTCAGCTCAGGCTAGGGTATCTTTTTTATACTTTTAAGCATCCTATGACTCTTCTAGTACACACTAGTATCCTTTTATTCCATTCCCAGTACATGAAAGCAGCTTATTAAAATAGGCCAGTTCTCTTGGGTTTATATTGTTCTGCAAAAATGGCAATAGCAAGGAGTCAATTCTTTTCCTTAAAAGAAAGTCTTTGGAAATCTTTTACTTGTATGGTAGAAAATGTTTTCTTGAGTGATATTCTTATACAGTTTTCTTTTCTTTTCTTTTCTTTTTTTGAGTTGCAGTCTCACTCTGTCGCCCAGACTGGAGTGCAGTTTTCTTGTTTTCCTTTTAGGAGGCCATCTTTAAAAAAGGTTAGTTATTCCATGTGAATGATTCCACATAGATGAGATATCTAAAATAGTCAAATTCATAGAATCAGAACAGAACGGTGGTTGCCAAGGGCTGGGATAGAGGGAAACTTAGAGCCTAATTCCGAGTTTGAGATGGTTTGATTCTCCTGTGGTACATATCTCAAGAGAGGATTCCTCCAAAATGTGATGAATACTGTACACCAATCCATAATCCTGGGGCAAGATTCTGTCTTCTGGATATAATTATCAAAACCATGATCATTTATGGTCTTGCCAGCTTTGATACTTTCCACTTATTGGTCCATCTGACTTTATACCTCCAAGCCTTTACCATTTATGAGTCATGGGCAATATTCACACCCGATTTTTATGGCTTGCTAGGAGTCTTTGCCAGGTTTTTGAGCATTTAAAAGAGATTTTTCTGTTTTATGTTCTCTCATTTTAACAAGGATAGTTGGCACATATACCTCTTTTTACTGAATTTTCAAAACTAGATGCCAGGTTAAAAGTGATTCCCATATTTAAATCATTTACACATGCAGCATCTTGTTCTAAAAACTCACAAATTACATCTTTTACAGTTACTTTTAACAAGCATGGATATGAAATTTAAACAAAGTGAACTTTTCTGGATGAGGCATTAGAGTGAATAGAAAGTTATTCCAGTTATGCAAAAAGATTGTCAATGTTTACTCTCTTTAGATAAATTGTACTTTCTTAGTTTATCCTAGATAAGATATTTAATAACATTCAACATTATTTTCCTCATTTGCAAATATTTATATGTATGAGACTTATTTCAGTACTGTAAGTAATTATTTTTATTGTATTTTATTTTATTGTGGTAAGAACACTTAACATGAGATCTACCCTCAACATATTTTTAACTTTACAATACCTTACTGCTGACTATAAGCTCAGTGTTCTACAGCAGACCTCCAGGGCTTATTGCTTAACTGAAACTTTATGCCTGTTGTCTAGTTACCTCCTTCCCACTATCCCAGTCCCTGCAAGCCACCGTTCCATTCTGATTCTATGAATTTGACTATTTCAGATATCTCACCTATGTGGAATCATTCAGCATTATCTTTCTGTGCCTGGCTTATTTCCTTAACTATACTGTCCTACAGTTCTTACATTTGTTGCAATTACAGAATTTCTTTGTTTTTCTTAAGGCTGGAAAGCATTTCACTATATGTATTTACCACATTTTCTTTACCCATTCATCTGTTGATAGATTTTTATGTTGTTTCCATATCTCAGCTATTGTGAATAGTGCTGAAACGAACATGAGCATGCTAACATGTCATCGGGATCTTGATTTTAATTGTTTTGGATAAATATCCAGAAATGAGACTGTTGGATCATGTGGAAGTTCTAATGATAATTTTTTGAGGAACTTCTACACAATTTTCCATAATAGCTGTACCATTTTGCATTCCCACCAACAGTATGCAGGAATGCCAATTTATCCACATCCTAATCAACAGTGACTGTCTTTTTTTTTTTTTTTTTTAATAATAGCCATCATGGCAGGTGTGAAGTGATATCTCATGGTATTGATTTGCATTTCTCTGATGATTAGTCATGTTAGCACTTTTTCTTCCCCGCCCCACCCCTAAGCACTTTTTCATTTACCTGTTGGTCATTTGTATGTTTTCTTTCAAAGAACAGCCAGTTCTCTCTTTGTTTGTTTATTTCAAAGATGTGGGGTACAATTCAGGGTTAGGTATACAAATGTTCATTATGCAGGTCCCTTGTGATGAAGTATACCATCCAGGCAGATTCCCACTACTGCCAATCCTGCTTCCCCACACCCCTCCCGGCAGTTTCCAGCTACTGCCAATCCTTTTCTTACAGTATTATGATAATTGTTCAAGGTCTGCTTATGAGTGAAAACATGTGATACTCAGTTCTTTGTTTCTGTGGAAGATCACTCAGTATTATAGACTCTAAGGCCATCCAGGTTGGAGTAGCTAGTTCTTAGTTCATTTTTAAATTAGGTTATTTTTATTTATTTATTTTTTTGCTATTGAATTGTAGGAGTTTCTTATGCATCCTGGGGATAAACCCTTATCAGATATATGGTTTTGAAAATATTTTCTCCCATTCCATGGATAGACTTTTCACCCTGTTGATTGTTCCTTTGCTGTGCGGAAGCATATTACTTAGTTTGATATAGTTACATTTATTTATTTTTTGTTTTCTATTTTTTTGGTGTTCTATCCATAAAATTATTACCAAGACCAAAGTCATGAAGATTTTCCTCTGTTTGTTTCACAGTTTCAGGTCTTAATTTTAAGTCTTTAATCTATTTTGAGTTAGCTTTTGTATTTGGTGAAAGATAAGGGTCCAATTTCTTTTCTTCTTTTATTTTTTTTGGCATGTGAATGTCCAGTTTTTCCAGTAGTTTTTCAAAAACACAATCCTTTTCTCATTGTGTGTTCTGGGTACTCGTGATAAAGATCAGTTGGCCATATATATGTGGATTTATTTCTGGGCTCTCTATTCTCTTTCATTAGTATATATGTCTATCTTCATGCCAATGCCATATTATTTAAATTACTGTAGCTTTGATATATATATAAAAGAGATGAGGAGGTCTCACTTCGTCACTCAGACTGGAGGGCAGCAATTACAGCTCACTGCAGTCTTGAATTCCTGGACTCAAGCGATCCTTCTACCTCATCCTCCCGAGTAATGGGACAATAGGTGCACACCACCACACCCAGCTAATTAAAAAAATTTTTTTTGGAGATACAAGGTCTTGCCATATTGTCTATGATGGTCTCAAACTTCTGGCCTCAAGCAATCCTCCCATCTTGGCCTTTCAAAATGTAATGCCTCCAGCTTTGTTACTCTTTCTTAGGGTCTTTTTCGGTTCCATATAAACTGTAGGATTTTTTTTTTAATTCTGTAAAAAAGACCATTGGAATTTTATAAAGATTGCATTGAATCTGTAGATTACTTTGGGTAGTTTAAATATTTTAACAATATTGAGTCTTCTAATTCTTGTGCATAAGACAGTTCTTCATTTATTATGTCTGCTTCACTTTCTTTCATCAATGCTTTGTAGTTTTCAGTATAAATGTCTTTCACCTCCTTAATTAAGTTTTTTTTTCCTAAGTATTTTATTTTATTTTTTGGTCCTATTGTAAATGGGATTGTTTTCCTATTTTCTTTTTTTTGAGTTGGAGTCTCACTCTGTTGCCCAGACTGGAGTGCAGTGGCATGCTCCCGGCCACCGCAGTCTCGACCAGCTGGGCTCCAGCGATCCTTCCGCCTCAGCCTTCCAAGTAGCTGGAACTACAGGCGCACGCTACCACGCCCGGGTGATTTTTGATTTATTGTTGAGATGAGGTCTCGCCAAGTTGCCCAGGTGGGTCTCGAACCCTCGGGCTCAGGCAATCCACTCACCTCAGCCTCCAAAAACGCGGGATTACAGGCTGAGCCACCGAGCCCTGCTATTTTCCTATTTTCTTTTCAGATAGTTCATTTTTAGTGTGTAGAAATGCAACTAGTTTTTGTATGTTGATTTTGTACCTTGAAACTTTGTTGCATGTATTTATTAGTTCTGACAGTTTTGTTTTTAAGTGAAATCTTTAGGGCTTTCTCCATATAAGATTATGTTGTCTGCAAGCATGGACAATTTTACTTTTTCCTTTCTTGTTTGGATGTAATTTATTTCTTTGTATTGCCTAATTTCTCTGGATAGGACTTCTAGTAATATGTTGAATAAATGTGGTGAGAGTGAGCACTCTTGCATTGTTCCTGATTTTAAAGGAAAATCTTTCAGCTTCTCACTACCAAGTACAATGTTAGCTGTGAGTTTCTATACATAACCTTTATTACTTCGAGGTAAATTTTTTCCCTCTGTTCTTAGTTTGTTGAGAGTTTTATCATGAAAGCATGTCGAATTTTGTCAAATGCTTTTTCTGTTTCTTTTGCAATTATCATGTGATTTTAATCCTTTACCTCTGTGCTTTATCACCTTAATTTATTTTAATATATTGAACCACCCAGGGATTTATTGTAGAATGAATACCCACACTTTTTCATGATGTATGCTCCTATAGAGTGTTACTGGATTTGGTTTGCTAGTATTTGCTAATTTTTTTTTTTTTTGCATCTATATTCTCCAGGAACACTGGCTTATAATTTTCTTTTCTCATGGTGTCTTTGTATAGTTTTGGTATCAGGTAATGCTAACCTCATAAAATGAGTTTGGAAGTGTATTTTCCCATCCAGTATTTTGGAAGAATTTGAGAATGATGGAAATATTAAGAAAAATTTTTGGTAGAATTCACCTGTGAAGCCATCTGGTCCTGAGCTTTTATTTGTTGAGAGATTTTTGGTTACTGATTCATTCTCCATACTTGTTACAGGTCTGCCCTTATTTTCTTCATAATGCAATTGTAATAGATTGCATATTTCCAGAAATTTATCCATTTCTTTTAGGTCGTTCAGTTTGTTAGTATGTACTTGTTCATAGTAGCCTCTTCTGACTCTTTTTATTCTGTTGTATCAGTTGTAATGTTTCCTTTTTTACTTTTGATTTTTTTAAATTGGAACTTTTATCTCTCTTTTTAGTTTAGTTCAAATTTGTCAAATTTGAATTTTGTCAAATTGAGCTTGTCAAATTTGTTGAACTTCTAGAAAAAAACCCTACTTTCATTCATTTTTAATTTTTAAATCTTTGCTCAAATGTTATTTCCTCCCTTCTGCTAAGTTTGGACTTCATTTTTTCCCCCTTCTTTTTCTAGTTCCTTGAAGTGTATAGTTAGGTTTATTTGAGATATTTCTTTTTTTAAATGTAGATATTTATTACAATAAACTACTTTCTTAGTAATTTCTATGGTCTAAATATTTGTGTCTCTACAAAATTTATATGTTGAAACATGATCCCGAGTGTGGCAGTATTACGTGGGGACATTTGGGAGATGGCTAAGACATGAAGGTGTAGAACTTATGTGAATAGGATTAGTGTTCTTATAAAGACTGAAGAAACCAGAATTCTTTCCTTCTGTCATTTGTGGACACAGGAATAAGGTGCCATCTGTGAATTAGGATAAAGGCCCTCTCTAAACACTGAGTCTGCTGCCGCCTTGATCTTGAATTCTCCAGCCTCCAGAATTATGAGAAATACATTTGTGTTGTTTATAAGCCTCTCAGCTTATGGAATTTTGTCACAACAAACTGAGCAGACTAATAGAGCTTTCTCTGTACCCCCCAAATTTTTGTATGTTGTGTTTTTGTTTTTGTTTGTCTCCAGGTATTTTCTAACTTCAAATTCTTGTTTGACCCAGTAGTCGATTAAGAGGGTGTTGTTGCTTAATTTCTACACAGTTGTGAATTTTCCAGTTTTTCTTTTACTATTGGTTTCTACTTTTACTATTATGGTCAATAAACATACTTGATATGATTTCAAACATCTTAAATTTGTTCAGACTTGTTTTGTGACCTAACATGTGATCTATTCTGGAGGAAGTTCTGTGTGTGTTTACAAGGAATGTGTGTTGTGCTGTTGTTGAGTAGAATGCTCTGTATATAGCTATAAGGTTGATTTGGTCTGCAGTGTTTCAAGTTATCTGTTTCCTTACGATCTTCTGTCTGGATGATCTATCAATGATTAAAAGTGGGGTACTGAAGTCTCATGCTATTATGTATGGCTGTCAGTTCCTTCTTTCTTACGTGTAGATATTTGCTTTATATATTTAAGGTGTTCCAGTGTTGACTGCATGTATTAATGTCATGTCTTCCTGGCATATTGACCTTTCAATCATTATATAATGACAGTCTTTGTCTTTAATTACAATTTTTGACTTAAAATCTATTTTGTTTGATCTAAGTATAACTATTCATACTCTCTTTTGGTTACCATGTACATGAAATTTTCCCCCCATTTTTTCACTTTCAGACTAAATGTGTCCTTAAATTTAAAGTGAGTTTCCTGTAGACAGCATAAAATTGAATCTTTTTTATCCATTCAATTATTCTATAATATAGCTAAGAAGACATTTACATAAAAGATAATATATGGAAGGCAGATTATGACTAATATTTTTTTCAGATATAGAATACCTATACATGACCACCTTATTTTGTTTTGGGGGGCAAGGATGAACAAAACATTATTACCCTAATGATAAGAAGGTGTCTTAAAAAGAAGTAATGCTTTAGTAGTATAAAATGGTAATATATGAACAAGAAATTCATGCACACACAAAAAAAATTACAATTTGATTGAAAGCACAAGTAAAAAATAGTCAACAAAGTATGAAAATAATCAAATAACAAAACAATCAACAAAAAGCGAATAAACAACACAATTAATATTTTTGGATAATTTTACATTCAAAAATTGAAATTGATAAATATTTAAAATAATAATATGTAGTGTTTGCATGGTTTTAGAAAATGGACACTCATATATTGTTAGAGGAACAGTGATTATATTATTTTTAGAAGTCAATTTTGCATTGTGTCTCAAAAGCCTTGATTTTATTTCTTTTTAAAAATTTTTATAAAGCATTTTATTTAGAAATAATTTTAAACTTATAGTACAGTGATGTTTTGCTATACCCTTTATCTGAGTTATTCATTGTTAGCATTTCTTCGTTTATTTTACCCTTTTTTCTCTCTCTGTCTATATGCTCTGTCACCTCTGTCTCTGTCTGTTTTTTTTCTACATATACATATATATCACCTGAACTATTTGAGAATAAGTTGGATACACCATGCATACTTCAATGTGTATTTCCTAAGAATACATATATTCTCCTATGTAACTACAGTACAGTTATTAACTTCAGAACATTTAACCTGGATATAATTTATCTATCTATAGTCTATATTCCAATTTTGTCGACTGACAAATACCCATAAGCCAATAATAAAGTATGTAATGGTTTTGCCTTCCAGCATAGGATTTGGTTTCTGATCACTATCTTGTTTGATAGTTGCATCTCCTCAATCTTCCATGTGGAATGGTTTCTCAGCCTTTCTCTTTCACAGTATTGACTTGTATGAAGAACGAGTCCCCTCCCTGTCTGTATTAGGATGCTTATTATTTAGGATTTGCCTGATGTTTCTTCATGTAGAGCCTCATAGAACCAGGCTATGCATTCCCTACTGTAATACTCCCTGATAGAGCTTGAGTCCATTCCAGGGTTCCACATCCTGAGGCACACAACATCCATCTGCCTGTTATGAACCTGAAATTTATGTCTAGAAATATGTTCTACACAACTCACATATATATGTATATATAATTTATGCATACATATACACGTTGCTTACATATTGTCATTAACAGTATACATCCAAGATAATATAAATAGCCATCAATAAAATATAAAATATTTTTATTATGTTACTAACTAAAGTGCTTCTTCCTTGCCTTTTCCCATTTCAGTTAGGGGGAACTTTTTGTTCCTATTCCTTTCCTGTAACTTGGGATTGACCCTATGTCAACTGATCCTACTTGATATCTCAGGCTGAGATTTTTTTCTTTTGTAACATAGTTTAGGAGACATTGTAGTTTAGTAAAAGTACGCTACATTTTGTGTGAGAATATCTGAATTTACCGATTGCCAGCTCTTGGTACTTGAGCAAGCTACTCAAGTACATGCAAAATGGAGATGTTATGTATATCTTACTGACTTTGGTGGGTTGCTTTTAGACTGAATGATGGTAATGAATCTGAAAGTACTTTATATGCTTCTTGTACAACGTGTCTTCACTTTCACTTGCCTGTGGCTACACTCACTGCAAGCCAGAGGGCACAGTGGTAAGCAGGGCTGGGTGATTTGTGCAATCATGCATCACTCACACAGTGGAAGAGTTTTACAAGGGAAAGGAGGAAAAGATCAAATATAGAGAACAGTGAACACAATGTATAACAATGAAATGGCTAAATTCTTTTAAATGGTTAGTAGCTTCAGAAATGTTAAAATCAGGAGCATATATAACTGCACATTTCCACAAATGTGTGAGTCAGACATTGGCTCAGAGGGAAGAAATACAGAGCACAGAGAGGTTGGATGCAAACAAGTTACTTCGTTTTTGGTGCTCAACTAGTGTAAAGAGTTCTCGTTTCAGGATTATAGGATTTTTAAAATGCCAAGTTTGTACTTTGGATGATAGTCTTATTCCTTGAAAGTAGCATAGGAGAAACTTTTCCATAAGGAATAAAAGCAAGGAAGATGAGGCCATATCTAATACACTTAAATTTACTGTCTAAAATAAATAGTTACAATAATAACTCACATTGTTTTTATTACTTTGTTGTTGTTGTTATAATCTTTGTGATACAATCTGAGCCATTGTATAAGACCTGTTCTTTAATAGTAATTGTAAAACATGTGGCTCTCTTTCCTTCTATTGGTATATACTATCTTGATAAATGTTCCTTTGAGATAAATTTTGTTAATAAAATTTTCAATCCTTGTGAAATATCATGTATGATCATTAATTGCCTTATATTTCAAGTTGCAAAAGTATGGGCCACTGTAAGTGAGTGAACTGACGAAACTTATTTAGTAAGAAAACCAATACATACAAAAATATGAAAAATCAGATATACTGAATATGTTGTGGTATCTGTCCAACTAGTTTCCCCCTAACTCTGTATTCCTAGTTTTGCTGCACTCGTATAAAATGGAGACTACAAGCAAAAACACAATGTTATTGTCTAAATATAGTTTCCACTATGGTTTAACAAGTTTGGTTAGCTCCATTAGCAGGAATGCCCTGCGGAGAATTTTAGATTAAAAAATATTAAAAACCTGGATTGTCATCAAACTCTTAGTCCTAGATGGTCCTGATAACCAATTTGGAAATTAATTGTCCCAAGTAATTGGATTTACTCAGGTTATTGTATCAATATCATATATGAACTCCACTTTTTTCTCTTCAGCTGCCGGTAACAAATTTTCACTTCCTACCTCACTGTTCCTTCTTGATGGAATTTTGAATTCCCATTAAGAGTATTGTTTGGCAATGTGAAAAAAAAATTAAAAGTATTGGAGATAGCCGATAGGATTCTTTTAAAAATTTTTAATATTAACCGAACTAATAAAAGGTTCACGGGATAAGAGGGAATAAAATGTCTCTGCTCATAGCAATACCATATTTTGATTCTTATATTCTTTAAAAATTGGTATTTTATAGGTTAATGTTCTTAATACAAAAGTCAAAAAGAATCAGATTTAATTAGAAGTAACATTGTCTTCTACATGCCATTCTCAGGTAACACATTCCAAATTTTACAGGATATAATCTCAGATTTACAAGTAATTTTAAAAAATCACCACATACAACTTCTATTCGATTTACAAAGGTAGTGTGATTTCCCTTAGATTCAGTCAGAAGTTTTTTTCCTGGTCGTCAACATTTGGATTTCTCATCACACTACTGACAATAATAATATCTCTATCATGAGGTTTTTGAATGACTCTATATTAAATTAAATAAATGCTATATGTTAGTAGCCTTAATACTTTAAATGCCCATTTATGACTGTCCCTTTCTTCCTGAACCAGTTCCTCATTCATGACAAAGCATCTTTTATAACATAAATCCACATTAATTTAAATTCTCAACGCAGCCTTTATTAAGCAGTGTGTCAAAGACTTCTAAATAGTCCAAATAAATTGATTCTACAGATTCCCCTTTTCTATATACTTATTTGTTTATTTACCTGTTTAGATTAATTAGGCATGAATATCCTTTCTAAAAGTCTTATATCCTTTCCCAGTTATTAGATTGCACCTGATTAAGTGTTTACTAACATCCTTCTTTGTAATGGACACCATCAAATTGCCAGATGGGAAAGAGAGACTTGCCTTATTTTGAGGAGAGTGTTAGGCAAAATATGGTGAACTTGACCCTATGTTATTCATGCTGAATGTCATAATCCAGAGGAGAGATATAAGACTCTTTATTGCTTTCCTTCAGTGTTTCATGTGTTCTGAATATATCTGCTATTACAACTTTGATTGTTGCTAATTTCCACTAGTTTGCTAAGTACTATAGTCTTATCACCATTTTGTCAGCAGTTCCATAACATACCAGTTCTCTGGCTTCTGTGACTTAGCTCATGTTAGTTCCCTGCCACTGGTGCCCACATCCCTTCTCTCTATCTATTGACCACTTTCCGGATTTCAGAGATCTGAGGCAAATCTCTGTTTCTCCCAAGGACATTTTTGCCCACCCAAGACCTATGGAGTCTGCCTTTCTTCTGGACCCCCATTCATTGCCACATTTCATTTACTACCTTTACTGCTAGTGTTCTCATAGTTTGAATTCATCATTTTCCACACAAAATCTGTTCCTTTCCAAGGTTCCTATCATGGTGAGTGCCCCCTCATCTAAACAGGTGTTCAAGCACAATTTCACATCATCTGCGACTCTCCCGTCTTTCCTCCCAAATGCCTCCTTGATATATAGATATGAAGCCCGTGTCATATTATTATCTCTGTCTTCTACCTCTTTTTGACATCTTCGATTCCTTAGCTCAAGGTGTAATCATCTCTTTCCTGGATTACTGCTATGGCTTTCTACAACTGTTCAGATTCCAGTATTGCTCACATTTAATCCAACCTCCTTCATGCAGTCAGAAAGATATTTGCTAAAATGCAAATGTGACCTTTTTACTTTCCTGCTTAAAACATTTCAACAACTCTGAAATGCTTTTCAAATAGAGTCCAAATTTTCTAACACAGCATACATAATCCTTTAGGGTCTATCCACTACTTAGCTTTATATCTGGGAACTCTTTACTTTCTACCTTAAGCTCCTGGTATAGTGAGATGAACACAGATAGTGCCTATGTTAATGAATGTGGAATGGGACTTTTGCTGACATCTTAAGATTTATGTTAAAGCCTGAGATTTATGAGTGGTAGGTGATAGGTTTCCTATGACTTCTAAAGAGGGCTGCTAGGACATTCTAAAACGTAGTAAACTGAGTTTGTCTGTCATTTTCCATAACCAATCTCCAGCCTATATAAGAGAAATTAGAAATTCAGGAGGTAGTTCATTGGAAAGTAGGAGAATTGCTAGTGGTAAATAGTGCTGTGGTATTTCCCCTCCTCTCTCCGTGGAAATCCGAGGGACTACATCCTTTCCCCCAAACCGTGTGCGGCATCATCAAGAGTATTTCTCATAGAGACTGGAAGTGTCTGAAAGAGGGAAACCCCACATATTCCAACCTTGCTGGATGTTTACTGTACTATGGAATTGCTAACTTGAGGTCTAGAATATACTGAAGTAGAGTGCTGAGAATTCTTGGGGGGGTGGGGTTGGGAATCTCCTTTGGGGATTGGAAACATACATGAACACACAGCCTGTTGATTTTCATCTTGTTCTTGAATTTGAATGGCAGTTGGCTGACAAGTTCCAATGGGAAGTAGCTAAGGTAATTCTTGGTAGAAGAAACATTCGCCAGGGCAGACATGTGGGGATTACCCATGGGCCAAGTGAATACTATGGAGGGAACAGCTGGCCCTTGCAGAGGTGACGGGAATCCAGTTGTATGCTCTGTATGGAGTGTATGGAGTGTACATCCAGGGGCCGAAGTTTGGGAGGTTTGCCAAAGATTGCAAGAGGGAATGTGCTATCTGATCGAAACAAATGCAGGGCATTTGTCTCTAAAGAATATCTAGCACCTCATGAAACATTTGGCTTTTTAACATGCTCCATAAAGAACATAACAACCAGCTGGAGTCAACCAAGAGAGAACTGAATACACACTGGCCAAAGTAGACCTCTGTCCCCTGTTTTCTAAACTCTCTTCCTCTTAATCCCTACTTTGCTGAAGCTTGGATGAGCAGAAGGAGTAAGGAAAACAAACAAACAAACAAACAAACAAACAAACAAACAAAAACTAGCTTCCTACCCAGTGCAGGTCTGAGTTGGGGAGAGGAGAGAAATTGTGAATAAGATGTGAGTAACTTGTTTCTTCAGTGAACATTTTTTGAGCAATTATTTTATGCCTGGCACTATTCTAGGTACAAGGAACTTATCAGTGAACAACAACAAAAAAGTATCTTTGCCTTTATGGATCTTATATCTAACAGAGGAGTAGAAATGAACAAAATTAAAGGTGATACGTATTATAGAAAAAAAAGTAAGAAAGGAGGGATGATGGGAGGGGTGAGGTGAGAAATGTTTGCAAACCTAAATAAAACCAGATTTGCTGATGAGTTGGAAGTGGGTATGAGAGACAGGGAAGACTACTACGTTTGTTAAGCCAAGGAAATGGAAGAATAAAATACCTATTAACTGAGAAGAGCTCTATTCTACAGGGAACAGGTTAGGAGCAGGTTAATTTGGAGACAACCATTAGTGTATTATTATTAGTGTATTATTAGTGTATTATGCAGGCAGTTGGAATTCAAGTGCGAGGTCAGGTCTGGAGATAGAAATGTGGAACTGCCGGGCTCGGTGGCTCAGCCTGTAATCCCTCAGCCTGTAATCCCCCGCTGAGGTGAGTGGATTGCCTGAGCCCGCGGGTTCGAGACCCGCCTGGGCAGCGAGACCTCACCTCTACAATAAATAAAAAAACCAGCCGGGCATGGTAGCGCATGCCTGTAATTCCGGCTACTCGGAAGGCTGAGGCTGAAGGATCGCCGGAGTCCAGCAGGTCGAGGCTGCAGTGGCCGGAAGCGGCCACTGCACTCCAGTCTGGGCGACAGAGTGAGACTCCAATTCAAAAAAAAAACAAAACAAAAAAAGAAATGTGGAACTGAGTCTATGGCCATGTCACTCTGAATGCACCTAATCTCATCAGATCTCAGAACCTAAGCAGAGTCAGGTCTGGTTAGTACTTGGATGGAAGAAGTGTGGGAAATGGTTCATGTATGGATGCCATTTAAAGCCATGAGAATGGATGAGACTACAATTTTAATTTATATGGCCTGGAATTTTTAATATCTGAAATTGAAATTATTTCAGAGCTGAAAATGACCAAGAAGTGATGGGATTGGCCCAGGATGGCATTAAGGGGCTAGGGCTGGAGAAGAATATTAGACTCTGTTGTAGAAGAAAAATAGCTTGCCTGTGTGTATCCAATCAAATGCCACTCATTCAACACACCTGTTATATCCTAATTGTACCGTGTTCTCTCCAGTCTTCCTGCTTTACACATGACTTTCCCTACCTAGGTATTCCCTACAACACCCTATTTTTGCATGGAGAGCTAAGTGAATTTTTAAAATGTGTCAGTTTGTAGGAGTATTTTCTTATTCTCTTATGACTGAATCAGACCCTTTGAACGCTAAGGCTCTCTCTTTTCATACACTATTCAATTGTTCTTTTCTAAGCTATAACATCTCTGAGTTCTGAGAATCTCTTTTACTAACCTCTGTCTCTTGTGTCTAGGATGAACCCATGCATAGCAGATGCCCAATAAATAATTAAATGTAAGCAAGCAGGTTAAGGACAGAGACCATGTTTCATACTTTGTATTGTTTCCTATGGTGCTTGAGTAACACATGCCACACTTAGGAATAAGTCTATAAATGTCTGTGGTGTATAAGTTATGCTGCTGATGTGTTTTTGTTCACCGTGGGCACCAGATACTTGATGGTATGAGACAGGCAGAGTCCCAGTCTCTATAACTACTAGCGAGTTTCTTTATCTCTAAAGTTTATGAAGATGACAGAAGGATTTATTGAGAGTGATTCAACTTACACTCTGAAATGAAAACTGTATAAGATTTACTATACATTTATTTTATGTGTAAGTGTCCATGGGCTTAGAATCCTATACTTAGCTATTTCTCTGTAACAGCAATATATACTCAAGTTAACAGTTTTCTTTCTTTCTGGTCTGTACTCTTCCACAATTTGTGCCAATGTTCAGCTGTGTAGCTTTTGGCATTATTGGTCTACAGGTTCTGTGCTGGGGGATGTTGTATCATTTAGGATTAAGTGTGACTGAATATTACAGAAAACTTGAAAAAACAATTACTTAAATAACATCAATGCTTATTTTTCTCTATTGCAAAAGAAATCCAGAGACAGATAGTGCTGAGTGGATTTAGTGGCTCCCTAGTTACTAGGGACTCAGGCTTTTCCTCCATTTTTGCTCCTCTATCCTAGCATGTGCTGCCATCTTCAAGGTCACCTCATAGTCTGAGAAGGTTTTTGGTCGTCCAGCCTCATATCCAAGTTACAGACCACAGGAAGAAGAAAAGGAAGGACAACAGAGATTTTCCTTACAAAGAGGCAGTTACCTTTCATCAGTTTCCCCAGGAGTCTCACTCAATGCTTTTGCTTGTCTCTCATCAGTCAGAACTTCGTCATGTGACAACTATCTGCTCTAACAGAGGCTAAGAAATGCTGCCTTTTAACTACAACTGGGGTCTACTGCTTACAAAAAAAGGAAATTAGTGGCAACTAGGGATTATATTCTCTGCCACGGCTGGACACTTGTATTGAGATTTACTATTTATTACTTTTTGTCTTATTTTACTCCATGTTTCCCTTAAAGACAAAATCTTTACCTATTGATTTCCACAAAATGCCACCCTTCTCTCTGATCTGCTCTGAACACCCTGGCTGACTGCTTTGTTTTTTCACAGAGGGATAGCTTTTGTGTGTTTGCTTGGCCTTACTGCTCTTTCTAACTTAAATGCTCGGTCCTGCATCTGTATTCTCATGGCCAGTTGCATTCTCCTTGCAGGGCTAAGACCAAGGGTAGAACTTTATTTTTCAGTCAAAGTAGTCACTTTTTTTGTCAGACTAGGAGCTGAAAATCAGGCCTGGCTTTGCATCATTTTGACACATTCTGGCCAAAGGATTGGTTGGTGGAGGATCTCACTTCCGCTCCCAGAATGCAGCAGACTGATGCTCATTGGCATGATGAGCTGTTCCTTGCTGCTCTGTTTCCTAGGAGGGCCACCTTTTCTTTCCTGCTGGGTCCCTCTGGTACTTCTAAACACAGTGTCTTCAGGAGTTGTTGCTGCCTCCATGAAGGTCCTTTTAGAAAGACAAGCCTTTCACGCTCCATACTAATTACATAGAGCTCTATGAGTCTGTAAGACTTTATTCAAAGATTTGGGCAACTGCACCGGCAATTAACTGGATAAAGAAAATGTGGTATATATATATATACACACCACGAAATAGCACGCAAACATAAAAAAGGATGAAATCATGTCTTTGTAGCAATGTGGATGGAGCTGGAGATCATCATCCTAATTGAATTAACTCAGAAACAGAAAAACAAACTCTGCATGTTCTCACGCATGTGTATGAGCTAAATGATCACAAAGATGTAAATAATAGACACTGGAGTCACCAATAAGGGGAGAGGTGTAGAGGGGAATTATGGTTCAGAAATTACCTATGGGGTACAATGTTCACTATCTAGGGAATGGGACACTGAGACTCAATCCCTCCTGCTGTACAATATGTCCATGTAGTGAACATGAATATGTACCCTCTAAATCTACAATAAAGATAAAAAATATTTGTGCAACTATATTGAATTACAATGTAGATAGTAGAAAACCAAAACTACGTGTAAAACAGGACTTTT
The DNA here is from genome assembly GCA_027257055.1 of Cephalopachus bancanus. Lineage (NCBI taxonomy): Eukaryota > Metazoa > Chordata > Mammalia > Primates > Tarsiidae > Cephalopachus > Cephalopachus bancanus. Next base: position 1,745,356 of record JAPVLO010000234.1, read on the forward strand.
CCAAAGCAGAACCATTTGAGACTCTCAGTCTTTCAGAGGGTGTTTTTTTCTATCTTTCTTTCTACATGAGAGTCAATTTTCTCTGAACACTTTTGAAGAAACCTTCTTCTCTATCCATAGGGACTAATTTTATATCAGAAACTACTTTTATCTTGATTTCCCCAGCAGTCTATTTCTGCATATTTGAGTTACTTGGAGTAATATAATACCCAAGAGAGTTTATAGTCACCACTGATATTCCAAGTTCCACAGAAGAATCCAGAATAGGAAAACCAAGGTTCCCCACCAGTATAAATTTATTCAATTGACTGTCCAGTAGGTAACCGTTCTCTCTCATAGATGTATACACATGAGGTGGTAAGCAAATGACCTGAGGCTTTCATGCTCTGGCAATCTCCACTGAATGCTTTAGCGAACTTTACCACTGTGAGCAGTGCCCATTTTTCATTCTAATAGAAGATTGTTGTAGTGAGCAGTATTGGAAAAAGTCCATGTATGTCTAACCACTGCCCAGTCATTTGCTTCTTTTGTTAATTATGTGAAAAACTTGCTTGGAAGTGGGGGTGGACCGATCCAGAAATAAGAAAACTTTGACCACTCTAAAAAGAGGTGTTTTTGTTTTCTTTATAGCTTAGGAAGTATCTAATGACCTCAAACGGGAGGGGTGGAAATGAATTATTTCACATAGTTTTGCCACCCTATGGATTTTTTTCATTGTCAAACAGTTTATCCACCCCACAAAGCAAATTTGTGATCAAGAAAGAACTTGAGGTATAGTTAATTTTACTTTTTAAAAACAGACTTTATTTTAGGGCAATTTTAGGTTCACAGCAAAATTGAATGGAAAGTACTCAGTATCCACATATACCTTGTTTGGTTAACTTTTTGGGTAAAATATAATCCCTGTTCCTGCCATAAAAGTATAATGAAATTCACTGCAGTATTGGAATTTACTATTTCTTAATTAACTTACTAGTGGCTATTGGGGATAATCATTATCTTCTAGGACACAGAATGACTTAAACATAACAGTATTCTCTTTCTCAACATTACATGTATATTATTTGCTAGCCCATTATGCTGTTTCTTGTATTGAAACAATGCACCCATAATATGCATGAAAATAGCTTCATTCAGATGCAATCCCTTTATCTATTTGATGAGTGAATAAAGTGAATGTAATTTAGTTATCTGTAAATTGTTATTCCTCAATTTAAATAATTGGGTATGCAAAGAATGGGACTATCATGTCTCTGCTAGTATGGAAGGCCCCTGCTACCTGGGTTACTCTTGAAGTAGTAGTGACAATCTCAAGGCTTCTTCATCTGCTTAAATAAACGCTACCAGCTCTGCTTCTGTAAAATGAACTTATGCTGGTGATTTTTCAGAAGAAATAGTAGAGGTTCCATTTAACGCTGGGAAGTCAATGGTAGTATAAGTGCTTCTTAGTGAGTTCCAAAGCTTACACTGAGAGGTTGGAAATCTCCATTCCACAATTTTATCATGCATGGGTTCTCTTTAGGGTGTATTTTTAATCCAATAGGGTAGCAACTTGCATTTTTCATACTTTCCCCCTCAAAGTTTATAATTCTCTTTAGTGTTTTATGTGTGTTTGAGTGGCTGAAGGGAAGACTATACACAAAAAATTTTAAAAAAATATTCCACCTGGTTATTATTTTGTGTTTATTATATTACATTTTCCAGACTTGATATATTAACATATAAATAGAAATATTTTCTTTCTTTCTCTATCTTTTCTAAAATTTTGAAAAATTGTCTCCTCATGTTCCTTAAATGTTGGCATTGCCTTAGGAGAAATAAACTTGGCCTTACCTGTCAAATAAACTTTTCATAAATATTTGCCTAGAGTTGAAAATGCTTTACAAAATTTAGAAATTTTGTTGAATATGGCATGTACTTTGTATCCCTTCTTTCAACAATTCATTCACTAGCTCTGCACTATAACAAGTTTGTCAGGCACTGTTCTAGGCCCTGGTAAGAGGAAGTAAGACAGATAGAGTTGAGGCTTCAGAATAATGGGGAGGTATATTTGTGAATCATTTATAATAGTTCTGTGGAATTAAAGCTATGACAGAGATGTGTTTATAGAAAACACAAATCAGATGGGAACAAGGAGGATTCTGGAATGGTTCCAGAATTAGTCTGTTTTTGAGTTGAGTTTTAAAAGAGTAAGTAGGAAGAAAAAAAGCCATTTGAGTGGAAGGGAGTCTGATACAGTGTACATGTTTAAAGAATTACAAATCTGTTGACGTGAGAATAAGAGTAAAAAGCATGTGGAGGAGACATGGGAGAAGTTAGAGGAAGTAGTTGTCGGGTCATAAGGTGCTTTGAGTTTAAGTGAAGGATTTGAACTCAAATTTGAAAATTATAGGTATATATAAATGGATTTTTAAGCAGAGAGGAGAAATGATATTTACATTGTAGGAACATCAATCTAGTAGTAATTAGGAAGAGGAGTTGGAAGTAGGCCATACTGAAGAAAAGCCATTTAATTATGATGCTAAATTGCAATATCTGGGGGAATGAGATGAGGACTAAACTTAATACAGTAATTGTGCAAGCAAAGGGGAAGGAGCAGAATAAAGAAACATGTAGGTGATACCTTTAGTACATCTTTTATAATCCCAGATGAACAGGTAGCTTGGTACTGCTAGTTCACAGTCTAGAAAATGCAGAAAAATGAATAAGTTTTTGAGGAAAGTGACAGTAGCATAGTCACCATGCAAACACCTACTCCAAAGTTAAATATATATGTCTGAAGTGAGCAGAAGTTTCTTTTTTTATATATGAATGACATTATTTATTTATCTGTAGACTATGTTGGCTTATTTTATTTTATTGAGTTGAAGTCTCACGCTATTGTCCAGGCTGGAGTGCAGTGGCATGCTCACAGACACCGCAGCCTCAACCTGTTGGACTTAGGCAATCCTTCTGCCTCAGCCTTCCAAGTAGCGGAACTACAGATGCACGCCACCATGTCCAGTGAATTTTTGTGAGTTGTAGAGATGAGGGCTCACCAAGTTGCCCAGGCGGGTCTCGGACCCCTGGGCTCATGTAATCCTCTTGCCTTGGCCTCCCAAATTGCTGGGATTACAGTCTGAGTCACTGTGCCCTGCTGTTTCATTTAAATATTACTATCAATAACTGACAAAATGTGTATATTTAGATTAATGTTCTGAAGAAGCAGTATTTATAGAAATAGCATAGCAGCATAGAACATATTATTCTTTATAATTTCTGCATATATAAATATATATCACAATATTTGCACTACATTATATAATCCTTAAGGATTAGATTTCCCACTGTACCCACAGTATCTTGATATAGAGCTAATTTATACATATATGAATAAAATATAACTCTTAATTTAACTGACTATATATAACTTTTGATATTATGACCTACATAATAAATATACTTCTTTTTTTCTATGTAATTTTATAATTGAGTATTATAATTTTGTGTTTATTTTTCCCCTTTGGGTTATTATAGTACATTTTCTAGACTTAATATATATAAGTTGAAATATTTTCCTTCTTTCTCTACCCTTTCTAAAATCTTAATAAATAGTCTCCTCATAGCCCTTATTTCTCTTAGAAGAAATAAACTTGTCCTTACCTGTCAAATAAGCTTTTCATTAATATTTCCTTAGAGTGGAAAATGTTTTGCAAAGTCTAGAAATTTTGCTGAACATGGCACATGTTTCATATCCTTTCTTTCAACAGTTAATTCACTAACTCTGCACTGAATTACAAGTTTGTCAGGTACTGTTCTAGGCCCTGGTAAAGTGAAGGAAGACAGATATAGTTGAGGCTGCGGTATAACGGGGAGGTTAAATCACAGTATGCCCTAAGTCTGTTACTACATAGACATTCATCTATTATTTCTAATCTCTTACTGCAAAGATCTGTTGTTTTTAGATTGAATTGAATAATCACATATTACTAGACTTCAGCTGAAGGTTCTGAGCTAAAGACACAAAATTGGGAGTCTTCAGTCTAAATGTGGAGATTAAAGTTGTTGGTGTTAATAGGAAACAAGACCTTTGGGAAATCTTGATATTTACGAGGTGTATAGAAGGTAAACTCATGCAAGTTATTGAAAATGAATGGTCCTTAGCACATATTTTTGTCATCCACATTATCTTTGGACATTTGTTTCATAAATGTTAAGCTCTAAGTGGGTTTTTTTCAATTTTTTTATTGTGGTAAAAAATACTTGACATAAAAATCGCCATCTTAACTGTTTTTAAGTGTACAGTTCAGTGGTATTAAATATATTTATAATGTTTTACAACCATTTCCACTGTTCACCTTCATAACTCTTTCCATCTTGTGAAACTGAAACTCTGTGCCCACTAAACAATAATTTCCCATTTTCACCTCCCCACAGGATATGGCAACAATTATTCTGCTTTTTGTTTCTATGATTTTGACTACTCTAAGTACCTCATGTAGGTGGAATTATATATATATATACATATATATATTTATATATATAATGCATATAATGTATATATTTCTTTTTTTTGTTATTGACTTATTTCACTTAGTAACATGGATGTCCTCAAGATTCATCCATGTTGTAGCATACTGTAGCACTTCCTTCCTTTTTAAGACTGAATAATATTCCATTGTGTGTGTGTATCTGTGCATCACATTTTGTTTATTCATTATCTGTCCATGGACAATTTTGGGTTGCTTTCACATTTTAGCTATTGTGAATAATGTTGCTATGAACATGGATGTACAAATGTTTCTTCAAGAATCTGCCCTTGATGGTCATAATTTTGTTTTCCTTTATGACTGCACAATATTCCATCATATATATGTACCACATTTTCTTCATCCAGTTCACTTTTGCTGGGTACTTGGGTTGGTTCCACGTGTTTGCTGTTGCGAATAGTGCCACAATAAACATGTATGTGCAGGTGTCTTTTTGGTAGAGTGATTTATGTTCTCTGGATATAGTCCCAGAAGTGGGATACCTGAATCATATTGAAGCTCAATGATTAGTTCTTTGAGAAATCACTACACTACTTTCCACAAAGCTTGAACTAGCTTATATTCCCACCAGCAATGTTGAAGTGTCTCCTTTTATCCTTAGCTGTGGCAGTATCTGTTGTTTTTTGACTTATTAGTGATAGCCATCCTTACTGGTGTTAGGTAGTATCTCATTGTAGTTTTGATTTGCATTTCTCAGAAGGTGAGTGAAGCCTTTTTTCATGTGTTTGATGGTTGCTTGTATGTCATTCTTTGAGAAATGTCTTTTCATGTCCTCTGCCCACTTAAAAAAAATTTTTTTTTAAAGATGTGGGGTACAATTCAGGATTAGGTGTACATAAGTGGCCATTGCACAAATGAAGATTGGGTCTCCCACTGGTCCTCACTGCCAATCCCTTTCTTGTAGCATTGTGATAAATGTTCAGGATCCACTTATGAGTGAGAACATGTGGTGCTCGTTATTTATTTCCGTCACAGATCACTAAATATGATAGACTCTAAATCCATCCAAGTTGCTGCAAAGTCCAAAATTTTGTCCTTTTTATGGCTGTGTAATATTCCATCGTGCATATGTACCATTTTAAAATTCAGTCCACTTTCAATGAGCAGCATGGTTGGTTCTATGTTTTTGCTATTGTGAATAGTGTTGAAACAAATACATGGGTGCAGGTATCTTTTTTCATAGAGTAATTTGAGTTTCTCCAAGTATATTCCCAAAGGAGGATTGCTGGGTCATATGGAAGGTCGATTTTTCGATCTTTTAGATATCGCCAAACTCTTTTCCATGAAGGTTGTACTAATTTACACTCCCACCAACAGTGTAGAAGCATTACCTTTTCTCTGCAACCTCTCCAGCATCTGTCATTTTTTGAGTTATAAAAGATGGTCATCCTCAAGATTAATGGGTATGCTTAATGAAAGCCACCTGTTTGTTAAAGCAACTTGCTTTCTTCACTTCATGTTGGATTACAATAAACTGTGAGTCCCTTGAAGCCTATGAGAGTCAGGTTGAGTAAGTGTAATTCTTTGGGTATAATATTCACCTTTTCAGAACACTAACCACTATCCTTGTGGCTATAGTTTGAAGGTGAAAAACATCATCAGCTGAAAGTCTGTTTTATTGACTTGATGGCTTCCAACAGGTCTGTTTAAATTATGTTCCGCTGGCTTAAAGGAGTTGGTGACGAGTATTTTCTTGGTGTGCAGGCCCCATCACAGAGTGATGGAATCCAGACAGCTAAAATTGCTGGTCTTAGAGATCATACTTACCTTCCTACCCAAAGCATGACGAGTCAACTACCATGGAAATTATGTAATTATCTAAAACGAAATAAACACAATTCCTGCTTTGGTGACTTTTAACCTAATAATTGGAGTCAAATACATGCTGGAGGGGGAAATAGCATGCATTCCACCTTTTGAAGACACTCCTCGAAGAGAGTGTGCTTATAAAATCTAGAAGAACATATTTTAAAATATGAACAATGACTATTTTTGGAGATTGAGTGATTTTTATTTTTTTAAAAAAATTGTTTATTACTTGTATTTTCGAAATGTTTTCATAATCTATTATTGCTGTCTCAATAGTAAAAGAAAAAACATTTTTAAAAATGGTCATTCTGACTGGAGTTAGGTGTTATCTCGGGCTTTGATTTGCATTTCCTTGATGATTAGTGGGACTGAGCATTTTTTCATGTATCTGTTGGCTGCTCACATGTCTTCTTTTTGAGAAGCATCTATTCATATCTTTTGTCCACTTTCTAATGGGTTTGTTTGTATTTTTCCTTTTAGTTCATTTGAGTTTCTTGTAGATCCTGAATGTTAGGCCTTTGTCAGATGTACAGCTTACAAATATTTTTTCCCATTCTGTGAGTTGTTTCTTTAGTCTCTTAATGTTTTCTTTACTCTCTTAATGCTGTGTGAAAGTTCTTCAGTTTGATGAGATTTCACCTATCTTAGTTTTTGTAGTATTTGCTTTTAGGGACTTGGTCATGAATTTATTGCCTACTCTAATGTCCAGAAAGGCACTTCCTATGCTTTGTTCTAGGATTCTTATAGTTTGAAGTTTTACATTTAAGTCCTTGGGCAATTTTAAATTAACTTTTGTATATGTTGATAGGTAATGTTCCAGTTTTATTCTTCTGCATGTGTTTAGCCAGTTTTCCCAGCATCATTTGCTGAATATGATTTCCTTTCCACAGTGTTTGTTACTGACGGCTTTGTTGAAGATGAGTTGGTTGAGGGAATGTGCTTTTATTTACTTCTGTACCAATACCATGCCACCTTGGTTATTTTACCCTTATAATATAAAGTCTGGAAATGTAATACCTCCAACTTTTGCTAAGCATTGCTTTGGCTATTTGTTTGTGAAAAATAATGTTGGCAATTTGGTGGATATTGCAATCAATCTGTAGGTTGCCTTGAGTAGAATGAACATCCTGACAATGCTGTTTCTTCTAATTCATGAGCATGAGCTGTTTTTTTTCATTTGTATGTATCATCCTTGAATTCTCTGAGCAGCATTTTGTAGTTCTTGTTGTAAAGGTCTTTCACTTCTCTGCTTAAATAGACGCCAAGGTATTTCTTTTTTTTTTCTTTTTGTAGCTATTGTGAATGTGATTGTGTTTTTCAATTGTTTCTCAGCATGCTTGTTACTAGTGTACAGAAATGCAACTGTTTTTTGTGCATTGATCTTGTAACCCAAAACTTTATAAAAATCATTTATCAGTGCGAGAAGTCTTTTGGCAGACTCTCTGGGGATCTCTAGATATAGAATCATGTCATCTACAAAGAGAGATAAATTAACTTCCTTGTTTTCTAAATGGACTCTGCCAATTTCCTTCTCCTGCCTGATTGCTCTGGTTAGGACTTCCAGCACAATGTTGAATAGGAAGGGTAAAAGTGTGCATCCTTGTTTCAGTTCTTAGGGAAATACTTCCAGCTTCTGCCCATTGAGCAAAATGTTGGCTGCAGGTTTGTCATAGATGGCTTTAATTGTTTCAAGGAATGTTCCTTCTATGCCTAGGTGTTCTAGGTGTTCCAAGGTTTTCATCAAGAAAGGATGCTGGATTTTATTGACTGCCTTTCCTGTATCTATTGAGATAATCATGTGGGTCTTGGCTTTACACCTGTTAATGCGCTGAATTATGTTTATGAGCTTGTGAATGTTGAATCAGTCCTGTATGCTAGGAATGAAGCCCACCTGGTGGTGGCAGTTATTCCTTGAAATGTGCGTTGGATATGATTTGCTAAAATCTGGTTAAGAATTTTTGTGTCTATGTTCATCAGGGAAATTGACCCATAATTCTTGTTCCTTGTTGGGTCTTTGCCAGTTTAGGGTATTGTGATAATATTAGCTTCATAAAATGAGCTGTAGAGAATTCCTTTCTTCTTGACTGCCTGGAATACTTTCAATAAGATTGATATCAGTTTTTCTTGTATGTCTTATAGAATGCAACTGAGAAGCAATTTGGTCCAGTGATTTTTTTTGGCAGGGAAGTTTCTTATAACTGAGTTGATTTCCTGGACTGTTATTGATCTGTTTAGGGTTTCAACTTCTTCTTGTTTCAACTTTGGGGGGTTGTGTAATGCCAGGAAATTCTCTATTTCCTCTAGATTTTCTAGTTTATTTGCATATAAATGTTTATAGCAATCTCTGATAATATTTTGAATTTCTTCAGGGTCGGTTGTGACATTATCTTTTTGCTTTCTAATTATGTCTATTTTAACTATCTCTCTTTTTTTTTTAAGGCAGTCTGGCCAGAAGTCTGTCAATCTTATTTATCCTTCCTAACAATCAGCTTTTTATCTTGTAGATCCTTTTATGATATTTTTGTCTTCTTTATCCTGCAGTTATGAGTTTATTTTAGCAATCTGGATTTTTCTACTGGAATTAAAAATTAATTGTTTTTGCCATTCCGGCTTCCTTAGGTGTGATGTTAGGTTATTTTCTTTTGATCTCTCTATTTTCTTGATATGAGCATGCAGTGCTATGAATTTTCTCTCATCACTGGTTTTCATTGCATCCCAGAGATTTTGATAAGATGTGTCTTTGTTTTTGTTCGTTTCCAGGAAATTTTTTATTTCTCTCTTGATTTCTGTGCTGACCAAAAGTCATTCAGCAGCATGTTGTTTATTGTCCATATCTTTGTGTGTTTTGGGGGATCTTGTTGGTGGTGATATTTATTTTTATTCCACTGTGATCTAAGAAGATGCTTGGTATTATTTCAACCTTTTGAAATTTGATCATGCTTGATTTATGCCCAAGGATGTGATCAATCTAGGAGTACGTTCCATGTGCTGATGAGTCAAATGTATACTCTCTATTTGTTGAGTGGAGCATTCTGTAGATGTCTGTTAGATCCATTTGGTCAAGTGTTGAGTTAAGGTTCCAGATCTCCTTGTTTTTTTGCTTCAATAATCTGCCTAGTGCTGCTAGCTGGTTCTTGAAGTCAACAATGCTTTTGTGAGTGTCTGTGCCCTCTCCTAGTGTATGTAGCAACTGTTTTATAAAAACAGGTGCTCCTGTGTTGGGTGCATATATGTTTAAGATGGATATTTCTTGCTGGTGGATTAAACCTTTTATCATTATGTGGTGTCCTTCCATGTCCTTTTAAACTTTTTATTGGTTGAAGTCTGTTTTGTCTGATATAAGAATAGCTACTCCCACTCTTTTGTTTTCCATTTGCACGGAAGTTCATTTACCAGCCATTTACCTTGAGCCTGTGGGTATCCTTTGTAGTGAGATGAGTTTCTTGGAGGCAGCAGAATGCTGGATCATGTTTCTTTATCCAGTTTGCTACTCTATGCCTTTTTAGTGGTGCATTCAGTCCATTCATGTTCAAGTTAATTATTGATATGTGAGAGTTTATCCCTGTTGTGGGGCTCTTAAGGGATTACTTTGCTTCATATATATATATATTTAATGGTGTGGATGATCTGCGTGCTGTTAATTTTGTGCTTGCCTGTGCCTTTGTGATAGGTACAACCATTCTTTTGTTTCTGTGCTCAAAACTTTCTTACACATCCCTTGGAGAACTGGTCTGGAGGTGGCATATTCTCTCAGGGATTGGATGTCTAGGAAGGATTTTAGTTCTCCACCACTGATATAGCTTAACCTGGTGGGTAGAAAGTATTTGGCTAAAATTGTTTATCTTTGACACTGTTAAATATGGGACTCCAGTTCCTTCTGGCTTGTAGAGTTTCTGCTGAGAAGTCTGAGGCAATTCTGATGGGTCTTCCCTAGTAGGTAGCCTGAACCTTCTCTCTAGCTGCCTTCAGGATTTTTTCTTTCATGCTTACTTTATGTAGGTGGATTATCATGTGTCTTGGGGATGGTCTTCTCATGTAATACCTTGCAGGGTTATCTAAATCTCCTGAGCCTGGATGGTTACCTCTCTTGAAAGATTTGGAAAATGTTCTTGGATGACCTCAAGAAAACTTGTTCCAAGGTGTTCTCAGTTCCCTCTTCTGTTTCAGAAATTAAAATCAACTGCAGATTTGACTTCTTTATATAGTCCCATATCTCTTTTAGGCTTTGCTCCTTCTTTTTGAGGCTTTTCTTCTTGTGTTTGCAGAAAAGTTTAGTTCAATATTTTGGTTTTCAAGTTCTGAGATTCTTTCCACTGCCTGATCAATTCTGTTCCCTAGATCTGCTATTGTGTTTTGAAATTCCAAGAGAAAATTCTTCATTTCCAGAATTTCAGAATGGACCTTTCTCATACTGGCCAATTCAACTTTTATTTCCTGTGTGGGCTTGGGTAGTCTTTGCTTCTAACTTCTTGTGATTTTCCCTGGCCATTTTAACCATCCAATATTTGAATTTTGTGGCTATCATCAGGAACAGGTCGTTCTGGGTGGCTTCTATTGTTTGGGGACTGATAGCTACTTTTTAAGGTGATGTCTCTTTAAGGCTTTCAGAATTACTCATGTTTTTCCACCTGTTCTTCCTCATTTATGAGGAGCAACTCTTCTCTTTTTATTGTTATTCTTTAGTTTTGTTGTTTTGTAGCTAGATAAGGTCTTGCTGTCCTAGGGCCCTTTCCATCATTCAAAATAGTCCACTCAGAGAGAGAGATGGGGTATTCACTTCTGCTCCATGACTTTTGCTGGGCAGTGCTCTGCACTTAAAGTGGTTTTCTGTTGTAGAGTTTATCTTGGAGTCAGACTAGCCAGTCTGCTTCCCAGACCTCATTGGGAGCTCAATAAAAGCACTGGGTGGCAGCTGTTTACTGGCAGTTGTTTGATGCAGCCCAGAAACTTTGTGGGAAACAATGCCTCCAGGTGCCATTTATGTCTCCTTCTCTTCCATTCAAGTGCATGTTCAGCACTTGAAAAAGAGCAGATTCTCTGTCACAGAGGGAGTTGCCCTTTAGATGCATGAGGCTGGCCAGAAAACCTTCCTGGTCTGGAGGGGGAGGTTGGCCACCAGATGCTGGCAGCAAGCATGAAGTAAATGCAACCAGGAGATGAATTTTCCAAGCCTGGGAGCTGGGCACAACTGGTGGGGGGCATGCACTCATATAGGTGGTGCAGGTATTCAGAGTGTGGGTATAGGTGTTCAGAGTGGGGTGTCTTCCCAGGTTCACATAGAATCTGTTCACATGCCATTGTGCTCTAACTAGGTCTCCTTCAAGGCCAGGAACCAATGATCTGCATCTGGCTGCGAGGATGGGAACTAACCAGACCATGTCAGGAGTACTCACCCCTTCTTGTATACAAGGCAGGGCCAAAGGTCCTTTGTGAGCCTGATGCCCAGCAGGGATGGGGCACCCTGGTTCCAATTGACCAGACTCTCTCCTCTTTGGTCCCAATGTGTTCCAAGAGACCTCTGTGGGTTACACTGTGCTTCCCCTGTCCAAAACTGTTCAAGCTGCCTGAGTTTCCTAGAGGTTGGGTCCATCTTCTCTGTTCCACTTGTCAAGAGAGGCACAGGTCAGCTACTTTGCAGTGGCCATCTTGGATCTAGCTCTAACTCCTTTGTTCATTTTTTTAAAAAGCAGGATTTATTGAGAGAACAGAAAAACTCCCATAGTGGGAGAGGACTCGAGGGGGTTTCCCCCTTTGTTCATTTTCTAATCAGTTTGTTTTTGTTTTTGAGTTTTAGGTATTCTCTATATATTCTGGATATTAACGCTATATTGGATATATAATTTGGAAATACTTTCTGTCATTGCAGGGGTTGCCTTTTTACTATGTTGATTGTAAATTGTGATGCATAAATTTAAAATGTTTTAATGAAGTCCAATTTGTCTATTTTATTTCTTTTGTCGCCTGTGCCTTTGTTGTCACAGTCAAGAAATCTTTGCCAAATCCAGTGCTGTGAATATTTTGCCCTGTATTTTCTTTTAAGAGTCTTATTGTTTAGGTCTTACATTTAGGTCTTTAATCTGTTTTGAATTAATTTTTGTGCATGGTGTTAGATAAGAGTTTGAATTCATTCTTTTGCATATGAATATATAATTTTTCTACCATCATTTGTTGAAAAGACTTCTTTTCCCATTGAATAGTTTTGAAACTCTTGTCAAAAATCATCTGATCATATATGAGAGGACTTATTTCTGTGCTTTCTATTCTTTTTCATTTGTCTATATGCCTGTCTTTATGTCAGTACTATACTATTTTGATAACTGTATTTGTAGTATGGAGTCAGGAATTATGAGTCTTCCAGTTTTGTTCTTCTTTTCAAGATTGTTTTGGCTATTTAGAGTCTCTTGAGATTTCATATGAATTTTAGGATGCCTTTTCCTATGTCTGCAAAAAAATCATTAGACTTTTGATATGGATTGTATTAAGTCTGTAGAGTGCTTTGAGTAGTATGGACATTTTAACAATAGTAGGTGTTTCCATGAACATGGATGTCTCTCTATTTATTTATGTCTCCTTTAACTTCTTTCAGCAATGTTTTGTAGTCTTCTTTTTTTTATCACAGTTTATTAGAGAAAAAAGAGAGAATAGAAAGGGACACATGCCAGAGCTGTCATGGGTGAGAGAAACCGCTGATTGATCTTTGTTAGTGTACAGAAATACAACTGAGTTTCACATGTAGACCTTGTATCCTGTTTCTTTGCTGGATTCATTTATTAGTTCTAACAGATTCTTATTGTTATTGTTGTTGTTGTTTCCTGACTCAGTAGAGTTTTGAAGGAAAAAAGCAGGAAAAGGAAGTAGAAAGGGAGGATAGTAGAAAGAAGGGGTGTGTGAAGACTGCTATCTTTAGAATCAAATACTTTGTAAGCTATGGCACCACACAGAACTTAAGATATCACACTGCAACATTTTTCTGTATGACTTGAGATCAAATCTGATTTATTCTAGGAACATCTAAAGGAATTCCAAATAATCCCCATTATATACTTTGAACATAAGTTTTTCTAAAACCTCCAAAAAGAGCCATTTCAGAGTAGACTTTCTGCCTATGCTGGTGTAGACCTATATTTTGGGGGTATACCTGAAAATTTCCAGGTGTTCATAGGCCTTTGAGCATCATACTGAATTTTCAGAATTATCTGTGTATTGGTTCTATTAGGCATAAAGTTGTAAGCCTACTATTGACCAGGAAGTGAGTGTGACTCTACCAGGACAGGGTAATATTGGTGCCACAATCATCATAGTGACCCTGCCAGTCCTCCATAGTGATTTGTCCAGGCCTTTGGTATTAAGGAGGAATAGGTGGAAGTACTCAAATTTGAGACATTTGAGACTGTTCATTTAAAACCCCTATACTGCCAGTCTCTGCAGATAACACTTGTCCTCCAGTGGACAAAAGGAACCATCTTCTTGGTAAAACAAAAATATGAATATATGAGTTTAGCTCAGATAGTCCTTTGTTCTGCTTTTCTCTAGCTCCTTTGAATTTACATAGATGTCCTTGGCTCTAAGCCAAGTCTCTCTTCGTTTGCTTGTACATCCCTCTTATAATTATTCTTTTATATCCTTAAAATATGTGCAATCTGTTTGTAATTTTCACTTTCTTCTGTGTGGGAAATCTTATTAAGTTTATAAATTGAGTCATATTGGGCATACTCTAGACCTCTTCCAAATGCTATGAAGATCTAACCACTGACTTTAGGTTTAAGTTTGCCTTCTTTTTTGTTGTTGTTGTTGTTTTGTTAACATTTATAAATAATACAAAACTTTCTAGTCCTTTCTTTAGCAAAATTGCAAGAAGAAATGATTAGTCATGCACTTCCAAAATGGGTTGTTTTAATAAGCTAAAATAGCACAAAAATAAATAAATAAATAAATAAATGGAAGGAGTTAATTAATGATCACATCTTTAGATAGGACAATTGAGAAAAGTCACATGGGAGGTATAAATGGTTCAGTGCAAGCAAAAATTTCACTCTGGTAATTGGAAAGTGGCATTTACTTTTGCTCTTGAATTTAAACCCATCGAATAATCTCCTGTGCAAATGTCTAGTAAACTGTCAGCCACCAACTTTACACTTTCTCTCTCACTGGATTTGGTTTTCCTTTTTTTTTTTTAATAATTAGCAGGTGAAATTTTCAATTAATTGTAGAGCTAATATTACAGAAAAAAAATATTCATGGTGTAGAGCACTCCCTTGAACCCTAATAAGAAAGCAAAGATAAATAAACCAGGCAGCACACACATCTCACATTCTTTCGAATTGGGTTTATTAACAGAAACTCAAAGATAGTAGCACAACAGCACAGCTGTGGGTTTCACTGTTCCCCCTTTGGATTCTAGGAGAGAGAGCATGGCTCTGGGGTTAATAAATTGTCCACTTGGGAAATACCAGCCCCTGCCCTGGCATAATCAAGAACACAACAAAGGATCAGGTGGTAGATCTTTTGCCCAGACCTTGTTTTGCCCCCTTAGTCCTAGGTTAGGTGAGCACCAGACTTTCCATAGGCCTGATCAGGAACCCAGTTTAGTGGTGGCTATGTGGCTTGGTGGCAAATTGACCTGATCCACCACCTCAGTGTTCTACAAGTATTGATCACCTTTAGAACCGCTCCAGCTGTTTCTTTGTTGTGCTATAACATTCTCTTTGAGTAGCTAGTTTGTACCAATTAGGCTACATATGAAAATCAGCTATGTATATATATTTAGGACAAATTAACCCTTTCCTCTTATATTCCCTCCTATAGTCTCTACATATATCCAAGCAACCATACAGCAGGGGCTGAGAGGAAATAATCCTTGGAACCTTATAATCCCTTCCATGTGGTGCTGAGAGTCCCAGTGGGACTGCTTTACAACACAAGACAGACTTGATTTTCAAAGATATTCCATGCTGATTTAAAGAATGCTTCTTTAACAAAGTGTCTGTTATTTTTCACTTTGTAGCACTGACTCTTCAAGACCCCCAGCTCTTAGCAAACCCATTTGCTAAGCAATTTGAAGTTTATGTAACTAAAATTAATAGGTGCTTACTAAACACTAGACACACAATGGGAGCACTGCCATTGTGTTTATGTTACAGACAAGAAAATGGAGACTGAAAAATCGATCAGCTTACCGAAGGTAACATAGCTGATAAGTGGTTGAACTGCAATTCAAGCTCAAGTAGATATACCTGAGTCCCCAGCTTGCTGAAACCATGACTTGTGAAAATATAACAACCCACACCTAGATTGATGCTAATCAATCAGGAATTGATTACATATCAATGGCTTTTTATCTTCTCCTGAATTCCTATTACATTGTAACTTGATATTTCAAGGTGACCCAGTCACAAAATTCACGTCTCTAGTTTTTCTTGAAATTGTCCACAGGAAGCATTGATTAGTAAGTAGAATTTGTCAAGGATTTCTCAGGGGAGTCAGAGAAGCGGTTTACACTACTAGGTAATGAATAGTTTTAATTGTCACCATAGGTTACCATTAAAAAAAATCCTTAAACTAGGCAAAGTGGGGAGCAAAGGGAGGCCCCAACTTTTCCTGTACAAGACCACTTATACCTGATCCTGAATTGTAGCCACATTTTTAAATAAATTATTTTAAAAAACACCCTTCTCTTTGCCACTGTGAAGAACTTCTACCCATCTGTCTTCCACATCTTGTTGACCTTGTCTTTCTTTTCTTCTCTTTCTTTTTAAAATTATTATTTTTTTCCTTTTATTCATTTATTCATTTTTATTTTAAAGCTGTGGGGTACAATTCAGGGTTAGGTATACAAATGTTCATTATGCAGGTACCCTTGTTGATGGGGTATGCGCCTCCCTCCCCTGGCAGTTTCCCTCAACTTCCAATCCCACCTCCCTTCCCCTGGCAGTTTCCTGCTACTGCCAAATCCCTTTCTTATAGTATTATGACAATTATTCAAGGTCCGCTTATGAGTGAGAACCCTTGGTACTCTGTTATTTGTTTTTGCGATAGATCACTGAATATGATAAAACTCAAAATTCATCCAAGTTGCTGTGAAGTCCATATGTTTGTCCTTCTTTATGGTTACATAATTTCCATTGTGTATATGTACTACATGTTTAAAATCCAGTCCAGCTTTGATGGGCAACATGGTTGGTTCAATGTTTTTGCTATTGTGAATAGAATTGCAACAAACATGTATGTGCAGGCATCTTTTTTATAGAATGATTTTTGAGTTCCTCTGGGTATACTCCTGAAATAGCTAATGAAATATGTAAAATAATTACAATAACTTGCTTGACATAAGTAACTCCATTTTGTTAAAATCCTCCATCTTAGCTGGGCTCGGTGGCTCTGCCTGTAATCCCGCGCCTTTGGGAGGCTGAGGTGAGTGGATTGCCTGAGCCCGTGGGCTCGAGACCCGCCTGGGCAGCGAGACCTCATCTCTACAATAAATCAAAAAATCAGCCGGGCGTAGGGTGCGTGCCTGTAATCTGGCTACATGGAAGGCTGAGGCGGAAGGATCACTGGAGCCCAGCGGGTCGAGGCTGCGGTAGCCGGGAGCGGCCACTGCACTCCAGTCTGGGTGACAGAGTGAGACTCCAACTCAAAACAAAAAAACAAAAAAACCAAAAAAAAAAAATCCTCCATCTTAGCTGTCTGCCTGACCTAAAAATGACAGCCCTCCCAGTGTGTACATGTGATTGTTGTAACATTACCATGACCACAGACCCAAAGCCTTGTTCCCCTGAGCTGTTCATGCTGACTGTTCTTGCTGACCATTTGAAAACTCCCTAGCCACAAGTTCTGTGTAATTGTATGACTTGTAAACTGAAATCCAAGAGATTGATTGTTCCTTTTGTTTTTTGTTCTTTATACCCTCGCCCCCTGCTACATAGCCCACTTGCAGATTTTGTCTTTATAAACTTCTTGCTGATTCTACTCAGTGTCAAGAGCTTTCTTGGTGTGAGTCTACTCTTGACCACATGCTATTAAAGGACTCAAAATTTGAACCCAGTGTGCCGGTGATTTTCTCTCTCATGGTTTGGCTATAACATTTGGAGGTGAGATTTGTTGCCAACCTTGGGAGGAAACCTTACTCCAGCTTTCCCCAGCTCGATGGAGAAGTTACAGGGAGGCGCCCACTGATCATTCCAGGCACCCATAACTTCTCATGTGGCTCAGAGGGAGAAGGAGTGACTGCTGATTTCCTCCCACTTCAAAAATTCCTGAGTCCATCTGCATTCTCCTAGGAGGTAAGAATTTGTTCTGTTTACCAGGAAGAATCTGTTTAGTTCTGTTTGTGGCCACAATTCTGTTTAAAGGAGTCACGACCAGAGAAGGTTGCCCTTTGGACACTATTCATTAGGCCAAAACATTGACTGAATAGAGTCCTCTGGTTTTCTGTCCTGAGGTTGTTCCAGGGATCCGTAACTCTTCTGACTTGGTCCAGACTTGCCCTGTCTGTCATTATGTTTTAACTCTGTTTTTTAACTGTTTGCTTGTTGTTTGCTCATTGTTTGTTCTACGTTCACAGAATTCACGACCTGTCAGTCCTCTGGACTGTATATTGAAAAATTTCTCTGTTGTATTTGCTGTGGACTACGGTGTCCACCTTTCAAAAGGTGGGCTCTGGATCCTCTATAAAATAGATTGGCCTGCATTTAATATTAGTTAACCCTCTACAGGGTCTTTGAATGTCCATGTTACTAAGTCTGCTTGGAAGGTTATCACAGGGACTCCTGGTCACCTGAATCAGTTTCCCTATGTAGACTAATGGTTAAATTTAGTCCAACCCCTGCCCCCCATGGTTAAAAATATGTCTCTTAAAACTCAAGACCCTTCCCATAAACCACACTGTACAGAGACAGAGCTAACTTGAAAACAACAGGGTGCTATATACAAAGGCCCCTGGCTAACTCTTCAAGGAAAACTTGTTTTACCTGCTTCTCAAGAACAAAATCTTGCCAAAATCCAAACCATATGTTTTAACCTCCCTGGTAAAATCAATTATGTGTACTCATTGTTCCACCTGGGATGATTACCAGCAGCTCCTTTTTAACCCTATTTACTTCTGAAAAGCCAGAATGCATTAGAGCTGAGGCTAAAGGCCTGTCCTGGCCTCAGTGACTGGAACAAAGGAAAAAAGCCAGGATATGTTAGAGGAGGTTTCTCCCCTCTCACCCAGCCTGGGATCCCAACATCTTGGCAGGGTTCAGGGCATTAAAAACTTATCACCTGACTCTATTAGCTGATTTGAAGAGAACAGCCCAAAAACCTATTAATCTTTCTAAAACTACTGAGATTATTCAGGGTCCTAAGGACTAACTGGGGGCATTTCTTGAACATCTTCAGGAAACATTCCGTACCTATACCCTGTTTGACTCCTCGGCACCTGAGAATGCTCAGGCTATCAATTTGACTTTTGTGGCTCAGGTGGCTCCTGACATCTGGAGAAAATTACAGAGGTTTGAAGGTTTCACAGGAATAAACATTTCTCAGCTGCTCGAGATAGCTCAGAAGGTTTTTAATAACCAAAATGCTGAGAAACAGAAACAGGAAGACAAGAAAATGGGCAGATCAACAAAATGGCAGACAAAAGTATTAGTTGCTGCCAGTCAGGTTTCTCAACCTGGCTCAAGGCCAGCATGTAAAACAAGGGGAGAAACTACAAAGGAACAAAAGAAAACTGGACATATCCAGTTAGCCAAGAATCAATGTACATATTGTAAAGAACTGGGTCGGAGGGGAGTAGGAACAAGATGGCGATGGCATAGGTGGACTTGTGAGATTCTCCGAATGTGAGTTCCCAAAAAGACTCTTACTTTTCTTCCCCCATCCCCCAGCCCACCACTGGCTGCACTGGTCCGAGGCCCGGGGACCTTCGGTCCCACGCAGGGCTGAATATTGCGGCCCCCTGCTGCTGCTGTTCTACCACGTGTGTGGGAGTCTCGGGTCCCAGCTCCCTCCCTGGCTACATCATCTCCTGCCCGGTACCCAGCACCAAGCTGCCGGTCACTCAGGAAGGCTCTGGGCACCTGCTCCTCAGAGACACTGGTCCCATTCCTGGCTGAAGTACCCTGTGGGGAGCCCAGGACCACTCTCGCCACTCACCGCCTGCCCTTTGGAGCTTTGGAGCCCTGGAGCTCTGGGCCCACCCTGGCTGAGGCACTTAGTGCATGACCCCAAGCTGAGGGACCCAGACACGCGAAGAGAAACGGATCTGCAAAAACTGCCTTGGCCATTCTCCAGGCAGAGACTTCCATTGCCCCACCCACCTATCAACAAACCCTACCTCAGTTCCTAAGGTAACACGGCAAAACAGGAGACAAAGCTCCACCCCTACGCTGAATCAGTCAAAAGCAACCCCCAGGCAGCCAACAAAAAAAAAAAAAAAAAAAAAAAAAACCCAAATTGCGAGTAAATCTAGCTGCCTGCAACAAAAAGCAAAGGGGAGAGGCCAGAGATCAGAGCTGAAGTGACTTTAGTCTGATCACTTATTTTGACTTATGATTTTATCATTTTGACTGTTTGTTTTGATCATGTTTGTTGTTTGCCTTCTGACTTACACTGTTTCTTGATTTTATTGGTCTGTCTCTGTGTAGCTTTTAGTATTCTTTAGGGAATCTTTCTTACATGTCTTTTTTCACTTCACTCCGACCTTGTGTCTCTTTCTCACCTGATAGTTGGTATGTTTGTCTGTTTTCCATCTCGCTCTTCTCTCTTTCTAACTTCCTATTGACCCCCTCTTCCTTCATTATTTTCCTCTTTTATGCCCCCCTTCTTAATCTAGAGACCAAGACTACATATGGCTGAATGGACAGATTGTAAGGCAGAGGGAAATAGGTTCCAGTGTGCTCATACACCTGTTTGTGGATGCTAGAATCAACATATACATTCTGAACCACAGTTTCCCTCTCAATTAAACCTCAAAACTGCAAAAAGTACAGATTGCAGCATTACACCCCAACCTCAAAAGTGGAAAAAGCCAGAAGACCCTCATAAGGAAGAACAGGATGTTGCAGAAGAGAAATAAAAGCAACCCCACCCTCCCTCAAAAACAGAATTAAAGAACGGGAGGGAAAGGAGGGGAAAGAGAAAAATCTACACAAATGAAGAAAAACCAAAAGAAGAGTATGGGTCTCTCCCAGACCCCTGGGAGGGCAGACACTGAGAAAACTGACTTGGGAATGCAAACAGTGAAGAGCCCCCAGAATGAAGGGTCTCAAACTACAAACCCAGATATCAAGACATTAATGGAGAGATTAAAAAGAACTGAGGAGACACAAGAAGAAAGTAGGAAGGAGCTGATATCTGAGATAGCAGTAATAAAGAATACTGTGAATGAAATAAATAACAAACTGATAAGCATGGAGAGCAGAATTATCCATGCAGAAGAAAGAATTTCAGAGCTTGAGGACCAAAATATAGAACTAACCCAAACTCTTAAAAACACAGAAAATAAGCTCAAAAAGACAGAACAAAACCTTCAAGAGATGAGCAATTACTTCAAGAGATCGAACCTAAGAGTAATTTACCTTCCTGAGGCAGAAAGAGAGACAGAGACCACATTGGCACAAACTTTCCATGAGATCATTCAAGAAAACTTCCCCTATCTAATCAGTGATGCAAAAATTCAAACACAAGAGATTCAGAGAACCCCTGCAAGACAAAAAATGAGAAGATCAACTCCTAGACACATAATAATTTGCCTAAACAAAGTAGGCATAAAAGAAAAATTCCTAAAGACAGTGAGAGAAAAAGGCCAGATCACCTACCATGGAAGACCAATCAGAATAGCAGCAGATTTATCTACTGAAACCCTGCAGGCTAGGAGAGCTTGGAGCACTATCTTCAAAATCCTAAAAGATAAACAATTTCAACCAAGAATAACCTACCCAACCAAGCTAAGCTTCATCAGTGAGGGAGAATTAAAATCTTTCCCAGATATCCAATCCCTAAGAACTTATGCTGCCACAAACCATCTCTACATGAAACACTTAAGAAAGTACTAAACACAGAAGAAAAAGAAAAAAGAACAACATTCTTCACAAAAGTACAGGGAAAAGAATAAAATATACATGAACCAACTCCAAAACCAAAAGAAAGACAAAAGAAAAGGGGGGGGGGAAGAACAACAACTCTATAAGAACTCTATGATAGGGATGAACTCTCATGTTTCAATAATTAGCCTGAATGTGATGGACTAAACGCACCACTGAAAAGACATAGAATGGCAAAACAGATAAAATATCACCAGGCAACAATATACTGCCTTCAAGAGACCCATCTCACTAGAAAGGACGTACACAGATTCAAAGTAAGAGGATGGGAAACAAATTTTCAGGTGAATGGAACACAAAAGGAAGGAGGAATTGCGATCATAATTTCAGATAAAATGCCATTTAAGCTATCAAAAATTAAAAAAGATAGGGCCATTACATAATGATAAAAGGTTCACTCCATCAACAAGAAATCTCTATCCTAAACATATATGAACCCAACATAGGTGTGCCAACTTTCATAAAGCAACTTCTAGGAAAACTGAAGAAAGATATTGACTCTAATACCATCATAACTGGGGACTTTAATACCCCATTCACAACCCTAGACAGACCATCGGGACAAAAAATCAGCAAGGAGATCTGGAAACTCAATGTGACTGTGGACCAAATGGACTTAATCGATACCTACATAACACTCCATCCAAAGACCACAGAATACACATTCTACTCATCACCGCATGGAATGTATTCTAAGATCGACCACATAATTGGCCATAAATCAAGCATAAGCAAATTTAAAAGGACCGAAATTCTACCATGCACCTTCTCGTACCACAGTGGAATAAAAATAAACATCGACACCAACAAGGTCCCTCCAAAACCCACAAAAACATGGACACTAAACAGCATGATGCTAAACAACGCCTGGATCAATGATGAAGTCAAAACAGAGATCAAAAGATAACTGGAAACAAATGAAAAGGAAGAAACATCTTACCAAAATCTCTGGGATGCCTTGAAAGCTGTAGGAAGAGGGGAATTTATATCCCTACAAACACACATTAAGAAAATGGAAGGAACAAAAATTAACAGTCTAACAAGCGACCTAAGGAAGCTGGAAAAGCAAGACCACAAAAACCCTTATTTCATTAGAAGAATCCAGATCACCAAAATAAAAGCCCAAATTCAGGACATAGAAGACAAAAAGATAATACAAAAAAATCAATGAAACAAAAAGCTGGTTCTTCGAAAGGATAAACAAGATCAATGGTCCCCTAGCTAGACTGACCAAGAAAAAATGAGGAAAAAACCCAAATAAGCACAATCAGAAACACAAAAGATGAAGTCACATCTGAATCTGAAGAAATACAAAAGATCATTAGAGACTACTACATACACTTGTATGGAAACAAACTGGAGAACCTTAAGGAAATGGAGGACTTTCTGACATCACACAACCTACCTAGGTTGGAACAAGAAGAAATTGAGACCCTAACTAGACCAATAACAATCAAGGAAATTGACTACGTAATAAGAAAACTACCTACAAAAGAAAGCCCTGGTCCAGATGGCTTTCCAGTGGAATTCTACAACACATTTAAGGAGGAGCTGATACCAATCCTACTGAAGGTATTCCAGGTGATTGAAAAAGATGGAACTCTCCCCAAATCATTTTACAAAGCCAACATCACATTGATACCCAAGCCAGGTAAAGATCCAACAAAGAAAGAGAACTACAGGCCAATATCTTTGATGAACATAGATGCTAAAATTCTCAACAAGATCCTAGAGAACCAGATTCAACAATGCATCTCAGAAATCATCCATCATGACCAAGTAGGCTTCATTCCTGGGATGCAAGGCAAACTTAGCAGGAGCTCATAAAAACTCCACTGGATGATAGATCAAGGACTAAAATTATTTTAAGTCCCAGAGAAAAATGGGAAATAGATTTCACTGAAATAAAACCTCCCCATGTGGGGTATGGCTATCTACTGGTGTTTATTAATACTTTTTCTGAATGGATAAAAGCCTTTGCCACCAAAAATAAAACTGCACTTATGGTTAAAAGATTTTTGTTAAATAAAATTAATCTTAGGTTTGGGTTCCCCCTCTCTATTGGCTCTAATAATAGTCCTGCCTTTACCTTGTCTATAGTGCAGCTGATTAGTAAAGCACTAAACATTAACTGGAAATTACATTGTGCTTACCAACCACAGAACTCTAGACAGGTAGAATGCATAAAATGAACTCTAAAATCTACCTTAACCAAGTTAATAATAGAGACCAGTGAAAAATAGGTAAGCCTTTGGCCTTTGCCTCTCCTTTGGACCTGATGCACCCCATTGGGTTTACTCCATATGAAATCATGTTTGGAAGCCCCCCTCCTCTGTTGCCTCAGTTGTGGGATCCCATCCTAGAAAAAATAACTATCAATCTCTGTTAAAGTATCTTCAGTCCCCACAGCAGGATCAGACTGCTGGCCACTCTGGTGTCTGTGGTGTCTTGCCCACTCTGTCTTCCCTTATATGCCTTGTCACTTGTTCCAGCCTGGAGATCTGGTTTCTGTCAAGTAATTCCAGAAAGAAGGACTAACTCCTGCCCGGAAGGGACCCCTCCAACAGCACTCAAAGTTGATGGGATGCATGCCTGGGTTCATCACACCTGAACCTAGAGAAAAAAATCTTGGTTCCAATCCTTGTTTAACTGGAAACCCTGGTTAACAACTCTCATCACCAGTTTGGCTGGTCCACTTATCCTCTTTATCCTCGATTTGCTTATAAGGCCATATATATTAAATTGGTTTATCAATTTCATCAAACAATGAATCAATTCTGTAAAACTTATGCATGAAAAAACCTATTATAATTCCATACCCATGACCAATAACTTATGTATGAATTGACTCATGTACAACTAAAAGGAAGGAATGAAATAGCTAATAAAATATGTAAAATAATTGCAAGAGCTTGCTTGACATGTTACTCCATTTTGTTAAAATCCTCTATCTTAGCTTGACATAAGATACTCCATTTTGTTAAAATCCTCTATCTTAGCTGTCTGCCTGACCTAAAAATGACCCCCCAGTGTGTACATGTGATTGTTGCAACGTTCCCATTACTACAGACCCACAGCCCTGTTCCCCTGAGCTGTTCACACTGACCATTCTTGCTGACATTGAAAACTCCCTAACCACAAGTTCCATGTAATTGTATGTCTTGTTAACTGAAATCCAAGATATTGTTCCTTTCATTTTTAGTTCCTTGTTCCCTCACCCCCTGCTATGTAGCCCACTTGCAGATTTTGTCTTTATAAGCTTCTTGCTGATTCCACTCAGTGTTGAGAGTTTTCTTGGCATGAGCCTACTCTTGACCACACGCTATTAAAGGACTCAAAATTCAAACCCAGTGTGCTGGCGATTCTCCTTCTTGTGGTTTGGCTATAACATTCCTAATAGGGGGATTGGTGGGACATCTGGAAGGTCAAATTCTAGTTCTTTCAGAAACCACCACACTGTCTTTCAAAGAGATTGCACTAGTTTGCATTCCCACCAACAGTGTAGAAGCATTCCTTTTTCTCCACATCCTCGCTAGCATCTGTTGTTGTTTGTTTTATTAATGATGATCATTCTTACTGAGGTTAGGTGGTATCTCCATGTGGTTTTGATTTGCATTTCTCTAATGTTTGGTGAGGCTGAGCAATTTTTCATGTGTCTGATGGCTGCCTAAATACTTTGGTGGCTCAGAAAGTTCTCGGCGCCTCAGTCTGTAATCCCAGCACTTTGGGAGGCCAAGGCAAATGAGTTGCCTGAGCCTGCAGGTTTGAGACCAGCTCAGGACCTTGGTGAGACCTCATCTCTACAATAAATCATAAATTAGTTGAGTGTGGTCGCATACACTTGTTCTTCTGGCTACTTGGAAGGCTGAATTGGAAGGATCAGCGAAGCCCAGCGGGTTGAGGCTGTGGTGACTGGGAACATGCCGCTGGACTCCAGTCTGGGCAACAGTGTGAGACTCCAACTCAAAAAAAAAAAAAAAAAAAAAAAGGAGAGAAGTGTCTATTGCTGATACCAATTCTATTGAAAGTATTCCAGACAATTGAGAAAGATGGAATTCTCCCCAAATCATTTTATGAAGCTCACATTATACTGGTACCCAAACTGGGTAAAGATTCAACAACAATAAAAAAAGAGAACTATAGGCCAATATCCCTTATGAACATGATGCAAAAATCTTCAACAAGATTCTAGCAAATTGGATCCAAAACCACATCTCAAAAATCATCCACCATGACTGAGTAGGCTTCTTCCCTGGGATGCAGGGCTGGTTCAACATCTGCAAGACCATAAATGTAATTATATACATCAACAGACGTAAAAACAAGAACCACATGATTATATCATTAGATGCAGAAAAAGCTTTTGATAAAATCCAGCAACATTTTTTGATAAAAACTCTCAAACACCTAGGTACAGAAGGAACATACCTCAAAATGGTAAGTGCTATCTATGATAAACCCACCACCAGCATATTGCTAAATGGACAGAAACTGGAAACCTTTCCCCTGAAAACTGGAACAAGAGAAGGCTACCCATTCTCACCCCTCTTATTCAACATTGTGTTGGAAGTCCTAACTCAGGTAATTAGACAAGAGAAGGAAATCAGGGGTATCCAAATAGAAAAAAAGGAAGTCAAACTATTCCTCTTCACCGATGATATGATCTTATACCTCAAAAATCCAAAAGAATCTGTCAAAAAACTGCTTTCACTGATAAAGGACTTTGGCAAAGTCTCAGGGTACAAAATGAATGTGCAAAAGACAGTTGCATTCTTATACACCAACAGCAAGCAGGCAGAGAATCAAATTAAAAGCACAATCCCATCCACAATAGCCACAAAAATAAAAACAAAAATAAATGAAATACCTCAGCATCTTCCTAACCAGAGAAGTGAAAGATCTTTACAAAGAGTATTACAAAACACTGCTCAAGGAAATTCAAGAAGACACAAACAAATGGAAAAATATCCCATGCTCATGGATAGGAGGAAACAACATTGTTAAGATGTCCATCCTACCAAAGGCAAACTGCAGATTCAATGTAATACCCATTAAATTACCAACCTTATTCTTCTCAGACCTGGAAATGACAATACAGAAATTCGTATGGAAACATTAATGACCACAAATAGCCAAAACAATCCTTAACAAAAGAAACAAAGCAGGAGTTATTACACTTCCAGACTTCAAACTTTGCTATAAGACTACAATAATCAAAACAACCTGGTATTGGTACAAGAACAGGCATATAGACCCATCTTTTTCTTCTTTCTATAACTTCCTTTCAGGAACAGACAATCAGGAAACAAGCAAACAAACAAAACCCAAAAATAGCTAACCAAAAACAAATTTATCTTTCTCTCTCTCTTTTAAACAAAGCAACTTTTCTCTTTCTATGAACCTTGGTGTCAGTAAAAGTGGAAGCCCTCAATATCTCACCTTCTATCCCAAGTTTTTATGGGTGTTCCTGCCCTTCCCTTTCCTTCAAAAATGTTCACACTATAAGATGAATACAAACCTTCTTATTTGTGTTAACAGTAGATGGAATACTCAGTTAATTGTAGATTTTGAAGCCAATATCTTGCACCAAGTCTCTCCTCTGCATGGATAGCTACATTGTTCTGTCCTAAGTTAATTTTAGGCTACAAAGTTCAGGAAGGAAAAGAGGAAGAGACTAGGAACAGGGAGAAAGGGGATGACTGCAGAAGGAGTCTATTTTTTATCTTCATGTTTTGGGGGCTTGCTTTGCATGTGAACTTCTAAAATGCAAATTAAAAGTATTTTCTCCTTAAAAATGTTTGTCTTCATTCACTGACTTTAAATTCCTTTTTTCCCACATGAGTTTCTTTTGCCTTAACTCTGGTAATGACCTCAAGAACTCAAAAAACAAAGATATTTCTGGTAGGAGAAGATGCAAGGGCAGGGAATCAGCATTAAGTCCTTTCCTTTAACCATATTGTATGCTACAACTTATGGAATTATAAAAGTTTTCTTACCTTTTTTTTTTAGAGTAAAGAGAAAGAGTTGAAATGTTTAGCACTAATATGTTGTCAGTTTTTCTAAAAAGGTGATTTTTTTCAAATACTAGGGAAAAAAAGAAATCAGATTACTATTCTGTAAAACAAGAATTTATTTTGTAGAATCAGAGTCACTTTCTTACTCATAATTTGAAGTTGTTATTGTCTGCAGAAAAATTGTGTGGTAGCTATAAAGCTAGCCATGTTTATTCTTCACATTCAATTTATTTGCCCGGTTTAGAAATGGATTAATTTTGGTTTGATCTGTTTCCTTTAGAGTGAATTACTAGTAGATATGCTAAAAAACCTTTTTGAATGTACTATTCCCGTAAGATCTATTATTCATCATAATTAGGTAATGAGGAATTTGTAGTTCATCAAATGCTTTAAGTAATCATTATCATACATAAGACATAGATTACTAGTTTTTCCAGAAATACAGTGAGCTTTTAAAAATTAAATTTTAACTAATTTATTTTCTCAAATAACAAATTTAATGTTATTTTAAAGATGTGGGGTACAATTTAGGGTTAGGTAAACAAATGGTGATTGTACAGGTAAAGTTTGGGCCTCACTTTTGTCCCAACTTCACCTGGTTTGAAATCAGGTACCCTTATGGATGAAGTGGACCCCTACCTCCCTTGGCAGTTTCCCACTACTGCCAATCTCTTTCTTATAGTATTATGATAATTGTCCAGGGTCCACTTATGAGTGAGAACATGAGGTACTCAGTTCTTTGTTTCTGTGATAGATCACTGAGGTTTATAGACTCTAAATTCACTTAAGTTGCTGCACATTTCATAATTTTATCCTCCTTTATGCCTGTGTAATATTCCTTTATGTATATGTGCCACATTTTTTAAATCCTGTTCACTTTTGATAGGCAGCATGATTGATTCCATGTTTTTGCTATTGTAAATAGGGCTGCAATAAGCATGCATGTGCAGATTTCTTTTTCTCAGAATGATTTGGGTTCCTCTGGGTATATTCCCAGAAGGGAGCTTGCTGGCTTGTATGGAAGGTCAATTTTTAGATCTTTTAGGAATCACCAAACTTGTTTTCCACAGAGGTTGTACTAGTTTACAATACCCCCAACTGTGGAGAAGTGTTCCCTTTTCTCTGCATCCTCTCCAGGATCTGTTTTCTTTTTGTTTTATTGACGATGCCCATCCTGACTGGAGTTAGGTGGTATCTCAGTGTGGTTTTAGTTTGCATTTCTTTGATGATTAGTGAGGCTGAGCATTTTTTTCATGTATCTGTTGGCTGCTTGTATGTCTTCTTTTGAGAAGTTCCTATTCATTTTTTGCCCACTTTTTAATAGGACTGTTTGTTCGTTTTTCTTTTTGGCATGTTTGAGTTCCTTGTAGGTCCTAGATATTAGGCCTTTGTCAGATATACAGTTGGCAAATATGTTTTCCCATTCTATGGACTATCTCCCCACTGTCTTGATGGTTTCCTTTGCTTTGCAGAAGCTTTTCAGTTTGAGGTCTTACTTGTTTATCTTATCTCTTATGGCACAGATATTTTGAATTTTGATCAGGAATTGTTTGCCAGTTCCAATTTCCATCAGGGTGTCTTCTGCATTTTCTAAGGTTCTTAGAGTTTTAGATTTTACGTTTAGGTCTTTGATCCACAAAACCTCCATAGACAAAAACCTTAGAGTTGACTTTTGTGTATGGTAATAGGCAGGGGCCTTGTTTTAATCTTCTGCATGTGGTCAGTCAGTTTTCCCAGCACCATTTATTGAATAAATTCTCCTCTCCCCAGTGGTTGTTAGTGGAGGCTTTGCCGAAGACAAGCTGGTTGAGAAATTGAGGTTTTGCTTCCAGAATCTCTCTCCTGTTTCATTGGTCTATATGTCTGTTCTTGTACCAATACCAGGCTGTTTTGATTTTTGTAGCCTTATAATAAAGTATAAAGTCTGGAGATGTGATGCCTCCCACTTTGTTTCTTTTGCTGAGCTACATTGTTCTGTCCTAAGATAATCTTATACTACAAAGTTCAGGAAGGAAAAGAGGAAGAGACTGGGAAGAGGAAGAAAAGGGGATGGTTATAGAAGAGGTCTATTTTTTTATCTTCATGTTTTGGGGACTTGCTTTGCATGTGAGCTTCTAAGATGCAAATTAAAAGTTTTTTTCTCCTTAAAAATGTTTGTCTTCATTCACTGACTTTAAATTCCTTTTTCCCACATGATTTTCTTTTGCCTTAACTCAGATAATGGCCTCAAGAACTCAAGAAACAAAGATATTTCTGGTAGGAGAAGATGTTTCCATATGAATTTCTGTATTATTGTTTCCAGGTCTGAGAAGAATGATGCTGGTAATTTGATGGGCATTGCATTAAATGTGTAGATTGCCTTGGTAAGATGGACATCTTAACAATGTTTGCCAGGAGTCCAGCTCCTACAAGGTTCAGAGGTTCCTGGAGGTGAGACGGAGTAGGTGACGAGGGAGAAGAAAGAAAGGGACTGGGGAGAAACAAAGGGATGGGACTACTGTTCAGGATGAGCAGAAGCCATTTATTGAAGGTTTGCAGTGGGCTTTTTTCCCCAAATTGTGCAAAGTCATTCTCACATGTCTTTCACGTGAACACAATGCCAGGTGCATGAGGGGTGTCCCCCACCCACCATATGTTCCTTCAGGCATGAGGAAAAACAAACCCAAAATTGTCCTTCTGCTCCTCATGCTTGGTTAATGCTCCTAAAAGGCAATGAAACAATACCTTCCTAAAGCACAATGTTTCTATCATCGATAACCTAAAAAACCCATTACAAGCACTAACCTTAATCTATGACTAACCTATCCTATAAATTTTTTCATTCTATGCTAGTTTATACTAATAACAACCTAAACAATCCTATTGAAACTCTTACAACCTGAGGCAGCTTAACCCAGAATGTTTGGAATGTGGCCCAGCCCAAAATTTGGGGTGGGCCCAACCTGAAGTAGGCTGACCACATTCTTTTAACAAAATGGCTACCTAAAAACTTATTTCTATAACCTATTTTCCAAAACTTATATTGCTGTAATTTTTTTTTTTTTTTGAGTTGGAGTCTCACTTTGTTGCCCAGACTGGAGTGCAGTGGCCACTCCTGGCCACCGCAGCCTCGACCTACAGGCACATGCTACCACGCCCAGCTAATTTTTGATTTATTGTAGAGATGAGGTCTCGCCAAGTTGCCCAGGTGGGTCTCGAACCCACGGGCTTGGACAATCCACTCACCTCAGGCTCCCAAAGGCTTGCTGTAATCTTAAGATCACATACAAAAAGCCTGTGGCCAACACTAAGGCTCCTTGATGTGACCCAAGTTTGAACTGTAAGTAGTATGAAAACCAAAACTGCAGTCTGTGGAAAAATGGGAACAATGAGCTTCTGAAGATAGTTTGTGTTAGTCCCGGTCTCAGAGTTATATGCTTGAGCTTGCAGGAGTTTTTTCTGGCTGTAGTGCTAGGCAGAAAAGGGCGGGGAAATGGGGTCAACAGTTCCTGAACACATCCTAGTGGTCTCGGGGTCAGCAGTCCTTCCTGATCCCCAACGCTCAGTGGGCCTCCCTGGCTGGGTCCCAACAAATGTTAAGTATTCAATACATAAGCATGGAATATTTTCCATTTCTTTATATCATTATTGATTTCTTTGAGCAGTGTTTTGAAGTTTTTTGTTGTAACTGTCTTGTCACTTTTCTAGTTAGGAAGATGCCAAGGCATTTCATTTTTTTGTGGCTATTATGAACGAGATTTTATTTGGTTCTCTGCCTGTTTGTTGTTGGTGTATAAGAATGCAACTGTATTTTGCATGTTGATTTGTACCCTGAGACATTGCCAAAGTCCCTTATCAGTGCAAGAAGATTTTTGACAGATTTTCTTGGATTTTTGAGGTGTAGTAACATGCAAATAGCAAAGAGCGATAACTTGACTTCCTCTTTTCCTATGTGAATGTCCCTGATTTCTTTCTCCTGTTTGGTTGCTCTAGCTAGGACTTCCAACACTATGTTGAATAGGATGGGTGAAAGAGGGCAGCCTTTTCTTGTTCCAGTTTTCAGGGAAAATGATTCCAGTTTTTGTTCATTTAGCAATATATGTTGACTGTGGGTTTATTGTAGATGACTCTTACTATTTTGAGGTATGTTCCCTCTATGCCTAGGTGTTCAAGGGTTTTACAAGAAGGGATGGTGGATTTTATCAGAAGTTTTTTCAGTTTTTTAATTGCATTTATGATCTTGTGGTGTTGAACCAGCCCTGCGTCCCAGTAATGAAGCCTACTTGGTCATGGTGGATGATTTTTGAGATGTGTTTTTAAATCCAATTTACTAGAATCTTTTTGAGAATTTTTGCATCTATATTCATCAGGGATATTGGTCCGTAGCTCTTTTTCTTTTTGGATCTTTACCCAGTTTGGGCATCAGTGTGATGTTAGCTTTGTAAAATGATTTGGGGAGACTTCCATCTTTCTCAGTTGCTTGGAATACCTTTAGTAGGATTGATATCAGCTCCTCCTTGTAAGTTTTGTAGAATTCCACTGAAAAGTCATCTGATCCAGGACTTTTTTTTTTGTGAGTAGTTTTCTTATAATGGAATTGACTTCTTGGGTTGTTACTGGTCTATTTAATGTCTCAGTTTCTTCTTGTTTCAACCTGTGGATGTTGTGTGATGTCAGAAAGTCCTCAATTTCATTTAGGTTTTTGAGTTTGTTTCCATATTGTTGTGCATATTAATCTCGGATAATTTTTTTGTATTTCTTCAGAGACATTGTGGTTTGATCTTTTGCATTTCTGATTGTGTTTATTTGGGTTTTTTCTCTCTTTTTCTTGGTCAATTTGGCTAGGGGTTCATCAATTTTGTTTATCATTTTAAAGAACCAGCTTTTTGTTTTGTTGATCTTTTCTATGACATTTTTGTCTTCTGTGTCCTATATTTGATCCCCCTCAGAAAGACTTTCATTCACCCAGCTACACTCATTCACTCAGACTGCCTTTATGAACACTCACCCTTGCAGAGACTTTCACGCTCCCACTGGCTCTGTCACCATCTTGCCTCTCCCCATCTGACTGTAGATTTTTAAGTGAATGCAAAGTGTGTTAACACAACCCTTGCCCACAGAACACTCACAGTCTAAGGGTATTACATAGATTATCTCATCTAGATGCACACTGGTGTGCAGAGATGCTCTCAGAACATTGAGGATTAAGGAATTAATTTGACTTGAATGGTATTGAAGGGAGATGATTTTGACTTATGGAGACAGAGAAATTTCAAGTTCAGCCACATATGCTTGAAGAGGTTTATTCTGAGCAAAACATGAATGACCAGGCCTGGGATACAGTCCTGAGAACGTGTCAAGAATGTAGGACAACACCAAGCAGGGGCTTGAAGGTCACAGGTGGATCAAAGATTTCCTGACTGTAGCAAGAGTTAATCCTATCTAAGAAATTTTGAAATCAGTAGAGGAGATGTTCTATTGAGATAAGGGAGTGGAAAAATTCCATATTTCTTGATATGTAGATGAAGCCTCATAGGTGGCAGACTTTAGAGAGAATCGGTAAGTATCTTAAAATGTGCCTTGTGTCTGGCAGTCCCCATGAGATGACTTTGCAGGGTCTTAAAATATTTTGATATCCTTTTTTATCTGTTTTATGATGTTATGCAGAAGTCAGGTTGGACAGCAAGCCTAATTATATAGGGTTAATAAAAAACTCTTCTGATGAATCTTCATAGGGCATGTCTCCCCAGACCCCTTGGTTAGGAATTTGGACAAGAGAAGAAAAAAGTCAGAGTTTAGTCTTCTCTTGGGAAGATGAGTAAGGTTTCACTGGTAGAGATAACAAAGCAGGTATAGTAAGAGTAAGTGGAGTAGTGTAGTATGGAGGTGAGAATTGAAGGGTATTCTTAGAAAATGGCTAGTAGTTTAGATATAGTTATGCTGGAGCTGGTAGAGGAAGGTAAGGCAGGAATGATCAGGCCCAAAGTAAAGGGGCTTTGATCAGGCCCAAAGTAAAGGGGCTTTGAATACAATGCTGAATAGCCAGCACTTTATTCTGAAAGCCAGTGTTTCACTGCAGCCTGATATTTGATAGACCTGGAAAATTTTCCCCAAAACACTATGGCCAAACAAGTTGGAGGAATGTTGCATATCTCCTCCTCTCAGGTATTCACAGTACAAAGTGCCACATTAAAGGGCAAAAAAATCTCACTGTAAAGGCCCATTTTGTCATGTTAAACATAGTGATTCTCACATGTACTTAACTACAGAAACTTTGCTTCCAGCATCCTTATTAACTAACATGTTAAGGGAAACCTATGTTTCATAGAACACAGTTTGGGAAAAACTTCAGCCATTGCTATAGACAGTATTTAGAATAAAAAATGTTAGGTGGATCAGCAACATGACCAGATCTATATTTTAGGAAAGAAGAAAATATAATCATTCTTTAGATTATTCATGTATTTCAAGATATTGTAGCACATTGGTACTATCATTATTAACTTATTAACAATAATTGTATTGTTTGGGATATATCAGAAGTATGGATTAATAAATATTTATGATCATTAGTATGAAGGATAATAGAAATTAGTACCCCAGTACATGGAACTTCTTTGGAAGAGTTCACCATTTTTATCACAAAATTAAATGCCTGATTATTGCTAAGTTGGCATTTAAAAAATAGCTAACTGACAATCAGATTTTCTGACATACTCATTACTTGTAGACAAAGGAACAGCAGAATTTGCTTAAAGAAATGCAAACTGACCCCATTGTCTTTTAGAGAGATGATAACACAAAATAAAGAGAACATTTTGGCAATTTTAAAACAGATTTTCCTTTTCTGTACATAAAGATGTCTTTTTCTGGTGAATTGTACTGAGGTTTCTCTTTTGTTTAAATCTTACTTTAGTGATATATGTTATTTACTTTTGGTAAAGACAAGATATTTCTTAAAATCTCATTTGAAGCCTATAATAGTCTTGCTGTTTTTAGAATCACTTTAATAAAATGTCATTAGTATTTATTGTCTAATATTCTAATAATTACTGCTTTTAAAAATAAAATTAGAGTAATCCTGTTGTGTAGCCCTCTATCGTTTTAAGTATTATTAAGAAGATTATACATGATATTTGTGAAAAACTGTTATCTTAAATTTAACAATTACATATGCACGGCTATAAGGTAATCCTATCTACAATCCTAATTTCCAATATTTGCAGTTTGAGGCATTATTGTGCCATTGCACATGTCCTTTTGTTTGCAAGTGTTCTTTTGGGAAGTTTCTTTCCCCCATTTTTCTCATGGCTGGCTTCTTTTCCTTTTTCAAATCTTTGAGAGCAGATAATCCACTTTGCTTGGGTGAGGACATTTATGAGTTGAGTTAAGAATGAGCAGAAATATATCAAGAGGGAAGTTGTAAGACATTCTATGGTTGAAGTGTAATGTATTTGTAGACAGGTGAGTTAAATACTAAACCATAAAGGTATGCAGCTATCAATCAGGGAGAACTTTGTATTTAATTCTACAGTGTTTGTCAAGGGTCAATAGGCTGGGGACAAATGATCTGAATTTTAGAAAGATAACTCTGATGGCAGTATGGAAGACTGATGATGGGGAAGCATGGAATGAGACAAAAGTCAAGGAAATTTTAGTAGATTATATTAATGTTATGAACAAGAGAGTATAGGAAACTGCATCATGACAATACAAGTAAAGGGAATGGTGAGAGGTGGTAGATGAAATATATACAAATAATTTTACTTAGATGAATTGACAGGATGAATATGAGTTTTAGTGGAAGAGAGTGGCAGAAAAAAGACATTGTTTACTAGTGTTTTTTAATGGGTTTTGTGTTACCAGTATTATTCTAGAATTTGGTTACCAATTGGATTGTGATGTCAGCATTCAAAATAAGAAGTGCAGGAGGATGACTGCATTTTAGAGGAATAATTTTTAATAAAAACATGGACAGTTTGAGCTTGGGGTGCTGTGAAAAATGGTGCTAGAGTAGTGATTTTCTGTCAATGCCTGGACTCTCTGAGACCCTTTAAAGGGGTTTATGAGGTCAAGATCATTTTTTTAATAATGATAAGACAATATTGCCTTTTAAACTGTCTTGAAATTTGCACTGAGAGTAGAAAAGCACTGGGGGGTAAAATTGATATTGTAGCATAAATAAGACAATGGTGCCAAACTATGTGACTAATAGTTATTATAGCCTTTACTACCATGCACTTGCAGTTTAAAGATGCAAGTTTCCCTAAGAATGTCTTTGATGAAGCAATAAAAATTATTAAATTTCAGTCCTTTATTACACATCATTTGATATTCAATTTGGTGAATTATGAATACTGAATTATTTATTTGTCTGGAAAGAATCACTTGTTTAAGTTACTAGTTTAACTAGCTACAGTTTTTATAGAACATAATTTTTCCTTAAAAGAAAAACTGACAGAAAAACTATAGTAATTCAGAATCAGGTTTTTGGCGGTTATGTTCTTGAAAATTAATGAAGTGAGTTGTTACTTTGAAAACAGTAACTGATAATATTTGCTGTCAATGGTAAAATTTAAGCTTTCACGCAAAAATTTGAATTTTAGAAAACTTGTATTTACTACCATGGCCTTGATGGCTTCTCAATCGTTAGAGACTTTTTTGGTGAGATTGGTAGTAATATTAAAAATAGAGTTTTAAAAATATTATACAGTAAAATGTGTCAACATTTGGAAGATCTGCATAGCTAAGTGAACCAGATTTTTATTTTTTAAATTTAAAAATTTTTTTTTCTTGTTGCATTCTTTTTTATTGTTGAATAACCCATTACATGAAAATATCACATTCTGCTTCCCATTTATTAGCTTGTAGACATTTGGTTGTTTCTACTTTTGGACAATTATTAATAATGCTTCTGTGAATATTAGCATATATATTCTTGTATTGACGTATGTTTTTCTTTCTTTGGAGACGATAACTTGGAATAGAGTTTCTAGGTCAGATGGTTTAACATTTTGAGAACATGTCAAACTGTCTTTGAAAGTTGCTGCACCATTTTACATTCCCACCAGTAATATATCAGTATGTCAATTTCTCAACATTCCTGACAACACCTGTGTATTGTGTGTCTTTTTGATTATAGCGGTCCAGGTGGGTATGAAGTGGTATCTCATTATGGTTTTGATTTCTATTTCCTTAATGATTAATGATGTTGAGAATCATTTTATGTGCTTATTTGTTATTCATATATCTTCTTTGGAGAAATGTCTATTCACATTCTTTGTCCATTTTTAAGTAAGGTTGTCTTTTTAGTATTGAGTTGTAAGAGTTCTTTACGTATTCCATATACAAGTCCATTATAGCTATGATTTTCAAGCATTTTCTCTTAGTTTGTTGGTTCTCTTTCTTCCTTTCTTTATGGTGGCCTTGAGTAATTTTTTTTATCAATATTTTTTATTATGATATTGTGGGGTACAGTTAAGGGTTAGGTATACAAATATACTTTGTTCAGGCACCCTTGTTGATAAGAGGTGTCTCCCCATCCCCAGACAGATATTTACTACCGTTAATCCCATCTCCCTTCCCCTCCCCCCCATAGTTTCCTACCACTGTCAGTCATTTTCTTATAGTATTACTTTGGATGTTCAAGGTCTACTATATGAGTGAGAACATGTGGTACTCAGATCTTTGTTTCTGTGAGAGATCACTCATTATTATAGCCTCTAGTTCCATCCAGGTTCCTGCAAAATTCATGATTTTGTTCTTTTTTATGGCTGTGTAGTATTCCATCATGTATATGTACCACATTTTTAAAAATCCAGTCCCCTTTTGGTGGACAGCATGGTTGGTTCCAGGTTCTTGCTATTGTGAACAATGCTGCGATAAACATATGTGTGCAGGTATCTTTTTGATAGAGTGATTTGAGTTCTTCAGGGTATAGTCCCAGTAGGGGGATTGTGGGGTCGTATGGGAGGTCAATATTTAGAGCTTTTAGGAATCGCCATACTGTTTTCCACAGAGGTTGCACTAGTTTGCACTCCCACCAACAGTGTAGAAGTGTTCCCTTTTTGCCACACCCTCTCCAGCAACTGTTGTTTTTTTGAGTTATTGATAATTGCCATTCTGACTGGAGTTAGGTGGTATCTCAGTGTGGTTTTGATTTGCATCTCCCTGATGATTAGTGAGGTTGAACGTTTCTTCATGTGTTTGTTGGCTGCTCGGATGTCCTCTTTAGTGAAGTGTCTGTTCATATCTTTTGCCCATTTTATAATGGGGTTGTTTGTTTTTTTCTTTTCTGCACGTTTTAGTTCCTTGTAGATCCAGGATGCTAAGCCTTTGTCAGACCTGGTGTTGGCAAATACTTTTTCCCAGTCTGTAGGCTGTCTCCCTGCTCTCTTGATGGTTTCTTTGGCTTTGCAGAAGCTTGTCAGTTAAATAAGGTACTATGTGTCTATCTTCTCTCTTATGACCTGTGGGTTTCGGGTTTTGTTCAGGAATTGGAGGCCAGTTCCGATTTCCATGATGGTATGTCCTTCATTTTATAAGGTCCTTATGGTTTGAGATTTTACATTTAGGTCTCCGATCCATTTGGAGTTAACCTTTGTGCATGGGGATAGATAGGGGTCCTGCTTCAATCTTCTGCATGTGGTCAGCCAGTTTTCCCAGCACCATTTACTGAATAGGTTCTCCTCTCCCCAGTGGTAGGTGGTGGAGTCTTTGTTGAAGATGAGTTGGTTGAGATATTGAGGTTTTGCTTCTGGAATCTCAATTCTATTCCATTGATCTATATGCATATTCCTATACCAATACCAAGCTGTTTTGATGATTGTAGCTTTATAGTAAATTTGAAGTCTGGTAATGTGATACCACCTGCTTTGTTTTTTTTGCTGAGGATTGTTCTGGCTAATCTTGGATGTTTGTTTTTCCATATGAATTCCTGTGTTTTTTTTTCTAGGTCTGAGAAGAATGTTGCTGGTAATTTGATGGGTATTGCATTGAATTTGTAGATTGTCTTAGGTAAGATGGACATCTTCACAATGTTGATTCTTCCAATCCATGAGCATGGGATATTTTTCCACTTGTTTGTGTCATCTTTGATTTCTTTGAGCAGTGTTTTGTAGTTTTCATTATAAAGGTCTTTCACGTCTCTTGTTAGGAAGATGCCAAGGTATTTTATTTTGTTTGTGGCTATTGTGAATGGAATTGTGTTTTTTATTTGGGTTTCTGCTTGTTTATTATTGGTGTAAACCAATGCCATTGTCTTTTGCACATTTATTTTGTATCCTGAGACTTTGCCAAAGGCCTTTATCAGTGTAAGGAGGTTTTTGACAGATTCTCTTGGGTTTTCAAGGTACACAATCATATCATCTGCAAAGAGAGATAACTTGACTTCCTCTTTTCCTATTTGGATACCCCTGATTGCCTACTCTTCTCTGATTGTTCAAGCCAGGACTTCCAATACTATGTTGAACAGGAGGGGTGAGAGTGGGCATCCTTGTCTTGTTCCAGTTTTCAGGGGAAATGGTTCCAATTTTTGTCCATTTAGGAGTATGCTGGCTGTGGGTTTCTCGTAGATGGCTTTTACTATTTTGAGGTATGTTCCCCGTATTCCTAGATGTTCAATGGTTTTTATCAAGAGGTGTGCTGAATTTTATCAAAAGCTTTTTCTGCATCTAATGATATAATCATGTGGTTTTTGTTTTGACATCTGTTGATGTATTTAATTACATTTATGGTTTTACAAATGTTGAACCAGTTTTGCATCCCAGGAATGAAGCCTACTTGATCATGATGGATGATTTTTGAGATGTATTGCTGAATTCAGTGTTCCTAGGATCTTGTTGAGAATCTTAGCATCTATGTTCATCAAAGATATTGGCCTGTAGTTCTCTTTCTTTGTTGGATCTTTACCTGGCTTGGGTATCAATGTGATGTTGGTTTTGTAAAATGATCTGGGGAGAGTTCCATCTTTTTCAATCACCTGGAATACCTTCAGTAGGATTGGTATCAGCTCCTCCTTAAATGTGTTGTAGAATTCCGCTGGAAAGCCATCTGGACCAGGGCTTTTTTTTGTAGGAAGTTTTCTTATTACGTAGTTGATTTGCTTGATTTTTATTGGTCTAGTTAGGGTCTCAATTTCTTCTTGTTCCAATCTAGGTAGGTTGTGTGATGTCAGAAAGTCCTCCATTTCCTTAAGGTTTTCATGTTTGTTTCCATACAAGTATACGTAGTAGTCTCTAATAATCTTTTGTATTTCTTCAGAGTCAGATGTGACTTCATCTTTTGCATTTCTGATTGTGCTTATTTGGTTTTTTCCTTGTTTTTTCTTGGTCATTCTAGCTAGGGGACCATTGATGTTGTTTATCCTTTAGAAGACCAGCTTTTTGTTTCATTGATTTTTTTGTATTAACTTTTTGTCTTCTATGTCCTGGATTTGGGATTTTATTTTGGTGATCTGGATTCTTTTGCTGAAATTAGGGTTTTTGTGATCTTGCTTTTCCAGCTTCTTTAGGTGGCTTGTTAGGTTGTTAATTTGTGTTTCTTCCATTTTCTTCATGTGTGTTTGTAGGGATATAAATTCCCCTCTTCCTACAGCTTTCAAGGCATCCCAGAGATTTTGGTAAGATGTTTCTTCATTTTCATTTGTTTCCAGTTATCTTTTGATCTCTGTTTTGATTTCATCATTAACCCAGGAGTTGGTTAGCATCATGCTGTTTAGTGTCCATGTCTTTTTGGGTTTTGGGGGGACTTTGTTGGTGTCAATGTTTATTTTTATTCCACTGTGGTCCAAGAAGGTGCATGGTAGAATTTCAGTCCTTTTATATTTGCTTATGCTTGATTTATGGCCAATTTTGTGGTCGATCTTAGAGTGCGTTCTATGCGGTGATGAGTATAATGTATATTATGTGGTCTTTGGATGGAGTGTTCTGTAGGTATCAATTAAGTTCATTTGGTCCAAAGTCACATTGAGGTTCTGGGTCTCCTTGCTGATTTTGTGTCCTGACGATACCTCTA
Organism: Cephalopachus bancanus; assembly: GCA_027257055.1. NCBI lineage: Eukaryota > Metazoa > Chordata > Mammalia > Primates > Tarsiidae > Cephalopachus > Cephalopachus bancanus. The sequence goes on from JAPVLO010000234.1 coordinate 1,785,787, forward strand.
AGGTTGTGAGTGGGGTATTAAAGTCCCCAGTTATGATGGTGTTAGAGTTAATATCTTTCTTTTGTTTTCCTAGAAGTTGCTTAATGAAAGTTGGTGCACCTATGTTGGGTGCATATATGTTTAGGATAGATATTTCTTGTTGATGGATTGAGCCTTTTATCATTATGTAGTGGCCTTCTGTATCTTTTTTGATTTTTAATAGCTTGAAGGGTATTTTGTCTGAAATTAAGATTGCTATTCCTCCTTTCTTTTGTATTCCACTCGCCTGAAAGTTTGTTTCCCATCCTCTTACTGTGAGTCAGTGGGTGTCCTTTCTAGTGAGGTGAGTCTCTTAGAGGCAATAGATTGTTGCCTGATGATATTTTATTCATTTTGCCATTCTATGTCTTTTCAGTGGTGCATTTAGTCCATTCACATTTAGGCTAATAACTGAAAGGCAAGATTGATCCCTGTCATAATGTTCTTACAGAGTTGTTCCTCTTTGTTTGTTGTCTTTCTTTGGGTTTTGGAGTTGGCTCATGTGTGTTTTTAATCTTTTGCCTGTACTCTTGTGAATAATGTTGTTGTTCTTTTTTCTTTTTCTTCTGTGTTCAGTACTTTCTTAAGTGTTTCTTGTAGAGGTGGTCTGGTGTCAGTGTAGGTTCTTAGGGATTAGATATCTGGAAAAGATTTCAATTCTCCCTCACTGATGAAGCTTAGTTTGGCTGGGTAGGTTATTCTTAGTTGAAATTGTTTATCTTTTACAACTTTGAAGATAGGGCTCCAGGCTCTCCTAGCCTGAAGAGTTTCTGTGGATAAATCTGCTGCTATTCTAATTGGTTCTCTTTCTTTGTTGGGTCTTTACCTGGCTTGGATATCAATGTGATGTTAGCTTCATAAAATGATTTGGGAAGAGTTCCATATTTGTCAATTGCCTGGAATACCTTCAGTAGGACTGGTATAAGCTCCTCCTTAAATGTCTTGTAGAATTATGCTGGAAAGCCATCTGGTCCAGGGCTTTTTTTGGTAGGTAGTTTTCTTATTACATAGTCAATTTCCTTGATTGTTATTGGTCTATTTAGGGTCTCAATTTCTTCTTGTTTCAACCTAGGCAGGGTGTGTGATGACAGAAGGTCTTCCATTTCTGAAAGATTTTCAAGTTTGTTTCCATACAAGTGTACATACTAGTCTCTAATGATCTTTTGTATTTCTTTAGGATCAGATGTGACTTCATCTTTTGTGTTTCTGATTGTGTTTATTTGGGCTTTTTCTCTTTTCTTGGTCAGTCTAGCTAGGGGACCATCGATCTTGTTTTCCTTTTGAAGAACCAGCTTTTTGTTTCATTAATTTTTTTATATTATCTTTTTGTATTCTATGTCCTGGATTTGGGCTTTTATTTTGGTGATCTTGATTCTTCTTCTGAAATTAGGGTTTTTATGGTCTTGCTTTTCCAGCTTTTTTAGGTGCCTTCTTAGGCTGTTAATTTGTGATCCTTCCATTTTCTTCATGTGCATTTGTAGGCATATAAATTCCCCTCTTACTACAGCTTTCAAGGCGTCCCAGAGATTTTGGTAAGATATTTCTTCACTTTCATTTGTTTCCAGGTATCTTTTAATCTGTTTTGATTTCATCATTGACCCAGGAGTTTTTCAGCATCATGCTGTTTAGTGTCCATGTCTTTGTGGGTTTTGGGGGAACTTGGTGTTAATGTTTATTTTTATTCCACTGTTGTCTGAGAAGGTGCATGGTAAAATTTCAGTCCTTTTAAATTTGCTTATTCTTGATTTATGGCCAAGTATGTGTCGATCTTAGAGTACGTTCCATGTGGTGAAGAGTAGAATGTGTATTCTGTGATCTTTGGATGGAGGGTTCTGTAGGTATCAATTAAGGTCATTTGATCAAGAGTCACATTGAGGTTTTGGATCTCATTGCTGATTTTTTCCTGATGATCTGTCTAGGGTTGTGAGTGGGGGTATTGAAGTCCCCAACTATGATGGTATTGGAGTCGATATCTCTTTTTAGCTTACCTAAGAGCTGCTTTATGAAAGTTGGTGCTCCTATGTTTGGTGCATATATGTTTAGGATGGATATTTCTTGTTGATGGATTGAACCTTTTATCATTATGTAGTGGTCTTCTATATCTTTTTTAATTTTTGATAGCTTGAAGGGTATTTTGTCTAAAATTAAGATTGTGACTCCTCCTTTCTTTTGTGTTCCATTCGCCTGGAAATTTGTTTTCCATCCTCTTACTTTGAGTCTGTGAGTGTCCTTTCTAGTGAGGTGAGTCTCTTGAAGGCAGTGGATTGTTGCCTAGTGATATTTTATCCATTTTGCCATTCTATGTCTTATCAGTGGTGAATTTAGTCTGTTCACATTCAATCTAATTATTTAAATGTGAGAGTTGATCCCTATCATAATATTCTTACAGAGTTATTGTTCTTCCTGTTTGTGTGTTGTCTTTTGTTTTGGTTTTAGAGGTAGATCATGTGTGTGTTTAATCTTTTGCCTGTACTCTTGTGAATAATGTTGTTGTTCTTTTTTCTTTTTCTTCTGTGTTCAGTACTTTCTTAACTGTTTCTTGTAGAGGTGGTCTTGTGGCAGCCTAGGTTCTTAGGGATTGGATATCTGGGAATGATTTCAATTCTCCCTCACTGATGAAGCTTAGCTTGGCTGGGTAGGTTATTCTCAGTTGAAATTGTTTATCTTTTAGAACTTTGAAGATAGGGCTCCAGGGTCTCCTAGCCTGGAGGGTTTCTGTAGACAAATCTGCTGCTATTCTAGTTGGTCTTCCCTGGTACATAGTCTGACCTTTTTCTCTTGCTGCCTTTAGGATTTTTTCTTTTATACCTACTTTGTTTAGGCAAATTATTATATGTCTGGGAGTAGGTCTTCTCATTTGTTGTCTTGTAGGGGTTCTCTGAATCTCTTGTGTTTGAATTTTTTTATCCTTGATGAGATGAGGGAAGTTTTCTTGAATGATTTCATGAAATGTTTGTTCCAGTGTGGCCTCTGTTTCTCTCTCTGCCTCAGGAAGGCCAATTATTCTTAGGTTCAGTCTCTTGAAGTAGTCATTCATCTCTTGAAGGTTTTGTTCTGTCTTTTTGAGCTTCTTTTCTATACTTTTGACAGTTTTGGTTAGTCCTGTATTTTGGTCTTTGAGCTCTGAGATTCTTTCTTCTGCTTGGCTAATTCTGCTTTCCATGCTTATTAGTTTGTTATTTATTTCCATCACAGTATTCTTTACTGCTGTTATTTCTGACATCAGCTCCTTCCTATTTTCCTCTTGTCTCTCCTCAATTTTTTTAATTCTCTCTATTAGTGTCTTGATGTCTGGGTTTGTTGCATGTGACCAGTCATTCTGGGGACTCTTCATTGTTTGTGTTCCAGAATCTGTTTTCTCAGTGTCTGATCTCCCAGGAATCTGTGTGAGACCTATATTCTTCTTTTGGTTTTTCTTCATTTGTGTGATTTTTTTCCTCCTCCCTACTTTTTCCTTCCCTCCACATCACCATCTTCTTTAATTCTGTTATTCAGGGGTAGAGGCATTGCTTTTACTTCTGTTTGTTCAATCTCCTATTCTTTATGTATGCCCTGTTACTTTGCTTAATTCAGGGTTGCACTGTAGGTTGGGGGTGGCCTTTTTTGCAGTTTTTAGATTTACTTCAGCAGGGAGCTATGATTTAAAATCTATCTGCAGGTCCTGGTATTTGCTGACAGGTGTATGGATAGTTTGAAACCCACTTCCCACTGCCTTGGAATCTGTTCGTGCAGTGGGGCTGTAGGTTAGCAGAGGGAAGAGAATGGAGCAGACAGTGGGGGGATGAGGGGGTGGAGAGAGAGAGGAGCAAGTGGGGAAACAGACAAGTGTACCAACATATGGAAAGAGAGAACTAAAGTGAATCAGATAAAAACAATATACCACAGCTACAGACTAACCAACTCCCATACAAAAAAAAAATAAAACATACAATGATGCTAACATACAAGCTAACCAACCACCTTATTGGTGTGCTGTTCCTCTATACAAAGATATGGTTTATAGAGAGGAAAGAAGAGAAGAAAAGGAAAAGGAAAAGAGAAAAGAAAAGGAACAAAACAATAGGAATAGAATCAGGTCATTAAACTAACAGAACCAATCGAGCACAGCTTGAGACTTTTTGTTTAAGTCCAACGTCCTTTCAGCTCTGATTTCTAGCTGTCTTCTCTAGCTGGTAAATTAGTTCACAGTTAGGCTGAATTGCCCCTGGCCTGCTGTGAAGGACAGTTCAGATCACCGTCAGTTCACTCAAATCTGGCCTGTGTCTGTTTTTCAAGCTTTTTCCCGTTTCGGTGTTGTTACCTTGAATCACCAGCAGGTGGTGCTATCTCAGCTGCTGGCCCCAAGGCGGGTGGAGCTGGACAGGAGTGGGGCAGAGGCCAAGATGCAAGCTTGCCTCAGGACACACGGGAGGAGACCCACGGCTGGCCGTACGTCACAGTGGCAACAGAGTTAGCAGCGATCCCAGCAGATGTTGCCTGCAGGGGCTTCAAGGACTGAAGTGGATCGCCTCGGGCACAGGTGGCACGATGTGCTATGGCCACCGTGGAGGCCATGGCGGCTCCAGTGGCTGCTGTGTCTGCGGCTGCAGTGGCTGTCCAGAGGCTATGATGCCCCAGCGGTGGCAACGGCCAAGCTCTGTGTGAAGAGCAGGCTGCTGATGTTGGGATCCGTAGCCCCCAGGGAGAGAGCCAGAGACCCTCTGCGTTCTCCTTTGCAGAGGGTTTCATAGACCAGGCTGCCCCATTGCCATCTTGCTGGAAGTCCTGAACCAGATTTTTAAATGGCCAATCTGTAAATTTACTAAATCAGGTAAAATAGACTGACAGATTTTCAATTCACAGATTGTTTCATTAGCTCAATCAAATCTATTTATGATTTTCCATTCAAATTCCTTATCTCTGATACTGTGTTTCTTTAAAAAATCTGACATTTCCTTTTGATTTTTTAATAGTTTCCATCTCTTATAAATTTGATATACTGGGGATGCCAAAAAACATTTACATATTTTAAGAGATGTTATCTAAGTATTGCTTTCCGAAGTTGAATTAAATTGCAGTAGCAATGTGTAGTATGATGCTCACTCAAAGTTGGCATTAATCAAATGAATGTTAGAGTCACCATGTAACTGACAGGTCAGTCAAAGAAAATGGCAGAAGCACGGTTGTCATTTGAGGAGTGCAAGGCCATGCTGAAGTGGCGTTTGAAATTCGAGAATGTTGTGGGAGTGCAGCAGCAATGGAGGTGTGAGTATACAACAGAACCTCCCACATGCCTAAACTTGCATGCATTGGTGATAAGTTTGAGGCGCATGGTTCTGTGTGCGATGTGCACAAGGGAGGATCTGGGGGGGCCTCACACAGCAGCAAGCCCTGAAGTAGTTCACTGTCATCAGAAGCGTCTGGATGCCAATGGTAACTACTTTGAGCACCTCTTGTAATTGCAGAAGTCAAACATGACTTGGATTCCTCTTTTGTTATCTGGATATATTATTACAATTAAAATGGTTTTTTTTCCTTTCTTAAAATATGTATATGCTTTTTTGACATGCTTTTTACCTCTTCAGATCCTTTAGCATACCGATTACACTTATTTTATAGACCTTGTCTGACAGTTTCAATATCTGGGACATTAGAGTCTGTTAATTATCTCTTAGATTATAATAAAATACGTAATATAAAATCTGCCTTCTTAACACATTTTTAAAACTATACCAAATAGTATTGTTAATGAAACACAATGTTAGACAATAGATCTCTATGACTATGTTATCTTGCATGACTAAACCCTTATACCCATTGAATAGCAAGGTCCCAGTTCCCTCTTCTCCAGCATTTTGCAAACTCCATTCTATTTGCTGTTTCTATGAATTTCATATAAGTGAAATCATCAGTATTTGTCCTTCTGACACTGGATTATTTCACTTAGTATAATGTCCTCAAAGTTCAGCCATGTTGTAACATATCACAGGTTTCTTTTTTTGTGTGGCTAAGTAAAATGACTTCCATATACCACATTTAAGCGAGACCTCATCTCTACAATAAATTAAAAAAAAAATTAGCTGGGCGTGGTAACGTGCGCCCGTATTTCCAGCTACTTGGAAGGCTGAGGTGGAAGGATCGCTGGATCCCCCAGCTGGTCGAGGCTGCAGTGGCCGGGAGTGGCCACTGCACTCCGGTCTGGGTGACAGTGAGACTTCAACTAAAAAAGAAACAAACAAAAAAACCTATTTATTTATTTCTTAGTTTTTTTCCATTCATTTATTGATGAACTTTTTCCCCCATGTGTTAGTTGTGTATTAATATTAATCTTCATAATAATATGTTCCACCACTAATAAGATTTGCATTATCTTTTTGACAAGAATGTTATTATCATAAAACTAATGCTAGAATACTAAAAATTGCACTAGATCTTCTAACTTCTGTTAACAATATAAGGGCTACCTCCACAACATTTTATTTCCTCCTCCTTTTAATTGAACTTGGTTATTACACAGGATTTGTAAAAGAAGCTGCTGCTTTCAGGTCACAAGTGTGCATGGCTAAGTGTGTCCATTTCTTGGAGAAACGTAGTCATGCAGTTCATTCCTCTTACCCTTCTCCTTGTGTCTGCCTCTCCACAGAATGGTATTAGACAACAACTGCTTTGGTTACATAATTGAAGAATGAGAAAATAGTGTTAAAGAAGCAGGAGTACTTTGGGCCTGAATAAATATTGGATCAACAACAAATTAAAAGGCAAACAGACCATGACCTGCACTTGAATTCAACAAACCTGGGTTAAAATTTGAGTTTTTTTCCACTAACTAGCTGTGAGACCTTAGGATAAATAATTGAATTTTTTTGAGTCATAGTTCTATTTTCTGCAAAATAGAGATGATAATTATAACCAGCCTATCTCAATGTTGCCTTGAAGATAAGATAATGTAATAATGTGTACAAATTACTTTGAAATTATAAATAACTATAAAAAATATTAGCTGTTGGCTGTTATTTGAAGCACTAAAATACTAAAATGTTTCTGCTCAATCTGCTATCATCTCCAGTCTCCTGGCTTCTCAGTCAGAAATTGAACCTTTCATATCTTTCTTGTCTTTCTTCCTTTTTTCATTTTCCCCCCATTCATTTATTGACAGACATTTAGGATGTTTCCATCTCTTGACTACTGTGAATAATACTATAATAAACATGGGAGTCTACATATTTATTCCAGATCCTGACCTCAATTCTCTTGGATAAGTATTCCAAAGTGAGATTTCTGGATCATATGGCAAATCTTTATTTAATTTTTTAAAGATCCTCCATACTGTTTTTCATAGTGGCCGCACCATTTTACATTTCCATGAAGAGTGTGAAGTGTTCAAATTTTTCTGCATCCTCATCAACATTTATTACCTTCCATTTTAAAATCTTTATAATGACCATTCTGCTATGTGTGGGGTAATATCTCATCGTGGTGATTTGCATTTCCCTGATGATAGTGATATTGAACATCTTTTCATATACTTGTTGGCCATTTCTATGTCTTTTTGTTAGTGATGTTTATTTAAGTTCTTTGCCCATTCTAAAAATTGGATTACATTATTTTGCTGTTGAATTATAAATATTTTAAAATATATTGTAATATATATTAAAGTATATATTGCAAATATTTTCTCCCAATCATATGTTACCTTTTCACTCTGTTGGTTGTTTTTATTTATTTATTTATTTATTTTTGCTATGTAAAATCTTTTCAGTTTGGTGCAATCCCACTTGTTTATTTTTGTTTTTGCATGTACTTTGTACATATCTTTATGTACAAAACATATCTTTATGTAAAAACATATGTACTTTATTTACATATGTTTATTTTTGTTTTTACATATGCTTTGTACATATCTAAGAAGTTATTTTCAAGACCAATGTCATAAAACTTTTCCTCTGTTTTCTTCTAGGAGTTTTACAGTACTAGGTCTTATGTTTAAACCTTTAATCCATTTTAAGTGGATTTTCTGTATACGGTATTGGATAAGTGTTCTATTTTATTATTTTGAATGTGTATATCTAGTTTTCCCAATAACATTTTTTCAAAATATTATTCTTTTCCCATTGTGTATTCTTGATACCCTTGTTGAATATCAGTTCACCCTATATGCATGGTTTGTTTCTGGGCTTTTTATTTTGTTTTATTGGTCTGCATATCTGAGTTAATTCCAGCACCATACTGTTTTGAGTGCCATAGTTCTATAGTATGTTTTGAAATCAGGAACTCTGATGCCTATGATTTTTTTCCTTTTTTTCCAAAATTATTTTGGAAAATTGAATCCTTTGTGGTTCCAAATAAATTTTAGGATTTTTTTTTTCTATTTATGTAAAGTACGACATTAGGATTTTGATGGGGATTCACTGAATCTGTAAATTGCTTTGGGTAGTATGGACATTTTAACAAAATTAAGTCTTACAATCCATGAACATGGAGTATATTTCTATTAATTTGTGACTATTTAATTTCTTTAAAAAATATTGTATTGATACATAATATTTTACATACTTATAGGCTACATATGAATATTTGTGACATGCATATAATGTGTAATAATCAAGTCAGAGTATTTAGGATATCCAACATCTTGATTATTTACCATTTCTATGTGTTGGGAAAATTTCAGTACTCTCTTCTAGCTACTTTGAAATATATAACACATTGTTGCTAACTATAGTCACCCTACTCTGCTATTGAACATTATGACATATTTCTTATCTAATTGTATGTTTATGCCATTAACCAACCTCTCTTTATGGCCCCTCCCACCCACACACTCTTTCTTTATCATTCTGTTCTCTACCTTCATGAGGTCAACTACTTGAGCTGCCACGTATGAGTGAGAAAATGCAATATTTGTCCTTCTGTACCTGGCTTGTTTCACGTAATATGATGACCTCCAGTTCATCCATATTGCTGCAAATGATAGAATTTCATTCTTTTTTATAGCCAATTAGTATTCTATTGTGTAAGGATACCATGTTTTCTTTATTCATTCATTCATTCATGGAAACTTAGGTTGATTTCATATCTTTGCTATTGTGAATGGTGCTGCAATAAACATGTGAGGTATACGTAACCCTTTAATACACTGATTTATTTTCCTTTGGCTAAATATCTAGTAGTGGATTGGCTGGGGTATACGGTAATTCTATGTTTAGTTTTTTTGAGAAATCTCCGTACTGTTTCCAAAGTGGCTGTATTAATTTGCATTCCTACCTTAGTATTTAAAACCTCTTTTCTCTACATCCTCTCCAGCAGGTGTTTTTGTTTTTGTTGTTGTTGTTTATTATTTTTGTCTTTTTAATAATGGCCATTTTAACTGGGTAAGATGATATCTCATTGAAGTTTGAATTTGCACTTCCCTGATAATTTGTAATGTTGAGCATTTTTTCATATACCCATTGGTTGTTTGTATGTCTTCCATTGAGAAATGTCTACTCATGTTCTTTGCCAACTTTTAAATGAGATTTAAAAAAAATTGTTGAGTTGTTGAGTTTCTTGTATATTCTTGATATTAGTCCCTCGCCAGATAAATAGTTTGCAAATGTTTTCTCTCATTCAAAAGATTGTCTCTTCACTCTGTTGATTGTTCCCTTTGTCATGCAGAAGCTTTTTGACTTAATATAATCCCATTTGTCTATTTTTGTTTTTTATGTCTGTGCTTTTCAGGTGTTATCCATAAAATTTTTGTCTAGTCCAATGTCCTAATTATCCCTGTGCTTTCTTCTAGTAGTTTTATAGTTTTGGGTCCTAAATTCATCCTGAGTTTATTTTTGTACATAGTGAGAGAAAGTGATTTAGTTTTATTCTTCTTGATATGGATATTAAATTTTTGCAGCACCATTTATTGAAGACAAACTGTCCTTATCCCAATATATATTCCTAGAGCTTTGTTGAAAGTCAGTTAACTGTAAATATGTGGATTTATATCTGGATTCTCTAGTCTGTTTCATTGATCTATATGTCTGCTTTTATACCAATACCATGCTATTTTGGTTACTACATTTTTGTAACATATTTTGAAGTCAGGTAGTGTGATACCTCATCTTTGTTCTTTTTGCTCAGGGTTGCTTTGGCTATTCAGCATTCATACAAATTTTAGGAGTGTTCTTTAGTTCTGTGAAAAATTATACTGGTATTTTGATAAACATGTGTTGAATCTATATGTTACTTTGGACAGTATGATCATTTAAATTGTATTAATTATTCTGATCTATGAGCATAATAACTCTTTTCGTTTGGTTTTGTCTTCTTAAATTTCTTTTAAAAATGTTTTTTATTTTAAAGATGTGGGGTACAATTGTGGGTTGGGTATACAAATGTACATTATGCTGGTATTCTTGTTGATGAGGTATGCCCCCTTGTTTAAATTTATTTTATCAGTACTCTGTAGGTTTTCTTGTAGATAGCTTGTATCTCATTGGTTAATTTAATTCTTAGAAATATTTTTATAGCTATTGCAAATGGGATTGCCTTCTTGATTTCCTTCTCAGATAGTACATTATTGGTGTATAGAATTGCTACTGATAGGCTGGGTATGGTGGCTCAGACCAATGATCCCCGAACTTTGGGAAACTGAGGTAGATTGACTTCACACAAGAAAAAGACCTTTACCAGTTAGCCTGGATGGAGATCCTGGGATTTCGCAAAGATTTTCCAAGCAAGTGTCCTTCCTGAATGTGTGTGTGTAGATTTCTAATTAGATAAATTTTCTAGTTTCTTTCTTTCTTTTCAGGAGGTTGTAATCACTTGTTCTCTTGGGTATCTGTCTGTTGTACTGTTAGTGGTTTGAAATAGTGGCATACTTCCTAGTTCTTTTTTTTCCAGTGACATCCAGGCATCTAGAGAATGGAATGCCAGGTCTTGTCTTTGCCTCAAAACAGGTGTATGGCAAAAACCAGTCCCTTGATCAGCACTCTGATAAACTGCATTGCTGTACATATGTTCTACCCTGCTCTTACTCTCCTGAGGGAGAGGTCACTGAGATGTCTTGGCCTCTGTCTGCTATACCATGATCTTCTGGAGGAACAGAAGTTATCTAACTATTTTTTGCTTTCAGAGACCCTAGGCATTTAGAATATTCCAGATCCTCAGATCCTTCCAGTGTTCCATGACAGGTGAGACAGAGGCCAGTCTTTTAGGCGACACTTCTGAAAAGTCAGAATGTTAGATGTGCAGCCTGGTTTTCTTTCCTTCTTCAGAAAGAAGCTGGATACAGAGAGTTTCCTCCCAATAATATGATGATTTGCTGGAGAAAGGGAGAAGGACTATGTTGAGGAGATGCCACTAATTTTCCTGCTAGCTTTAATGTGGCTGATTTTCATGCTCACGAGGAGTACAGGAGCTTCTTAACCTGCTTCTGGAGTCCTCACAAAGGGGTTAGTTCATTTATTTTTGTTGAACTGTGTCTTCATGGGAGGAAGAAGGGTCTGGAAGAAGGCTCTTCTTTTCTGGAGGAAAAAGTTTTTACCTTTCTGCTAACAACTGATGTCACTTATCTCTTAAAAGTGCATTTTTCTTGTGTTTTGTGTGTCTTGTGATTTTTAAAAATTAAATATTTGACTTGTATATCTCTTTAAGAAATCATTCCCAATTTGTCTTATGTATACTATATTTGTTGTAAAGATTAAATAACCTAATAAAAGTAAATGCCTTGCTAGCACTAAGTTCTCAATAAATGAAAGGGGAAGAAAATGTTCTCCAAAATACGATCAGCCTTTCCAACTTCATCTCCTTCCACTTTTAAAAACACAATCATTCCTGGAGTCAATCATACTTGTCACCATTCCTTACATATGCAGTGTGTTTTTCCTGCTTCCATTCTCCTACCTACCTGCTGAAATACAATTCAGGGTTTAAGGTCCAGTTCAAATGTCCCCTAAGCCTTCACTGATCCTAACAATTGGAAGTAATTTCTCCCTTCTTTGCATTTCCCCACAGGCAGTCCTTGTCCTTGCCCTAGCTCATTTTTATCCTAGCTATTCCAGATGTTCCCTAAGCTGTCTATAGTCTCTCTTCTCTTCTCACAGCAGATTGGATGGTAACAGAGGAATGCATTTAGAGCCTTCATCCTGAGATTCAACAGACTGAAGAAATATATACCCTCCTTTGTTTAGAGTGAAGAGGTTATGCACTTCTAAGACATCATCCTTGCCCTTCCCCTCATACCAGATGTAGCAGCCAGCCTATTATCTATACTTTCCCTTTCCATGTCCAGCTTTGTACAATACTTCACCCTTATATCAAGCATTCTTTCAGCAACCCCTTAGATTTCATTCTGTTCTCAATGCTTAAGCAATACAGTACTTCTTCCTTGTTCTTCCTGGTCTCTTTTTGACCAAACTATGGGGTTGGTATAATTAATTCCATATAGTGATTATGTCTCCTCTTATTCTACCTCTAATGGGCTGCATCACTTAGAATTTCCACCTAAGGAAATAATGCACTCAACCTCCAGTCTTTAGCTGAATTTTTAATGCAGTTATTTGCCTTTTCTTTCTTTTGAGCTATCTAATTCGGTCCCATGAGTTTACCCTTCCTCTCTTTCTGAGAATTCCTCTTAATCAGAAATAGCCTTTTCCTCTTTCTTGGCATTATTATCTCATTCACATCTATCATTCCCAATCACCTGGGAAATCTGCACCAAACATTTGGGAATAACCAATCTTGATACATAACATTTTTCAAGTAACTAATATTCATCATCTACATTCCCTACTTATAGATATGATTGACTTTTTATTTAAAACTCTTATTTGTTATAAACTTTGAAGATAGGGCAATATATTAAACATCTTTATATCCTCCACACCTTCCCTAGAGCTTTGCAAATACCAAGTGTTAAATAAATGTCTGATGAATGGGTAGAATTGATTAGGAGTATGACTTGGATTTGAAGATGTTTACCTTGTATAACATGGATTTGCTTAATTTTTGGCTATTCTTTCCTTTCCTTTTTATTTCCAGTTAAACACTTGGTCTGTGACAGAGCTTTTCAGCACAGATACACAGACTTTTAGAGCTGAGAGAATTTTTTTTTTCCTCATCCTTCAAGTACCAGATACCAAAAAAAAAAAAAAAAAAAAAATCATGCCTGGAATGGTAATTTTCTTTCTACTCCCTACATTCTCAGACTGAGGCAGGTGGTAACAAGCTGCTCTGGAAAGTTCACTGGGGGCTACAAGATAATGAGTAAAGGGAGATGTCAGGTGACTTACAACATTGTCTTCAAAGGAACCCTCCTGCAGATCCATGCATAGTGCAGATATTTCGTGTCCTGGCTGTTTCTCTAGTCAAGCTGTGTGTGCTCATTTTAGTAATACTGAATACTTTGGAGGGATTGACAATGTCAATTTGTCAGGTTTCAAAATAGAAATGCTTGAAATGTATACTGATTTAACCAGCTTTCTAGTTCAGCAGTGGTATCTATAATAACAGGTAAATTAAGTGGAATGGAGAGAAAATTATAGCCAAGTATAGTGATAATAACTATAATGAAAACTAGTAAAGTGACTTACTGTTTTTATGTCAGCAAGGAAGCAATTTTTTGATATTATTCTTGGCTTAAGATAAAATTGTGAACTAGAGTGCATATTTTTTTCTCATAGTTTGTCTTGTATTTTTTCTTTCTTAAGATCCTTTTCTTTCTATTTGCCTGTATGTGTATGTGTGTGTGGTTTTTTTTTTGTGGATGCAGGAGTGCATGCCCACAAGGGTACTTGTTGCTTACCTTGCTAAAGATTTTTGAGGATTTAGGGCTTGAGATTATTTTGAATAGTTGCTTGGCATACAGGTCAAGAATTGCATCCTTGGCAAATATAAATTAATGGGAAACTAGATCATGTTTCTTTGAATTTACAATTAAGGGATTATGAGTACTTGTAGGTGCATGTACCAGTTGGAACTTGTGGGCCCCATGTGTATACCCAAAGAAGGAGAAACATTTAAAAGCAAAAGGAAAGTGATATTTGGAATAATAACTATGTAAAAACTTTAAATGAATATTTGTCTTTTAATGCCAAAGTATTACATTATGTTCTAGTTTAGCACAGTGTAAGGTTGAGATGAACAAACTAAGATTACTAAAAAAGAAGTCTGCTTTCAAGAGATTCAGTGATCTTCTTGTTAGAGTCATAGTTCTCAGTGTTGAAGTTGCTGTCACCTGAATAAAATCTTTTCTATTTTCACTTTTCAAAGGAAACCTGGTCAATATGTCTGCTTCCAAATCAAAGATACTTAGACCCTTAATATAAATTCTCTAGTTGACATCTCAGTTCACAATTTAGAGAATCCAGTCAACTTTTTATTGAGATGGAAATTATATTTGGAGAAATAACTTTGCAAAAAAGCAGAAGAAACCTATATTATCTACCTATATTAATCAATGTGATCTTTTATTTTAAAATATGAAAGCAATACTTAAGTATCACTAGATATTTTAGAAATACAAACAATACAAAAGATAAGGACAACAACCAAGATAAGAACAACAACCACAAAAAAAAACCCAGAAAAATGAAACCAGAAAGAAACAGAAGAAACACAGGGAGTTGGAAACCAACCACAAAGAAAAAAATTATAATTTACATATTTTAGAGAAATTTGATGATAACGTATTTATAAAATAAAAATAACTTTTATGAAAAAGGCTCAATTCGAGATTAACAAAATTTTTTTATAAATTTAAAAATAAGATCGTCAAAAAGAGCAATAGAAAATTTGGAAAATTAAATGAATTTTTCAGAAAGAAAAAAAGTAGAAAATATGATGGCAGATTTTGGAGACAAGAAGTATTATCTGGAAAGCTTAACATGCATCAAAAGAGGAAAGAGTAGGAAAATAGGAGCACAAAACATGAAAACATTTCTTAGACCTGAAGTTATGTGTCTCTGATTGAAAGTGTTTACTGAGGTCAATCAAGTTGAATATTCTTCTTCTTTTTTTTTTAGTTGGAGTCTCACTCTGTCGCCCTAGCTGGAGTGCAGTGGTACACTCACTGCCACCCCAGCGTCAATCTGCTGGGTTCTTGTGATCCTTCTGGCTCAGTCTTCCAAGTAGCCGGAACTATAGGCATGTGCTACCACACCCAGCTAATTTTTTGATTTATTGTAGAGATTAGGTTTCACCAAGTTCCCCGGGCTGGTCTCGAACCTGTGGGCTCAGGCAATCTATTTGCCTTGGCCTCCCAAATTGCTGGGATTACAGGCTGAGCCACCAAGCCCAGCCTGAATACTCTTTTTTTTTAAAGCTACATTTCTGTGAAATTTCTCAACAAGAAGGATAAGAAAAGTTTTTCTTTTTTGTGTGTGCTTCAATAAAACTTTATTTATGAACACTGAAACTTGAATTTTTAAAAAATATATTTTATTTTAAAGATGTGGGGCAAAATTCAGGATTAGGTATATAAGTGGACATTATACAGGTAAAGTTTGGGCCTCCCTTTGGTCCCCACTTTGCCTGGTTTGAGATCAAGTATGCTTTTTGTTGTTATGTGCCCCCAGTTTCTGTTCATTTAGCAATATGTTGGCTGTGAGTTTATTGTGCATGGTGCTTACTATTTTGAGGTATGTTCCTTGTATGCTTAGGTGTTTGAGGGTTTTTATCAAGAAAGGATGCTGGATTTTATTGAAAGCATTTTCTGCATCTAACAATGTAATCATGTAGTTCTTGTTTTTACATCAGTTGATGTATTTAATTACACTTATGGTCTTGTGGATGTTGAACCAGCCCTGCATCCCAGGATGAAGCCTACTTGGTCATGGTGAATGATTTCTAAGATGTGTTGTTAGATCCAATTTGCTAGAATCTTGTTGATAATTTTTGCATTTATGTTATTAGGGCTATTGGCCTATAGTTCTCTTTTTTTGTTGGCTCGTTATGCTGTTTGGGTATCAGGTGTTGTTAGCTTTGTAAAATGACTTAGGGAGAATTCCATCTTTCTCAATTGCCTGGAATACTTTCAATAGGATTGGTATCAGCTCCTCCTTGCATGCTTTGTAGAATTCCATGGAAAGCCATCTGGTCCAGGCTTTTTTTTTTAATAGGTAGTTTTTTTTTTTTTTTTATGATGGAATCAATTTCCTGGGTTGTTATTGATCTATTTAAGGTCTCAATTTTGTCTTGTTTCAACCTGGGGCGGTTGTGTGATGTCAGAAAGTCCTCCATTTCATTTAGGTGATCAAGTTTCTTTCCATACAGGTGTACATAGTAGTCTCTGATAATTTTTTGTATTTCTTCAAAGTCAGTTGTGATTTGATCTTTAGCATTTCTGATTATGTTTATTTGGGCTTTTTCTGTCTTTTTTGTGGCTGGGGGTCACAATCTTGTTTATTCTTTCAAAGAACCAGTTTTTTTGTTTTGTTGATTTTTTTCTATGAAATTTTTGATGTCTGTGTCCCATATTTGGGCTTTTACTTTGGTGATCTGTATTCTTCTGCTAAAGTTAGGATTTTGGTGGTTTTGTCTAACCACCTCCCATAGGTGATTTGTTAGGCTGTTAACTTGTGATTTTTCCATTTTCTTATTTATTTAAATGTGGGGTACAATTCAGGACTAGATATACAAGTGGTCATTGTTCTATTTTCTTGATGTGTGTTCATAGAGACATAAATTTCCCTCTTAGAACTGATTTCAAGTCATCCCAGAGGTTTTGGTAAGATATTTCTTTGTCTAAATTTGTTTCCAGGAATCTTTTAATTTCTGTTTTGATTTCTGTGTTCACCCAGTAATCATTCAGCATCATGCTGTTTCATTGTCCACGTCTTTGTGAGCTTTGGGGGAATTTTGTTGATGTTGATATTTATTTTTATTCCACTGTGGTCTGAGAGGGTGCATGGCAGTATTTCGATCTTATGAAATTTATTTACGCTTGATTTATGGCCAAGGATGTGATCAATCTTGGAGTACATTCCATGTTGTGATGAATAGAATGTATATTCTGTGGTTGTTGGGTGAAGTTTTCTGTAGGTATCTATTAAGTTCATTTGGTCAAGTGTCATACTGAGGTTCTGGATCTCTTTATTGAGTTTTTGCCTCAGAAAAGTTTTTTTTTTAAAAAAATCAGATTAACACAAAATTTCTTTCTCATCAATAGCATAATATACTGAAAGTTCTGTTGGAATATGACTTTGTGCCTAAAATTCAATACTGAGACAATTCATCAATCCAAAATAAGAGAACAAACCAGATGGTCTACAATGTACAAGAACTTAGAAACTCTCTCTACTTTTCCTTTGGGTAGGAAGGGGAAAATTAATTGAATATTATTTCAAGAACAGATAAAAAATAATTCTAAGACAAAGGAAGAATATGTAGTACCAGGGAACAAAATATCTACTCAAGAGTATAGTGAAAAGAAATCACAGGATGACAGATATATAGGCAATTCTAGAAGGCAATTGGTCCAAATTAGAACAGGAAATCAGAAGATCTTTTAAAGAATCCTTTTCAGAAGATTAGGATATAGTTTGCTCCCTTGTGAATCTAGAAGTATTCAAGTAATGGATCCCTGGTACTACCTTAGGTCCTACTCTCTATTGAATAGACACAGGTAGGCAAATTACAAATAACTTGGGGACCTCTCATTCACTTTAGGCACTCATGAAGCACACAATGGAGTTCAGTGAAAAAAAGCAGACAAAACTCAGAAAAATCTCATTGCCACTTCAGCCCTAGGAAACTGAATTTATAAAGCCTGTACATGAGCAGATCCTCTGACAAGCCTGCACAAGAAAACTACTCTGAAGTAGTTAATTGTTTATTCCTCTGAAGTCAATTGACTATTCTGCAGCTGGAGACTTATTGTGAATAAGTTGCTTTTTCTATTAAATCACGCTGAATACCAGTGCTGGAAAGTGCTGCTTATATGAGACTGGGGATGGTGGGGTAGTTGCTATCACAGTGAGAAGATATTTGTTAGAAATGTTCCATTTAGACCCCAGAAAATGTTGGTTACGAGCATGCCAAGTTGCACATGAAAGGGATTTATTGTGACCTTATCGTATACCCCTGACTCTGCCTGCCCCAAGTCTATATCACCTCATCTTCCAGCTCTCACACACATAATCCTATGGGGAGACAGCAGACACTGTCTAGTTTTCTTGTGTCCAGCCATCATTCCATTAGTCATGATCCCATAGAGTCAGGTGTTTAAAACCATTCTATAGGATGCTACTGAATACCTCATAGCAAATGGCTATGCGATTTAGAGTAAAATGATCATTACATATGAATAATAAAAGTCGAATTTTAGCTACAAAATCCCAGCATTAAGCTGCCATCCTGAAGACAACCAGCAATAATGTACGAGTATGTGATATATTGCAGTCTATGGGGTTATTTCCTCGAGATAGCAATCATTCTATTTTCAAATTTCTTTTCACGAAGACTGCCATTTCCTTAGCAAAATTTTTGTTTTCTTTCTTATTTCAAAAGGCAAGTGAAACTGTATGAAAAAGAAGACTGGAAAGGCAAGCATAATAACACTGATTTCATTTCATGGTGATGTACCTGTTCTATGTAGGATTGGTCACATGATCTAATCAAAATTAATCTTGAATGCAAGATCCTTTGAGAATTCAAGAACAAAAAGAAGGGAAATTGTAAATACAGGTATATTCATTTTATTACTCTCCACTTTATTGTACTTCATAGATTTTTTTTTAAACAAATTAGAGGTTTGTAGCAACCCTGTCTGGACTGCCTGGAGCAAGTCTAATGGCTCCATTTTTCCAACAGCAAGTGCTCGCTTTGTGTCTTTGTGTCAGATTTTGGTACTTCTAGCTGTATTTCAAACTTTTTCATTATTATAATATCTGTTATGTGGTCTGTGATTGGTAATCTTTGATGTTTCTATTGCAATTGTTTTGAGGTGCCGCAAACTGCACCCACTGAAGATGGCAAACTTAATCATAAATGTTACATGTGTTCTGACTGCCCCACAACCACAGTCCCCATCTTGCTCCTTCTCCTTGGGCATTCCTGTTCCCTGATACACAACAATATTGAAACTAGGCCATTT
Organism: Cephalopachus bancanus; assembly: GCA_027257055.1. Classification (NCBI taxonomy): domain Eukaryota; kingdom Metazoa; phylum Chordata; class Mammalia; order Primates; family Tarsiidae; genus Cephalopachus; species Cephalopachus bancanus. The sequence goes on from JAPVLO010000234.1 coordinate 1,804,850, forward strand.
AATAACCCCACAACAACATCTAAGTTTTCAAGTGAAATAAAGAGTTGTACCTTTCTTATTTGATTTATTTATTTTCTGATTAACTTTTATTTTATTTTTAATTGACACATAAAATTGTACTTATTTATAGGATACATATTGATGTTATGACACATGTAATGCATAATAATCACATCAGAGTAATTAGCATATCCAAAAAGCTAGAAATGATTAAGCTTAGTGAGAAAGGCATGTCAAAATCAAGAGAGGCTGAATGCTAGGTGTCTTGTGCCTGTTAGTCAAGTTAGAAATGCAAAGGAAAAGTTCTTAAAGGAAATTAAAAAGTGCTATTCTAGTGAACACATTAATGATAAGAAAATGAAACAGCTTATAGTTGACATTAAGTTATAGTCATCTGGATAGAAGATCAAACCAGCCACAACATTCCCTTAAGCCAAAGCCCAATTCAGAGCAAGATCCTAACTCGCTTTAATTCCATGAAGGCCGAGAGAGGTGAGGAAGCTACAGAAAAAAATTTGGAGGATAGCAGAGGTTGGTTCATGAGATTTAGGGAAAGAAGTCATCTCCATAACATAAAAGTGCAAGGTGAAGCAGCAAGCGCTAATTTAGAAGCTGCAGCAAACTATCTAGAAGATTGAGTTAAGATAGTTGACAGAAGTAGCTACACTAAACAATTGATTTTCAATATAGAAAAGAAATGGCCTTATATTAGAAAAAGATGTCATTTAGGATTTTCACAGTGAGAGAAAGAAGTCAATGCCTGGCTTCAAAGGAAACTGGCAGGGAATGGGGGTTGGTACACTTCATCAATCAGGATACCTGATCTCAAATCAGGTGAAGTAGGGGCCGAAGTGAGGCCCAAACTTTACCTGTATACAATAACCATTTGTATACCTTATCCTGAATTGTACCTCACATCTTTAAAAAAAAAAAAAAAGAAAGAAACTTCAAAGGACAGGCTGACTCTCTTGTTAAGGCCTAATGCAGTTGATGACTTTAAGTTGAAGCCAGTGCTCATTTGCCATTCCAAAAATTCTAGGGTCCTTAAGAATTATGCTAAATATACTCTGCCTGTGCTTTATAAATGGAACAACAAAGCCCAAATAACACCACATCTGTATACAGCATGGCTTATTGAATGTTATAAGTTCACTATAGAGATCTTTTGCTCAGAATAAAAAGAATTTCTTTCAAAATATTACTGCTATGCAGCTGATTATACAAAAGCACTGATGATGATGTACAAGAAAATTAATGTTTTCATTACCACTAACACAACATCCATTCTGTAACCTCATGGATCAAGGATTAATTTTGACTTTCAAGTCTTACTTAAGAAATAAATTTTATAGCGCTATCGCTTCCATAGCTAGTTATTCCTCTGATAGATCTGGGCAGAGTAAATTGAAACTTTTCTGGAAAGGTTTGACATTCTAGATGTCATAAAGAACATTTTTAATTCATGGGAGGAGGTCAAAATATCCATGTTAGCAGGGGTTAGAAAGAAGTTGATTCCAACTCTTACGGATGACTCTGAGGAGATTAAGACTTCAGTAGATAAAGTAACTGCAGATGTGATGGAAAGAAAAAGAGTGAATTTGAAGTCAAAGTAGAATTTGAAGTGCAGACTGGGTGTGGTGACTGATGCCTGGTAATTCCATTTTTTGTGAGGCCAAGGTGGGAGAATCATCTGAGCCCAGAAATTCAAGACCAGCCTGGGCAACAATGTGAGATCCCATCACTGCAAAAGGTAAAAACAAAAACAAAACAGCCAAACCTGTAATCCAAGTTATTCAGGAAGCTGAGGTGGGAAGATCACTTGAAGCAGGCAAGTTAAGACTGTAGTGAGTTATGATGGTGCCACTGCACTCTGCCTGGGTGACAGAGTGAGACTCTGTCTCAAAAACAACAAAGCAAACCAATAACAACAACACAAAACAAAGCAAGAGCAATGCAGCCTAAAGATGTGACTGAATTGCTGCAATCTCATAATAAAACTTGATAAGATGATAAAACTTTAACAGATGAGGAGTGCTTTTTTGTGGATGAGCAAAGAAAGTGTTTTCTTAAGATGTAAACTACTTCTGGTGAAGATTCTGTAAACAATAGTTGAAATGACAACAAAGGATTCAGAATAATTCCTCAACTTAGTTGAGAAAGCAGAGGCTGGGTTTGAGAGGACTGACTTATATTGTGGAAGTAGTTCTATTCTGGGTAAAAATGCTACCAAACAGCAATGCGTGCTACAGAAAAATCTGTGAAGGAAAGAGTCAATTACTGTGGTCAATTTAACTTTTAATTTATTTGAATAAATTGACACAACCGCCTCAGCCTTCAGCAACCACCACCCTGCTTGGTCAGCAGCCATTAACAGCAGGGCAAGATCTTTCACCAGCAAAAAATCAATCATGACTCACTGAAGACTCAGATGATTGGTTGTGTTTTGTTTTTTTTTGCCAATAGTGTATTTTTAAACTAAGACATATTCATTGGGCTTTAGACATAATGTGATCGGACACTTAACAGACTATAGTATAATGTAAACATAACTTTTATATGCCCTGGGAAGCAAACAGATTTGTGTGATTCATTTCATTGTAATATTTGCTTTATTGCAGTGGTCAAGAACTGACCCTGCCCTGTCTGCAGCCTATGTCTGTATCACTATTTCAGTTTCCAATTGCATTTACATGTTAGAAAAAAGAGAATATTTAAGAAGTAATGAAGTAAGTTAATGTGAACTTTTGCCAAGTGAACCATTTGAACAACCAAGGTCGTTCCTTGGCCTGGAGTGATTTTCTGGCAGCACCCTCTCAGCCACTTCCTCTTCCATTGACTGTCTTCTCATCTACCATTGATGGTCTTCTCGTCAAGACATAGGACATCTGTGACTGTCTTTCTTGCTCTAGGAGTCCAATGTCTTTGATACACTCTGAATTTCTCTTATCCACCTATAGTCCTCTTTTTCTTCCCTTGTCTTTTTAACCTTCTTTATTGCGGTGCCATAAACCTGTCTTGCTTCACTTGTGGTGAAGGTACCTAGTCCTGAAAAAGTAATTCATTGACATAATTACTTAATTTATATTAATTGAGTGGCTATTGGCAATCTATTAATGCCTGTCCCTAGAACACTGATTCCCAAACTTGAGTCCTTGATAGTTGTATAGGTAACCATAAAAGTAACATTGCTCCTTGGACAGCTACCTATAATCCAAAGTGGTTATCTGAAATGGCATATCATGAGACTATTATAAGACTGTACAGTCTAACTAAAGCATGATTTGCTTTTGGCTAGAGATATATTAATTAATGGAGTTAACACAAATTATCTCATGTGAATCAGAAACTCCCAACATATGCATTTTGGAAATATGATTTTATTGCATGTTTAATCAGCTATGACTTTGCATAATGAAATTGAAACAATGTATTAATTATTACTTAGTACAATTTGCTTTGGTACACACTATGTTTTAAAACTTGAAACTTGATGTGACGGGGATAGTAAAAAGTAAAGATGTGTTTAAGATATTATTAAATATTACTTTTCAAATATTGTTCTATGGAGACTGGAGTAGAGGATACTGAGCATAGCTCTGTAGGATCTCTCATTCTCATTTCAACCAGAGCAACTTCAAATGTGTCAGTTCATACACAGAGTATCAGTAGTGTTTGGAAACATGTATACATATTGGAGAAGTTCTTGGAGATATTGTATCCATCTGTGTTTCCAGACCTTGTAAACACCTTGTAATATTATGGCTCTGCATAATGTTGACTAAAGTGAGTACAATCTTCCCTCAGTTTCCACAAGAGATTTGTTCCAGTGCTCCCTTTGAATTCTAAAATCTGCAGATGCTCAAGGTTCTTGCAAAAAAAAAAAAGTGTAGTATTTGCATATAACCTACATGCATCATCCTGTACACTTTAGATCATTTTGGTTACTTCTATTACCTACTGCAATGTAAAAATGCTTGTGTAAATAGTTATTATGCTGTACTTTTATTTGTATTATTTTTCTTTTTAAAAATTTATATTATTTTTCATCATTGTATTGTTTATTTTTATTTTTTGAGTATTTTTAATCTGTGTCTGAAGTCACATCTGAAGTCACAGATGTGCAATCTGTGGATAAGGAAGGTTGTCTATATTCAGGGGTTATAGAACATTAAAAACCAGTGTTTTAGAAAACTCTTACTAGTCTTTGGCTCCCAGAAGCAGGAGCAGTGCCTTTGAGTGTGTGCAGTTCTGGGGCATTGGGTTTCTTCTATGTGCTCCTTACATATATGCTCATGGACCTATAGTTTTGCAATATCTCAAAATCACTATGGTCAATTCAGTTTGAAAAATTTAGATGGAGATAAAGAAAAAGTAAAATGAGGATGTAATCTATTATTTTGAAGAAAAGTTGCCTTTTCATAGAAGTATATTTTAGATAAAGTATAAACACAGTTCACTGGCCATTGATTGAGGAAACCAGTCCCGCTTGGTGTGTCTCACATAGTCATGGATGGAATGCTCTGATCCCATCTTATTTTGGAATAGGAGCTGAGACACGAAAATATATAACAATTGTTTCTGTTCAATGGACTTCTTTTATCTTTATACAGTCTTATATTCTTGCTAAGACACTTCTATTGTGTCTCCTTTTTCATTAATAGAGATGGCCTATTAATATGAAATAAATATTTTGAAAAACATCACATTTCTTTATATAATGTAAACACTGAGATAAGAATGCCAAGGCTGCATTCCTTTGTATACCTATCTCTTTTCATTAGGGCTCTTTGAAACAGTGGCTGTTTAATTAATTAAATTTAAATCTAAGCTTATTTTAAAAATAAGAAATACTGTAAGAAGAAAGTAATAATGGAAACAAAAGGTCAGACCGCAGAAGCATTACTGATATATCATCTAACAAATATTTCAAAGTATACTTCATTTCCTGTGTGAAAATAAAAATGCTGGTAGTCTTACATTTTTGTTTGTACGTTTTTTATTTTAGGATAATTTTATATTTACAGAAAAATTGTAAAAGTAGTTCAGAGAGTTCCATGTACTTTTTACCCTGTTTCCTTTAGTGTTAATAGTCTACCTAGCTATGGTTTATTTGTCAATATTAAGCCATTGAAATCATTGCATTACTATTAACTAAAATGCAGAAAGTTTTTTTGTTTGTTTGTTTGTTTGTTTTTTTCTGTTTTTGATCATCACAGTTTTCCCACTAAAGTCTTGTTTCTTTCCAGGATCTATTCAAAGGTACCACATTGCAGTTAGTAGTTATGTTTCCTTAGTCTCCTCTCATTTGTGACAGTTCTGTAGTATTATTTTTCATGACTTTCACAGTTGCAAAATACTTAAATGAAATTCATTATTCTGAGCAAACAAAAGTCATTGTAAGTTTTAGGCATGTGTGATATTATGATATATGTGATATATATGTCTTATATATATTTTGGTTTCAGCTACAGTTCCTGGCTCATAACTCTCATAACCCTCATTACAGTCTTTTGTTATAAAGTTGGGTGCTTTAGGTCTCAGAAACAGGCCTCAGAAAGTAAAATCTCTCTGACTTTCTCATACCTTCCTTTTACCTGCTCCTTTTTCTCTTCAAGGCAGAATTCTAATCTGTCCCCACTTTTCCATAAAGAAATTCTCTGATGCATTGTGTCTGATTGTCGATCACATGACCCCCATTTCAGAAGAGGTCTTGCCCCATATTCTGCAGGAAGGAAGAAATGCTGCATAGAGAGGCCAAGAAGAGTCTGAGCAGGCAGGCTTTGCTGGGTTTCACCACTCAGTCTATTGGTATCAGATCATATCCTTCTTATCCCATCACATTTCTATGTGGTTGTCAATCATTCCCATCTAATGAAGTCTCCATAGAAGGACCAAAAGGATAGGGTTCAGAGAGGTTACGGATGGCTGAACCTGGCAGTTCCTGGAGGGTGGCATGCCCGGGGAGGGCATGGAAACTCTACATCTCTCATCATACTTTGCCCTATGCATCTCTTCATCCATCTAATATTCTTTCTAATACACCAGTAAATAAGTTTCCTTGAGTTCTGTGAGTTGCTTTAGCAAGTTAATTGAACCCAAGGAGGGGATCATGAGAGCACCGATTTATAGCCAGTTGTTCAGAAGCACAGGCAAAAATAAACAAATAACCTTGAGCTTGTGATTGGCATCATAAGTGCAGTGGCAGTCTTGGGGGTCGAGCCTTCAATTTGTGGAATCAGACGCTGTTTCCAGGTAGATAGTGTGAAAACGAAATTAGAGAACACCCAGTTGGTATCAGCTTCTGAATTTCTTGCTTGCCTGGTATGTGTGTGGGGAAAAAACCTCCACAAATCTGATCACAGAAGACTTCTGTGTTGCTGGTTATAATGTGTGAGCAGAGGAAACCTTTTTTTTTTTTTCCAACTAATAGCATGGTATCAATTGTCTATTTAAGAAACTGTAATTTTCTGTAGATGATCTTCTAAACTCCAGGTGTCAATGATCTCAGATAGAAAGTTTTCATATCTAAACAAAAGCAACTTAATGAAGAAACTAAATCAAATATAAGATGACATATGAAATGCTGGGCTGCAAGTCAGAAGGTTTGAATTTTATTACTAAAAACTGAGGTAAATTCAAGTTTATCTTGAATACACAAAAAATTGTTTGTTGTTAAATAAAAATTTGTCACCAATTTAACTGATTTAAAGGGGTAAGAAGTGATGAAAGAGTACATAGATATTTAAGAATCTCTAATGGAATTTATTATGTAAATATTTAGTCAGTCTATAGCTTTTTAGCTACCAAACATTCAAAGGAGATTTTTTTTTCTATTTTTGTCTTTTTATTTTCAGATATTTCTTTTTCTTTGTGTAGCTCTAGATTTTTTTGTCCTCACTAAGATCAATGTAATTTTGTTTGGGGGTTTTTAAAATTTCTTTTTATTGTGTTCATTATTTTATTTTCAGCTATACTCATTTTTTAAATTCCAAGAATGCTTAATTCTTTTCACAACTATACAAAAAATAGGAGATGTCTTCTGTTTAAAGTTATGAAACACCCATTACAAAGTGGCCAAAAGATATGAATACACAGTTCTCAAAAGAAGACATACAAGCAGTCAACAGATACATGAAAAAATGCTCAGCCTCACTAGTCATTAAAGAAATGCAAATTAAAACCATACTGAGATACCACCTAACTCCAGTCAGGATGGTTATCATCAGTAACTCAAAAGACAACAGATGCTGGAGAGGATGCAGTGAAAAGGGAATACTTCTACATTGTTGGTGGAAGTGTAAATTAGTACAGCTTCTGTGGAAAGCAGTGTGTCAATTCCTAAGAGATCTAAAAATCAACCTTCCATACGACTCCGCAATCCCCCTACTGGGAATCTACACAGAAGAACTCAAATCACTCTATAAAAAAGATACCGACACATGTATGTTGATCACAGCACTGTTCACAGTAGCAAGACCATGGAACCAACCCTGCTGCCCATCAAAAGAGGACTGGATTAAAAAAATGTGGTCCATATACATGATGGAATATTATGCAGCTATAAAGAAGAACAAAATCATGAACTTCACAGCAATCTGGATGGACTTTGAGTTTATAATACTGAGTGATCTTTCACAGAAACAAAGAACTATCACGTTCTCACTCATAAGCAGACCTTGAACAATTATAATACTATAAGAGAATGATTGGCAGTAGTGAGAGATTGCCGGGAGGGGGGCGGAGAGGTGGGGTTGGCAGTAGTGGGACTCTGCCTGGGGAAGGGAGGGCATAGCTCATTAATAATGGTACTTGCATTATGAACATTTGTATATCTAACCCTGAATTGTACCCCACATCTTTAAAATAAAAAAAATTATGAAACAAAAGAAATTCTTTTTTTTCACAGAGGGAAAAAAAAGCTGTTTCCTCAAAAAAAGTTATTTGACAATTGTTAAACTCTACCCCTAGAAAACAGTAAACAACAAAGTATTATAGAACGTTGTCAAAAAGCAAAGCAAAACAAAACAAAACAAAAACTGAGTGTGAAACTAAATTCCTGTTCCCAGTGAAAGGCAGGTGTTGATCTGTTTGAAATTGCTCAGTTGTCTTTTCAGGCATTACCTGACCTGAGAGAGCATAGCATTAAGGAACATGTATAATATTCATGCATTAAACACTACTGTGTTTTTATGAGTGGCTTCAACAGACTCATTTGGCTTATATTTGACATATTTTATTTCAGTATAGACTTGAAAAAAAAAACTTCTTTCAGTTTTTGAGTTTATTTTATTTGTGTTAGAAGATCATTTGTTTGCCAGAAGTTGCTAAAATTTACTTGTGAAGATAGGCCAGTCATCATGTATATGTCAGATGGGGAGTTTTCTTTCATGAGAATGTCTTTAATAAAACTTGGATACCTCAGATTTTAAGACTATCTTCAACTCTCTCTCTTAAACCATAACATCCAAAAGTATCACATTTTTAATGTAACTTAGTAAGCAATTCATTTCCTTTTCTTGCCCCACAAAGTGGAAGATGGACATCATTATTATTAACATGAAAACCAGTAATTAATTAAGAAACACTATATTGGTGATAATGTGGCATTTTCTCCAGCAAAGGCATCATTGATTTCCTTAACGGGACCAGGGATTGGGTAACATAAAGACTTGGTCAGAATTAGTCAATAGGTGATGATTTGTTCACATGTAATCCAGAGCAAGATTCAAAGTTAATTAAGAAATGAGAGTGTAATTCTGCCCAATATCTTAAATATGAGTAAACCCATAATTCATTTCATCTAAATAATTGTTCTATGATGGATAACTCTAAAGTTTATATATGTACAAAAAGGGTGATAAAAAAAGAAACCTGGGAAATCATGTCTTCAAATACAGTATATTTCAGGGACCTTAAACCGTTTTGTTTTCAGTTCAGTGAACACACACGTTCAATAACTTTGAGTTCCTAATATGCAAGTTTCTTATTAAGGACTATTACTCTATACTATTTCTTGTTAATTTTTGGGTAAGGGTTTTATATTTAGCCAGTGAATATCCTGTTTAAACATTTTAACTTAATGCCCACTATCATATCCTGGGATTTAGCGAGATGTGAATAGAGTAGGATTTAGAACTGCCGGATCTACTCACTAAAATCGGACAAGCACTGGGAGCTGATAACCTACAGAAGTCACTGACTGGGGGGTCAAACTGATAAAGACAGAATGTCTAAGAGGTTCAGCCATCTCTGATCACAATCCAATTGGGTATGGGGGAATTACATGAAGTGGTATAGTGTTGTAGCAAGAGGATTCGTTCAATCACAGAGAATTTAGTGGAAAGGGAGCTACGCTTATACTAAAGATGAGTTTAATAGCTGTGTCTGGAAAGTCTGTGTAACTGGATGTAAAAGCCCTAATTATCATTGGCATACCGAGTAGTAGATTGTCAGCTAAGAATGCACAACAGGAAAGGCTGGGGTATAAGAACTAAAAGTCAATGGGATGCATATAAGAGGAAATTAGGGACTGAGAAGAAGATAAAAATCCATTTTTGAACATCTCTGGAGAAGGAGCTAGTTCAGGACCTCCGAGAGACAGATGTCAAAGCAGGATTAAAATTTTAAGAATTTTATTAGAAGAAATGGCTGTGTGAGAGAAAATAGGGCCTGGGGAGCTGCACATGTCTGATATCAGACCAGATGCAGGTCTGACCCTGACTGAAGGAGACGGGGAAGGAGGTCGAGAGCAATCACCCTAGTCTGTCTTGCGATCTAGCAAACTTTCCACAAGGCTGTTTGGGAATGCCCAAACCAGTGTCAGCCATCAGAATCCTCCCATTTCTCACAAAAGAAGGCCAGTCCAAGTGTGCCTATAGTGCTCAGTTATTGGTTTGGAGGAGGCAAAGGAAGCTGACCTTAGTGTCCATGAGGCAATGAATTTCAGAGCACAGCAGCACAAGGTCTTGCTGTGTTGCCCAGGCTGATCTCGAACTCCTGGTCTCAGGTGATCCTCCTGCCTCAGCCTCTCAAAGTACTGGGATTACATGTGTGAGTCACCTTGCCCAGCCTTTTTTTAAATTCCTTAAATCAATTTGGAGAAACAAAGAATAAAAAGTAGTATACATGGGAAGTTTTACATGTTCCATAACCTTTGAAATTCTTATTGGTCATGGAGTTGTTTTTTTTTTTCTGACTTGGTGTTCATTGACCTGGACTTTTTGCCTTCTACTTACACTCTTCAGATAGCAGCTTAGTAGCCATCCTTGGTCTTTCTGATCTTGCCTTGATTAAAGACAATGTTTTTGATAAAACAAACCTCTCCTGTCTTGACTTCATCCCAAACTGATAATACACTCAGGCTTTAGGGTCAGATAATTGGTGTTCTTTTTTATTTAAGTGAATAGTTTCATTTTTGAGGACTTGTAAAGTGATAATGCTCAGCTTGCTGGAGTCTGCTTAAGTCACTGAAATATCCCAGTGGTAAATTGTTACTACAGTGACTGCAGTGAATCACACTTCTTTGCACCCATGTACCTTTGCATCATGGGCTTGCAGCTTCTGTATCAAAAGGTAGGCCCTATTTGTACAATCTTTTGTAACTGGACTGGCCTTGTGACTTGCTTGACGAATAGAATGTGGCAGAAATGACATAGTTCAAGTACTGGAGCTTAGATGTCTTGTTGGAGCCTTGAAACCACCATTCTGTGAAGAACCCAGTGTAGCCTATTGTAGGAGGAGAAGTCAAATGGAGGAGAAGCAGTTGACAGCTAGCACCAACTGCCAGACATGTTTTAATCAAAGCTGTCAGGTAACTGCAGGTACCTGAGTGATCCCAAGTAAAGCTAGAAGAGCTGCTTAAATTGACAACATATAGGATGTTGGGAAGTAATACATCATTGTTATTTTATCCTTCTAAGTTTTACAGTGATTTTTTACATAGTGACAGGTAACTGAAATCACCCCAAGGTAGAGAGCAGTCAAGTGGTGTGGCCCCACCTGCAGAAAGTCCAAGATTGAGTTAAAATTCAAATTGCTACTTCATAATCATAAAATTTCTTTGCCTCATATTCCCTTAAAAATTTGTGTTTTTTTTTACATGCATATACCTTTTCATAAGAAAGATATTTTAAAAAATAATTTAAAAATTGTATAATTTTGGGTTCTATTTGATGATCTATGTTTATTTTGCTAAGGAATAAATTTAAAAATTTTCTTATCATTAAATGTTCAAGGGAGATGTATTTTATTTAACCTATGGAAGCATAACCCCTGGTATAACACTCTATACTCCGGTTTGAATAGTATAGTTTTTTTAGCATATAGCTATTGAAATGCAAAGTGTTGGGGGGAAAGGTATTTTTAACTGTCCATCCCTTGTAGTTTTGACTGAATGCTGTTTCTTCTACCATTTGTGATGTGATGAACGGCCTGCAGTTTCTTCTCTGTATCCTTGAATACGAATGAAAGTCTTAGTTATCTGATTATGGCCAGTATTCATAAAAAAAAAAAAAACCCAATGATAGCCTCTTGACCTATTTTTGGTCAGTTCTCTACAGATCTAGGACTGTTTTTTTGTTGAGAAAAATGTGATCTGCTCATTTTTGTTGTTGCTGGAAGAAAATTAGTGGTTGCCTGGCAACCAGTTGCCCATCAGCTTCCCAAAGCAGGAGAAGTTGAGAGATAAATTATCTTACTTTTTAAAAATAAAAAATAAAATAAAATATCAGCTTGTCTAAACATATTCTAGGGTTTGAAAAATTATCCTGGAAGCATCAGAAAGACAAAGAAAATAAGGAAATGACCTAATCTTATATTAAGCCAGTTAACTGTAGTTCTGCTATTAAAATATGGAACTACATCCACATTTATTGGTAAATAGTCACTACTCTTTAGAAAATTAAGATATTAAGAAATTAAGAACACTAGGAGGGTGTTCTTTATCCCCAGTTATCTCTTTTTTCTCCCCTGACCTCATCTATACCCTCTGCATCCAAAGGGTTAAGATCTGGAAGAATAGGGCTCTCCTCCAAGACCACTCTAGCAATTCTGTTTTTAATCGTTTTTTGTATGACCCCTGGAAATGACTATGCCATACAGTATGATTTTGTTTTTATCAGAGTAATTAGGAGGACAGATAAAAGAAAGCATGAAATAATAAAAAGAGTATGAGACTATAAATAAAGGGACTTGTTATGTTACAACTTTATAGTTAACTGTCTCATGACTATTTATCTGGTCTATCATGCCTGCATCTGGATCATGAGGAAATTGAACTGTTTGAACTCTGAAGTCATGGTCTGAATAAAGATGTTAAATGATTTTAGGTAATAATTTCCATCTTTCAAGTTGAATTATCTCTTAAATTAGAAAATATGTACTATTTAGGTGAAATATAGCTTAAATTGTAATGCCCATGGGTGTTATAAAAGACAACAAAAAGACAGAAGGACACTGTTAGCTGAGGTTAATTATAAACCTTTAACAGAAAAATGAGAACATTTCTATAGGAAGTAGACTAGAAATGAGTGTTTATTGCTGTAGATTGTTTATATATTTTAGGTGTGCAGCTCTGAGGTGATTTCTATAATTTGACTTATTAAGAACTAATCACAAAATTATAAACTATTAATAAGAGTTTAATCTAGTAATATATTAATAAATAATTCTCTTCCAGAAGGATGCATTGATGTATTTAATGACTTTCATATCCTAACAGGAGATTTGGAAACAAAACTATATATCTTGCTAATTATAAATGTTTCAGTTAAAGAATAACTCTCAGTTAATTTACAAAAAGCAGTAATGATGATAAAATAAAGCTATATTTAAAAATCCAGGGGTTCAACATGAACAAAGTTATAAACTAGAAAGCTCCAAGGTCTTGTTCCCCGATGGAAACATCAAAAAACATTCAGAAACTGACTAATTAGAGGAGTTCATGAAAACAGTTAAAAGTCTATAACAACCAAATATATTTCCAATCAAGAAAAAGCCACCTTGATAATAGCAGGAAATTTCATGGAGTTTTTACTTGCCCTGCTCCACCTCCTCAGTTTAGTGTTGTCTTGGTCTGAAGGAGGGGCAGTCCAGTTCCCCATTCTCTGCCTAGAACTGGACAGAGCAGGGGAGACCTCACTTGCAAAGTTCTAACCTATATAAGTACTACCTGAAGGACTGGTTTTGATTGCCTCAGATTTCAGGTGGGGAAAAGCAGCAGACACCACTTGTGAAACTGCAGACAACTGGGGTACAGATAGAGAGGTTACGGATAGAGACAAAAGACCATCTAAGGCCCTGAGGAGAAGCTGGAGAGAAGCTCTTTAGAAAAACATTCAAAAGCAACCATGAACATTGGAAATTGAGAAATTACATGTGAGCCAAAGAAGAATGCATGCTCAGAAAAGACCTGAGGAGATCTTAGGCTATCACCCGGGGCTTATGCCAAGCTCAGAGCTAGCCTAACCAATTAAAGAAAGACTTCCCTGGTACAAAGCTAGTCTGTCAAGGTGACTGTTTAATCAAATTTCCTATTTTCAACAACAACATAAAAAAAAAATCACAAGGCACACAAAGGAATAGGAAAACATGGCTCATTCAAAGGAACAAACAAATGGTCAGAATCTGACAGTAAGGGAGACATTGGACTTACTAGACAAATGCTTTAAAACAAATGTCTTAAATATGTTCAAGAAACATAAAAGAAAACATGGATAAAAATAAATGAAACCAGGAAAATGATATATCAACAAAATGAGAATATTGACAGAGAAATATATATTATATAAAGAAAATTTTGCAACTGAAAAATATTAGAACTCATTAAAAATTCACTAGAGGAGTTTAAAGCAGATTTGAGCAGGGGGAAAAAAAGAATCTGTGCACTCAAGGACAGAACAATTGAAATGATCAAGTCTGAGGAACAGGCTAAACAAAAAAAATTAAAATTAGTGAACAGAGCCTAAGAGACTTATGGAACAACATCAAAGTTGACTATTGTGCATATTGTAGGAGCCACAGAATTAGAAGAGAAAATGAAAGGCAGCAACAATAGTTGAAAAAATAAATGGCTAAAAAACTTCCCAAATATGATAAAAGATATGGATGTACAAATTCAAAAAGTTCAAAGCACTCCAAGTAAGATAAATTCTAAGAGGCCCACACTGAGATACATTATAATCAAACTGTTGAAAGCCAAAGATGAAAAGAGAATTTTGAAAGCAGCAAGAATGAAGTGACTTATTAGTTATAAGGAATCTTCAGTAAGATTACAGGTTGAGCATCCCAAATAAAAAAAAATAGAAAATATAGAATAGTCCAAAATCATAATTTTTAAATATTTGGGGTACACATGTGTATTTGTTACATAGGCATATTGTGTAGTACTGGAGATTGGACTTCTAGTATATCTGTTACCCACATATTAAACATTGTATCCAATAGGTTATCTTTCAACTCTTTATCGAGTCTCCAATGTCTATTATTTCCATGTGTACCCATTGTTAAGTCCCACTTATAAGTGAGAACATGCAATATTTGATTTTCTGCTTCTGAGTTAATTCACTTAGGATAATGGCCTCTGACTCCATCCATGTTGCTGCAAAGGGTATGATTTCATTATGTATTATGGATGCATTATAATCCATGGTGTATATATACCACATTTTCTTAACCCAGTTAACTGCTAATGGATACTTAGGTAGGTTACATGACGTTGCTATTGTGAATTGTGCTGCAATAAACATATGAGTGCAAGTGTCTTTTTAGATAATGGTTTCTTTTTACTTGGTGGATACTTAGTAGTGGCTTTCCTGGTTTAAGAATAGACTTATTTTTAGTTCCTTGAGATAGCTCCATACTGTTTTTCATAGATATTTAACCAATTTACAGTCCTACCAACAGTGCACAAACATTTCCTTTTCTCTGCATCCATGCCAACTGCTGTTGCTTTTTTGACTCCTTAATTGTAGCCATTCTGACTTGTGTAAGATCATCTCAGTGTGGATTTAATTTCCATTTCTCTGATGGTTAGTCATGTTGACCATTTTTAAAATGTTGGTTGGCTGCTTGTATGTCTTCTGTCCTCTGACAAATTTTTCAATGGGTTGTTTGTTTTATTCTGTTTAAGTTGTTTGAGTTTCTTGTAGAGTCTGGATATCAGTCCTTTGTCAGAGGCATAATTTGCAAATATTTTTTATTACTCTGCAAGTTGTTTGTTTACTCTATTGATTGTTTCTTTGGCTGTGCAGAAGTTTTTTAGTTTAATTAAGTCTCATTTGCCTATTTTTCTGTTTGGTGGCATTTGCTTTTGGTTTCTTCATCACATACTGACAGGAGATTTAGAAACAAAACACTATATCTTGTATACCATACGTTCTTTGCCTGCATCAATGTCAGAATTTTTCCTAGGTTTTCCTAGGATTTGTTTCAGGTCTTGCATTTAGATGTCTAACCCATCTTGAGTTAATCTTTGTATGTGGTAAGAGAAGTCCAATTTCTTTCTTCTGCATGTGGCTAGCTAGATTTCACAGTGCATTGATTAAATGTGTTCTGTCTCCATTGTTTATTTGTGTTGACTTTGTGGAAGATCAGTTAGTTGTAGGTATGTGGTTTTGTTTCTGAATTCTCTGTTTTGCACTGTGCTGTCTAGGTTACTTGTGTCTTTCAGTATAATTTGAAGTCAGGCATCATAATGTCTGGATTTGTTCTTTTTGCTTAATAATTATTTGGATGGCTAGGCTTTATTTTGGTTCTATATGAACCTTAGGATTGTTTTTTCTAATTCTGTGAAAAATGACATTGCTAATTTGATAGGAACTATGTTGAATCTGTAGATTGCTTTAGGCGATATGATCATTTTAATGATATTGAATCTTCTAATCCACGATAATGGATGTTTTTCCATTTGTTTGTGTTGTCTATAATTTCTTTTATCAGTGTTTTATAGTTCTCATTGTACAGATCTTTTATCTCCATAGTAAAATATATTTGTAGGTATTTTATTTTTTGAGGCTATTGTGAATGAGATAGAGTTTTTGATTTTGTTCTCAGCTTGAACATTGTTGGTGAATAGAAATGCTACTGATTTTTGTAAACTGATTTTGTATTCTGAGGTTTACTGAAGTCTTGTGCAGTGAATATTTTTGTGTTGTTCAAGGTCAACTGCACACTATGAAATTATTAACTGTAGTCCTCATGATATATTAGATCTCTAGATTTATTTATCCTACATAACTCCAATAGCCTTTGATCTATTTCCCCCCACTTCTCATTCCTTGGCAATGTTCTATTTTCTTTCGATGAGTTTGACTTTTAGGATTTTTTGAGATTTCACATCTAAGTGATATTATACAGTATTTTCTTTCTGTGTCCGGCTTATTACACTTAGCATAAAAATCTTCCAGTTCATCCATGTTATCACAACTTTTTTCCCAAGAAGACACACGCATGGCAACAGACATATAAAAAGATGCTCAATAATTATCGGGAAATGCAATTCAAAACCACAATGAGCTATTCCATGTCACTTGTTAGGATGACTAAGAGATAAGTATTGATACAGGTGTGGAGAAAATAAACCCTTGTGCACTGTTGGTGGGAATGTAAATTGGTACAACCAGAAAACAGCATGGATATTCCTTTAAAAATAGAACTAACATATAACTCAGAAATCCCTCTGTGGGGTATTTGCCCAAAGGAAATGAAATCAGCACCCTGTAGAGA
The DNA here is from genome assembly GCA_027257055.1 of Cephalopachus bancanus. Lineage (NCBI taxonomy): Eukaryota > Metazoa > Chordata > Mammalia > Primates > Tarsiidae > Cephalopachus > Cephalopachus bancanus. Next base: position 1,821,572 of record JAPVLO010000234.1, read on the forward strand.
TATCTGCAATCCTAGTTTTGTTGCAGCATTGTTTATAGTAGTCAAGCTATGGAAAGACATCTGTCTATGACAAATTAATGATTAAAGACATTGTGATACACGTGCACACATGCACTGGAAAATTATTTAGCCTTAAAAAAGGAGCTGTTGCCATTTGTGACAACATGGATGAAACTGGAAGATTTAATGCTAAGTGTAATAAGTTTCGATGAGCAGCGTGTTTGATTCCATGTTTTTGCTATGTGAATAGAGCTGCAACAAATATTTGTGTGCAGGTATCTTTTTGTAGAATGATTTGATTTCCTCTGGGTATATTCCCAACAGGGGAATTGCTGGGTCATATGGAAGGTCAATTTCTAGTTCTTTCAGAAATTACCACACTGTCTTCCAAAGAGATTGAACAAGTTTGCATTCTCACCAGCAGTGTAGAAGCATTCCTTTTTCTCCGCATCCTAGCCAGCATCTGTTGTTTGTTTTATTAATGATGGCCGTTCTTACTAGGGTTAGGTGGTATCTCAATGTGGTTTTGATTTAAATTTCTCTGATGATGAGTGAGGCTGAGCACTTTTTCATGTGTCTGTTGGCTGCCCATATATCTTCTGTTGAGAAGTGCCTACTCTTGTCTTTTGCCCGCTTTTTAATGGGGTTGTTTGTTTTTTTCCCCCTTTTGGTGTGTTTGAGCTCCTTATAGATACTAGATGTTAGGCCTTTGCCGAATATACAGTGGGCAAATATTTTTTCCCCATTCTGTGTGCTGTCTCCTTGCTCTCTTGATGGTTTCTTTTGCTTTGCAGAAGCTCATTAGTTTGATGAGGTCCCACTTGTCTACCTTATTTCTTAAGATATGGGCATTTAGGGTTCTGATCAGGAATTGGTTGCCAGTTCCAATTTCCATAAAGGTGTCTCCTGTGTTTTCTAAGATTCTTGGAGTTTGAAGTTTTACGTTTAGGGTTTTGATCCATTTAGAGTTAATTTTTGTGTATGGTGATAGATAGAGGTCCTGTTTCAATCTTCCACATGTGATCAGTCATTTTTCCCGACACCATTTACTGAATAGGTTCTCCTCTCCCCAGTGGTTGTTGTTAGAGGCTTTGTCAAAGATGAGTTGGCTGAGAAATTGAGGCTTTGCTTCTGGAATCTCTATCCTGTTCCATTGGTCTCTATGCCTGTTCTTGTACCAATACCAGGCTGTTTTGATTACTGTAGACTTATAGTAAAATTTGAAATCTGGAAGTGTGATATCTCCTGCTTTGTTTCTTTTGCTAAGGATTATTTTGGCTATTCGTAGTTTTTTTATGTTTCCATATGAATTTCTGTATTGTCATTTCCAGATCAGAATGATGTTGGTAATTTAATGGGTATTGCATTGAATCTATAGATTGCCTTATAGGATGGACATCTTAACAATGTTGATTATTCCTATCCATTAGCATGGATTATTTTTCCATTTGTTTGTGTCTTCTAGGATTTCTTTGAGCAGTGTTTTGTAGTTCTCATTGTAAAGGTCTTTCACTTCTCTGGTTAGGAAGATGCCAATGTATTCAATATTTTGTGGCTATTGTGAATGAGATTGTGCTTTTAATTTGGGTCTCTGCCTGTTTGTTGTTGATGTATAGGAATGTAGCTGTCTTTTGCACATTTATTTGTATCCTGAGACTTTGCCAAAGTCCTTTATCAGGGCAAGAAGTTTTTTGACAGATTCTTTTGGATTTTCAAGGTATAAGATAATATCATCAGCATTGAGGATATCTTGACTTCCTCTTTTCCTATTTGGATACCCCTGATTTCCTCCTCTTTTTTTTGCCCATGCTAGGACTTACAACACAATGTTGAACAAGAGGGGCAAGAGTGGGTGACCTTCACTTGTTGCAGTTTTCAGGAGAAATATCTCCAGTTTCTGTCCATGTAGCAGTATGTTAACTGTGGGTTTATTGTAAATGGCACTTACTATTTTGAGGTATGTTCCTTCTATACCTAGGTGTTGGAGGGTTTTTATCAAGAAGGGATCCTGGATTTTATTAAAAGCTTTTTCTGCATCTAATGATATAATCATGTGGTTCTTGTTTTTACATCTGTTGATGTAGTTAATTGCATTTATGGTCTTGCGGATGTTGAACCAGCCCTGCATCCTGGGGATGAAACCTACTCGATCACGGTGGATGATCTTTGAGATTTTTTTGGGAACCATTTTGCTAGAATCTGTGGAGGATTTTTGCATCTATGTTCATAAGGGATATTGGCCTGTAGTTCTCTTTTTTGTTGGATCTTTAACCGGTTTGGGTATCATTGTGATGTTAGCTTTGTAAAATGATTTGGAGAGAATTCCATCTTTCTCAGTTGCCTGGAATACTTTCAATAGGATTGATATCATTTCCTCCTTGTATGTTTTGTAGTATTCTGCTGGAAAGTAATCTGGTTCAGGGCTTTTTTTTGGTAGGTAGTTTTGGTATGACAGAGTCAATTTCCTGGGTGGTTATTGGTCTATTTAGTGTCTCAGTGTCTTCTTGTTTCAGCCTGGGGAGGTTGTGTGATGTCAGAAAGTCCTCCATTTCATTTGGGTTATCAAGTTTGTTTCCATATAGGTGTACATAGTAATTTCTGATAATCTTTTGTATTTCTTCAGGGTCAGTTGTGATTTGATCTTTTTGTATTTCTCACTGTGTTTATTTTGGCGTTTTCTCTCTTTTTTGGAGTCATTCTGGCTAGGGGTCCATCAATTTTGTTAATTCTTTCCAAGAATCATCTTTTTGTTTTGTTGATGTTTTCTATGATATTTTTGTCTTCTAGGTCCCATATTTGGGCTCTTATTTTGGTGATTTGGATTCTCCTGCTAAAGTTGGGGTTTTGGTGGTCTTTTCTTCCCAGTTCCCTTAGGTGATTTGCTAGACTCTCAACTTTGTAATCTTTCCATTTTCTTGATATGTGTTCATAGAGATATACATTTCCCTCTTAGAACTGATTTTATGGCATCCCAGAGGTTTTGGAGAGATGTTTCTTCATTTCCATTTGTTTCCAGGAATTTTTTAATTTCTGCTTTGATTTCAGTTTTGACCTAGTAGTTGTTCAGCATCATGCTATTTAGTGTCCATATCTTTGAGGTCTTTGGGGAAATTTTGTTGTGTTGATACTTATTTTTACTCCACTGTGGTCTGAGAAAGTGCATGGCAAAGGTCAGCCATATGGAATTTGTTTTTACTTGATTTATGGCCAAGGATGTGATCAATCTTGTTGTACGTTCCACGTGGTGATGAGTAGAATGTATATTCTTTGGTTGTGGGGTGGAACAATCTGTAGGTATCTATTAAGTCCATTTGGTCAGATTCAAATTTAGGTTCTGGATCTCCTTGTTGATTTTTTTGCCTTGATGATCTATCTAGGGCTGTTTATGGGTTATTCAAGTCCTCTGCTAAAATAGTGTTAGAGTCAACATCTTTTTTTAGTTTACTTAGTAGTTGCTTATTAAATGCTGGTGCTCCTGTGTTGGGTGCATATATGCTTAGTGTTCATATTTTTTGTTGATAGATTGAACTTTTTATCATTATGCAGTGTCTTTTTGCATCTTTTTATATTTTTGATAGCTTAAAACAATCTATTTTGTCTGATATTAAGATCACAACTACTGCCTTCTATTGTGATCCATTTGCCTGCAAGCTCATTTTCCATCCTTTAATTTTGAGTCTGTGTGTGGCCCTTGTAGTGAGATGAGTTTCCTGGATGCTGCAAATAATTGGGTCATGAATTCTTATCCAGTTTGCCATTCTGTGTCTTTCAGTTGTGCATTTAGTCTATTCACATTCAGGCTGATTATTGAAATGTGATTGTTTATCCTTGTCATGAGGTTCTTATAAAGTTTTTTCTTTGTTTGCTTGTTTTCTTTTGGTTTTGGGGTTGATGTATGTGTGTGCTTTCAAGTTTCTTGTTGTGCTGTATTCTCTGTTGATTCTGTGCTCTGCTGTTCCCTTGGGAAGTGTGTGTTCATTCTTTTTTTCTTTCTTTCTTCTGTGCTTAATACCTTTTTAAGTGTCTCTGTAGAGCTGGTCTGGAAGTTGCATAATCTCTTAGGGATTGGATGTCAGGGAAAGATTTTAATTCTCCATCACTGATGAAACTGAGCTTGACTGATAGGAAATTCTTGGTTGATATTGCTTATCTTTGGGGACTTTGAATATAGGACTCCAGTCCCTTCTTTGTTGCAGTGTGTCTACCCATAGGTCTGCAGCTATTCTGATTGGTTTTCCCTGGTATTAGTCTGACTTTTCTCTCTTGTTGCCTTTAGGATTTTTTCTTTTGTGCCTACTTTTTGTAGGTGAATTACTATGTGTCTAGGGGTTGGCCTTCTCATTTGATGTCTTTTGGGGGTTCTCTGTATCTCTTGTGCTTGACTAGTCACATCTCTGGTGGCATGGGGAAAGTTTTCTTGAATTAACTCCTGAAATACTTGCTCCAAGTTGTTCTCCATTTCCCTTTCTTCTTCTGGGATAACAATCAGGTGTAGGTCCAGCCTCTTAACGTAATTGCAGATCTCTTGTAGGCTTTGTTCTTTCTTTCTGAGTCTTGTTTCTATGTTTTTTTACAGATCGGTTTATTTCCATATTCTGGTCTTCAAGTTCTGAGATTCTTTCTTCAGCTAGATTAATTCTGCTTTCCATGCTTTTCATCTTGTTATTTATTTCTTATATGAAAATTTTTATTGCCAAAATCTCTGTTACAAGTTCTTTCAGTGTTGCATCTTGTCTTTCTAGAGACTTATTCTGTTTCTCCAGTCATTCCTTAATCCCTGTCACTTTCTGTGGCCAGTTATTGGTGACTTCCATTGTTTGGGCACCAAAGTCTGATTTTTCAGGAGTTTTCTCTTTGGTACACCTGAAATTGCCTGTAGTCTTCCTATGGCTTTTCCTCATCTGTGACAGATCTCTTGTTTTTCTCTTTAGTTCTGTTATTCAGTGTCAGTGGGAGAGACTTTCCCTTCTGATGCTTGCTCAGCCCTCTATTCTTCCCTGATTGGGGCCCTGGATTTGTTCTATTTTGAAATAGGTTGGTGGATGGGAAGATTTGCTGTCTTTTGTAGTTTTTGAAAGGCTAATAAGGAATGGGATGCTAGTTTTTGAAAGGCTAATAAAGTAAGGGATGGGATGCAAATTACAAAGTTCACTTATTGTGGTATATGTTCCCTGAGACTCACTTCCCATCATCACTCTATATTATGATGCAAAGCAGAAACCAATGCAAAAAAACACAATTGAACACACACACAGACATACACACACACACCCTAAAACTAATGGAATGACAACAAAGTAAAACAAAACAAGCAACAACAAAAACTGAACATATACACAAGCCTAGCACAAAGTGAATGGAGAAGAAAAACAGAAAGACTGGGGTGGGGAAAAGAATTCAGATCGAACCCTCACACATATGTTGACACACACCTTAAACTATAAAAAAGAAAATAAAAAGCCCCAGAAGAACAAAAGAGCAAAAACAAACCAACAACAACAATATTGAAAAATGAACAATCATTCATATACACACATAAACAGAAAACAACCAATAAAAGAAGAAAGAAAAGAAAAAGAAAAGAAAAAAATTGGGGAGAGGGATGCTAATGAAACCCTCACAAACACATTCATGCACAAAGGAAAGATAATTTAAAAATAGATGAACTAACAAACAGGCAAAAAAATTTTAAAAATGAAAAAAAAAAACACTCCCCTCTTGTGGCAGGCTCTGTAATTGTTCTTCTAATCAGGTCTCTCCTGCAGAGTCACCTCTTTCACTCTCTCCTCAGTGTTCAGAGCAGGGAACAAGGAAGGCAGTGGAGGAGGGTGGGGCTGCAGTCCTCCCCTCCCACTCTCGTATGGTCAGGGAGGTCTCTTCTGGTGGGGAGGTGTGGTATTGTCTCTTCCCCAGGTACATACTTGCGGTGCTGCCCCAGTCAGGCCTATCCTGGAATGGAGTTCTCCCATTGTGACTGAAGTCTAGGCTCCACCTGGGTTTGTCCCTCTTAGTCATGGCCCAGCTATGTGGATCTGACATTTAGAGGATTGCTGGGAAGGAGGGGGTTTGGGTCAGCCCCAGGCTCACCACTGATCTCTTTGGAGTTCTTTCTTATCCTTTTCTGGTCACACCCTTTGTCTCACAGTTAGATCGGGGTAGGGAGGGGGGGTGCCTGGGACTCAGCACTCATTGGGTCCCTCTGAAATTTGTGCTTTCAGGATATTCCCTCTGAGTCATGATCAATCCTTGGGTCATTGATCCACCAGTCACAGATATTGGGTCTGTTGCTCTGTGGTGAGCAAGTGGAAGCACTTTTCTGCCCTGCCTCCAAGATGGTAGTAGGATGCCTCTCTTATCCTCTTCATGGGACTTTGCCTTTGGAATCCCTCTGCAATCCCTGCTGCCAGTTCTCTGCTAGGTGCTGCAGTGGTGAGGCAAAGCCTGGTGCCAGAAGTCTCTCCTGCTGCAGTGGTGAGGCAGAGCCTGGGGTGGTAATCTCTCCCCATTGCTTTTTCACAGGAAAACTTTTGTCTGTTTAAAAAAAAAATGGCGCTCAGCTTCTGTGACCTGGGAAGAGTCAGGGACCAAACAGAGAAGCTGCAGCACCAGATTTTGCACCAGGAACCTGGACACTTGCTCACAAGCCCCCACTTAGACAGTCTTTCCCAGCATTTTCTTCCCAGGAAGGGTTTTGTTGATTTTGAAAAAATGGCACTGGGCTTCTGCATCCCAGGAATCACTAGGGTCCAAGCCCAGCAGCTACAGTACCAGCCGCAGCACCAGGAGAGCCCTGCCACTAGCTCCCTAGCCCTCACTCAGTCGGCCACTCACATGTCCACTTGCTCACCAGCATGTGCACAAAATTTTCCATACACTCACTCACTCACACAGGGACTTGCATAGTCCAACTGGCTTGGCTGCCATCTCCCAACGCCCCCCAATTAACTTTTTTATAAATAGAAGGAGTACACTCTTAAAAAATAATAGTATAGCAAATACATAAGCCAGTAACATAGTGATTTGTTATCATTATCAAAATGTGGTAATGCACAAACACACACTCATGCACACAATGAAATAATATTCAACCTTAAGGAAGGGGGAAATCCAGTCATTTGTGATAACATGGAAAAACCTAGATGACATTACACTAAGTGAGGTTTACCAGACACAGAAAGAAAAATATTGTACAATCTCACTTATATGTAGGATCAAAAAAATTTGAACTCATAGAAAGCAGCAAGTAGAGTGGTGTGCCAGGAACTGGAGTACAGGGGGAATGGGGAGATGTGTCATACTTTTGCAAAGAATACATATATCAAAACATCATGGTGTACACCTTAAATATTATTATGGTCTGATTGTTTATATTCCTCCACAATTCATGTGTTGAAACCTAATCACCAATGTGATGGTATTCAGAAGTTGCTCTGGGTGAGTCTGTGTGTGAGTGCAGAGTGAATGTGAAGACCTAAGGCATTATTGATCATTGGGAAGTAATTAGGAATTAATTCCTTTATGAAAGACATTGCAGAGAGCTGCTTTGCCCTTCTACTACATGAGGGCACAGCTAGAAGGTGTTAAGTATGAGCCAGAAAATGACCTCTTACTAGACATTAAATCTACTAGCATTTTGATCACGGACTTTCCAGCCTTTAGAAAGGTGAGAAGTAAGTTTCTGTTGTTTATAAGCCACTCAGTCTATGATACCTGATTGTAGCAGCCCAAACAGACATAGACAAATATATTTAATACTTATTTGTCAATTATACCTTAATGGGTCTGGGGAATAAGTGCAGCATATCTTTCATGAAAATCTAAATATTAAAAATTAAAACTTTTATTAAAAAAATAAAGTTTGGCTATGATTATCAGTGGAAACAATAAAATTATGGGGTTTTTTGGTGAAAGCAATAAAAAGAAGGGTGAAAATCATAAATAAAAGACTAATATACAAAAGTTCATGAAGTTGAATTTTTATTTATCTCTAATTTAACCACTAACAGGTCAACCATGTTTTATTCAATTGTTTTTCTAGTTCTTAGCATAGTTTCTTGTATGCAGTCGTCTTCAGTAAATGTCCACATAACTGACTAAATGATTAATTACTCTTTATTAGACCTTGAACAAATGGTTTGTACCAGGGATCTCCAACCCCTGGGCCATGGACCAGTACTGGTCTGTGGCCTGTTAAGAACAGGGTCACACAGGAGGAGGTGAGCAACAGGTGAGTGAGAAAAGCTTCATCCATATTTATAGTCATCCCTCATAGCTCACATTACCACCTGAGCTCCACCTCCTGTCAGATCAGCAGTGGCAAAAATAGATTCTCATAGCAGCATGAACCCTTTTGTGAACTACACATGGGAGGGATCTCAGTTGTGTGCTCATTATGAGAATCTAATACCCGATGATCTGAGGTGGAACTGAGGTGGTGATACTAGCACTGGGGAGAGGCTGCAAATACAGATTCACATTAGAAGTGAGGTTTGACTGCAGAGACTATAATAAATCAATTGCTTGCAGGTTCATATCAAAACCTGGTCAGTGAGTGACAAGTGAATTGATTTACTTCAATTGTACAGCTGCATCTGTGGCAGGCCTTATATCAGAATTCAAAATTTAAATTTCCCATGAGTGGCTCACCCATTATTTTATTTACGCACTTCTGTTTGTTCCTCTTTCCCATCCTGCACACTTGTCTCAGTCACAATTTTGGTAAGCCCATGAGCTAATCCTAGCCAAAATGAGTAAAAAACAAATGTCACTAGAGAGCTTCATTGAAAAGGGGGAAAGAACCAGTGATGAGACAGTAGAAGATGCTAGGACTGCCAACAAAGAGAAAACTGCATTGGAAAGAAAATACCAAGAGTCCTACTTAAATTACAGGCTCATTGCAACAGGTGATTACATTCTCCAAGCCTGCTTTGTATAATATGTAGTGACCAGCTATCCAGTGGAGCCATGAAACCTTCAAAACTGCTTCTCCACATGAAGACCAAGCACCTTACATTGAAAGACACGTCTTTGGAGTTTTCAAAAGAAAACAACATGAACACAAAGAACAGAAGCAGTTACTACAGGCCATCACTTCATCAAATGTGTCTGTACTGAAAGCATCATTCTTAGGGGCTAACCGCATTGCTAAGGCTAAGAAGCCCTTTACTATTGGTGAAGAGTTGGTCCTGCCGCTGCTAAGAACATTTGTTGCGAACATTTAAGAGAAGTTGCAATTCGAAAGGTGGCATGTGTTCCTTTTTTTGGCTAGCACCATAATTACATGAATTGACGAAATAGCAAGGATATCAAGGCACAATTTTTAGAGAGGATTAATGAGTCATGGTACACAATCCAGGTTCCTGTGTCTACTGATGCTGACAAGGCAATAATGCTTGTTGTTGTGCAATATATATTTTCAGGAGGATGTGCATGAGGATATGTTATGTGCACTTGTGTTGTCAACCACAACTGCAGAACTATTCAAGTCTTTGAATGATTACATAGGAGAACTGAATTGCTCATTTTGTGTTGGAATATGCATGGACAGAGCGACTGCCATAACTAGACAGCTTTCTGGTTTCATTATTCTGGTCAAAGAGGTCACCTCTGAATGTGCATCTATGCACTGTATCATCCATAGAGAAATGCTGACTAGCCGAAAAATATCACCTGGACTTAACAATGTTTTGCAGGGTGTGATTAAAATTATCAACCATGCTGTCCATCAAAAGAGGACTGGGTTTAAAAAATGTGATATATATACATGATGGAATACTACGTAGCCATAGAAAAGAACAAAATCATGAATTTTGCCGCAACCTGGATGGAACTAGAGTCTATAATACTGAGTGACCTCTCACAGAAACAAAGATCTGAGTATCACATGTTCTCACTCATATAGTGGACCTTGAACATCCATCATAATACTATAAGAAAAGAACTGACAGTGGTGGGAAACTATGGGGGGGGAGGGGAAGGGAGGTGGGATTAATGGTAGTAGTATCTGTCTGGGGATGGGGTAACACCCCTTATCAACAAGGGTGCCTGAACGAAGCATATTTGTATACCTAACCCTTAACTGTACCCCACAATATCAAAATAAAAATATTGATTTTAAAAAAAGGACACCCCTCAAAAATAAATAAATAAATAAACAAAATAAAATTATCAACCACATGAGAGTACATGCCCTTAACTCACATCTGTTCATACAACTCCATAAAGGAGATGAACACAGAGCACATATTTCTTCTCTTATACACAGAATTCAGATGACTTTCTAAAGGCAGATCACTGGCCAGAGTTTTTGAGTTATGAGAGTCACTGCAGAGATTTCTTTTAGAAAAACAATCACCACTGGCAGCAAAGTAGCACGAAATGGTTTGCAAAACTTGCTTACTTGTGTGACATTTTTAACTGCTCAACCAACTCAATCTGTAACTTCAGTGAAGAATAACGACTGTGTTCATGTCAGCAGATAAAGTGACTACATTCAAAGTCAAACCGGAATTATGGGGGGTGACAAATGAACATTGGGATTTTTGACATGTTTCAAACATTAGCAGATATTTTGAAGGAGACTGAGCCAGGGCCTTCTTGCTCCCAGCTGGTGCATGATCACCTATTTCAGTTGTCAAAAGTGTTTGAGCATTACTTCCCAACCACAAAAGACCCTTGAACTGAGAAGGAATGGATCCACAACCCATTTGTGAGTCAACCAGGTGAATTGACTTTGTCCATGCTAGAAGAGGATCAACTGCTTGAGCTCACAGATGAAAGTGGCCTTAAAAGTAAGGTTAAGACAACAACAAATCTCCATATGTCCTGGATTAAAGTCAAGGCAGAATATCCTGAGATTACCACAAAAGCTCTGAAAAGGCAGCTTCCATTTCCAATATCCTATCTTTGTGAAGCAGAGTTTTCTGCAATGAAAACCAAAACAAGATTATGGAGTAAACTGGACATAAGCAAAAACTTCAGGTGTCTCTGTCTCCTGTCACCCCCAGATGGGACCATCTAGTTGCAAGAAAACAAGTTCAGGGCTCCCACTGATTCTACATTATGGGGAGTTATATAATTATTTCACTATATGTTATAATGCGATATGTTATAATGCGATAATAATAGAAATAAAATGTACAGTAAATGTAATGTGCTTGAATCATCCCCAAACCATTTTGCATCCTCTGCCTTCCGGTATGTGGAAAAAAATTGTCTTCTACAAAACTGGTCCTGATGTCAGAAAGGTTGGAATCTGTTCTCTTAGGCTATTGGTAATCTAGGTTCTCTGTTTTAAAAGCTATGTAAACATCTCAAAATTGTGGTGATTATAGTGAAAAAACATTAAGTCCTTTTATGGAAAGCATTTTGTTTAGAGCTTAAAACCCTTGGAAGAAAATTAGAAATAGTATGGCAATTGTATGTAATTATATTTATACCTCTAAATTGTAGTACTGTAATTATAGGTCATCCTAAATCTGCATACATCAATATTTGATCAAAGAGAGTACTCTTTTGTTATACCATCTTTGCTATAAGTTTGAATACTTCTTGTTGGAGAGATTAATGTTAATTTTGTTTTTCCTTTACAATGACATTTTATATCTTTGCCTAACTAATAAATTTTAATTAAGTAGTTTAGGATTATGTGTAGCGATATACTTTACATGAAAATTCAGATCAAGGTTGGTAAACAGTAAGATGTCTAGTTTTACACAATATTTATGAATAATAAAGGAAAATTGGTTTACTTGTGTACTTTCAGCTTGCAAAGCATCTGCCAAAGTGTCATACTAGTTGTATTTCTGAGTAAATATTAGGATTTTTAATTCTACTGAATTCTCTTATTGCAAGTTTTCATAGGATGCTAACAGATGCCTAATTTCCTTATCTATCACAGAGAAACAAAAACTAAGATTATGAGGTGATAAATTTTCTTCTATTGTTTCATTGCTTTTGAAACACTGAACATAAATAATAGTGTAAGTAAAACCTACTACTTTGTGAAATTTTGAAGCGTTATATACTTTTTAAGAAATTAGACTGGGTGGTGGCTCACAATTGTAATCCCAGCACTTTGGGAGACCAAGGCGGGAGGATTGCTCTGAGTTCAAGACCAACCTAGGTAACATAACAAGACCTCATCTCTACCAAAAAAAGAAAGAAAGAAAGAAAAATTAGTCAGGTTTGGTGGAGCACACTAAGAGACCCAGCTACTAGGAAGGCTGAAGTGGGAGGCTTATCTGAATCCAGGAGGCTGAGACTGTGATGAACTGTGATCATGTTACAACATTCTAACCTTGGCAAAAATGAGACCCTACCAACATCAACAAGAAGAAAAAAAAAGAAAGAAATTTATTTCTTGATTAAGGCAAAAAACTTATAAAAATGATAAATGTTTTAATTTTTTATGACAATGGTTCTTTTATTTTTCATTGACAATAATTGCTTGTCTTTATGGGGTACAATGTAGTGTTCTGATCTATGTATACATTTGGAATGATCAAATCAGGCTAATAGTGTATCTATCACCTTAAATGTTTATCATTTATTTGTGGTGAGAATATTTAAAATCCTCTTTTTTTTTATCCTTCTTTATGGCTGCATGACAATGACCACTTGTATATCTAATCCTGAATTGTACCCCACATATTTAAAATAAAATACATACAAAAAATCCTCTTTTTTAAAGCTGTATTGAAATATACAATACTTTATTATTAACTGTAACCATCTTGCTGGGCAAAAAACCACCAGAACTTGCTCCTCCTAATTGAAGCTTTGTGCCTGTTGACCACTTTTTCTGTTCACTTCCCCCCCACCATCCTTTGGTAACCACTATTCTCCTCTCTACTTCTGAGTTGGCTTTTTTTAGATTCCACATATAAGTGAAATCATATGGTATTTGTCTCCTTGTTCCTGGCTTATTTCACTTAATAATGTCCTCTAGGTTCATCTTTGTTGTCATAAAAACACAATTTATTTCTTTTTTTTAAAGGATGAATAGTTTTGTAATTGTGCATAACATTACATTAAAAAGATAATCTTATCCATTGATGGACACTTGGGTTGTTTCCATATCTTGGCTATTGTGAATACTGTTACAATAAAAATGGTGGGGCAGGCATCTCTTCGACATATTGATTTTAATTCCTTTGAGTATATACCCAGCAGTGAGACTGTAGAGTCATTTGATAGCTCTATTTTGAGTTTTGTGAGGAACCTCCATACTGTTTTTCAAAAGCTATACTAATTTACAATACCTCCAACGGCATATAAATGTTCCCCTTTTTCTGCATCATTGCTAACACTTGTTATATTCATTTTCTTTTGTAATTGCCAATCTAATAAATGTGAGGTGATATCTTATTTTGGTTAGTCCTTTCACTTTTAATATATTTGTGTCTTTATGTTCACAGTGTATCTGTTTTTCTCACAAACAGTAGTTCTCCTCTCTAGAGGTTTGTTTGCTTGGATTTTTATATCAACCGTGTCTTTAATTAGTATGCTAAGTTCGTTTTCTAGCTTCTTGAACATATGGAATGTAGTTATAACAACTGTTTTATTGTTCTTGTCTACTGATTTTATTATCTGTGTAATTTGTAGGTCAGTTTCAACTGATTGACTTTTTTTCTTCTCATTATGGGTGAAATTTATTTGCCTCTTTACATGCTTGTTATTTTTTTATTGGGCACCATACATTGTGAATTATACCTTTATGGGTGCTGGATTTGTTTGTATTTCTAAAAGTTCCACTGGGTTTTTATTATGGGACATAGTTCAGCTACTTGGAAACAATTTGGCCCTTTTGAATTTTACTCTTAAGCTTTGTTAAGAGAATTAGGGCTACACTTATTCCAGTGCTAATGATTTCTCACCATTGAGGCAAAACCCTTCTGAGTACTGTACTCATTGCATTGTGAATTATGAAGTTTCTACACTGGCTGGTGGAAGCAGAAACTGTTCATAGCCCTGTCTGAATTCAGACAATAATTCCCTCTAATCTTTTTGGATGTTTATTTATTTATTTAAAGATATGGGTTACAATTCAGGGTGAGGTATATAAGGGGTCATTGTACAGGGAAAGTTTGGGCCTGACATTAGTCCCCATTTCGCCTGGTTTGAGAAGAGGTACCCTTATTGATGAAGCATGCTCCTCCTTCCCAGCAGTGTCCTGTTACTGCCCATCCCTTTCTTATAGTATTAAGATAATTTTTCAGGTCCCACTTATGAGTGAGAACATGCAGTACTTAGTTCTTTGTTTCTGTGATGGATCACTGAGTATTACAAACTCCAAATCCATCCAAGTTGCTGTGAAGTTCATAATTTTGTCCTTCTTTATGGCTGTGTAATATTCCATCATATATATGTATCACATTTCTTTAATCCAGTCTACTTTTGTTGGGTAGCATGGTTGGTTCTATGTTTTTGCTATGTGAATAGTGCTGAAATAAACATGCGTGAGCAGGTGGCTTTTTTGTAGAATGATTTGAGTTCCTCTGGGTATATTCCTAGAAGGGAGATTCCTGGGTTGTATGGAAGGTCAATATTTAGATATTTTAGGAATCACCACACTGTTTTCCACAGGGATTGTACTACTTTATACTACCAACAACAGTGTAGATGTGTTCCTTTTTCCCAGCATCCTCTTCAGCATCTGTTGTTTTTGAGTTATTGATGATGGCCATCCAGGCTAGAGTTAGGTGGTATCTCAGTGTGGCTTTAATTTGCATTTCTTTAATGATGAGTGAGGTGGAGACTTTTCACATATCTCTTAGTTATTCATATGTCTTCCTTTGAGAAGTGTCTATTCGTACCTTTTGCCCACTTTTTATTTATTTTTATTTCTTAAATGTATTTTTTATTTTTATTTTAAAGATGTGGAGTACAATTCAGGGTTAGGTATACAAACGTTGATTATGCAGGTACCCTTGTTGATGAGGTGTGCCTCTCCCTCCCCTGGAAGTTTCCCACTACTGCCTATCCCTTTCTTATAGTATTATGATAATTTTTCAAGGTCCACTTATGAGTGAGAACATATGGTACTCTGTTCTTTGTTTCTGTGACAGATCACTGAGTATGATAGGCTCTAAATGCACCCAAGTTTGCTGCAAAGTGAATATGTTTGTCCTTCTTTATGGTTGTATAATATTCCATTGTGGATATGTACCACATTTTAAATCCAGTCCAGCTTCAGTGGGCAGCATTGTTTGTTCCATGTTTTTGCTATTGTGAATAGAGCTGCAACAAACATGCATGTGCAGATATCTTTTTGGTAGAATGATTGAATTCCTCCTGGTATATTCCCAATATGGAGATTTTGGGGTTATATGGAAAGTCAATTTCTAGGTCTTTCAGAAATTGCCACACTGTGTTCCAAAGAGGTTGCACTAGTGCACTAGTTTGCATTCCCACCAGCGGTATAGAAGCATTCCTTTTTCTCCACATCCTTGCCAGCGTCTGTTGTTGTTTGTTTTATTAATTATGGCCATTCTTACTGGGGTTAGGTTGTATCTCAATGTGGTTTTGATTTGCATTTCTCTGATGATTAGTGATGCTGAGCACTTTTTCATGTGTCTGTTGGCTGCCCGTGTATCTTATTTTGAGAAGTGTTTATTCATGTATTTTGCACACTTTTTAATGGGGCTGGTTTCTTTCTTTTTTTTTTTTTTTTTTTTTGAGTTGGAGTCTCACTCTCTTGCCCAGACTGGAGTGCAGTGGCTGCTCCTGGCCACCGCAGCCTCGACCTGCTGGGCTCCGGCAATCCTTCCGCCTCAGCCTTCCGAGTAGCTGGAATTACAGGCACATGCTACCATGCCCGGCTGATTTTTTAATTTATTGTAAAGATGAGGTCTCGCCAAGTTGCCCAGGCGGGTCTCAAACCCGCGGGCTCAGGCAATCCACTCACCTCGGCCTCCCAAAGTGCAGGATTACAGGCTGAGCCACCGAGCCCAGCCTTTTTTTTTTCTTTTCGGCTTGTTTGAGTTCCTTGTAGATCCCAGATGTTAGGCCATTGTCAGACACACACTGGAAAATATTTTTTTCTCATTCTGTGGACTGTTTCCCTGTTCTCTTGATGGTTTCTTTTGCTCTGCAGTAGCTCATCATTTTGATGAGGTCCCACTTGTCTATCTTATTTTTTATGCTACGGGACTTAGGGTTCTGATCAGGAATTGGTTGCCAGTTCCAATTTCCATCAGGGTGTCTCCTGCATTTTCTAAGATTCTTGTAGTTTGAGGTTTTACAGTTAGGTCTTTGATCCATTTAGAGTTAATCTTTGTGTATGGTGATATGTAGGGGTCCTGTTTCAGTCTTCTGCGTGTGATCAGTCAGTTTTTCCAGCACTACTTACTGAATAGGTTTTCCTCTTCCCAGTGGTTGTTTTTTGAGACTTTGCCAAATATGAGTTGGTTGAGAAATTGAGGCTTTGCTTCTGGAATTTCTATCCTGTTCCATTGGTCTATATGACTGTTCTTGTAACAGTACCAGGCTGTTTTGATTACTGTAGTCTAATTGTAAAGTTTTAAGTCTGGAAGTTTGATAGCTCCTGCTTTGTTTCTTTTGCTAAGGATTGTTTTGGCTTCATGGTTGTTTATGTTTCCATATGTATTTCTGTATTGTCATTTCCAGGTCTGAGAAGAGTGATGTTGGTAATTTAATGGGTATTGTTTAAACTGTAGATTGCCTTTGGTAGGATGGACATCTTAACCATGTTGATTCTCCTATCCATGAGCACGGAATATTTTTCCATTTGTTTGTATCATTCTTTGAGTAATGTTTTGCAGTTCTCGTTGTAAAGGTCTTTAACTTGTCTGGTTAGGTAGATGCTGAGATATTTCATTTTTTTGTGGCTATTGTGAACGGGATTGCTCTTTTTTATTTGGTTCTCTGCCTGCTTGATGTTGGTGTTTAAGAATGCGACTGTCTTTTGCATGTTTACTTTGTACCCCAAGACTTTGCCAAAGTCCTTTATCAGTGCAAGGAGGTTTTTGACAGATTCCTTTGAATTTTCAAGGTATAGCATCATATCATTAGCAAAGAGGGAAAACTTAGTTTCTTCTTTTTCTATTTGGATACCCCTGATTTCCTTCTCTTGTCTAGTTGCTCTAGCTAGGTCTCCAACACAATATCGAGCAAGAGGGGTGAGAGTGGGCAGCCTTGTTCCAGTTTTCAGGGGAAATGTTTCCAGTTACTTTTCATTTAGCAGTAAGCAGGCTGTGAGTTTTTCATAGGTGGTGATTATTATTTGGAGGTACATTCCTTCTATACCTGGGTATTTGATGGTTTTTATCAAGAAGGGATGCTGGATTTTCTCAGAATATTTTTCTGCATCTAATGATATAATCATATGGTTCTTGTTTTTATATCTGTTGATGTATTTAATTACATTTATGGTCTTGTGGATGTTGAACAAGCCCTGCAACCTGGCAAAGAAGTCTACTTGGTCATAGTGGATGATTCTTGAGATGCGTTGTTGGCTCTGATTTGCTAGAATGTCGTTGAGAATTTTTGCAGCATAGCTGCAAGATCATATTCCTTAGGTATATTGGCCTGTAATTCCCTTTTTGGGGGTTGGATCTTTACCCAGTTTGGTTATCAGTGTGGTGTTAGTGTTGGGAAATGACTTGGGGAGAATCCTATCTTTCTAATTGCCTGGAATACTTCCAATAGGATTGATATCAGCTCCTCCTTGTACGTTTTGTAGAATTTTGCTGGAAAGTTGTCTGGTTCAGGAGTTCTTGCTTTTTTTTTTTTTTATAGGTAGTTTTCTAGTTACTGAGTCAATTTTCTGGATTGTTATTGGTCTATTTAGTGTCTCAATGTCTTCTTGTTTCAACCTTGGGAGGTCATGTGATGTCAGAAAGTCCTCCATTTCATTTAGGTTATCAAATTTGTTTCCATACAGGTATGCATAGTAATCTCTGATGATCTTTTGTATTTCTTCAGGGTCTGTTGTGATTTGATATTTTGTATTTCTCACTGTTTTTAGTTGGACTTTTTCTCTCTTTTTCTTGGTCATTATGGCTAGGAGTCTATTCATCTTGTTTATTCTTTCAAAGGACCAGCTTTTTGTTTTGTTGATTTTTTCTATGGTATCTTTGTCTTCTATGTTCCATATTTGGACTTTTACTCTAGTGATCTAGATTCTATGCTAAAGTTAGGGTTTGGTGGTCTTGTCTTTCCTGCTCCCTTAGATGATTTGTTAGGCTTTAACATGTGATCTTTCCATTTTCTTGACGTGTGTTCATAGAGATATAAATTCCCCTCTTAGAACTGTTTTCATGGCATCACAGACGTTTTGGTAAGATGATTCTACATTTTCACTTGTTTCCAGGAATCTTTTAATTTCTATTTTGATTTCTGTGTTCACCCAGGAGTTGTTCAGCATCATGCTGTTTAGTGTCCATGTCTGTGGGTTTTGAGGGTATTTGTGTTGATATTTATTTTTATTCCACTGTGGTCTAAGAAGGTGCATGGCAGTATTTCAATCTTATGTAATTTGTTTATGCTTGATTCATGTCAAGGATGTGATCAATCTTGAAGTATGTTCCATGTGGTGATGACTAGAACATATATTCTGTGGTTATTGGTTGGAGTATTCTGTAGGTATCTATTAAATCCATTCGGTCAAGTTCAAGTTGAGGTTCCAGATATCTTTGTTGAATTTTTTGCCTTGATGATCTATCTAGGACTGTTACTGGAGTATTCAATTCCCTAGCTATAATAGTGTTAGAGCAAATATCTGTTTTTAGTTTACTTAGTAGTTGCTTTATAAATGCTGGTCCTCCTGTGTTGGGTGCATATATGTTTAGGATGGGTATTTCTTGTTGAAGTATTGAACCTTATATCATCACATAGTGTCCTTCTGTATATTTTAAAATTTGTGATAGCTTAAAGGTTGTTTTGCCTGATATTAAGAGCATGACTCCTGCCTTTTTAAAAAAATCTATTTGCCTGGAAACTCGTTTTCCATCTCTAGCTTTGAGTCTGTGTGTATCCCTTGTGGTGAGTTGAGTTTCCTTGGTAGAGCAAATTGTTGGTGATGGTTTTTTATCCAGTTTGCCATTCGATGTCTTTTCAGTGGTGCATTTAGTCTATTCACATTCAGGCTGATTATTGAGATGTTATTGTTTATCTCTGTCATGAGCCTTTTATAAATTTTTTCTTTGTTTGTTTGTTTTCTTTTAGCTTTTGGGTTGATGTATGTGTGTATTTTCAAGTTTGCAGTTGCAGTGTATTCTGTGTTGATTCTGTGCTCCACTGTTCTTTTGGGAAGTGCATGGTCATTTTTTTTTTTCTTTTTCTGTGCTGAATACCTTTATAATCATCTCCTGTAGAACTAGTCTGGAAACTGCATTCATGCACAAAGGAAAAATATTTAAAAATTTAAAACAACAAAGAAAAAAAAGAAAAAGAAAACAAGCCCTGCCCTCTTGTAGCAAGCTCTATAATTGTTCCCCTCAGCAGCTCATAGGTAAGCCTCCCTGTGGTCTGCTGCCAAGCTTGACCTCATTGACAGTCTCCCCAGTGTCCAGTCCAGGGAAGGAGGAGGGGGCTTCAGTCCTCATTTCCCACTCTTGTAAGGTCATGGGGATCCCCTCTGATGGAGAGGTGCAGGATTGTCTCTTCTCCAGATACTGGTGAGGAGTGGTGACCCAGCCAAACTTATCCTGTTGTAGAGTTCTCCTATTGCAGCTGAAATCCAGGCTCCACCTGGGTTTGTCCTTCTCAGTCATGCCCCAGCCATGTGGGTCTGATGTTCAGAGGATTATTGGGGAGGAGGGTGTTGGTCAGCCCTGGACTCACCACTGATCCCTTGGAGGTCTTCTTTGTCATTTTCTGGCCACACCCTTTGTCCTGCAACTGAATCAGTGAATGGAACACCTGCGACTCAGCAGTCCTCCTGTCCTTCCAGAGTGTGTGCTTTCGGGATATTTCCTCTGGGTCACTGTCAACCACTGAGTAGTTAATCCACTGGACACAGAGATCAGGTCTGTCGCTCCGTGGTGAGCAAGCCAAAGCACTTTTCTGCTGCGTTTTCAAGATGGTGGCAGGGTGCCTGTTTTGTCTTCTCCAGCGGGGCTCTGCCTCAGGGCTTCCTCATTGTGTTCTCTCTGCAGCCCTGGCCAGGTGCTATAGTGGTGAGGCAGAGCCTATAGCCAGCAGTCTTTCCTGGCTGCTTCTTCCTAGGAAGAGCTTTACTGATTTTTATAAAATGACGCTTGGTTTTTGTGTCCTGGGAAGTGCCAGGGACCAAGTAGAGTAGTTGTAGCACTAGCTGCTTCACCAGGAGAGTCATAGCCACTTGCTTTCAAGTCTTTGTACTCAGTCAGCCACTCACACAACCACTTATTCATCGATGCTTATGCAAAATTTTCTATATGTTCATTTACTCACATTGGGACTCGTGTAGTCCAATTGGCTCCATTGACATCTTCTCCCTGGTTGTGCTTCCATTTTCATTTGTTTCAAGAAGTTTTCTGAATTCTGTAATGGACCCAATGGTCCTTCAGGAGCATGTTGTTTTATTTGCATGTATTTACACAATTTCCAGTGTTTTTCTCTTTTTTGGTTTCCAGTTTTATTTCATTGTGGCCAGAAAATATATTTGATTTAATTTCAATTTAAAAATATTGTTGATACCTGTTTTGTACCTAGCATATGGTTTATCCTGAATAATGTTTCATATGTCAATGAGAAGAAAGTGTATTCTGAAGCTGTTGTATAATACATGAATTAAATGTCTGTTAGGTTCATTTGGTCTAAATTGCAGCTTAATCTAATGTTTTCTTGTTGAATTTCTGTTCAGATAATCTGTGTGATGCTGAAAGTGAGGTTTTGAAGTCTCCAATTATTATTGTATTGGAGTCTATCTTTCCCTTCAAATCTAATTTTTGTTTGCATATCTGGGTGCTTCAGTGTTGGGTGCATATACATTTAGAATTGCAGTATTATATTGCTCAAAGGATATATCATTATGTAATGACCTTTTTTGTTTCTTTTTACTATTTTTGACTTAAAGTCTGTTTTGTCTGATATAAGTGTAGCTATTTCTGCTCACCTTTGGTTTCTATTTGCATGAAGTATGTTTTCTTTCCCCTTCACTTTCAGTCTATTTATGTCTTTATAAGTGAAGTAAGTTTTTATTTTTTTAGGCAGCATATAGTTGGGAAATGTTTTGTTAAATTAAATCAGCCAGTCTATATCATTAAGTGGAAAATTTCATCCCTTTACATTCAAGGTTATTGTTAACATATGAGGATCTATTCCTGTTATCTTGATAATTATTTTCTGGGTTTTGGTATATTCTTCATTTTTTTCTTTCTCTTTTATTGCTTATCATTGTGGTTTGGTGTTTTTCTGTAGTAGTAATATTTTAGTCCTTCCTCTTCCTCATTTGTAAGTCTGTGTATCAGTGATTTTTATGTTTTTGTGTATCTTCATGATACTAGGTATTATCCTTTCACTTCTAGATGTAGGACTCACTTATGCATTTCTTGTATGGCTGGCCTAGTTGTGATGAATTCCCTCAGTTTTTGCTTATATGAAAAAGCAATTTCTTTTTTATTTTTGAAGAATAGCATCTATGGGTATAATACTCTTGGCTGCCATTTTTCAATACAATATATCATCTCATTCTCTCCTGGTCTCCAGGGTTTCTACTAAGATATCCACTCTTATTTTGATGGGAATTCTCTTATAGGTGACTTGATATTTTTATCTTGCTATTTTTAGAATTCTCTTTTTCTTTAACTTTTGAAAGTTTGACTATACTGTACTTTGGCGAAGACATTTTTCAGTTTTATCTATATGAAAATATTTAAACCTCCTCTATATGAATGTCCAAACCTCTTGCTAGTTTTGGGAAGTTTTAAATTATTATTCAATTATGTTTTCTATATCTTTGCCTATCTGTTTTCCTCCTGGAACACTCCAAAATTTGAATGTTTGCTCATTTTGTAGTGTCCAATATGTCACATAGATTTTCTTAATTCCTTTTTATTTATTTGTTTTTATATTTTTTTCTGATTGGGTTATTTCAGAAACCTGTTTTCAAGTTTAAAAAATTCCTCTGCTTTATCTAGTGTATTGTTGAATTTGTTGATTGTACTTTTAGTTTTATCTGTTGAATTTTTCAGCTCTAGGATATCTTTTTTTATTTCTTTGGTGAATTTCTCATTCATATCCTGAATTTTTAGCAATTTGGTCATATTGTTTGTTTGTGCTCTCCTGTATATCTTTAATTTCCTTAAATTTTACTATTTTGAAGTATTTTCCAGGCATTTTATAGATTTTATTACTTTTTAAAATCTATTGCTGGAGAATTTTTGTGTTTCTTTGGAGGTGTCATGTTTCCTTAAGGTTTCATGATTCTTATGTCCTTACATTGATATTTGTACATCTACTGTAATAGTCAACTCTTTCAGTCTTTTGGATTGGTTTTCATATGGGAAGACTTTTTTCTGTAAATGTATCTGTGTCTTAATTGGGTAGCCATTTCAGCTCTGATTCTGGGTGCATGCAGTAGTATAGTCTCCATATGATTTCTTCTACTATAATCAATGTCAGTGATGTCCATGATTTTTCTTTCAGTAGCTTAGGCTGTATTTGTTACTGGAGACTGTGATGGGGTTTTGCTAGGAATGTGGATGTTAGGTGTGCCTGTGGTGGCATTGGCAGACTAAATGTGCCTGACCTTGTGCACCTGGTTTGTGTACATGAGCACTGGTTTTAGCGAGTCCAGGTGGGCCAATTCCTGTGCCTCCAGGTGGCTTTCTTAGGTGCTGGCAGTGGCAGCAGTGGGTAAGATAGGTGGGCCTGCCTTGAATCCCTGGGCAGTATGTATGACATGGGTGATGGTAGTAGTGGTGACCCTCAAGCTGTCTGGTGGCACATGCTGATGTTAACAATGGCAGAGATGGGCTGGGTATACCCATCCCAGGTAGCTCATGAGGATGGATGCTGGAAGTGATAGTGGCAGCAGGCTGGATGGACCCATCCTCAGGTACGTGGGAGAAATGTGTGAATGCTGGCAGTAGTGGATGGAGTGGGGCAATCCCCAAGTCCCTAGATGATATACTCAGGCACTAGGAGGGATGATTGAGTGGAATGAGCCTGTTCTGAGGTCCTTCAGTGGTAGACATGGGTACAAACTGTGGTGGATAAGGCAGGGGAATCCCCAGGAGTCTGGAAAGCATGCTTTGGCACCAGCAGCAGGTGTTCTGGGCCTACTGTTAGACACATTGTTGGGGCAACCAATGGGGTAGGGTAATCCACAAACTCCTGGGTAGCATGCTTGGTCATTGAAGGAGTTTGTGTTGGGCAGGGTAGGTCTGTGTTCAGGACCCCATAATGTTGTGGGCATGGTAGGGCCATCTTCAGCACCTTCGGCAGCAGCGATAAGGGGAAAGAGCTAGTTGTCAGGGTGTGTGCAATTGCATGACTACACTGCTGGTTGGAGGGGAAGGGTTTCTGTTAGTGGTAGTGGCCCCAGACAGGTGGCTCTTAGGCTCTGGGACATGCATGCTTGGTTCCCTTTGCCCTGAGATCCTCATTCCTTGTACACTGTTATCATTTATTTCCCAGAGTTGGACACTATGTGGGCTGAAGTGCTGGAAACCAAACCACACTTCTAAATCCAACCAGTATTATGTCAGCCTCTGGGTGGATGCATGGTGATGTGGAGATGCAGGTCCTGTGGGCCTTGAGGCTTTGTGCAGTCTTGTGGTTGCTGAGCTCTCAAAATGACATCGTGCTGCAGCTGGTCAGGTTTTGGGGCTTATGTACAACCCAGCGTGAGCTCTCTCTCTGGAGCAAAAGTATCAAGTGGATTCCAGGCAGTGTGTTGTATTAGTCTCAGGATCTGTAAGGATCAAGGGACTCTTGTGGATGGATTGTAGGTGTTTGTGGTAGGTGGATCACTGGTGTCTTGCCATTATTCTTTCACTGCACTGGAGGCCTCTCTGGACTCTCTGCAAACCCTAGCTAGGCTGACTGTCTTGCTTCCTTCTCCTTCCATGCCTCACATGTTTTTTGTCACTTCTCTACTGAATTCCAGCATTACCCCTTATGTTCTCTATTCTAAGAATTCTTATCTACTCATTGTTTTGGTTCCTCTTCGTAGAGGAAGTGAGTGTCAGGTGCTTCTGTAACTTGTCAGCCATCTTGAAGCTTGCTCTCAACAGATTATTAATGGTTATAGATAATTAACTAATTGCAGAAAATCATAACAGGTGCCATGGGGCATTACAAAGAAAAGAGAAATCGTGGTCTTATTTCAGCATATCAGGGGTAACCCCCTCCCCCAAAACCCCAGAGTTTATTTATTAAAAATTGTGTATTTATTCTTACATGCTTAAACTTCAGTCACCTTCAAAGTATTCTCCATTTGATGCAATATACCTATCAAGATACTTTTTCTACTGCTCAGTTTTTGAATTTATCAATTCTGCTGTTTTTTGTTTCACCTCTTCCATATGGGAAAAATGTTTCCCTTTGAAGACTTTTTCACTTGGGGAAACAAAAAAAAAGTCTCTTGGGGCATGATTGGGTAAATTGGGAGGTTGGAACACTAGGGTCATGCTGTTTTGGTCAAAAACTGCTGAACACTCAGCCCAGTGTGGGCAGGTGCACTTGTAAATCACCCAAAAAGAAGTGGCCAAACACACTGAAAGAATCTCCAAAAAAATATTTATTGAAGCTGATCACAGCCTCGCACAACAACACCAGCTGGTACACTGATGCTGGTGGATTTCTAGAACACTTACCTGGTGGAGGAAGCCTGTACTACAAGGGCCCTGCCTTCTAAAAAGTAATTTCCGTTGTTTTGAGGGGTCTCCTCTAGTGCATTTCTAGAGTTATAATTTGTAGACAGAATTTCACCAAAAGACAAGTTTTCACCAGATGCTTAAGCTTTTCACTTAAAAACTTCATTTACAATATATTATTTGACTCAGTTCAATGCAAACATAAATGATTTTTATAATGCTTTATGTTACTAATGTGAAAACATATTTTGGGGATAAATCTAGAGCAATATTCGATGCTATGGTACATTTTTATCCTACAAGGTGGCAAATAATGAATACTTGTATATTGAAGATACATTTGCAAAGTTGACATGGCAAAACATGCTCAGAATATGGATTACAAAATACGATGTGATGAGTGCAGGATGTGTTTGTTGATCTGGTTGTTGAAAGGTAGATTGACATTTTATTTTATTTTATTTTGTTTTGTTTTTTTATTTTTTTTTTTGAGTTGGAGTCTCACTCTGTCATCCAGACTGGAGTGCAGTGGCCGCTCCTGGCCACCGCAGCTTCGACCTGCTGGGCTCCAGCGATCCTTCCGCCTCAGCCTTCCAAGTAGCTGGAATTACAGGCATGCACTACCATGCCCAGCTGATTTTTTGATTTATTTTAGAGATGAGGTCTCACCGCCCTGGCGGGTCTCGAACCCGCGGGCTCAGGCAATCCACACACCTCAGCCTGCCAAAGGCGTGGGATTACAGGCTGAGCCACCGAGCCTGGCTAGATTGACATTTTAATGAGTGTGATTTGTAAAAGGGAATCTGCCAATAATGGGCGTCAGGAACATCACACATAAACATACATTTTTTAACACTGAAATTTTTTAGTGCCAGTGGTGATTTCTCAGAGATGTGGGAGAATTTCAGATTTTACCCTAATAACAAAATACTCATCTAATAAACATAATATGTATGCCATGGGGTGATAAAAACATCTGTATTGATTTTATGAAGGTTGATGTTCTGAGCCTAAAATGTATCCAGTATATAAAATATATAAATCCTAAGTTACTGAATGTAAAAAAAAGGAAGTAAAAGCTGGTTCTCCACATTAACATAAGAACTTCCCCCATATTGAGAAAAGTAATATTCTTTTACATTAAACAATGCCAATTGATACATTTTTAGAATCTTTGGGGGGAATAGTTTTGTGCTTTTTAGCACTTGTCCAATTCTCTTCTCTTGTGGCTTACATTTCAATAGACTCTTCATTTCTTGGTAGTAATCTGGCAGCTGCTAGGTTCTTGTTAATGAGTTCATTTGGATGCATGCTCTTTCTTTAGTTAACACACTCCAAGCTTTACTGTCTGTGAAGTAAATCTTCCAATTTTGCTAGCCTATATGGGTTGTTGGTGGTTGCTGATACAGCTTCTTAAAATATGCTACCTGACAATTTTGGATTAATAAAACTTGATTTGCATGTGGTGACATTTTCAGTCAGCAGCACATATGTACGGTTTTAAGATGGTAAGGGAATAGTTTGTCAGGCTCCAAAGAAACTGTGCTTCATTTTAAGACTTCCTTGTTAATATCAACAAGGCAGATTTTCCATTAGTTCATTAGCATCTCCTACAGAAACCAGGTCTTTATTTAGGAAGGGTCCTGGAAATGTCTGCCTAGATGACTCTTTCCCTGCATCCAGGCTTAACTAACTTCTATTCCACTTTAAGGACTCGGTTTAGGAACAATCTTGTCCCTAAAGACTTCCTCATGCCTATGCTCTGAGCCTGATGCCCTCCTACACCATTCTCTTCCTCATCACCAAATATGTTACCTTCGACCATACGAATTCATTTACGCGCGCCTGTAGTTGCAGCTACTTTGAAGGCTGAGGCGAAAGGATCGCCAGAGTCCAGCAGGTTGAGGCTGCGGTGGCCGGGAGCATGCCACTGCACTCCAGCCTGGACGACAGAGTGAGACTCCAACTCAAAAAAAAAGAATCCATTTACATGTGTGATAGCTTTAGTCACTAGGAAGTGGATTCTTTGGGGACAATGGTATGTCTTTCAAATGTTGATCCAAACAATTAATAAAAATTTGTTGAATTAAGAATGGCAAGATTTTACAATTTTTTAAAGACTAGCAAATATCTGTGCTTATTTCTTTGCAACATTTGTAAAATATATTTTTGATTATTGGGTTTGTTTTAGCACAGTTGGCTGGCAGAAAATCTTTATAAAAGAGTTTTTTTGGCAGCCAGTTAATCACTTGGGTTTTTGTTTGTTTGTTTTACCACGATATGACAATCTGAATGATCAGGGTGTCATTTCTCAGCACTAACTCTGTAAAATTATTTCTATATGGTTTTCTGGATCTTGGGTGTTTTATTATATGGAAATGATATAATGAAAGCTGTGTTTTTATTTTTATTTGATTTATTTTTTAATTAAAATTTTTTTTTATTTTAAAGATGTGGGGTACAATTCAGGGTTAGGTACACAAAAGGTCATTGTGTAGGTGAAGTTTGAGCCTCTCTTTGGTCCCCGCTTGATCTGGTTTGAGATCAGATACCCTTACTGATGAGGTGTGCCCCCTCCCCAGGAGTATCCCACTACTGCCAATCCCTGTCTTATAGTATTATGATAACTGTTCAGGGTCCGCTTATGTGTGAGAACATGTGGTAATCGTTCTTTGTTTCTATGATAGATCACTTAGTATTATATACTCTAAATCCATTCAAGTTGCTGCAAAATTCATAATTTTGTCCTTCTTTATGATGCATAATATTCCTGGTTTGTATGCACCACATTTTAAAAATCCAGTCCTCTTTCGATGGGCAGCCTAGTTGGTTCCATGTTTTTGCTATTGTGAATAATAAAAGTTTTGTTTTTAAACATATGACATTAAGTTAAGTAGCTAACATGAAACTGTCACTTCTAAGGAAACTGTGTATATATTTATCAAGTTGATGTGCTTAATTTATATGTTTCCAGTAATAAAATGTGTGAGACCTAAGTTACTGAATGCAAAAAATCACATGTATGTATCTACATATGCAGTCTAGTTCTAGTGATGTCCCATTAAGTCAAACTAATTTGGTAAAATTGAACATTAGCAGAAAGAGAAGTGTCAGTTCTTTCAGTTTTAAAAATACTGGCTGAAGTTGGTTTGCTGCATGTAATTCTAAAAGGAAGATAATGACATTAGTTGAATACCATATACAGGTGCCTTACATATATTATTTAATTTAAATCTTACAATAAGTCTATTCTCATGAATTACTGCCCCTATTTTATAGATGAGAACATTGGACATCATAAAATTATGTTTCTTGTTCAAGGTTGCAAAATTAGTTAATGATGAAGACTGGATTTGAAACTGGATATGTCAGAATAATTGGCAATGGATTTGGTACAATAATGACTCTCAGGACTTAGTCATTGACCACATAAACTTAAGCACTAGGGACCTTTTTATAATCTTGCAAAGAAAAGTAATATATTGTTACTGAAAAGGGTTTACAGGGACTGTAAAAAAGATTCAAGCATTATTATGTATAAATTTTGATATATGCAAGCTTGTAAACAATAGTTTATGCATATTTCTTTTGTGTTCAATCCCTTTTTTGAAAAATAAAATGACTAACTTAATCATGGACACGGCCTTTTCTGTAGTACTTGCACAAGGGTAACTAGAGCATCTAATTAAGCCATTTTTTTTCTGCAGTAAAATTTATCAGGAGATATACAAAGAACATTTATACCATTCCTTGGTCTGCATAACTGGATAATTGAAAGTCAGAAGTATTTGATCTGATAATAGATGCCTGCTAACATTTTGGAAGCTTTAAAAAATAGGATTAAAAGCTACTAAATTACAAAGGAAAATATCTTTCAATGACATTTCTGAAAATGGATAACAGCACATATTTTGTTTCACTATGAAATGCAGTTAACATTAATGCCGTATGTAATGAATATTTTTAAAACATGCCAAGTGAATGTAAATTATCGACAATTATATAAAAGGATAAAGAGAGCTCTGAAGTTATACATGAAAAAACGAAACCATATATTGGATCAACCCATGTTTCCACAAGCTATTATAGCCGAGGGTGGTGATGTCAAATTAGCATTAATAATTTGCAGCTTAGCACCATTTGTAATTAAAGAGTTGCCAGCCACCATTCTCCAATTATCTCTGCAAGTGATGCACCAATTTATTATGTCAAATAGCATTTGTGAAAGAAGTAGCACTATTCAGCCGTCAAAAAGAATGAAATCATGCCTTTTGTAGCAACTTGGATGGAATTGTAAAACATCATCCTAAACACAAGAACAGAAAACCAAACACTGAGTGTTCTCACTTGCAAGTGGGAGCTAAAGATATGCAAAGGCACAGAGAATGGTGTAATGGACATTAGGAACTCAGAAGGGGGAGGGATTAAAGGGTGGAAGAATGAAGACTCATCTATCAAGTACAATGTGCACAGGTGGGGGTGATGGGTACACCTCAAGGGCAGCCTTCTTTGCCACTAGGCAAGGCAATCAAGCAACCAAAAATCATCTGTGCTCCCTAAAGCTATTGAAATAAAAACAAATAAAGAATTATTTTGATCTGAAGAGAGGAGTAGTATCAGAATTGACCTAGGACAAACAGTCTCAGTGGCAGAGCACCATGCATTTTAAAATTTTTATTATTTCGTTTTTTAAAATGTAACTTGTACACATGGTAACAATTTCCAAGAGTCTATAAAAGCCCATACCAAAAAGTAAACCTTTCTTCCTCTTTTCGACCCCTGTCTTCTAGTTCTGTTCCTCAGAGGTAAACTAGTCCAGATTTTTAGTCTCTTTCCAGTCTCTTTGCAGTCCAGAATCTTTAATATAAGTGGTGAGAGTGGTCATTCTTGTCCTGCACTTGACCTAATTGTGTTCAAATACACATAACATAAAATTGACCATTTTAAAGTGTATTGTTGTGGCATTAAGTACATTCATGCTGTCATCCAACCATTCCCACCATCCACCTCCAGGATTTTTTTTGTCTTCCTCAACTAAAACTCTGTACCCATTACAAGCTAACTCTCCATTCCCTCTCCTTTACCTAGGTTCAAGCAATCACTACTCCACTTTCTGTGGCTATAAATTTGGTTACTGTAGGCACCTTATATAAGTGGACTCATATAACATTTGTTCTTTTGAAACTGGCTTACTCAGCATAATGTCCTTGAGTAATGTTTTATTATATGTTTATCCATTTATCTGTCCATAGACACTTGGGTTGCTTCTAGCTTTTCGTTATTGTGAATAATGCTCCCCAAAACATTAGTGAGAAAAAAAAAACTCTTTAAGATATCACTTTGAATTCTTTTGAATGTATACTCAGAAGCAGAATTGTTGGATCATATGGTAATTGTACTTACAATTTTTGAGGAATGGACATGTGGTGTTCCCTAGTGTTTGCATCACTTTAAATGCCAACACACAATGTGCAAAGGTTTAAATTTTTCCACATCCTTGCCAACACTTGTTATTTATTTTCCTTTTTAAAATAGAAATTATTGTAATATGTTTGTGTGGTATTTAATATGAAGTGGCATCTCGTTGTGGTTTTGATTTTAAGTTCCCTAATAGTTAGTGGTGCTGAGCAACTTTCATGTGCTTGTTGGTATTTGTATATCTTTTTGGAAAAAAAAAATCTATTCAAGTTCTTTGCCCATTTTAAAATCAAGTTATTTTTGTTGTTTTTGAGTTGTAGGAGTTTTAAAAAATATATTCTGTATATTAACCTCTTATGAGATTGATATTTAAAAATATTTTCTGCCATTCTATAGGCTGCCTTTTCACTCAGTTGGTTATGCACAGAACCATTTAGTTTTGATATAGTCCAACTGATCTATTTCTACTTTTGTCACCTGTGTTTTGGTGTTATGTTCAAGAAGTGATCACCAAATCCAGTGTCACAACTATTTTCTTCTAAGAGTTTTATAGTTTTAGTTCTTATATTTAGCATCTGATCCATTTTGATTTTAAAATTTTTGTATGATGTGAGATAAGGACTTAACTTTACTCTTTGCAAGTGGAAATGTGGTTTTCCTAGCATCTTGTGTTGAAGAGTGTCCCTTCTTCATTGAAACGTCCTGGCACTCTTGTGAAAATGACTTGAACACATGTGAAGGTTTATTTATGATCTCTTTATTCTCTAAAAGTATTCTTTTTATTTCACCTCAGTTTTTTCAAGCATTATTATTCTAGTTTGATAGTACTTTAAAGATGTCATTTCATTCTTCTTGCTTACATTGTTTTTGATGAAAAACCTACAGCCATTTCAATTTTTTTCTTCTGTACATATCCTGTTTTTATCTGACTACTTTTAATATTTATCAGTTTTAAGCAATTTGAGCTGATGGGCCTCACTGTAGTTTCTTCATGGTTTTTTTTTTGTGTGTATATGTTTATCTGTGTATGTGTGTGTATGCTTATGCTAGAGATTAGTAGAACTCCTTGAATCTATGGACTTATAATTTCATAAAATGTAAAAGTTTTTCAGTCATTATTTTTTCAACTATTTTTTCCTTGTTTCTTTCCTTTTCCTTCAAGAACTCCAGTTTCATATATATTAGTCTGAAGTTTTCTCATACCTCACTGATGCACTATTCAATTTTTTCTGTCTTTTTTTCTCTCTGATTCTGATGTATTTTTATAGTTTCTATCACTATGTCTTTGTGTTCACGAATCTTTTCTTCTGCAATGTATAATTTATTGCTTACTTCATTGGATGTATTTATTATCTCAGATATAATAATTTTCCTCATTAGAAGTTAGATTTGTGTCTTTAATATTTATGTCAGTACATTTCACTGGTGAAAAAAGCCAAGGCACACAGAGGATACAAAACTTGCCTAAAATTTCAGAATGATTAAGAATTGAATGCAGATTACAAATTCAGGTAACCTGATCTCAGAGACTTCACTTTGAAACCCTACCTGTACTCAGCTCTTTAAAGTATTACTATCCCATATTATTCTTTTCCAAATATTTTTTCCCAAAGCATCTAGAACAATGCTTGGCACATAAAAAGGATGTAACAATTGTTAATTGTATAAAATGTTAGCAAGTCTCAAAACTTCCTCAAGGTTGAGAAAACAATTCAGGTGACAGTTTTTCTTAAAAATTTATCTGATCCTTGTACAATTTTTCTTAAGAAATTCTGTGACCTCTAATACAAAATAAGGTTTCCTCCTGTGACTTTTAATTCATCTTGTTTTTACTTCTATAACAATATTACAAAATGTTGTGACTTTATGTGTTTTTGAATGTTGAATGGAATGCAGTGGTTGGTGTGTTAAGTAAAGTTTTAAGGCACAGAGAGCCCACTGCTTAGTCAATGGATGAGGCGTTGCTGAGTGTTGCCAAAGAAAAAGCTACCAGGAAGCACAGATAACATGACTCTAAAGACCAGATAATGTATCATGGATAAGCACTGGGCAATCTTCAAGGGTTATGTTGGCTCCCATGAGACTTCAAGGGTTGGTGTATTTGGTGGCACAACCCTAGGAGGTACCATTCATATTGTAATTTATGCAAATAATAGCCCCCTAGAATTGTAGAGACCACAACTCTCCCAATGGCATACAGCTGTCCCATGAGGCTACCCGATAAATTAGGAAGCCCAACTGGAGGCAAGGTGGCTAATAATTCTTCTTCTCCCAGCAGAATCGCTGGAAATCTGGTCACCCCATGTTAGGCTCTGTAAATCTCTTATCTCTGCCAACCCCAACTGCTTCCTTTCTTGTTGTTGACTCAAATTCTCATCCTTTAACCCTGGGAAATTTTTATTCTATCTTGAGGGTGCAGGATTTTGGTCTAACTCATTGAGTTTCTTTGTCTTGAGTTCCTTTAGCTGCTAGGCTTTTGAAACTTGAAAACATTTATATTTTCTGCAGTAATAAACCTTCTTTGAAGCGTTTCTGTTATAAGATCTGATTATTGCAAAAATGGAAGGGAGAATCAGAAATACTAGAAAAGAAAGAAAATATTCATTTCTATTTCAAATATATTTATCTCCCAACTAGAATATAAACCCTTTAAGGGTAAGGAACATGTTTTTATAAACAAACAAAAAAAAATGAATTTGAATAACATTCAGGTTTGCTCTAGCTCAATTGTCAAGTCTTTGAATTTCTCATTAGTGGTACTACTCCAGAAGAAATTCTGTTCTAGTATTGTATTCTGCACACTTTTATTTCTGAGAATGTATGGTGTACTTCACTGATGATTCACTTCGGTTGTCCAGAGGTGATGTATTTTGTAAATAACCCTGATTTTAGGAATTGTTATATTGATTTTCACCTTTAACTCTGATTATAACTTATAGCTATACAGAGGCCCATCATTCAAGCCTCTTAGAGTCATATCTTTGAATTCTGAGAATTGGGTATAAGAACCCTGTTCGTTACTATTAACTCGCCACATCTTTCTTTTGTTAAAATTATCTATTCCATATTTTCAGGAAGTGTCTAGACAATTATATTCAAAACTCTAGTGGAGAAAAATTTAATGAATCTATTCATTTTATAATGTATGCTTGGAGTCATAGTTCATATCTAAAATATAATTTAAGGTAAATACTATGCGAATTAAAATATGTAATATTATACTTAGTAGCCATCACCTGCTATCTACAGACACAAACCAACATTTTAAAATCTCATCTGAGCTTATTTTCAGAAGTAAGAACCATGAATTCACATTCTGGAGTTTCAGATGTGCTACTTCATTTTGTGGTTTTTGGGAAAACATTCAACTCCACTAGACATTTGTTTCTTGTCTTTATGCTGCGGGGAATGGATTGGATCCGTAGTGTGCTTGCTACTTTGCATAAATATCACTTCAAGAAAAATTTTCCTTCAAGACAAAAAAACCCCCACTTTTTTAGTAATTGTGTATTTTATCAGGAAATGCAATATTTGTAAGTGTATGCAAGTAAGATTCTTTTATTATTCCTCTGTGAATTTCCTTTTTGAATTGAATTTCAGACTACACAATGAGGTGCTATCATGATGGGATGTGAAGACTGAATACAATTTGTTTGTTTTTGAAATTGCTGTATTTTGCCTCCCTACTAGCCTTGTAAATCACTTAATTGAAAATATGGTTTGTCACACATGGTCTCTTAATATTTTATTCTTTAAAACAATATTTTTTTCACTGCAGTTGGAAAAAAAACTATAATGTTTTTAATACAACAAATGTTGTTTCCTAGGTGCTTTATGTTGGAATGTATGATTTTCTTCAGCTACTTTTCTCCTCTAGGAAGTGACCATGGATACATTTTGCATTTTGTTTAGAAAACAGCCTGTCTCACACACACTGCCACCTGCTGGTCTTTTCCTCCTGCATCCCACACTGAGCAAATCATTTTTCATACTCATTGCTCAGCAATTTCAATCAATTGGTTCTTTTCTAATAGTCAAATCCAATGAGTATAGCAGCAAAACATTGATCAACAAGTGATATCTAAGGGCTGGACAACAGTCAGCAGAGTTTGGCCCTCTCAGGCATCATTCCTGATATAAGATGGTAAGCCACACACCCAAAGAAACAGAAGGACCCAATCTGATTTGTGGATTCTGGAATGCACATTAATACACTTTATCATCTTGAGGTTTCCTTCCAACTAAAAACATCCTATTTCATCATGGAATATCAAAAGCAGAGTTTTTGTTGTTTTTGAGATGTAGGCCATTCATTTCCACCAGAATCCTGTGAAATAAATCAGTAGGAGTCATCTTACCCTGAAATTCATTGCCATTGGATACCATCTTGGTGGATCTGAAAAATTTTAAGTGGTTTTTGAGGAAACTGAGATATAATTTTTTGAGATATCCAGAAGTCTGCTTACTGGTTGATAAGCCCAATCAGCCCTGGAAATGGAATATCAAACCAGGCTCCCAGTTCTAACTGAATTTGGAGACCCAAGTTGGCTTAGAAACTGTATAGCTTCCTTAGAACTTAGCCCTAGAATTGTACAGGGCTACACACTTCAGAGGGCTCATATAGGAAAATATAACAAAAATAGACATGTACACCATATATACCATAAAATCATAACTGTAATAAAACTGCCAACAAAAATTTTCTAGGAGTAATTTTCTAATAATTATTTCTAGTTAATGGTCCTAATAATAATAATATTTGCATGACAATGAATAGTCTTAAACAGATTTAGTGGTATTTAACACTAAATTCAAAGTATTAAGTGGTTTGGTGTTATAATCTGAGGATTATTCACTGATAATATATGAAGTTCAAATTTACAAAATATACAAAGGGAGACACCAAAAAAACCCCAGAATTTATTTATAAAAATTGTGTATTAATTCCTACATATTTAGAGTTCAGTCACCTTCAAAGTACTCTTCATTTGAAGCAATACACCTATCAAGATGCTTTTTCCACTACTCAAAACCGTTTTTGAACTTGTCAGTTTTGATGCCTTTTAGTGCTGCTGCCATTTTCTGTCTTACTCCTCCACACCAGCAAAAGATTTTCCTTTGAGGACTTTTTTCTTCTGGGGAAACAAACATACAAAAAAGTCACTTGAGGTGAATTGGCTGAATAGGAAGGGTGGGCATGAGGGTCATGCTATTTTTGGTAAAACAGTACTGAACACTCAGCGAGATCTGGGCAGGTATGCTTGTAAATCACCCACCATGAAATGGGCAAATGCACTGAAAGAATCTACACACACACACACACACACACACACACCACTGAAGCCAAATGCAGCCTCTCACAACACTAGCTGGTACATTGTTGCCGATGAGCTCCTAGAACACTTACCTAGCAGGGGAAGCCTTTACTAAAAGGGGCCCACCCTCCAAAAGATAGTTCCAGGTTTTTTGGGGGGTTGCCCCACATATTGCCATCCTTCCTCTGTTTGAGGCTCATATGATAGAGATATGCCATATATTCCCCAAAATCTCATTTTGTTACTTTTAGGGGCTTGGAGATAGCTTATATCTCCCATCCTTCCTTGCAGTTGAATAGCATGAGGATATGATCAGTAGAACGTTGTCAAAAACAAGAGACATCACCTATAGGCCTGCTTTTATATTCTCCTTCACACTCTTTCCCCATCCACATGGCTGTTGAAAGAGGATTCAGTGTGAGACTTCAAGACCACAAGGAATGATGGAGACATCAGGCTGAAAAAAAGAAAAAACTGGTTCCCTGAGTAACTGCATGGAGCAGAGCCCTGTACCTCACCCACAATGTTCTGGCAAGCTGCTTGGGACTGTGAAGTGAATGAAAAATTTTTATGGCATTAAGCCAAGGAGATTTTGGACTGTTATTTATAGTCATTAATTTACCGAGAGTAATATAGCTTGTTAGTAGATTTGCCACTCCCCGCCCCCCCCCCAAATATTAGGTTTACTATTCGAAATCAACAGCAGATTTTGAAGTCCAGGCTCAGCACAAAATGGCAAATAGATTTTACCTTATTAGCCAGTTATGGAATTGACCATGGAAAGGTGAAGGGATAACCTTAGCAGACTCATGAAGCTATCCTTAAATTCAGTGGGCAGAAGAGCCCAAATCTGTTAGTGATCTTTGTCAAGGGTGAAGGAGAGAAAAATCATGGTATAGCTGTCACACATTGGAAAATTAAGCCTTTTTGAAACCATAGATGAGGAAGAATTGTGAGATTAGCCCAGGTTGCAGGCAAAATTATGTTTTTCACAGTAATGATATATTTTACTACTGCAACAATATAATTATAGATATTCAATTCTAAATTTTAAGATTCAGTCTTTAGATCTTTAAAAGCTACTCAGTGACTTTTTGTTGAATGAGTAAATGAATAAATAAATAAAGATTACTGGTATTTGCCTGTTAAAGGAAAACTTCTTTTAAAATTAGTAGTAATCAAATATTATAAATTTACACATGGATCTCCACTTCATGATTATTTTTTGTGCTATTAGTTATTGGAATGTGAGCTTTATGAGGACAGAAATCCTTGTCTGTTTTGGCTACATCTGTCCTCCTGGCACCTAGAAAAGTGATACACAGGAGGTGAGCAATTAAATATTTGTTGAGTCAGTAAAATTTGGTTTAAATTAATCTTGTTCTGGATTTAATTTGTTTTCTGGAGGTAAATTTCTCTGCTGTGTTTATAGCTAACAGTGCTTTTTAAAAAAAGTTTCCTCTGATTGATATCTTTTGTAAAAATTTTAGAGTTGTGAGGTACAAGTGAGGATTTACTACATAAGTAGGTTGCATGCAGGTTACATTTGGGCTTCTTGCTGGCCCTCACTCCCCTTGGTAGTAGACCAGGTACCCAGTGTGCTGCCGTGTGTCTCTCTCCCTCTCCTTCCGTCCCTCCCCTGGTGGTGTCCAGCATCTGACGACCCCACCCTTGTGCTTTTGTAACTAGTGACTAGGGCCCACTTCTGAGTGAGAACATGTGGTGTTCAGTTCTTTGTTTCTGTGATAGTTCTAGGGTGATGGTCACCAGTTACATCCAAGTTACTGCAAAGACCATGATTTTTTTTTTATGACTGCATAACATTCTGTCATGTATGGGTAGTGTGTTTTCTTTCTCCAGTCCACTTTTGGTGGGCATCTGGGTTGACTCCATGTTTTTGCGTAGCTGACAGTACTTCTTTATGTAGTACTACAGGTCTTACAGGCAGGCTGTGTATTTAACTAGTTATTTATCCATATGAGAGCAAGGTGTTATTCTTAATGTGGAAGGAGGTCTAGGATCAAATTACCGTGACCACCACTTGTGTTTAATCTCTGAAGTGTTTAGTTCTGTAGGGGAAAAAAAGAGACATATCTGTGAAACAGCATAGTAGAGTTTCTGAAAACCCATGCTTCTGAATTCAATAAATAAAGAAATATGCAAATAAATACAAACATACATACTGTCAGCAATAGGGCTTGGTTGTTCCATCCTATTATTCCATAGTTCTTAAAACATCCTAAACGAATCATGAGTTTGCTTGTTTTCACACTGAAAAGAGTAAAGAAGCCTCAGTGCTAAAGTCACACGTAGGGCCAGCTGAGGGGCTTGCCATCTGCACAGTTGCCCTATCTTTGATTAATGCTCTCAAGCATCTTAATTTTTGTACCATGGACCCCAAAATTTCAATTTGGGCTGCACTTACAAGTTACGTAGTCAGCCCTGATCACGTAACATCTTCTAAAATAGACCTTATAGACAAACCAGGCCTTGCTTGGCACAGAACAGGTGTACTATAACACAAATTGATTTTCAAGTGAATAAATTGATAAATGAAGACATCTCAATAGTGTATCATAAAAATACAGATGCTTGCATCTAAGATTCAAGCAGATGGGGTTCTTATTTCAGCTAGAAATTAAAGGCAGAAAGAATGAATTATGAGAAAAGAATAATCAGAAGTTCTTTTCTTTCCAAAATCCATGATCCATGAGAATACAAAACTGAACATAAGTTCATTGCCTATGAAGCCAAGTAAAAGAAAATAAACTGTTACTTATGAAAGCAACTTACTATCTGTTAACTTTTGCTATTGTTTATGAGGTATTTGCTCCATTATGCTCAGAAACAGAGTTTATTAGACATTCCATTGAAAATTGTTTTCTCTTATCAAATTTAGACAGGCTCCTTTAATTTCAGTGAATATTGTTTCTCTTGTGTAAATGGTATATTATACATTGTAATACCATTATTTGAGAGTCTATAAGACTCTGTCTGTAAGACAGAATCTTTTCTCCATGAAGCAGAATGTAGAAAAAATATCATCTTCCTAACCTGCATGATATTTAGCAAAATATTGGCAGGAAATAAACCTGAAACTCAAGGAGGTTGACATTAGATCAATAATAAAAATTAAAAAAAAAATCTTAAGCTGTTCAGTCCAACCACAGGAATTTACATTCACCATGAAGATGTGTTGTTTTCAGCACAATATCATACATTATTTTATACAAATTTTTGTTCATACCAAATAAGTTGAAGGTTGGCATAATCATCATCAAGCCCCTTTCACACAGTCATTGAGCCTAGCACTGATCCAGATGCCGTGGATTTGCTTAATTTGGAAAGTAGTCTATTTGAGGTTTAGTCAGGCACATTGAAAAGCTAATAGTTCTGCAATTGCTTGCCTTTGCTGCTGCAGTCCTGACCATCTGCTGAGACAACTTAGGTAATGGGTTTGGTCACATTTCAGATCTATTATTTCTGCCTGGCATAAAAGTAGATTTCTGCAAAAGCAACAGTGTATGTGTGTGTTTAAGTATTCCCTTTAAGTTTTGTATTTAACGTCTCAGTAATTTGACTGAGTCTAAGAAGAATGTATCTGATTACTTTTAGTAGATGCAGATTAATAAACTGTGCTCTCACTAGAGAGGAATCATTTTTTCTCAAAGAAGTACATGATCCCTTCAATACCTGACATGATGACTAACCTAATAGAAAGTTCCAGTCCATTCTACTTTCAGAAGTGACACTTTCAGATTCTGTTGAAATATTGGCATGCTGGCTGACAATTGCAACTAATTTAATTTTTAATGGGAAAAAAGTTAACTCAAATGGGATATTGATTCAGTTTTGAAACTATATTTCTTTGGAAAAGGGTTGTCTCACTTATTGCAAATTAGAAGTTATATGGCTGGCTGCCACTCTAAATTTTCTCTCTAAATGTTTTAAGCAAAATTAATTAAGTAAGAATGCTAAGTTTGTGGTATGTGATACACTTTAACAGAGTTACTAAAAATAGATTTTCTATTTGAGATTTTTACTATTGTAAAAATAAAAATTTAAAATATCTTGCATTTATCTAAAAATTTTTAAATATTCATAAGACAAATTTTAATGTTTTGTTTTTAAAAATACACATGGGTTTTCCTCTTATTCCACCTTTTAAATTTATTTATTTTATTATCATTTATGTTAATACTCAATATTGCTTCAAAATGTGGATGAGGCAAAAAGTTAAATAACTTTATTTTTACTTAAGTCTATATTTATTGCTCTATAAGTATATTAATAAAGGAAATTTTCTTTTCAAAGATAATAATATAATTCATTTTTTTGTCACCAACCCTATATCAGAAACACGACAGAAAAATGGGACTAAGAATCAGAAAAAAGGGCAATATGGTTTTATATGATATTCTGGAGAACTCTTACATTAAACTGAACCTTCAGGCACTGATCATGTAATGATGCAGTGACATTTCCTTTTATGAGAACAAAGGGTAATGATAATATAGGACAATTATTCTTAAGCAAGACAGGTCAATGTAATGCACCCTTTTCCTAGAATTGGTCTCCACATATTTGCTAATGGATAACAAGTAATAAGTGAAATCTTTTACGAAGCTTCTTTTTTAATGGAATCCCACTGGTTTACTATTTTTATAAGTTTGCTCCTCTAATTTGTTTAGGGAGAGATTAGGTCCCTTGTTTGCAAAAATAATTTAAAAGACACATATAATGGGGTCAAGTTCTGACTGGATTTTACCATGATGAAAAATATAATCCATTTTCACCAAGGCCTAAAATTGTACACCAGGGGAAAACCCAGAAGATTGGATATGTTCTTTTGTTGCCAAGCAGAAACTCTGAATTAAACATTACCCAGAGTAGCTCAGCTACATTCAGGACATCCTGTTTCTGTCATCAAATCCTCAATCGTCAGGCTAGAAACATCAGCTTCAGCGCCCAGAACCACTTGTATAATGAACATTTCCCATATTGGGCAGAAATCCCCAAAACCATGCATGATAAATATTGTTTGAACTTTATATTTCATAAGAGATTCAGCATCTGTGAAACGATCTACCAGTTTTGATGTATTCTAAAAATTTCATCTCATTATTATTTTGAAAATGGAAGTACAGAGTCTTCCCTGCTCAGAGAAGCTGACATGGAGGTTGGAACACAGGATGATGGGGGGGGGTTGGGGTACCCCACGGATAGTATAGAAGGCTGTGGAGAGGTTGGGGTGGCCTTGATCACTAAAGATGCAATCCACGCTATAGCACTCGGTAATGCAATATCTGGTAAAGTGTAATCCCTCCCTAAAATATAACACTTTATTGGAGTTTTTGAGAAGGCAAACAGCATCCATCTTTCCATCTGGATTCTAAAAATGTGGTTGAAAAATAAAATAAAAAGTAGCAAATGGGGGCAAAATACCTCTTTCTTTCCTTCCTTCTTTCTTTCTTTTTATTTTTTTACTGATTGAGGCCAGGTCAAGGTTTTAGGTTTGGTAGCCAAATGAGTTTAATAATTCTGAAGCCCAGAATGTATTAGATTTCTTGTCCCTGTGAAAGAGGGGAGGACCATAGCAGACAAAAACCCAGAGGGGGAGCAGACTTAATGACGCTTGTGAGAAACCCATTCCCTGCAGCAAGAAGCAAGGACACTCGGTCATATTTATTCTCCCCAAATTTGCCAATCAGATCTCTGCCTCCCTAGGGATTAAGGAAAGGGTGGAGAGAGGCCAAGTTTATGCTGAGGATTAATCCCTACTCATGTCCACTCTGAGTGGGAAAACATTAGTCTCCTCTGACATTGGTTTTTATAGGGATGTGGGGACAGATTGTCATACATTTCTATTACACAGCAGGATTTAGATTTCACAGGAAAGGTGATGGGTACTTTGGAAGTGTGAACATGCCATTAAGAGGAAAGAGGAACAGACCTGACTTTCAGAAATGTCATTCTGGAATGGTTCGCTGTAGAGGATTAATAGGAATGGGGTTTGGGGAATAAAACAGAGAGACTGAAAACAAGAGTGTCATTTAGGAAACTTTCCCCCCAATCTTAGATAAAATTGTGAGGACCTTGATTAAGCTAAATGCGAAAAGATTAAGACTCAGAAATAGAAAACCAAACACCACTTGTTCTTCCTCATATGTGGAAGTTAAACAGTCACAAAGATAGAAATAATAGACACTGGGAACACTAATAAGGG
Organism: Cephalopachus bancanus; assembly: GCA_027257055.1. Classification (NCBI taxonomy): domain Eukaryota; kingdom Metazoa; phylum Chordata; class Mammalia; order Primates; family Tarsiidae; genus Cephalopachus; species Cephalopachus bancanus. The sequence continues at coordinate 1,863,298 of JAPVLO010000234.1, forward strand.
GAAAGGTGGAGGGGGGGGTTAGGGTTCAGTATTACCTATGGGGCACAATGTTCACTATTTGGGGAATGGGTCACCTGAGACCCTATCCCCACCACTGTACAATATGCCCATGTAACAAATATGCATGTGTACCCCTGAATCTAAAATAAAGATAAAAATCATTCCTATTTGGGCATATGCGAGATAACTATAGGACCATGGCAATCACAAAAATCAACTCACAATTCACTTATCTGTGCACTGAGTCTTTTGTTTTAAGTATAGATTAATGTCAAAGTTCCCTAAATAGAAATAGCTAAAGAAAGAAAAATTATCCAGTATACCTCAGAGTACTGTATACATAAGTAACAAAAAAGGGTCATAATAAAACACATTGTTGCAGCAAAATATGTTTAATCCTTGCATGGACAGTTGTAGAGAGTTGACACTTGAGTTGCCTGTGTTATCATGTCTCTCAACTGGTTGATTCTTAGAGTGACTGTGTGTGTATGTGTGTGTGTGTGTGTGTGTGTGTGTGTGTGTGTGTGTGTGTGTGTGTATAGAACTTTAGTCTACTTATTGCCTGTGATCAGGACATCTGTCAGCAGTCATTGATGGGACTCCAATACTGGACACATTTAGATACACCCAGGCTGGAGTGCAGTGGCATGATCCTGGTTTACCACAGCCTTTACTTCTTGGGCTGAAGTGATCCTCCCAGTTCAGCCTCCTGAGTGGTTGGGACTACTCCACTATGTTCATCTAATTTTTGGATTTTTTATAAAGACTAGATCTTGCTATGTTTTCCAGGCTGGTCTTGAATTTCTAGTCTCAAGTAATTCTCCCACCTCTGCCTCCCAAAGTTCTGGGATTACAGGTGTGCACCACCCTGCCTGGCCCATAGCTCTCCTTTCTCTTCTTGGCTTAACCTGGCATACAGTGTTGTCCACATTGTAAACCCTTAAATAGTTTTTGAAATGAACATTTTGGAACTTGTAAAACCTAAGAAAATGAGATTTTTACATAATTATTCCCTTAGTGCTTCATTTTAGACATACATGTACAATCACACAGCAATTGTATTACAATTCATGGGAAGGTTGAATGGAAGAAATAATGACAGTTGGGGGATACTTCAACATATTTCTATTGATAGTAGTATTTATAAATGCATATTAATCCAAATTGTTGCACAGAGGGTGACTGAAAAATAATTTTAACTTGATTACCTCTTCCTCTTTCCAGAATATGATTTCTAACTGCATGTAACTAGTTAATGAAGGTGCACATCTGTGACCAGCAGTGCCTAGCAACGCACTGCTCTGAATCCTCAGAGAGCCGAACATTCCCAGAGCTGGCAAAACAAACTAATAATGGTCTGCTTTTGGTTCAGTTTTATTAAGTTTATCTGGAACTTGATTGACGTTTGAGAGGAAGCCAGAGATCCCAGGAGGTAAAGATGGGGATAGCCTTTCACTATTCTGGAGAGGAAGTTTCTCCTTCTAAATAGTCAAGTGGCCCAGAGCTGTCATGACAATTAAAACACATTTTTAAAGAAAGGTGTTTGGGGAGGTCATGTTCCTCTATTTAACTTTCTTTTTTTTCATTTCTACCCATTTCAATTAAAATGTCATTAGAACTAAAGCAATATACTTTGGAATAAAAAGCCCAGAGAATGACTTCTCTATGAAACTGTGACTGACAACTTTGTAAGAAAGAGATATGTTTGTTTTCTGTTAATAATAGCGATATATGTCAGTCATGGAAAATGTTGTCAATACCAGAATGTATACGGATGATAATAATATTCATCTATTATCCCCCTCTTTAGAAATAAATACTTTATTTTTGTATATATATGCTTAGCTTTATTCTGCATGCATAAGATAGTATACTGACTGTGGAATTCTTGATTCCACTGGTTTTTTCACTGAACATTATATCACAATCATCTTTCTACTGTTCATAGAAAACATGATTTTTAATCACTGAGTAATAATCTGAATAAGTAGGTATATTATAATTTATTTGATTTCCCTATTGTTGAATATTTATGTTGCCTCTACCTTTTTACTATTATAAATAACACAGCAATAAAAAGTTAGAGGACATAAATATTTGCCAGAATTTTGTATTTATTTTTCTTAAGAAAGATTTCTGACTTTCTGGCTCAAGGAGTGTAAATATTTTAAGCCATTCTGGCAAGTATTTATTATCTAGGCTTGACATGTATTTATTTCAATGTTCTGACTTGTCCTTATGATTTAGCATTTGTTATTAGAAGGATTTGTGTGACCCCAAAATGTCATTAGACTCCCATGTATCAGGCAGTCTATTTTTGCTATTTAGAGATGTGTGTGGATTTGCACACATGTGGATGTATATGTGTGTTCCTGTAATAACAAAACCAGCATTTGTCAAACTCTTTTTCATGAAACATTAGTTCTATGAGGTGTTAAAACACGTGCCGAGGGGCAAAAATGGTTGATGTCCAAACAAATGGAGGGACCACTGGCCCAAATGCTGCTATGTGTGTCTTACATAACTACTTACTCATGGCTAACACCAACCCCAAAAGAGTGAAGTATATGGAACTGAAATGTTGAGGCTTTCTGGTTTACTACCATGGGACTGGCAGCTTGAAATACTGCTCTTTCAAATGGGAGATCATTTTCATAGTCTATGAAAAGTGTGATGGCAAACAAAAATTTTGATTCTTTCTGATTCGTCTTTCACGGACAGATATGGGGTGAAGATAGGCATGTTTGAAGGCTACAGTAACTCTTTTAGGTTACAGGGGAGGGATGTGGCCCACTGAGATGAATTGGATAAAGCCTCAAGGTCCTGGGGGCTCATACTGAGACACACAGTCTTTCAGTATGTCATCTTTATATTTCTTTTCACATGTTAACTTGGAGAGAATCACAATTCCACCTCAAGAAAAATAGATATTAATAAATAGTTTCTGAATTATGATTTCCCATGTAGTAGAAGGAATTTTGCATCCTAAACAGACAAGAGAGGAAATCAAGAATATTGTTTGCTATTTAGAGATGTTTCTCTAATTTGGTAATGTTTTTACTTCAGTTTGGTTTTCTGGTATGGTGCATTTCTGTATATTTTGGTACAAGCATATCTATGTCTCTGTTATAGTAAAATGCTTAGAAAAGTTGCTGTTGGAAGATATATTCTTGCTTCTTTCTTCAAGGAACCAGTTGGAGGCACAGTATTTGGTTATTTACAAAAATCTTACATGATGATGGCTGCCAAGAAATGAAAGGCATCATTATTTATCAAGAAACCCCATTAAATACGTGCAATGTATATATTGTTTTATACTTCCTCAAATAAGATGATTATTCATTTAATAATTAAATATATCAATGCCCATGATAAAAACCACTGTAAAATTAATCAAAACTTTGTTTTGACTAGCAACACTTCTTATTTATTTGCAGTACTTTTGTATTAGTTGTAGAAACTGGAAAGACCTTCATTTTTTTTGAATAGTCAAATTATTTTCTAAAAAGTTCAAGTATCAGGAAATAACAAGGAAGTTAATACACATAAATGTATCATAAAAAGGAAAGCTATAGTAGGGATGATGGAAAGTTCTCAGAGAAAAATTATACTTGAGGGAACTATGCTCAGTTTTAGAAGGCTTTTCTCTTTATAGGAATGACATGTGTTTTCATTTAATATCCAGCCTTTGATTCTAGCTCTGCTCTTTGGAGCTCCATGGAATAGATCTAATTCTCCTCCCAACAATAGCCCATCATCTATTTGAGAACAGCCATGATTATTCATTCCCAAGAGTATATTGTGGTGTCTATTCACATTTGTTCCAAGTATTTCTTCTAATACCATATATACATACCTATAAAACCTGTCATGTATATTTGTATTTACATGTTTTTAAAACTTCATACTATCAGACAAATGATATCATTTTTGATAATTATTCTCAGAAATAATTTTTACGTCTAAGTCAGATTTTCTTTTTTGGCCCTTCTTAATAATTAGGAGAACATAGATGTGCTTAGATGCATTTCCACTCATATCTATGAATCAGGGTGAAGTTACAGGAGTCAGGAATAGACATTCTTTAAAAAACCCTTCTCTTTCTAATGGCCTCCAGAAACCAAACGCTGATCTCCTCACTCCAGTCCTGAAACCCTTACTGGTCCCCTCAACTATTCTTTTGGAATTTAAAGATTACCAGTGCCCAATAGCATTATTGCCTAACTTGAGTTTACATATTTTTAGAAATGTCTCAATGTCCACTTTTAAGAAAATTTGCAAGGACTCCACAAATCCTCCTACAAATGTGGACAGTTCAGTTTCTAGAACTCAGACAAAAGCTAATGGTTGTATTGTGAAGCCCAGCCTCATCAAAGGCCTCATCTCTTCTCTCACTCACCCACTGCTTCCATTCTATTAAAACATATTTAATACTTAACTACCTCTGAAACTCCTTATGCTGAAACGGACACTGATTTTTAGGACAGGTAGTCAAAGAAAATTTTATTTCTTAACAATGCTTAGAAGTTAAATAATACATGTAAGCCAAAGAGATTGTTTTTAAATAATTTATGTGGCAATATTCAAAAGGAAAAATGTCGTTCTGAAGTCAGAAGTAGAGGTCAGCAGTAGCTCAAATACCTGTGAATTTAAAATGATTAAGAAATTACTGAGAAAAGACAAATCTACATTTTAGAAATGGAACTTACAGAATCAGTTGTGTTATGTCAATTCTAAGTGATTGTAATTTTCACTGTAATCTCATAAGTCACTCTCATATACAAAAAATTGGTAGGGCTGAATATATATTTCATAGAAAAAAAGACCCTTGTGTAAGGATGTAGCAACTTATCAGTATCAGTGGTGGTTTCCTACCACCTCTTAGATATATGGTCCTTAGTGATGGCTAATTCTCCTTACTCATGGGAAATGTGGAGGGAGCCCTCAAGATTCCTGACTTTGCTGTTAGAACTCTGAGAAATGTGGGAGAGGCAGTGTTGAAAAGAGGTTAAGACCATGGACCATTGAGTCAGACTGCTTGAATTCAAATACTGGTTCAGTCACTCATTAGCTACCAATCTTTGGGCAACCAACTTAATCCCACATTTATCAATAAAATAGGACAAATAATAGTCCCCGTCTCACAGGGTTTTGATATGAGGAGTGGTTGACTTAACATAGACATTACTTAGAGCAGTGGTCCTCAACCTTTTTGACATCAGGGACCAGTTTTGTGGAAGAAAATTTTTTCACGGACCGCAGGTGGAGGTTGGGGGGTGGGGGGGGGTTGGTTTCAGGATGATTCAAGTGCATTAAAGTTATTGTGCACTTTATTTCTATTGCTACTACATTGTAATATATAATGAAATAATTATACAGCTTGCCATAATGAAGAATCAGTGGGAGCCTTGAGATCGTTTTCTTGCAACTAGACAGGCCCATCTGGGGGTGATGGGAGACAGTGATACCTGAAGTTGCTTATGTCCAGTCTACTCTGTAATCTCATTTTGGTTATTACTGTCACTGCAGAAAACCCTAATTCACAAAGACAGGATGTTGGAAATAGAAGGAGGCTTTTCAGTGTTTTTTGTCAGTCTCAGGATATTTAGCCTTGACTTTCATCCAGAACGTATGAAGTTTTGAAGTTGTCTCGAACACATAATGCACATCCTCCTGAAAAATATATCACACAAAATCAAGCATTGTTGCCTTGTTATCAACATTGGTAGACTCATCAACCTGGATTACATACCATGACTTATTAATCCTCTCTAACAATTGTGCCTCAGTATCCTCTGCTATTTCTTCAATTTTCCTAGTTATGGTGCTAGCCATAAAAGGAAGACAGGCCACCTTTTGAACTGCAACCTCTCCTAAAAGTTCATGATAAATGCCCTTAGCAGCAGGCAGGATCAACTATTCACCAATAGTAAAGGGCTTCTTACTTTTAGCAATGCAGTTAGCCACTGAGAATGATGCTTTCAGTGCAGGCGTATTTGATGACATGATGGCCTTCATTAATTGCTTCTGTTCTTCAGGTTCACATTGTTTTTCTTTTGAAAAACTCTAAAGACTTGTCTTTCAATGCAGGGTGCTTAGTCTCCATGTGTCAAAAAGCAGTTTAGAAGGTTTCATGGCTTCCTTGGATAGACAGTTGCCACAAATTATACACAGTGGGCTTGGAAATGTGAATCCCCTGTTGCAGTGAATCTGTGAGTCCATGTTGCAATGAATTTAAGTAGGATTCTTGGTATTTTCTTTTAAATGCAGCTTTCTTTTTGTTGACAGTCTTAGAGTCTCCTGCTGTCTCATCATTTGATCTTTCCCCCTTTTCAAAGAAGCTGTCTAGTGTTGTTTATTTTTTACTCATTTTGGCTAGGGTTAGCTTGTGGGCTTATCAAAACTGACTGAGGCAAGTGTGCAGTTCCCGAAAGAGCAAATAAAATAATGAATAATGAAGTAGTAAATAAAATAATGGGTGAGTCATGCATGGACGAAAATAAGTGTCAGATTCTGAATTAAAATCTGTTACCAAGTCGGGCTCGGTGGCTCAGCCTGTAATCCCGCGCCTTTGGGAGGCTGAGGTGAGTGGATTGCCAGAGCCCGCAGGTTCGCGACCCGCCTGGGCAGCGAGACCTCATCTCTACAATAAATCAAAAAATCAGCCGGGCGTGGTTGCGCATGCCTGTAATTCCAGCTACTTGGAAGGCTGAGGCGGAAGGATCGCCGGAGCCCAGCAGGTCGAGGCTGCGGTGGCCGGGAGCGGCCACTGCACTCCAGTCTGGGCGACAGAGTGAGACTCCAACTCAAAAAAAAACCAAACAAACAAAAAAAAATCTGTTACCAGATGAAGCTGTACAAATGAAGTACATCAACTCACTTGCCACTCACTGATAGGGTTTTGATATGAGTCTGCGAGCAATTGATATGTCATGGTCTTCGTGCAGTCAAACCTCACTGCTAATGTTAATCTGCATTTGCAGCCACTCTCCAGTGCAAGCACCACCACCTCAGCTCTACCTCAGGTCATCAGGCATTCAAATCTCATAAGGAGCATGCAACCTAGATTCCTTGCATGTGCAGGTCACAATAGGGTTGGTGCTCCTATGAGAATCTAATGCTGCCACTGATCTGACTGAAGGTGGAGCTCGGGTGGTAATGTGAGTGATGGGGAGTGGCTGTAAATACAGATGAAGTTTTGTGACCGCACACCTCCTGCTGTGTGGCCAAGTTTCTAGCAGGCCATGGACCAGCATCGATCCATGGCTGAGGGTTGGGGACCCCTGACAGCACATTGGCTGTAGCTAGTACTATATAGTTATTTGTTAACATAAAATGAGAAAATCATGATAATTGTTTCTGTGTGAAAAATCCTGGAGTGTGATGATCTGAGGCGTCCATGTGGTGTCAGAAAAACCTTTTCTCTGTTTTTTTTTTTTTTTTAAATATAAACTGCCTGATGTGATTTTGTATTGGGACTTCTCTCTCACCAAGTTATATCTCCTGGAATAAAGTTTTCCCTAGATCTCAACATTACAGGTAGAAAGAAGCTGACTCAGAGGAATTCTGTGTACTGTGATCAAACTTTGCATTTGACCTAGAGAAACCAGTCTATGTGTTTAAAAATTAAAGAATAATTCAATGTCTAGTGAGTATTTGGGGAGCTGAATATTTTATAATGCCAATACCCAATTTGACTGCTTTTTAAACTGATTGTTTGACTAAATTGAATAATTAAATTGACTTGGTTATTTGGGTAATATGTAGAGAACTAATTTCAGAAAATGAATTTAATCAATTCAATAACAGTGTTGAAAATAGTTTTAAGAAGTTCTGAAATCATACTCTTTCTTGAATTTCTGGAATAGTGATTTTCACTTTAAGGTTTTGGAATTTATAATTATTTTGATCAATAATATAAACATAACTTTCAACCATATATAGAGAGAATCTAGGGGAAGATGTGTTCTATAAGTCTGAAGTATAAGAAAAAGCTATTGGAGACTTTGTGCACTTAGCATTTTTTACATACAATGTTGTTTTTGAATTATATTAGCCCTCTCTCAAAAGTACATGTACTTTTGAGGAGTTTTCCAACAGTGGTGATGATCTAAATTTCTCCATTACTACTTTGTAAGTAAGAAACATTTTTCCCCTCAGAAGCTGTAAGTATTCTTACCAGGAATCAAGCATATTTTACCAGAGCACCACACTCAGCTGAACGAGGTGGCTCATGCCTGTCATCCCAGCACTTTGGAGTGCCAAAGTGGGAAGATTGCTTGAGACCAAGAGTTCAAGACTAGCCTGGATGACATAGCAAGACCCTGTTTCAACAAATAAATAAATAAAAAATTAGCCAGGTTTGATGGCACGTGCTTATAGTTCCAGCAACTGAGGAGGTTGCAGTGAGCTATGATCATGCCACTGCACTCCAGCCTGGGCAACAGTGTGAGATCTTGTTTCTAAAAACCAAAACAAACCAAACAAAACAACAACAACAGTAGTAAAACCACACTACCACACTCAAGAGGAATGAGTGAGACCAGAAAAGAATGAAATAAGCAAACAAACAAAAAACAAAACCAACAGAACTTCACTAATACTAAAAACAAAACAAACACCAACTGAAGATGAATTATTCTGTTTTTACTTTTCACAATGATTATACAAAAAATGGGAAAGATAATAATTAGAAACAACCACAACTAAGTATTGCAGGGGAGACAGTGTCTGAGTGGCTGTGGCAGCATGACATATATCAAGAACAGAGGAAAGAGGGAAGTATATGAACTAACAGCAGAGGTGCTAAAAAAAAAAAGAATGGCTGTTTGTTAAATAAGAATTGGTTTAGATTTTAGCTCAGCAGAGACGGGGTGTGTAATGTGAAATGTGTCTGGTACAGTAAAATGAGATGCAGGTATAAATAGCAATGTTTTGCTGTACCAAGGGATCTTGAACTTGTCCTGTAGGCAGTGGGAAGGTCACAGGAATTTCTTATCAGAAAAGGACTTACGTTTTAGATATAAAATTCTGGATACAGCGAATTAACCAGTATTTTCCATACAATGTCTCTCAGTCAATTGGGGTGTCCATGCTTGTAAAATATTTTTCATTTTTAAAATGCCAAAATGAATGATAGGGTGTTTTTGTAAATTGCATTTTAAGAAGATCACTTAAGCTCATTTGAACACATTTGCAAATATTGATGTTTTTCTCTTCTTAATACTAAAAAAATGGTTTTGCTAATTTTGTAATTTTTAAAAGTTATGTTAAATAAATAAGATACATTCAGAAGAAATCATCTACCTTTTTTTTACTTTGAAACATTTTCTTTTCTTTAAAAGGAGAATACTGTTTGTCAAATCTTTTAGAACTGTAACCCAAGACAGACAATTCATCTCCTTCCTACTGACTGTTGTACTAACCACACCTTACACTCCTGCTTGCTTCATTTGGTTCCAGCAATCCATGGTCAGTGAGAATCCCACAAACTTCTTTGCCAAGATGCAGTCATAAGTTTTGGTTCATTTCAAGAGAAGCGAATTAGGCTTGTCATGTTATCATTCTGCCTCCATTTTTCCAAGTTTTACTTACAGCAAATCACTGTACTTTATTTTATCCTAAGCAATTATCTCTCCACTGCTATGTGACAGAGCACATAGCTATAACTCAGTTCTTTTTGGATCTGCCTCTCTCTCTTTCATTTGACAAATGCCTATGTCAGCATTTTAAAGTGGTTCCAAGGCAATCTAGAAGCTGATGATCCTTTTAGAAGATATCATCTGAATGCTTAAAGTTTATAGTGCAAAGATTTAAAGGCATTACCTTTTTGGAATAATAGTGCCATGTGTAGACTTCTGTAAATGATAGACTATCAGGGTATCATATTAAGGTTGGGCAAATATCTCAGGATCTGGATGCAGATTGTGAGTTAGAAAAATGCAAAAGGAAAGGTAATTCATGAATTACTTTCCCCCCACATTTTGTCATCAACTTTTTAAAGGCATAATTACAACACCATAAAATCTATTCATTTTGAGTTCATAGTTTCATGATTATACAAAAAATGGTGGAGAAATTCCATTCCAAGGTAGCCACCTAAGAAAAATAAAATCATGTGTGCACACAAGGGATTATACATGTGTGTTCAGAGCAGCTTTATTTGTTATAGCAAACTTTTTTAGCATTAAATTTGTAATAGCAAATTTTTTAGCTTTATTTGTAATAGCAAACTTTTTTAGATTAAATTTGGTGGTGGTTATATGAATGAATGCACTAATGCATTCATTCATATAACCACCACCAAATTTAATCTAGAGAAAGCTGGTGTCACCCTGAAGCATTCTCTCATGTTCCTTTTTAATCAGACTCCTGCCTTCAACTCTAGACAACCATTGATAATTAATCACTATAAACTTGATTTGCTGTCTCCAGAATTTCTTTCAAGTGGAACCAAAGAATGCATAGTCTTTGTGTCTAGCTTTTTCATTAAGGTTTTGAGATTCATCCACGTGGTATGAATCAGTAGTTTGTCCCTTTTTATTGTTGGATAGTATTCCACTTTACAGATATACCAAAATGTGTTCATCCATTTGCCTATTTATGAATATTTCAGCTATTTAAAGTTTGCTATTACAAATAAAGCTGCTCTGAACACACATGTATAATCCCTTGTGTGCACACATGATTTTATTTTTCTTAGGTGGCTACCTAGGAATGGAATTTCTCCATCATCTGGTGTCTGTATGATTTTTTTAAAAAAGGAATTGCTAAATTGTCTTCTAAAGAAGTTGTCCCATTTTACACTTCCAGCAATGTGTGAGACTTCTAGTTGTTCCATATTCTTTATGATATTTGTAATTGTCAGTATTTTTAATGGTAGTCATTCTAATATGTAGTGATAACTTACTGGACTTTTCATTTGCATTTCTCTGGTAATGCAAATTAGATAATATTGATCATATTTTCAGAAGCTTATTGGTCATTCATTGCCTGCTTTTCAGTATATATTTTTTTCACGGTAATTTACTAAATTACATCACATGATTTTCCAGTGTTAATCCAATCTTATATTTCACTGTGTTGCCCAAACTGGAGTCTAGTGGCATGATCATCATTCACCAAGTTGGCCTTCTGGGCTCAGGTGATACTCCTATCACAGCCTCCTGAGTATTCACTGTTATGCCTGACTGATTTTTTGACTTTTTGTAGAGACGAGGTCTTGCTATTTTGTCTAGACTAGTCTTGAACTCCTACACCCAAGCAATCCTTGGCCTCCCAAAGTGCTGGAAATACAGATATCAGACACTGTGGCTGGTCTGCATATATTTTTAAAAGACATTTTAATCTATTCTCATATGAATTATATTTTATAATTTTTTTGGGGGGTTGCTATTGTATTAATTTTGACTTTTGGGTTTAGAGTAGCCAAATCTATGCCCAGTTGGGACGTACTATTAAGACATGTCTATTCTGGAGTTTCTACTGAATGCCTAGGAATTCAATGTGAATTAATTGTTTGGCTGGCCGATATTCAAATGTCTCCTCACACCATTGTGAACTCTTGTTCAGATTTCAGCTCCCAGTTCATTTTCCCAGACTTGTGGAGTTCTACTCTACACATTATGAATTTGAATTCAGCAAAAGAGTGAAGGAAGCCCCTATGTATATTTCTAGGGCTTTTTCTCTGTATAGTGCTTTTCTCTCTCTAAAACTTTGCCCTTCAAATTCCAGCCATCCAACTTCCTTGCACTCAGATTTTTGTCCTCTTAACTGAGCAACACATCTATGCTCTGTTTTGGATTCCCTCTCTGAACCATCGTGTGGACAGTATCTTGACTAGAAAGTTGGAAAGAATGTGGGAACCACCTTATTTGTTTCCTTTTTTTTTCAGGGATCAGCATCCTTATACTATCTGTTGCCTAATATTTGAACACAATTTTAAAATGTATTTTGTACAGTTTTCTGGGCAAGTCCATTCTCCTTTAGTTTATTATAGTCAGAAGTAGAATTTCAGTGTCCTACTTTTTTGTTGTTGTTTAAAATCATCGAGTTAGGCACAGTGCCTGACCTTGCACTATTTGGATGGAGTGAATATAGCACTGCATGAATGAATAAAGCACTGAGTATTTTTTTCTAATTGAGGGGCAACATGTGCCGTTTTATTTGAAATGAAACCACAAATAAGCATCTATTCATTAATTGGACAGTTACTGAATCCAAAACCCGATGGTCAAATGACAAGGGTTAGAAACACACCTGGGATCCCTTAAATGTGGGCTATCTGTTTACCTAAAGATCTAAATACTCTTTACAAAATGATGAAAATGTTTTGGGCTCACATTTTAAAAAATCTATTTAGGCTTTTTCTTCTCTATCTTTTTTTTTTCCACCCTTAAGAATATGCATGAATAAAAATCAGAAAAACTACTAATTTTTGTGGATATATGCAGCACAGTTTTATGACATTTTAGCCTTAGACCTATGTTAGGAGTGGAGAGAAGAATGAAGGCCAGAGTGCCCTAAAAGAGAAATGCCGCCATTTCATTTTATGGGCTCAGAATTTCAAAATTTAAAGTGGATTCAATTAAATGTATAAAGTTAATGCTGATGATAAACACTATGGTAGTGTTTATGAAAAGAAATAGACAACATAGTGTGGGTGAGTAATGCAAGTTCTCATCACAATCATCGTTTTGAATTATAATAACTTGTACTACTCACTCACACTATGTTGTCTATTTCTTTTAATGACTATAATAAACAACTGTAGAATAATTGCTTTAAGCTAGAGTTTATACTGTATACATAAATTGCTGAAGCAAACTGACTAGCATTTTGGGTATCAGACTGTTGACTTTGGCCTCTAATCAAAAGAGTACATGGAACACTAGTCATGTTGTTTATTCCTGACATTGAGGTACAATTGGAATATAGTTAGGAAATTATAATTGTGCCTTTCCCGTTTACCTTTTTGAGTGTAAGACCTTTGTCCTGGTTCACCAAAGGTAAACATTGCCTGGGACTATATTCAGAACTGAGAGTATAGAACACAAAGACAAAGACTTAGTTAATATTCAGCATCTGACATGAAAATAAAATTAGGTCATACATTAACCTTACAAATCTTACCATCACCTTGAAAGAAAGTTGTACAAATTCCTTTATTTATTCTTTTAGCATATTAAAGTTAAGTTTGATGAACTCTCTACACAATTTCCTCCAAAAATATAAAGTAAACACCATTTCTTTCAATAACAGGCCTTCTCTAAGAGGAATTGTATATAACATAAGTGAAATAAAAGAAAGCCCTCTTCCTATCAAAACTGGTTCAGGGATTTGCATGAAGATGAGTGAAGCAAAAGAAGATACTAGAACATTTAGATGCTTGTGTCCTGGGTTTCTTTTGTGGTTTTGGTTAAGGTTAAACTGGGGGACCCATTAATTTGGGAGGCTCAATAAAGATGGGATTCCTGATCTAGTATTGGTTTGGGTCTTGGAAGGAGACTACCCATGTTAAAATTGGTGGAAGACTGTTGATTAGATGGATTCCTCGAAGCTCACATTTCCTGAGTTGAAAGTTAGGAAACATTGCAAAGGCAAGGGGATCCCAGCAACACATGCTGAGGTGAACAGCTCACTGAAGGACCAGATTGAGGATGACCGGACTTGGGAGTTTGCAGCCAGCAAGAGCTGAAAACAGGCTGAGCTGGTAACAGTGAGATAACTGATGCCTCCATGAGTGCTTCTAGAATGAAAAGTCTGAATTGAATCATGAATTACCAACTCTGAACTGTAGCAAAGGTGGCCAGCATAGCTGAGAGTGGTCAAGTCAACAAAGTCCTGTCTTATAGAATAATGGACAACAGGCTGCACATATCTGAGGATTAGCATGAAGTCATTTTCACCAATGACAGGAGGATAGCAAGGCCCACAAAGATATCTTGCTATTGACTCTATCCTTCACCACTCATGCAGATTTCTTGAAGAGAAAGTTAGAGGGAGGAGGAGAACATTAGAAACGCTGAGGTCTTTTATCCAGGGAAAATGAACCTTACGCAGATTGGACTAAACTTTAATCGGAACAAGACAGTTAATTAATTTTTTTTCATTCACTGCAGGATCAAACACAGTGACTATTTGAGGACAAGAATTTGTTAGGGCAAAATGAAAAAGTTGGATTTTCTCTGCATGTTTAACCTGAATCAAAATAAATCACTTAATTAACCATTTATAACTTCACTGTAAATTTTAGACAAATTATTTATCTTCGTTTATCTGAATTGGTTTCACTGAAAACATAGATATAAAATGTACAAAGTAGCATTTGAACTACTGTGGCAAGACATGCGTGGTTCAACAAATGCATACAAGAGTGCTCTCATTTTCTACCCTCTGTCCCTTCCATTCCCTGACCTCACTCACAGCACCATCACTAATCACTTCAAAGATTGTTTTTCACGCAGAACCAGGCTTTTCAAGTCTGTCAGCATGGTACCATAGCACCATAGCAATCAACTTGTTAGAAGAGAATAAATTTATTTTGCTATCCTTGTACAATGATCTTGGGCTGTACTCCTGCTTAATGAGTAGGAAGGTACAGGGCCTGAGAGGCCATAGGAAAGACCCAGAGACAGTAGGTGAGATATAGGTTTATTGGGGACTTACATACATGGAGGGTGCAGAAGCAGCCAGCTGAACAGGATCACTGCTAGCCACTTGCCAGAGGCATACAGTTTATATAGCACTCTCCACTTAGCTCAAAACAAAGGGCCCAGTTTCCTTGCATGTGTTATGTGCCAAGAAATGGGGCCAGGTATTCGGGTGTTCTCCATAGGTCAACTTCTAGATTGGCCACTTCCAGATTCCTTAGCCTGCACCTTTGAACAAGCATTCTTCTTAGACCATGGGGTCATTCTCAGGGTGTACGGGCATCATTGCTGCCCACCATAAAAATGAGGAACCCAAAGATCTTTAAGATGAGGTTTCTGCCCTCAAGTGTATAATTTAACCAAGAAGATAGTTATGCATAGAAGTTTACTAAACCAGGAAACCCGAAATGTAGGATGTGTAAGCGGTGGAGTAAGTGATTGCTACAGGATTTCACAAAAGGAGGGCACAACTGGAGCCTGGGAGCATCAAGGAAATGTTCATCCTAGATGTGGTTCTTGAAACTACCAGGAAGGAATTTGGAGCAATGAAGAGGATGAAGGAGGAAATTCACTAGTATCATGAGTGGCCCTCAAATTCCCAAGTATACTAGACGAATTCAAGTATATCTTGTAAAAAAGCATGCAAGTATCTGGGTTCAAAACTCTTCTATTGCCTACTAACTGTGTGAACTTGGACAAGTAACCTCAGTTCTTTGAGTTCATTTTCTCATCTATGAAAATGTGGACAATAATACCCAAATCACAGTATTTTGGAAGGTTAAATGAAACAACGTAGAAAGCACTGAGTTCAGTGTCGGGTGCATGACCCCACGATGTAATCTAATTCAATTTCCCTTCTCCTTATCATTGCCTTTCATCTCCTTTGATTCAGCAAGTCTCCCTTACAGAAGATTTTTGTTCCATATTAGAGTCTTCTCTTTCCATTATTACTTTATATCATATCTTTCCAATTCCTGTTAAAAATTCAGCAAGGGTTACTTTACACAAATACTTCTAAAAGGAACCCCAAAGCCAAGAGTGGTGCTTAACACCACTGCCACAGATTTCAATAAATGTTACATATACACTTTTCGCAAGCTCTGTTTTAAAACAAAATACAATATGCTATTTCTTGTAAATATAATAGTTAAAATGACTACATGTACTAGATACTTTGTGTTATAGACATCCCATTTTCTTATCATCTGTGAATATGGCTATTATGTTTTTCTGGCTGTTTTCTGTTTAAACTACACAGTGTATAGGGGGTTTGGATTCAGGGTAATTTAGTCGTGTGGTTCTTGTCATAACACTGTTAGGTCAGAAAGACCTGAGCTCAGCTATTCCAATGTTTGCTTTACATCTTCCTAGCCCTCAGGCTAACATGGAGGTGAGGAGTTCTGCACATACAGAATTAATTAATTGGTTGAGTGCACATTATTATTAATTAGATGATGCAACTTACCACAATCAAGTTTTCTGCTGGAAATTAGAATTACCTGCATTCTGAATCCCTGGATGTTAACCTATAAATAGTCAGGTCATATCTCCTATGAATATTTAAGAATAGACGCAGAACCCAGAGATTTGTCAATAAATGTAGCAGTCAGTTTATAGCTAAATAGGTGTTATGTGCAGTGTAGCAGGTTGGGTTATGAATTTACAAGGAGAGATCAACACACATGTGCACACACCTACCATCTGTACACACTTTTTTTTCCTCTCTCTGGAGCAGAAAAAGGTGAGGTATTTTTAATAAGGTGTTTCTCTTGCCCTGAATTCTTTATGTTTGTATCATTTCTGGACAGTTAGGATCCTGCTAAGGTTGGGAATGATGTGAGTTCTTGTTACTTGCCCGCTCTTATCTACTTAAGCTTACATCTCATTATTAACATGAATAATCTAAGTGCTTGTGTTTAAGGAGTTGTTTAAATATATTGGGTTCTTCCAATTCATGAACCAATCTCAGAACTAGCAATGCTAACTGGGGTAGAAAGTTAAGTTAGTGCCTGAATGCATTTGAAAAATAACTTTGGATGGGGCTTCCAAATGTTCCAGAATGTCTGCTCCCCCAAACTAATATAGATATTCAGTAAAATCTTACGTTTCTTTTTTATCAATGTCTTTAGGACTTCCTGGGATGGAATGAGGATGGACTGCTGGAAGGATGGTACAATGTTACAAAAACTACTAAGAATTTGTGGTTTGTCTGTTGGTTAATCTCAGCACTCTTTTAAAGATCAAGAGCTCAGAAAGGCACATTCAAGCTTTTTGATCTCTGGGCTCACATACAGTTTTGAATGTTTGCTTTTGGTTATTGGTAAGGCTAAGGACTTTTCTTGTGGTCTTTTCAAGTTTATCACATGATCAGGTGGTTGTAGTTTTAGCATTTATCCCTGAAATAGTGGATTCCAAGTGCTGATCTAGACCAATGACTGTCAGTAACAAGGATTCTAGCAGTTTAACGTGAAATAGAAAAAAAAAACCCCAAAACATTGATCACTTAACTTGGTGGGAGAAAATTCTAGGGGTTCATAAAATCTAAAAGTCAGGACATAATTGTCCTATAATCTAATAGAACAAAAGAATAAAAAGATCCAATAACATTAAAACTCACTTATGACAGTAGCCTCAAGACAACTGGGCAAATTGTAGTATCAGCAGTTACTTTCTTATTAGCACAGAGCAAGCCAGATAGTCCTTAAGTGTTAAGAGTTTGAATATTGGTCAGCAACATTGGTCACTGTGAACTGGAAAATATGATTGAACGTAAATGGTTTAGACTTTCTTTAAAAATAAAGATAGGTCACGGCTAACACTATTTTCTGAAATTGCTTAGGGAGTTGTACCTAGGGAATGTGAGCGCTGGGAAAGATTTTACAGCAGTAATTAATTGGTAGATTCAGATAGTGTCTCTGACATCATTGGATCATCAATCAACGTGTAACATTTACTCAGAATTCTGTCAGCTTTTATATTGCTTTTGATTCACTTACTCCATTATATATCTACTGGTGTGTGGCTGTTCCTTGTTATTTCCCCAGTGTGACAGACCTGGCCATGCCCACTGGACACAGTCAACAGACAGAGAATCTATGATTTTCTCTTTGGCACAGGCCTGTGATTCTGAACTTCAAAGTCTCAAGTGAAAATTATTTTATTTTATTATTTTTTAAAAGACTATCACACATGTTCGGGCAGTAATCACTAATTACCCAGTTTCAAGACCTCCCAAGTTAGATGACTTTAATAATAGTGTCATAGACCCAGTGGCATTCTGGGAAGAAAATGCATTCCAGAACTACTTCTTAAGTAATTATTTGGCTTGATATTTTCTGTCCTTGTAATAATGACTAATATCAGGTGGTACTTTTAGGTGGTTGGACATTTCTAAAGTGTCTGGATTTCATCAAAGAACAGCAATTGTACACTATGCTTACCATGGACCATTGCATTTGCTAGTCTTTAAGTGCATTATATAATTTACATCACATAAACTTTTTAAAAACATTATGAGGTAGCTGCTGTTATTGTTATTATGCCTGTTTTACAGATGTGGAAGCTGAGGCATAAAAGAGGTTTAGTAGTTGTCCAAAGATGGTGAGTGGCAGGGCTCAGTTTTTTGCAGACCATAAATACTTAATCTGTTGACTTAGACGTTGACGGTATTAATGCAGTCTTCATAAAGAAGGGCAGATTTGTGACCATTATTACATTTCTAGCCTACAATAAAGCAAAAAATAAAAAAAGTTATGTATTATTTGCTTTTTTTTTTGGTCTCTATTTACATC
This sequence comes from Cephalopachus bancanus, assembly GCA_027257055.1. NCBI lineage: Eukaryota > Metazoa > Chordata > Mammalia > Primates > Tarsiidae > Cephalopachus > Cephalopachus bancanus. The sequence continues at coordinate 1,881,740 of JAPVLO010000234.1, forward strand.
CTTCTATGACCCTTGAATGGATAGCACATTAAATGTAGACTTTTATCAGAGGTTTTGAGAGGGACCTAATTTGTTATGAGAAAAACAAACAGTAGACTTGAAGAAACAAAACTCCTGTAAGAGTAAGTGAGCAGACGAGTGTGTGTAGTTCTTCAGTTAAATAATCACCATCATCCATCATCCCACTGTTTTGATGACCACAGGGAGAATTTTCTTTCCAGAACAAACATCTTATTATTCATTAAAGACTATTCCCATCTTCTTAAATTCTCAGCTTCAACAAATTTTCATTTAAATGGAAATTCATTACATGATATTGGATAAAAAAAAGTATGACCTTGAAATTTAATTTCTAAAATTCCTAAACTTTATTAAAATTTTTACTAAATTTTACTAGAAATTTTTACTAAATTTCAGCAAAATTGTTGACAGTTAGAAAAAATAAATGCTTTTGCTAATCTCCTGCTTCTCCTTTTATTTAAACAATTCAAATATCATTCTATCTCTGTGGCCTTTGGAATCTAGACGTCTTCATTTTTTGTTGGTTCATCTTAATTGGCCTCTAAAAGACAGTGCCTTATGCTACAGGATTTTTCTCCCCTTAATTTTGGGACAGTGGTCTTGTTAATGCCTAATTATTAGGTTTTTTTTTTTTTTTTGGATTGACTAGTGACCTCTGATGAATGCTATAGGTAAATTTAATCAAAGCAAAAATATCACGTTTAGTTTCTTGTATCAAATAAACTTTACTGCTCTATTAGAAGATTTCTTAAAGTACAGGCATACTTTGAACATATTGCAGGTTTGGCTCCAGACCACTGCAATAAAGTGAATGTTATAATCAAACAGATCACACAAACTTTTTGGTTTCTCAGTGCATATAAGTATTATATTCTGTTCTGTAGTGTAGCATATTAAATGTGCAATTGCATTATTTCTAAAGACTAGATGCATCCATCTTAACCTTAAATACTTTCTTGATAAAAAATACTAATAATCATCCAAACTTTCAGCATATTGTAATCTTTTTGCTGGTGAGGGGTCTTGCCTGGATACTGATGGCTGTTGATCGATCAGGGTGGTAGTTGTTGAAGGTTAGGGCAGCTTTGGCATCTTCTTAAAATAAGACAGTAGGAAAGTTTGCTACATCAATTTACTCTTTCCTTCACAAAATATTTCTCTGTAGCTGTTTGATAGCATTTTACCCACAGTAAAACTTCTTCCAGATTTGGAGTCAATACTCTCAAATCCTACTGCAATATTCTAAATTTTTTCTTGTCATTTCAAACATGTTCACAGTATCTTCACCAAGAGTTGTTTCCATGTCAAAAAACTACCTCTTTGCTCATCCATAAAAAGTAAGTGCTCATCCTTTCTCATTTTCTTATGAGCTTCAGCGATTAAGTCACATCTTCAGGCTTTACTTCTAATTCTAGTTATCTTGCTCTTTCCATCACATTTTATAGTTGCTTCCTCCACTAAAGTCTTGAATCTCTCAATGTCATCCATGAGGGCTGGAATCAGCCTTTTCAAACTCTTGTTAATGTTGCTGTTTTGACTTACTCCCATTAATCATGAATGTTCTCAATGGTATCTAGACTGTCAAATCCTTATCAGAAGGTTTCGGTTTACTTTGGCCATATCCATCAGATGAATCACTGTGACTTGAAAATCAAAATTACTCTTTGATCCATGGGCTACATGTTGGGTTAGCACATGTGGAACAACATTAATCTTCCTGTACATCTCCATCAGAGCTCTTAGGTGATGAGGTGTATTGTCAGAGAGCAGTAATATTTCGAAAGACATTTTTTTTTTCTGAGCAATAGGTCTCAATAGTGGGCTTAAAATATTCAGTAAACTATGCTGTTAATAGATGTGCTGTGATCCAGGCTATGTTGTTTCATTTATAGAGCACAAGCAGAATAGATTTAGCATAATTCTTTTATTTTTATTTTAAAGATGTGGAATACAATTCAGGGTTAGGTATACAAATGTTCGTTATGCAGGTACTCTCGTTGATGAGGTGTGTCCCCCGCTTCCCTGGTAATTTCCCAATCCTACCCCACCTCCCCTGGCAGTTTTCCACTACTGCCAATCTCTTTCTTTTGGTATTATGATAATTGTTCAAGAACCGCTTATGAGTGAGAACATGTGGTACTTACTCTGTTCTTTGTTTCTACGATAGGTCACAGAGTATGATAGACTCTAAATCCATCCAAGTAGATTTAGCATAATTCTTAAGGCCCTAAGATTTTTAGAATGGAAAATAAGAATTGTCTTCCATTTTAAGTCACCAGCTGCATTAGCCCATAAAAAGATGAGGGAGAAGTACACTTCTATTGTGTTTGAACATTATAATTTTAAAACTCAACTTTTGTCTTGAGCTAGCACCTACATTTGAAATGTGATTCAGCTGAAACAGCCAATTTAACCTCCTGTTATTCAATCATCACATATTTTCAGAGAACTGTGTCCTTCCAAACACATGTAAATAATATTTACAGAGAAACTTACTGTGCTAGGTACTTAGGATGATGGGAAAGAAGACGTACCTTTTGGTCTTAATGACAATACACTGCCTTGTTCTCTAAATATCTTCCTCTTGGTGATTTTCTCTTTTCTTAGATTTTCATACTTTTTTTTTTGGTCTGTTAACAGTAAATGTTCTCCAAGGCTCTGTCCTCTTGTTCTCTAGAATCAATCCTTTTGCTGAATTATCAGCATTATGAAAAACTTCTAAATCAATTTTTTTCTGGTCATGACCTCTTAACTATGTTCTAATTTATTATTTCAATTATTTATAGGACATCTTCACTTGAATGTCCACCATCATTAACTTGGAAGCAATATAGAATTGTGAGTAATGGCATAACAAATAAATTTAAATTGTAATTAACGTTAAATTTGCTACAGTGAGACAACTATTAATTAAACAGCCACTAAACTAATTTTCTTGTCACTAGAATATATTGTTTCTGTCAAATTTTTTTTGAAAGGAAAGGCAGAATGTATGCTAAGTGAATTTTAACCAAATTTGCTTGTGTCTGTGTCACCTAAATAAGCTAACAATGAACTCCTACATTCTCTAAGAAGAGTTGTAGCTACAACCTTTTGAAGATTTTTCACCTTCATCTTTTATCTTGACATGAAAACTTCAAGTACCTCTTCACCAAGGAGACATTTACAAAAGTGTTTCATAACCTAAATCTCTTTCCAAGTTTGTAATAGAACAAGGGCACAAGAGGCAAAGATCTAAGCTTAAAAACAAGCATGTCCTAGCATGTTGGAAGAGCTGGTGACCTAGTTATCCAGAGTTCTATTTGCATGTATGTTCCAGAAGATTGTGTGAAAGAGAAAGACTAGACACACTAGAGATGACAGTTGTTGCCTCCACTGATCCTATACAAAGACTCCCAAGAAATCTGATAAGAGGAGCTGTATCTTAATATCTCCAACAGTATCAGGACTACCTTGACAGAAAAGAGAGTCAAGTCACACAAGCTTTGGGGGGTATTCTAGTTGGGGGATCAGTCAGGAGAAGTAATTTCAGGTATAGCAATCAAGTGTCACTCAAATTAACCTTTGGCTCAGTCCCAGGGAATCAGTGCCAGACTTAAAGTGAAAGGCAGAGTGAGACAAACTTAAAGAGTTAAATGAAAATGGTTTATGACTATAAGCATACTAAAAACAGAAAGCACAGACTTCAAGGTTTCATCATTTTGTATACTGCATTCACATACACATAGGAAACAACAGAATTGGAAAGAGGGACAAATGGGAAGCTGATGGCCCTAGTTACCAGGGAAAAGGGTCGGGGTAGGAGCTCTACTTACTCCTTCAAGGTCCTCCCTCCTCCCAGCCCAGCCACAAAATGTGTCTCCTCTTTGCCAGAGTCAAAAGAAGTGAAAACCAGCTCCCCAACTCAATGCACTTAAATGTATACCTCCTTTTCCTAAACTATAAACCTTTTGAGGAAAGAATAATTTTGTATACATTTTGAGATCCCCACATCCTAATTCTTATCCCAACACATAATCAGCACTTAATTGATGGTTAGTGGAACATCCTTCAACAAGTTGTTCTTTGGAGGACAGCAGAGGGAAAACTGTGACTATAGCAATGCTGTGACAGGAAGGGAATGTATGTGCAGGAGGGTTGGCAGCAGGTAGGGGATGGTGTTTGGGACAGGTTTAAAAAACGATATGCTTGAATCTGTGAAGTTTTCTGGCTACCTTCATAATGTCTTGTTTCCTCTCTCCCTTCTTCCCCTTCCTTCTCTCTCCTGACTCCCTTCTTCCCTCCCTCCCTCCCTTCATTCCATTATCCTTTCCTTTTATTCTTCCATTTTAAAATAACCTTTGTTATGTATGTATGTGTAGACACTGTAGTAGTATTAGCAATACATAATCATTGCTTTTAAGAGGCTTACATTTTATTAGTGAATTCAGACACGTAAATCATCAATTACAGAACAACAGGAAAAATGTTATGTCTGTGTACTCATAGATTGCCATGTAACCCCAGAGGCTGAGCACCTAACCTGGGTGGAGAAGCCCAGCAAAACTTCCTAGAAGTAGGGGGACTGCACTGACTTGTATGGCCAAGAAGATGATGACTGGGTACATGAAGCCAATTCAGGCAAAGACATCACGTAAATATAATAATGACTAGAGTTGAAATGCTATCTGCTAATCAACTGTTTTGCTGCCATAATAGAAAGACAACTGTTTCAGATGTTGATTCATATTTCACTTATTGTAGAATTGTGGTCTCACTAAGTACTTAAGAACATGGATATAAAGTAGAGAAGTTAAGTCTTTACATTGGTCCAGAGCTGGGGTTTTCCACGGGAAAAAACAATGAAAGAAAAATGAGTATAGAGAGGCTCAGATGGCTTAGCCTAGACAGAGAAGGGAACAAACAAGAATTCTGTGAATATGTGAACTCTACTTTTCACCACTTGTCTTCATCTAATAGAAAAAAAACAGACTCTTTTTTCATTCATTTTTCCACTAACCATCAATTAAGTGCTGATTATGTGTTGGGATAAGAATTAGGATGTGGGGATCTCAAAATGTATACAAAATTATTCTTTCCTTAAAAGGTTTATAGTTTAGGAAAAGGAGGTATACATTTAAGTGCATTGAGTTGGGGAGCTGGTTTTCACTTCTTTTGACTCTGGCAAAGAGGAGACACATTTTGTGGCTGGGCTGGGAGGAGGGAGGACCTTGAAGGAGTAAGTAGAGCTCCTACCCCGACCCTTTTCCCTGGTAACTAGGGCCATCAGCTTCCCATTTGTCCCTCTTTCCAATTCTGTTGTTTCCTATTTAACTGTGTTTGACCTGCTCATCTGTTATTTTGCTTCATGTAATTGAGAGTTCACCATACTTGTGGTAATTTCTTTTAAAATCCTTATTTTTGAATAGTTTTAGATTTACAAAAATAGTAAGTGACAAAGATCATAAGCAGAGGTCCCATATACCTTTTGCCCAATTTTCCCAATGTGAACATTTGGCATAACCATGATGTATTTGTCAAAACTAAGATATTAACATTGGTACAGTGCATTAATTAAACTATAAACTTTATTTGGATCTCACCAGTTTTGTCACTAATGTCCTTTTCTGCCTCAAGATTCAAGAAGGATGCCCCTTTATGTTAGTTGTTGTGTCCCCTTAGTATCCTCAAAGTGTGACAGTTTCTTAGTCTCATCTTGTTTTACTTGCCCTTGACACCTCTGAAGCGTACTCGTTGTGCTTTAACCATAATTGATGGTTATCCATGCCTTCTTTCCCCACTGTCATCTCGGTATTTTAGGGGCAAAGGAGGAAAGCTTCCCCTCACTCTTTGAAAGTGTGCTCAAAATGAACTTGCAACAGGCAGATTGATAGGAGGAAAAGGCATACAAAATTTACTTAGTGCGCAGGGAGATGGATTATAGAAGTCTGATTATCCAATTACAGTTACAGATGCTTATCTACCTTTCTTCATAGTGGGGAGAGGAGGTAGATGATGCAGACAATTCTGAGAGAGATTATTGAGGAGAATAAATAGACCCAGGAGACAAATTAACATGTCAGCGACTCTCTTCGGAATTTGAATGAACCTGAGATACAGACATCATTTTGTGAGAGAGTCCATCCAGGTGTGGGTACATGCCTCGGTCTTCTTTTCTGTGGTAGAAAATGAGATTTTAGGAAGGGAAAAAAATGCAGTTGTGTTCTCTTTGGCTGGTCCAGTCTTAAAGTAAATAAGGAAGTATCACAGATAAGCTTCTTCTAGCATCTGCTGATCTTCAAGAACCTTTTATCTAAAATAATCAGTAGACAAGTGTGTTATATTTTGGGATGAATTTTTTTGACTCCTTTAGTACCAGTTATGATTAGGTTCAGTTGCTTGCATATAACAGAAAACCCATAATAACAGTTATGTAAACGTACATAGCATTAGAAGTTGGGAACTAATAATATTCTGTAGTTTTCAGAAACCCAGACTCTTACTCTGTGTCTGCCTTTTTACTCTGAACACTGTTTACACTGTCTTCTTTCTCAAGGTTGCTGATTGCCCATGATTACTGTTGCAGCTTTAAGAAACATGAGGACAAAATAGCTTCCTGTCCTGTCTTAAAGGGCTTTTCTGGGAGTCCCACCCAACACGTTATGATTGAAGCTCATGGGCCAGAACCTATTCACATGACCACATTGACGACAAGGAAACTGGGAAATATAGTCTTCCAGCTGAGCTTTTAGCTCAAACAAGAGAATTGGGATTCTCTTTCTAAGGGAGAGTAAGGAAGGGACACTGTATGGGCAATTAGCATCATATGCTTCACCCAGATAAGAATAAATGAATGGATAAGTAAATGATCTGATAAACGTCTCCACGAAGAAACAGAAAAACAGTCATTTGGAAACCCTAGCTGAGGAGGAAGACATTTGCAGACTATCATGCTTCTGGAGATTGAGAAAGATACTACATTGTTTTTGTTTACACCCGCCTTTTTCGTTAGTGTATTTAAACCTCTAAACTCCTGTCTGTTTTCTCTTCATTCAAACTAGTAAGTACCTTTGTCTCTGGCCTTGAGGCTGAGAGGCAAAAAAAAAAAAAAAAAAAGGTAAATTTTCTTGATTTCTATCTTCCTTTAAAATTTTTAAATGATCCCGAAATTAGGAGAACTTCTCCCTGTATGGCAAACACCTGTCACTGATGGTGGTAACAGGAGGAAGAAGCAGAGTAAATAACATGCTGAGAATTACAATGCTGGTTGTTAGGGTTACTTTCTCTGGCAGAATTACAGGGAATTACAGAGCAGCTGAAGTAGCTTAAGGAATGAGCTTCTCTGTCAGGTGGTTGCTAAGGTCTTGCCTCATTAAAGAATAGGAAATATGTGTCTTATGGGAGTTCCAATTTTCTTGTGGGTGACAAGTGGGAAACACACAGCCTTTCGGTGACAAAGAAAAGGCTTTGCCTGTTTGTGTGATTTTGACTAATTGTCCTTGAGGATAAAAGGGAGACCAGAAAGATAATTTCTTAGGAAGAAATACATGCCTAGGTGCTTTAGAATTAGTTTAGGTATGTAATTGGTTGGTTTTAGTAACTCAACTTGTTTGCTATAAACATGAGCTGATTATATTTTCTGCAGAATGGTTTAAGAACCAGCATTCTGCCAAAATTTCCCTTTCCTCTGGATGATAGACTCCCCAATGGTATCTTATTCTATCTACTATTTACAGTTACATTAACTATTAAAACAGCCTTATCCTAGTTTTGAAATGTATTCCTGTTTATTTAAAACTTTCTGTTTCATGTTTAATTCAAAACACTTTCTGGCCTGACCCGGGTAGACTTACAGTTTTAGTATCTTGGAGTTGAGGGACCTTTTTACACATTCCCTGTATGTGTAAGCTTTAGTTTGGTGGCAGGGAGGAGATAAAATAAAAGGGAGATATTTCCTTATTGGACTGTGTATGGTAAGTTGGGTGTCAGTGATGGTAAGGATTTTATTCCATTTTTGTCTGCCAACAGTTTGTTAGTTCTTCATGTAGTTCTTGCTGGGTTGGATGAAGGAGCTTCCCCTCTCATAATTCTCTCTATACTAGATCCTTGGATTCAACTCCCCTTTTCCCCAGTCAGTTCACCACACAGCCTCTTGGTGCAGGAGTCCTAATGCCCAGCAGGTGACTATATATAGGATGGCTGCACCTGTACTTAACTTTGTCAAGGAGAACATTGGATCCATGGCATTACCCGTGACAAATAAGTACTGTTGACATTTTCCTGGAATTCTCATTTTCCACTTCCTCTCTTTCTTCATCCTTTGACCATGTTTCAATGGCATCATGGTGCCTTTGAATAAATTGGGAAATTCCTCGAGGGATATAGTCCATGCCAGGTTTTACACCTTGACTGTGGAGCGTGTGTTCTATTCCAGGCCTTGTTTGCAACCTCAGCTGGATGCTTTTGTGCAGGACACAACCTCTCTAATCATGCATGGCAGTCAGTCCTGAGTCTTGGTGCTCAGTCTGCTAGATCAGTGGCCCAGCACTCTAGAAGCAAGGTGATTCCTCAAAAGCAAGGTCACAGTGGGTGACCACCGTCTGAGTACCAAAAACTATTAATAAGAGATGTTGAATTTCTTGTTCCTGACATGGGAGGAAAAGGGTGAAGGGAAGATTGGTGCTTCAAAAACTTTGCCCAGCGGCAATCTCCTACAGGTTCTCTTTTCTACAATAGATGAGAAAAATTTCCAAACCAGTAGCTTCCCTGACTTCTGAGAGCGATGAAGTCATACGAGTTCTTTGAAGCTGTTCCCAGATCAGTGGTTCTTAACTGGGGGCAATTTTGTCCTCTGAGGGGCATTTGGCAACATCTGGAGACATTTCGGGTTGTCACAACTGAGAAGGAGGTGCTGTTCCCATCTAATGAGTAGAGGAAAGGATTGCTGCTAAATATCCCATAATGCATAGTATACTACTGCAAAGCAAAGAATTGTTAATAGTGCTGAGATTGTGAAATTCTGCCCTTGTGTATTGAGCATATTGGTCCTCACATTGCTAGGGGTCAGAAAAATGGCCCCAATCTCTTAATCAAGTGACACGAGCTAAATTCCCACTTTTGACTTTTTTCACTAAGTTTTGATTCTGGACCCATCATTGCCTCAATTTATTCTGCCAAAGTGACGAAAGTATCTGTTGTACTGACTTTATAGAATGGTGGTGAGAATGAAATGGGATAATAGATAGGAATATGCTTTGAAGAAAATTTCAAAAAGCTGCAAAACTCATTATTTCTGCCACGTTGAGAGCTTGCTAGCTGACTAGAAAAGTATTCCAGCTGATTATGGCTGAGATTCTTTCTGCTTTATCCCCTTGCTTAACTGTGACATCAAACAATCTATTTTAGAAATAAATCACCTGCTTAAACATAGAATAAGTCTTCTAAGCTTGAGAATTTGCTTGAAGTGATTGTCTTTGGTATTCATCTTTTCTTATATTTTATTACTTCTCTGGTCATTGCTTTTTTTTTTTTTTTTTTGGCTATTTGTTTCTGTCCACATAGTATATTATCTACACCCTGATTATTCATACCTTGAAAAAAGTTAATTTAAGCTTGGGCTAATTTATGAACTAGTAACACCTAAAATTCTATCATGCACCTATGACCTGATTCTGAACTGAATCTATATAATTTTTAACTTCATGTAAGTGAAATACACAAATTGACTATGAGCATACACAATCAGTAACAGTCATTTGATCCAAACACACATTAAATAGGATTAAACATTAAAGAAAAATCTATGCATATATGCAAATGTTTTTTATGGTTTCTTCTACCAAAGCAGTGCTGAAGATAATGTGAACGGGATTCAATGTAAACTTATTTTTAGTGGTTGGTCACTTACAATGACAGCGACTTTTCAGTTGGCAACCCTGTTGCAAGACTTTGTCTCAAGAAGTCAGAGGGATCAACTGCAAAATACTATTAGGACTATGCATTAAAAATGTATTATAGATGGAGAACAGTGTGGTGGAAGAAAGGCTTTCAGTCTGCTCCTTTGGAGGCTGAGGTGAGTGGATTGCCTGAGCCTGCAGGTTCAAGATCCGCCTGGGGAGCGAGACCTCATCTCTACAATAAATCAAAAAATTGGCCGGGCGTGATAGCGCATGCCTGTAATTCCGGCTGCTTGGAAGGCTGAGGCGGAAGGATCGCTGGAGCCCAGCAGGTCGAGGATGCGGTGGCCGGAAGCGACCACTGCACTCCAGTCTGGGCGACAGAGTGAGACTCCAACTCAAAAAAATAAATAAATAAAAATAAAAATAAATAAATAAATAAATAAATAAATAAATAAATAAATAAATAAATAAAAGGGACATACCTGCCGGGCTCGGTGGCTCAGCCTGTAATCCAGCGCCTTTGGGAGGCTGAGGTGAGTGGATTGCCTGAGCCCACGGGTTCGAGACCTGCCTGGGCAGGCGAGACCTCATCTCTACAATAAAAAAAAAAATCAGCCGGGCGTGGTAGCGCATGCCTGTAATTCCGGCTACTTGGAAGGCTGAGGCGGAAGGATCGCCAGAGCCCAGCAGGTTGAGGCTGCGGTGACCGGGAGCGGCCACTGCACTCCAGTCTGGGCAACAGAGTGAGACTCCAACTCAAAAAAAATAAATAAATAAAAATAAAAATAAAAGGGACATACCTGTTTAGATTGTGTCAGGGTGTCAGAAAGCAATATTTTGACTGAGGCATGTTAGTTCTTGGAAAAGAGGTGGCATACATGAAAGAAAATTCCCCACCTCCCACCTTATTATTCCATGATCACACAAAAATGAGCATCTGGAATTTTTTCTGTGTTTCTCTAGAATTCTAGAAAGAAATGTTAAGCATATTCTATTTCTCTCTCTCTCTCTCTCTCCTCTTGCAGTTTTAACAGTGCATATTAGCTATGGTTATGTTTAAATACATTATTCCCTTTACTTTGAGGGCTCCATCAGTTGATCTTTCCTGTACTGAGCTCTCTAAATTGTGCTTTATCACTCACACATTTGCTGAGTCCTGTTGTATAGAAACAAGGAACGCAAATGCTTGATATTACTATTCTTGACTTTGCTGAGGGAAAAAAGAGCCATCGTTGCACAACATATTCAGGGTACAGATGAGTGTGTAAGGAGTGGGAATTTAATAAGGATAAATATCCTTTGATTTTTGTCACTCACATATATGCATCTGCTTTCTTTTCTACCACCTGTTTTAATAAAAGAAATACATTTTTTTACACTCCATCAAAATACAACAGTTTGAGCAGGAAGGGATGAGGAAGAGGAGGCAGTAAATTGACTTGTAACTTTGTAAATTGTGACCTGAGCTCTTCTTTCAGTACACAGAATGCATGTATCACGAATCAAAGGGAAGATGTCCTTGTCCATAATCAATTGAGCATTTTTGATAACCAAGTTTGCTTTATGGCAGTAGTATAGTTGTTGAAATAGTGTAGAAGAGTATTCCTAAACAATCATCAGAATTTCAATTGTTATTTAATCCCAAATGACAGAGAGTATTACTGATGAAATTTAAGGACTCTAGTTCTCTACATCAGTTGATAAGACTTTGTGGCATATTGCTTCATTGTCCTGGATGATGCCCTGCCTGTTTCTGGTGGTCAGTAAGTGTTAAATAATACCAATACTGTCAAGTGCTTTGTATTTTTTTTTTTTACCCAGGGACATTTATTATTCTCTGCTTCATATACTCTCTAATTCTTCATGCTCAGTGATGGGAATGACAATTAATTACTTTGGGAATGTGAATGTCGCCTTGACAAATCATTCCTATTCTGTTAAATAATGTTTTCAGTGGTGAAACCAAGGGGTCCCTGGACTCTGTTCTGTTGTCCTGTTCCCCTACTCCTCCCTCTTCTGCCCTATGGTCTTTTTAGAAGTGCCAAAACTGAACAAGGGTAATTGCCTTTTAATTTAAGTATGGGACTTAGATATGATTTACTTGAAAACCTTCCTAAGTGCAGCATTTAAGTCTACTTGAAATCCCAATTTTCTATTTCTGTAGCTCGGTCAAAGATGTTGCTTTGATTTCTGATCAGCACATTCCTGGGAGTATGAGGTCTCACTTGTCTGAAAAACAGAGATGTAAGTCCATTTGAAGTTTCAGTTGACTTATACTTCTTTTTTGACCTTTGCTACTAATAGCGGGCAGAGAATAAAACCAGGCACGTCAATCACTGTCTATATTTTATAAACTATTGACTTTTTTTAAAGGATTGTAATGCCTTTTTTATTGGTCTGTAGCACTATAGGAGGGAATTTATAGAGTGTCAAAAAAAAAATAAAAACCATGGCTAGTTAGCATCATCAAGATCTATTGGTAATAAAGTCATTGCAATTAATTATTATCCATTAAAAATAAATGAGCAGAAATCATACTAAAGAGAGAATCAAAGCATTCATCCCTAGAACTCTTTCAGCACTATCATATTTAACACTCTGGTAAAAGGTGAATTAACTAGCTTTTCTGATTTTTATTAAGCTGAACGCTTCTTCTTAATGGTTTTATTCAAATTTGATGACTTCTGAAGGAAGACTCTGCAACTCACTACTCATGTCATCCATGCCTATACCTTTCCTCTTTATTTCCCTTCATATCCTGAAGAGTTCTAGCTCCTAAAATACTGCTCTTCTTGCCAACACAACTCTTGCCACAATTATTGGTGATTTCCAACACTCTGACCTCTCAGGTGCTTGAACTTCTCTTCTCCAGTGGCTTTGTCTTACATTCTGCTTTAGGCATTCATTCCATGGTCCATACCCTAGACCAGCAGTTCTCCAAGTGTGTCCGATGTACCCTGGGTCTTCACAACACTTTTGGGTGGCTTATGAGGTAAAAACCATTTTTTATGATACTACTTAGATGTTCGTTACCTTCTTCACTCTCATCCTCTCACAAGTATAGAATGTTTTCCAGAGGTTACATGACATGTAATAGCACAACAGACTGAATGCAGTAGCAGGTGTAAGAATCCAGCTGTCTTCTCTTCAGCCAGATGTGAAAGAGATGTGCAAAATGTGAACAAAATGTCGCATTTCTTACTATTTTTTTTCTTTTGGAAAATATAGCTATTTTTCATAAAAATATGTTCTGTTAACATGTAATGGGTTTATTATTTTGGTGAATTAACATTTTAAACATTTTTAGTTTTAATTTCTAATATAATAAAATATCAAAATATTTACTCTTTCCTCATTTTACATTGTTCATTTTCTATTCTATACAGGATCATTTCCATCAGTATGCCACTATGTTGTTATTTTCCCAACCTTAAAAAAACAAAAAACCAAAAAACCTTTCCTAATCTGATTTCCTCTCATGATAGTTCTCTATTTATCTTTCTCATATTTGAAAGAGCTTTTAATGCATGCTGTTACTAAGTTCTCTGCTCCCATTTTTCTCTCAAATTCATTGCCCTTATGAATGTCTCAACGACCTCTGTCCTTGACCTAATCAGCAGCATGGAAATAATATTCCACTTGCTGTGTGGGACAATATCCCTACCTGGTTTTGTTTCTACCTCTCTGATTTCTTCTTTGCAGTCTTTTTGTGATTTCCTCTCCATTGCTCTAAGTCCTCCATGTTGGAATACTTTAAGGAAACAGTGAAGGGCTTCTTTTTCTCTGTCTATACTCTCTCCCTTGGTAAATTCAACCAGTCTTTTGATTTTAAACAACCTCTGCTTGCTGCTGTCTCCCAAGTTATATCTTAAGCTTGGATGCCTCCCATGAAGTCCATATTTTTAGGTCAAATGTCTATTTTACATCACCAGTTGGATTTCTGTTAGGTATGTCTAATGCAATGTGTCCTAAGATCATCTCACTTCTCTTCCAAACCTGCTCCTTTTATAGTTTTTCCATCTCAGTAGGTGGCGATTTTATTTGTCCAAGTGTTCCAACCAAAAACATTGTAGCTATTCTTGATTCTCTTCTTTCTTTACCTCTGAATATCTTATCTGATCACTCGAAAATTCTGGTAGCTCTGCCTTCAACATATACAACATAATTAACTGCTTCTCACCAATTCTACTTCACCACCAATATCCAAGCCATTATTGTCTTCCTTGTGGATCATGGCATACCTCATACCTCATCTTTTTGTGTCTCAACTTGCCCTCTTCTATCTATTTTCAGTTGAGTGTAGAAATGTCCTCTCATTGCAGGGTAAAAATAAAGTCATTGCAATGACAAGAAGTAGAATGACCACATCACTTATATTCACTCTTGGGCACTTTTGAGAGTGAAAAGGGAACTAATAACAATGATGCTAAAATAACAGGCATAAACTGAGATTTTCCTGAGAAAATCAGGATGTATATGTAGTCATCAAACCGATACATTTCTCACTTTTTTCTCTACCTTGCCTACTTCGGCACCTTAACTTTTTTGCTTGCACATCTTGTTTATTGTCTGTCTCTCATACTAGAATATAAATGTCATGAAGATAATGTTTTTTACTCTATGTGGAGTACCTAGAATGTGCTCGATAAATATTTGAATAAGTGATTTTAAGATGCAGACATCTAATGATTCAGTTCAACAAATATTTACTGAATATTTTTCAGGGCACATGTTCCAAGAATACCAAAAATAAGACATGTCTAAAAGTTCCTCAAAGAATGCATCGGCTTATCAGGGGATATTTCGCCATTTTTCAATATAAAACTTTTCCCCAGGACCTTTAAAAATTAAACAAAAATTAAAAATAGGTCCATCCACTCAAAAGAATGTATTTCACGTCAGATATTGGCACGGTTGTAAGATAGAAGAGGTAACAAAGCTCACATGTATGCACACTGTGGAGTTTCAGACATTTATGGGAGAAACAAACACTTAAGTACAACACTACTGTGCAGAGTGCAACACCTCTGGAGTAGTCAAATGTTGTGAGACTGGGGTACTCACTGTGCCTAGAGTGAGCTGGAGGATGTCTCTCTACGGCTAGTCAGGGAATGTTTACTGAGTCTTCACTGGGCCAGTCATTGTTTGATGTGTTTTATCTGTATTAAGTAATGACATCCTTACAAAATATCTAAGAGGGGAGTCCCCCCAAAAAATCCAGAATTACATTTTGCAGGGTGGACCCCTTGTAGTACAGACTTCCCCTGCTCAGTAAGTGTTCTAGGAGCCTATCGATGTCAGAGCACAAGTTAGTGTTGTTGTGAGAGGCTGCATTCAGGTTCAAGTGAAATTTTTTTGGAGATTTGCCCATTTCATGATGAATGATTTACAAGTGCACCTGACCACACCGTACTGATTGTTCAGCAGTTTTGACCAAACACAGAATGACTCCCATGCCCCACCCTCCCTATTCACCCAATCTCACCACAAGCAACACTTTTTGGTTTCCCTGGGTGAACAAAGTCCTCAAAGGGAAACGTTTTGCCCATGTGGAAGAAGTGAAACAAAAATGGCAGAGGTACTAAAGGCAGCAAAGTGGTCAAACTCAAAAACTATTTTGATCAGTGGAAAAATTGTACTGTATCAAATGTATTGCACCAGAGGGTATTTTGAAGGTGACTGAAGTTTAAACATGTAAGAATAAACACATAATTTTTTATAAATAAATTTCTTTTTTTTAGTTCTCCCTTGTACAAGATACTATTATTATTTCCATTTTGCAGAACTGAGGCACAGAAGAGCTAACTAAGTGGGCCAAAGTTATACAGTTAGTAAAGTATAGCACTTGATTTTGAACCCTGGCAGGGCTGGCCTCAGAGTGTTTGCTTATAATCCTTAAGCTATATTGGTTTATAAGGAGGTTTGTCTAAGACAATCCTAGTTTATACCTGTTGTCCAGAAGTAATTATTAATAAAACCCTGTTCCACTGTCCAAGATGTCTCAGTTTGGATGAAAACCCATGTGGTCCCCATCTCATGGATCAAACAGAAGGAGAGGGTTGTGGCTGTGGAGAAGGGGCACTGAGAAGGTGAGAGCCCAGCACACCTCCCAACCATTAATATGCTATATTCTGGAGTGGGTCCTGGTAAAGCAAATTTACCTTTCCACTTTTAATTTGCCTTTTTGTGATTAAATCATTGTACTTTTTATTTGAATATTGATTGTTAAAACTGAATATGTAATCTTTGCACTCAATTAAGATTTCTGGTGTGTGTGTGTGTGTGTGTGTGTGTGTGTGTGTGTGTATGTGTGTGTGTATGTCTTTGGAGAAGCTCAAAACAAATGAGGAGCCAGGTAAGGATGAGAGATGAGCATCATCTCGATGAAGTAAATGGCATGGTAGTGTGTGAGACATCATCAACTGGCTGTCCATAAGACAGATCTGTGCGCTCCAGATCTTGAGACTGTGTACTCTCTGCGAAAAATCTTGAACATGAGCCACCAATATGTTCAAGTAATATATATGTATTCTAAAAGATATACAGAATTGTAAATAAAAGTGAGGCAAATCAAATATAAAAATTAGAAACAATTTTCTAATTTGTAATTTATGAATGAGATAATTAAAAGAGAGTCCTTTTCACTCACTAATACAGTAATAATTTAGTGTAAGTAATGTGATTGAATATTTCGTTATTTTTGGTTTACAGTTTTTATAAAGAGATTTGAAGATCTGGTTCACTTTACTGGGATACTTGTTTTTAATTTCTTTCATGTATTAAAGAGATACCTCACAAAGATAACCAGATGCACATGGAAGCAATGTAGTGTTGGTTGTACTTAGCAAATTGTGACCTTCATTTTCAGCCCAGAAACTAATCATGCAAATAGTTTAATTAAAATTTGTCTAGCTCATTCTCTGATGTTTATTATCAAATTTACTTTCAATTACTTGGAAGACACCATATTTTCATATATTTAATATATAAGGCCAAAACCCACTGCAGCCCTTTGTTTGAAAGATTCATAAGTAGGTTGGCAAATGCTGTCTACAAGTCTCTTCTTAAAATAAACTTTAAAAACTCAGAATGTTTTTTCATTTACAGAAAGTTGCACGACAGTAAAAAGAGTGTGCATTTAACTCAAACCCAGTTTCTCTTATTATCCACTCTTATGTAGTATGGTACTTTTGTTGCAACTAAGGAACCGATGTTAATACATTATTATTAACTACAGTCCATATTTCTTTCAGAGTCCCTTGGTTTTTACCTACTGTCTCTTTTTTCTTCAGAATTGGACATTTTTAGTCCTCGTATCTCCTTCTGTTTTCTAAACTGTGACAACTTTCTCAGACTTGCCTTGATTTTGATGCCTGTGACAGTTTTGAGCACTGGTCACATATTTTATAGACTTTTCTCATTTTTTTTTTGAGTCAGAGTCTCACTTTGTCACATAAACTGTAATGCAAAGGTATGTTCACCGCTATTGCAGCCTCTATTGTGAGGCTCAGGTGATCTTTCTGCCTCAGTCCTCCCAATAGATGGAACCACAGGCGTGACCCACCATGCCTGGCTAATTTTTTGATTTATTTTAGAGGAAAGGTCTCGCCAAGTTGTCTAAGGCTGGTGTTGAACCCCTGGGCTCAGGCAGTCCTCTCACCTCTGCCTCCCAATGTTCTCATGTTTTAAAAGTGTGCAGATATGAGAGCTTTCATAGATGACACAAACCATATTTTATTGCTTTTTTGTAGATATAGAAACATTTAAAAGCAATCTTTTTAAACAACTCTCTTGTCAACACTAAAAATGCAGCTTTTTAATCATTTATTATTAAAACTTCACCTTTACGTTGTGTGGAAGCATTTTGCATAGTTACTATTAAAAAAAATTGCTAGGTGGCATATTACCAGATGCCACGTACTCCAAGGAACAAGTCAGCAAATTTGGAACATGCCTTTCTATTTTTTAAAAAATGCATCAATCACCTTTAGTTCAGCAACTGCTGTGAGAATTTGATGCAGGATGACAGCAATATCTCTGGGTTGTGTAACTGATTCTCTTATTCACTCCCTGCATCATTTCTGAGGTATTGTAAGGGCTCCACTATAACTTAAAGGTCTTTTAAAAAATAAATTACGTCAATGACTTCCAGAAACACTTCTGTACTTCTGGCTTTGCTTTTGCTGCAGTAATTTGCTTATGAACAATGAAATGAATGAATTGGAGTTATGAACCTAGTTCTGTATTTTTTTCTCAAAATATGTTCTTTATTCCAATCAAAATAGTGCTCCATTAGTGTAGTAATGCAAATTTTGAGGGAAAAAACACATTTAAAATTGTAGATGTCAGCAATATATCCTTTATGATGCATTTTTAATTCCATGATGCACAAAAAATAGTTTTGAAGTATTTTATTTTTGAAACCGAAACTAACAAGTACTATATGCTAAGTCATATTAGAAATATCTATACTTTTATCCAACTTCATAGGAAAATACCTGATCATGTGTAACATTATCATCCCAGTTCTTATTTCTTCAAAATTTCTGCTGTATGTTCCATATACTATTCCAAACTATTAATTCATAGGGGAGGTACATTGTATCTCTATATTGTGTGTGTGTGTTTTAGCTAATTTTTCTCAAGGAAAAGTAAAATAAGGGCTTTCTGGATAGTGTGTGGATTTTAAAATTTTTCTCACAGTAAGGAGCCTTCAAAAGACAATTTTGTGTCTGTTATGAAACATAGTTAATTTTGTAAAGTTAATGTGACTTTTAAACATGGCTGAAAAATAATGGAGCTGTGTCTTCATTTTCTGAATGCTTGGTTTTAATAAGTCTCACTAATTGCAATAACTTTACACCATCATTAAATAAGAAAGGGATTGGCAGTAGTGGGAAACTGTCAGGGGAGGGAGGGGCACACCTCATCAACAAGGGTACCTGCATAATCACCATTTGTATACCTAACCCCGAATTGTACTCCACATCTTTATAATAAAAAAATAAATAAAATAAAAATAGAACCTCAAGGCACATCACCTATTTGAGATATGTTACTAATGGTAGTAAAAGTAAGTCCATATTGCAGATAAGCCTATTGATTTTTTGAAATATTTCAGTCTACTTCTCATTAGATGTGATTATGTCATTATTACAGTTTTCTGTGACTGACAAAGAATTCATACAAAGGATGGGAGAAGAATCAGCCTCTCTTTTCTTATTATTCTCTTGGACTTGCATGAATGTTATATTCAATCTGTTTTGTTTTTGCCTGAAAATTTTAATCCACCAGTCTATTTTGTGAAGATTAATTTGTTTGAAACTAGTTAATATGATTTATAAGTCTACTAAACTATGCACATACATACTAAAACATGTTTTAGTATTCTGAAAGCAAGATAATACTCTTAGGCCCTGTAGCAGGTAAGGTAATAGTCCCCCCAAATATTGTCCACCTAGAACTTCGGAATGTTTTCTTATTTGTAAAAGGGTCTTTGCAGACATGATTGAGGTAAGAACCTCAAGATGAGATAACCTTGGATTAGGTGGGTCTTAAATCTAACGACAGATGTCTTATGAGAGAAAGAACAGAAGACACACGGGAAGACATAGGGAAGAAGGCCAAGGGGAGACAGAGGCAGAGATTGGAGTGCTTTGTCTACGAGACAAATAACATTAAGAATTTTCAGTAACCACCAAAAGCTGAAAGAGACAAGGGAGGAGTTTTCCTTAGCAGAAATGTGGCCCTGCTGACACCTTGAATTTAGACTTCAGGTCTTCAGAGCTGTGAATCAACAGAGTTTTTGTTTTAAGTCATCAAGTTGTGGTTATTTTTTACAACAGCCCTGGAAAATGAATATAGGCCCCATTGTCCCCTCTTCTGCCTTGTGACATTCTCACTCTTCCCAGAGGATACTTAAATACCATACCTGACTCCTGCACACCTGACATGGACTCTGAGAGAGCTAAGAGTGCCAACCTATGTAGCCAAATAAATATTAGTATCTAAATAAATATTAGGAGAAGACTTCAAATTGTCCTTACATCTTAAGTGATTGATCTTGTACTACACCTGAGGTGCATGCAGTCTACTTTGGAGACCACTGAAGATAAACTTTTTTTAAAAAACATGTTTTTTATTATAAAATTGTGGGGTACAGTTAAGGGTTAGGTATACAAATGTGCATTGTTCAGGCACCATTGTTAATAAAGGTGTCTCCCCATCCCCAGACAGATATTGACTACCGTTAGTCTCACCTCCCTTCCCCTCCCTATCCCCCCCATACTTTCCCACCACTGTCAGTCCTTTTCTTATAGTATTATGATAGATGTTCAAGGTCCATTATATAAGTGAGAACATGTGATACTCAGATCTTTGTTTCTGTGAGAGATCACTCGGTATAAGAGACTCTAGTTCCTTCCAGGTTGCTGCGAAATTCATGATTTTGTTCTTTTTTATGGCTGCATAGTATTCCATCGTGTATATGTACCACATTTTAAAAAATCCAGTCCTCTTTTGGTGGACAGCATGGCTGGTTCCAGGTTCTTGCTATTGTGAACAATGCTGCGATAAACATACGTGTGCAGGTATCTTTTTGATAGAGTGATTTGAGTTCTTCAGGGTATATTCCCAGTAGGGGAATTGCAGGGTCATATGGGAGGGAGGTCGATATTTAGAGCTTTGAGGAATCGCCACACTGCTTTCCACAGAGGTTGCACTAGTTTGCACTCCCACCAACACTGTAGAAATGTTCCCACACCCTCTCCAGCAATTGTATTTTTTGAGTTATTGATAATTGCCATTCTGACTGGAGTTAGGTGGTATCTCAGTGTGGTTTTGATTTGCATCTCCTTGATGATTAGTGAGGTTGAATATTTCTTCGGTGTCTATTGGCTGCTTGGATGTCTTCCTTTGAGAAGTGTCTGTTCATATCTTTTGCCCACTTTATAATGGGGTTGTTTGTTTTTTTTCTTTTCAGCACATTTGAGTTCCTTGTAAATCCAAGATGTTAAGCCTTTGTCAGGCCTGGAGTTGGCAAATACTTTTTCCCACTCTGTGGGCTGTCTCCCTGCTCTCTTGATGGTTTCCTTGACTTTGCAGAAGCTTGTCAGTTTAATGAGGTCCCACTTGTCTATCTTATATCTTATGGCCTGTGAGTTTACGGTTTTGTCAGGAATTGGATGCCAGTTCCAATTTCCATAAGGGTATGTCCTGCATTTTCTAAGGTTCTTATGGTTTGAGGTTTTACATTTAGGTCTCTGATCCATTTGGAATTAACCTTTGTGCATGCTGATAGATAGGGGTCCTGTTTCAATCTTCTGCATGTGGTCAGCCAGTTTTCCCAGCACCATTTACTGAATAGGTTCTCCTCTCCCCAGTGGTAGGTGGTGGAGTTTTTGTCAAAGATGAGTTGGTTGAGAAATTGAGGTTTAGCTTCTGGAATCTCAATTCTATTCCATTGGTCTATATGCCTATTCCTGTACCAATACCAAGCTGTTTTGATGATTGTAGCTTTATAGTAAAGTTTGAAGTCTGGTAATGTAATACCACCTGCTTTGTTTTGTTTTGTTTTGTTTTTGCTGAGGATTGTTCTGGCTATTCTTGGTCATTTGTGTTTCCATATGAATTCCTGTATTGTTTTTTCTAGGTCTGAGAAGAATGCTGCTGGTAATTTGATGGGTATTGCATTAAATGTGTAGATTGCCTTAGGTAGGATGGACATCTTCACAATGTTGATTCTTCTAATCCATGAGCATGAAATATTGTTCCACTTGTTTGTGTCAACTTTGTTTTCTCTGAGCAGTGTTTTGTAGTTTTCATTGTAAAGGTCTTTCACGTTTTGGTTAGGAAGATGCTGAGGTATTTCATTTTTTTGTGGCTATTATGAATGGACTTGTGCTTTTTATTTGAGTTTCTGTTTGTTTATTATTGGTGTAAAGAAATGCGATTATCTTTGCACATTTATTTTATATCCTGAGACTTTGCAAAAGTCCTTTACCGGTGTAAGGGGGTTTTTGACAGATTCTCTAGTGTTTTCAGGTACACAATCAGGTCATCTGCAAAGAGAGATAACTTGACTTCCTCTTTTCCTATTTGGATACCCCTGATTGCCTTCTCTTCTCTGATTGCTCTAACCAGGACTTCTAATACTATATTGAACAGGAGGGGTGAGAGTAGGCATCCTTGTCTTGTTCCAGTTTTCAGGGAAAATCGTTCCAATTTTTGTCCATTTAGGAGTATGCTGGCTGTGGGTTTCTTGTAGATAGCTTTTACTATTTTGAAGTATGTTCCACATATGCCTAGATGTTTGAGGGTTTTTATCAAGATGCGTTGCTGGACTTTATCAAAAGCTTTTTCTGCATCTAATGATATAATCATGTGGTTTTTGTTTTGGCATCTGTTGCTGTATTTAATTACATTTATGGTTTTACGAATGTTGAACCAACTTTGCATCTCAGGGATGAAGCCTACTTGGTCACGATGGATGATTTTTGAGATGTGTTGTTGAATCCAGTTTGCTAGGATCTTGTAGAATTTTAGCATCTATGTTCATCAAAGATATTGACCTGTAGTTCTCTTTCTTTGTTGGATCTTTACCTGGCTTGGGTATCAATGTGATGTTAGCTTTGTAAAATGATTTGGGGAGAGTTCCATCTTTCTCAATCACCTGGAATATCTTCAGTAGGATTGGTATCAGCTCCTCCTTAAATGTCTTGTAGAATTCTGCTGGAAAGCCATCTGGACCAGGGCTTTTTTTTGTAGGTAGTTTTCTTATTACATAGTCAATTTCCTTGATTGTTATTGGTCTATTTAGGGTCTCAATTTCTTTTTGTTTCAACCTAGGCTTATTGTGTGATGTCAGAAAGTCTTCCATTCCTTAAGTTTTCAAGTTTGTTTCCATACAAGTGTACATAGTAGTCTCTAATGATCTTTTGTATTTCTTCAGGGTCAGATGTGACTTTATCTTTTGTATTTCTGATTGTGTTTATTTGGGCTTTTTCTCTCTTTTTCTTGGTCAGTCTAGCTGGGGGACCATCAATCTTATTTATCCCTTCGAAGAACCAGCTTTTTGTTTCATTAATTTTTTTGTATTTTTTTTTGTCTTCTATGTCCTGGATTTGTGCTTTTATTTTGGTGATCTGGATTCTTCTGCTGAAATTAGGGTTTTTGTGGTCTTGCTTTTCCAGCTTCCTTAGGTGACTTGTTACGCTGTTAATTTGTGATCCTTCCATTTTCTTCATGTGCGTTTGTAGGGATATAAATTCTCCTCTTACTACAGCTTTCATAGTATCCCAGAGATTTTGGCAAGATATTTCTTCATTTTCATTTGTCTCCAGGTGTCTTTTAATCTCTGGTTTGATTTCATTGTTGACCCAGGAGTTGTTTAGCATCATGCCATTTAGTGTCCATGTTTTTGTGGGTTTTGGGGGGACCTTGTTGGTGTTAATGTTTATTTTTATTCCACTGTGTTCCGAGAAGGTGCATGGTAAAATTTCAGCCCTTTTAAATTTGCTTATGCTTGATTTATGGCCAAGTATGTGGTCAATCTTAGAGTACATTCCATGCAGTGATGAGTAGAATGTATATTCTATGGACGTTGGATGGAGTGTTCTGTAGGTATCAATTAAGTCCATTTGGTCAAGGGTCACATTGAGGCTTCGAATCTCATTGCTGATTTTTTGCCCTGATGATCTGTCTAGGGTTGTGAGTGGGGTATTGAAGTCCCCAGCTATGATGGTGTTAGAGTTGATATCTTTTTGAGTTTATGTAGAAACTGCATAATGAATGTTGGCGCTCCTATGTTGGGTGCATATATATTTAAGATGGATATTTCTTGTTGATGAATTGAACCTTTTATCATTATGTAGTATTCTTTCAGTATCTTTTAAAAATTTTAGTAGCTTGAAGGGTATTTTGTCTGAAATTAAGATCACGACTCCTCCTTTCTTTTGTGTTCCATTTGCCTGAAAGTTTGTTTCCCATCCTCTTACTTTGAGTCTGTGAGTGTCCTTTCTAGTGAGGTGAGTCTCTTGAAGGCAATAGATTGTTGCCTGGTGGTATTTTATCCATTTTGCCATTCTATGTCTTTTCAGTGGTGCATTTAGTCCATTCACATTTAGGCTAATTATTGAAATGCAAGAGTTGATCCCTGTCATAAGGTTCTTACAGAATTGTTGTTCCTGTTTGTTTGTTGTCTTTCTTTTGGGTTTGGAGTTGGTTCATGTGTCTTTTTAATCTTTTGCCTGTACTCTTGTGAAGAATGTTGTTCTTTTTTCCTTTTATTCTGTGTTTATTACTTTCTTAAGTGTAGTAGAGGTGGTCTGGTGGCAGCGTAGGTTCTTAGGGATTGAATATCTGGAAAAGATTTCAATTCTTCCTCACTAATGAAGCTTAGCTTGACTGGGTAGGTTATTCTTGGTTGAAATTGTTTATCTTTTAGAACTTTGAAGATAGGGCTCCAGGCTCTCCTAGCCTGGAGGGTTTCTGTAGATATATTTGCTGCTATTCTAATTGGTCTTCCCTGGTAGGTAGTCTGGCCTTTTTCTTTTGCTGCCTTTAGGATTTTTTTCTTTGTTTAGGTGAATTATTATGTATCTAGGAGTTGGTCTTCTCATTTGTTGTCTTGCCTTTTTTTTTGCTGCCTTTAGGATTTTTTCTTTGTTTAGGTGAATTTTTATGTATCTAGGAGTTGGTCTTCTCTTTTGTTGTCTTGTAGGGGTTCTCTGAATCTCTTGTGTTTGAATTTTTGCATCACTGATGAGATGAGGGAAGCTTTCTTCATGATTTCATGAAATGTTTGTTCCAGTGTGACCTCTGACTCTCTCTCTCTACCTCAGGAAGGCCAATTACTCTTACATTGGGTCTCTTGATGTAATCATTCATCTCCTGAAGGTTTTGTTCTGTTTTTTTAAGCTTCTTTTCTAGTTTTTGACATTTTGGGTTAGTTCTGTATTTTGGTCATCAAGTTCTGAGATTCTTTCTTTTGCTTGGCTAATTCTGCTTTCCATGCTTATTATTTTGTTATTTATTTCCATCACAGCATTATTTACTGCGGTTATTTCTGTCATCAGCTCCTTCCTATTTTCCTCTTGTCTCTCCTCAATTTTTAAAATTCTCTCTATTAATGTCTTGATGTCTGGGTTTGTTGCTTGTGACCAGTCATTCTGGGGACTCTTCATTGTTTGTGTTCCGAAGTCTGTTTTCTCAGTGTCTGACCTCCCAGGGGTCTGTGTGAGCCCTATTTCTTCTATTGATTTTTCTTCATGTTGCAGATTTTTCCTCCCTACTTTTCCCTTCCCTCCACTTCCCCATCTTCTTTAATTCTGTTCTTCAGGGGTGGAGGGGTTGCTTTTACTTCTGTTTGTTCAATCTCCTATTCTTCCTAATGTATTTCCTCTTGCTCTGCTCAGTTCTGGAGTTGGACTGTAGGTTGAGGACAGTCCTTTTTGCAGTTTTGGGATTTAATTAAGAGGGAAGCTGTGATTCAAAATCTCTCTGCAGATCCCAGTATCTGCCAACAGGTGTATGGATAATCTCAAATCCACTTCCCACTGCCTTGGAGTCTGTCCATGCAGTGGGGTTGTAGGTTTACTCCCTGAAAGCAAAATGAAGTTAACAGAAGGAAGAGAATGCAGCAGGCAGTGGGGAGAGGAGGGGATTGGAGAGAGAGAAGAGTGAGAGGGAAAACAGATGAGTGTACCGACTGATAAGTGAAAAGAGACACAAAGACTAAAACAACTATGAAGAAAAACAATAACCATGACTGAACTAACCAACAACCATATAAAAAGCTAAAACATACAATGATGCTAATGTACATGCAGACCAACCTCCTTATTGGTGTCCTATTCCTCTATACAAAGATGGGGTTTACAGAGAAATAAGAAAAAAAGGGGGAAAAAAAGGAAAAGGGATAGATTAAAGTCAGTAGACTAACAAAACCAATCAAGCACACTCTGAGACTTTTCCTTTAAGTCCAATGTCCTTTCAGCTCTGATTTCTAGTTGTCTTTGCAGGCTGGTAGAATTGTTCACAGTTAGGATCAGTTGCCCTGGCCTGCTGTGAAGAACAGTTCAGATATGGGTCCCCTACCCAGTCTATTACTTAGATCTGGCTTTGTCTATTTATCAAGAGGAAAAAGCCTGTCATTCCCGTTTTGATGTTGTTACCTTGGATCCCCAGTGGGTGGTGCTATCTCACTGCTGCAATCCAGAGGGGAGTGAGCCGGTTATGGATTCGCTACCAGCGGCAGCAACTTCCCTGCACACAGGGGGAGCTCCACAGGCCTGGCTCCAGCCAAGGGGTGTGGTAGTGGTGTGACAATGGCAGTGGCAGCAGCAGCCAGGCAGCGCGAGCTCAGAAGATCCTGCTTGCCGGGGCTTCACGGTCCAAAGTCGTGGGTCGCCTCAGGCCTGGGCTGGCAATGACCTCAGCGGCGGCATCCGCGACTGCAGGAGCAGCCCAGATGGCTGTGATGTCTGAGTAGCAATGGTGATGGCGGTGGCAGCTGAGCTCCCTGTGAAGAGCAGGCTGTGGAAGATGGGAGCTGCAGCCCTTGGGAGAGAGCTAGGGTCTTTATGAGTGTTCTCTTTCACAGAGGGTCTCATAGACCATGCTGCCCCATGACCATCTTGCTGGAAGTTGATAAATGTTTTAAATTTCAAGACATATCTGTTTGAGCCTTCCCTCAAGGGTTCAATCAGATAATATATTGAAGCCACACAGAAGAAAGTTGTTATTCTTTAAAAAAATGAGAAAGATAGGTGAGGAAGGACATGGGACCAAAACATGGTGTTTATAGGATATTGAGCAGGGAAGATAGACACTGAAATTAAAAACCTAACCCAAGATGTGACACTGGCCTGTGTACACAAATCTCTAACATAGCTCTTCAGAGCCATAGGATATAAATAATATTAATAAATTATAAAAAGTTTCACTTATTTTCAGATACAATCATGCAAATATGTAGTTTAAATGATTTCAGTAGTATCATGTGTTTATTGCAAAATACAAAAGATAATAAAGAGAAAGTAAGACCAATGATGCTATTAGTTAATATACTCCCTCTGCCTCTTCTCAGTGTGTACATTTTAAAATTGGGCTCAGTGTATAAAGGTTTTTATTTTCTGCTTTTTTTCACTTACTCTAGTAAATTACTAAAACAACCTACAAAAGTTTTGAAGTAACGCAGCTTCTGATCACAGAGCAACAAAGGCCTGTGATTAGGGCAGTCTTACAGAGGCTGAAAGAACACTGCATTAAATGTAATATACCATGTGTGGGGGCTTCCTGAGTGAAAGGAGGCTGAGCAAAGAGGTAGGAACAAAGGGGCTGGTACATTGAGTCTGCAGGAGCAAAAGCATATTAATCAGTGCCTCTATGAATAGCAACCTGTTAATATCATAATATCATGACTTAAATAACCCATTGCATACACAGTGTATCTCAAAACAAGTCTTTGTCCTAGTGCTATCTTGCTGGCTAAAATTTGTCTTCAAAAGCACTGACAAGGCAGTGACAAAAGAAACCTTTTTCCCTCAACAATTAGCAAAATTAACTAAAACAAAGATTAAAGAAGAAATCCCTTATAAGGACACTTGCTGTCATGAGGGGCTCTTGAGATTTCCCTGTAGATTTGTTCTTTCATAACCTGAAACTGCAAGAGCTACCCCAGAAGAATGACATGAGCAACACCTTTTTTGTTTTTCAGCTGATCACCCACTACACCCTTTGTTCAGATTTCCGGAAGTCCACTCTGCTTCAGGATTATTTAGCCCTTTTGGGTGGACACCCTTTCAAAATATCTCCAGACAAGTTTCCTTTCATCTGGTCCACATGTATATTCACTTTCAGCCACATCTTAAATGAAAATGCAGGTCACTCCCAGAACAGTCCCCTTACTGTGACTTACCTTAGCAATCTCTCTTTCACATGCATTACACTACGCACGCTCTTTTTTTCTCTCCTTCTGCTACTGCTTTGGGTTGATTTAACTTCAGCATCTCACACTAGTCCATATGCTCCCCACACTCCAGGGACACCTGTCAAGCTCTCTGACTGGTATCCTTCAAGCACCTCTCATTTGGCTTGGGATACAGGGAGACATCTCTGCTCTGGAAGGGAGGTGGCTCCACAGCATTCTTCAGACTCCAGATTAATTCCAGCATTTCTGTCACTGGAGGTGAGTGATCTCTAATTCTTGATGAATAGGTTTTACCATGTATCAGCACATTCTTATAGGTGATTTGGCAGCTTTCTGTGGGATCGAGGCATGAATT
Organism: Cephalopachus bancanus; assembly: GCA_027257055.1. Classification (NCBI taxonomy): domain Eukaryota; kingdom Metazoa; phylum Chordata; class Mammalia; order Primates; family Tarsiidae; genus Cephalopachus; species Cephalopachus bancanus. The sequence goes on from JAPVLO010000234.1 coordinate 1,909,923, forward strand.
TCCTTTTGCAGAGGTTCTCAGCCTTGGGAACTGAAAGGAAATAAAGAGGACCACATTTATCTTCCGGTTAAAACAACCTCATGTTCTCACTCATAAGTGGGCCCTAATGGCAGATCACATGAGCACAAGGATGAGATCGACAGACATAGCTAGGGGAGGGAGGGAGATAGGAGGAAAGGGGCACATGGCAACACACTGGGTCTCTGGTCCACCAGGGGGAGAGAGGACCAGCTAGAAGCAAGCCCAAACTTGACCTGCATGCAACTTACTTATGTAGTAAGCCCCCACTTGTACCCCACAACTTAATACAATACAATAAAAAAACTGTAAAAACAAAAAATTCCTGTTAAAACAAGAATTAAATTAAGATAAGAGCTATCAAATACATTGATAAAAATTCTGAACATATTTCTCTATATAAACATATCTTTACGTATTGGGGGTATGTTCTCAAAAAAGAGACTTGATCAAAAATTGTCAGCAGCACCTTGGTATAAAAAAAAAAAATCCTGTGAATTTGTGTGAGACAGGATGTGGGAAGACTATTATCCTGGGAGAGTAGGGCATGCTGAAGACCTAAGCCAAGAGAGAAAAATGCCAGTGAGGAGGAGCATATGACAAAATGTCCTGGGCTTGAAGACTGATTAGATGCTGTTACGGACTGAATTGTGTCCCTCACTCACTCTTAATTCATATGTTCAGATCCTAATCTTTAATGCCTCAGAATGTGACTGTATTCAGAAACAGGACCTTTAAAGAGGTAACCAAGCTAAAATGAGGCTGTTAGGGAGGGTCCTTGTCCAATCTAATTGCATTCTTATACAAAGATTTGATTAGGACACCCACAGACACTCAGGGATGCGTGTGCACAGCAGAAAGTTCATATGAGGACACAGTGCAAAGTAGCCACCTTCAACCAAGGACAGAAACCTCAGGAGAAATCAAACTTGCTGACACCTTGATCTTGAACTTTCACTCTTCAGAACTGTGAGAAAATAAATGTGTTATTGAAGCCATCTAATTTGTGATACTTTATAATGATAGCCCTAGCAAACTAGTACAGATGTCCAGCATGGGAAATTGAGAAGTGGCTTGGACCTTGATTCACCCAGATAAAAATTGTGTGGTGACATCATACGTATGAAAGTCTTAGGGGAGAGATTCTTGCCTATCCCATTCTCTCCTCATTTTTCTTGTATATCATTTACTTAACAATCAAAGTCCCACTAAAATAATACACAGTTCTATGTTGATGGACGATAGGTCAGAGGTTATTAAACATAGCAGATCGAAGGAAAGGTCTTTGAGTCAGAAAAACCTGTGTTAAGATATTAGCTATGCCAGGCTCGGTGGCTCAGGCTGTAATCCCGCGCCTTTGGGAGACTGAGGTAAGTGGATTGCCTGAGCCCACGGGTTCGAGACCTGCCTGGGCAGACGAGACTTCATCTCTACAATAAATCAAAAAAATAGCTGCACGTGGTAGCACGTGCCTGTAATTCCAGCTACTTGGAAGGCTGAGGCGGAAGGATCACCGGAGCCCAGCAGGTCGAGGCTGCGATGGCTGGGAGCGGCCACTGCACTCCAGTCTGGGCGACAGAGTGAGACTCCAACTCAAAAAAAAAAAAAAAAAGATATTAGCTATGCCACTTTTGGAAAGTTACATAACCAGGCTCTTGAACTGACCAACACCAATTTGGTGACTTGCAAGTCTTTGATTAGTGTTAATATCCTCCATTATGCTAACTACAAAGACTCTGATTTTGTTCAGAGATAAAGAACAATAAATGAAGAATTTAGAGTATCAACTTCTGGATTGAAGATTTTGATTAGTCTTTCAAAATACTGACTAACCCTGGAGTATGTTTTCTCAAATGAGTACTTCAGATGCTATTAACTACTTTAGGGAATGAAATAAAACTAAGCATCAAAGGTATGCAGCAGCTTCTTGAATAGCATTGAAGGTCATTTAGTTATAATGCCAATGAGTGTTTGCACGGTCTCCTCACGTATGCTTGGGTTTCTCCAGGTGCTGTGGCTTCCACCCACATCCCAAAGCTATGCAGTTTAGGTGAGTGGGTGTGTCTATGTGCTCCCTATCTGAGTGAGCATGTGTAGGTGTGTGTGAGTGCACCCTGCAATAGGATGGTGTCCTATCCAGGGTGTCTTCCCACCTTGTGCCCTGAGCTGCTGGCATAGGCTCTGGCCATCCTCAACCCTGAACTTCAATCACCTTCAAATACTTTCCATTTGATGCAATACACCTATCAAGATGCTTTTTCCACTGCTCAAAACAGGTTTTGAACTCATCCATTTTGATGCCTTTTAGTGCTTCTGCCATGTTTTGCTTCACCTCTTCCACATCAGCAAAATGTTTCCCTTTGAGGCTTTTGCTCATCTGGGTGAAACAAAGAAAAGTCTTTCTGGGTGAGATTGGGCAAATAGGGAGGGTGGGGCATGGGGTCATGTCGTTTTTGGTCAAGAACTGCTGAACACTCAGCGTGGTGTGGGCAGGCGCATTAGTAACTTACTCATCATTAAATGGGCAAATGCATTGAAAAAATTTCACTGAAGCTGAGTGCAGCCCCCACAACAGTGCTAGCTGGTACACTGATACAGATGGGTTCCTAGAACACTTACCTAACTGGAAAAGGCCTGTACTACTAGGAGCCCACTCTCCAAAAGACAATTCCGGTATTTTGGGGATCCTCCCTCATTTATCCATATCTGTCAGAAAAGGGTAGAGAAATGCTTTTGTGGATTTGATTTTGAATTGTGGACATTGTGTATAGGAACGTTGGTCACTTTTGTGCAGGAAGGTTGAGGAAATTTGTTAAGAGAACATTTGAGATTGTATTTGGTTCTGTGTCCACTGGACCAACAGAGGCTGAACCAGGCATTAAATTTCATTTTTCCCCTGAGGGCACATACTTTTTCAATCTGTTGATTTGCCTCTTTTGTCTTAACTATTAACATTTGTTGATGTCTTGCCATGTACAACTGGAAAAAATGCAGTGCAGTGTAGTAACTTCCAGAAAACCCGTGCCTACTATTAGATGTCAACTATTGAAATGTAAGCTGAGAAAGTCAGTCAAAATGTGAACATTTGGACTGTGTGATAATCCTCTCAATATTTGAAAACATTCTAAATGGACTAAGTTGAAAGAAGGAACTGATATTATTACAACTCAATTTATAAACAATGATTGATCTTTGTCTTTTTCAAAACTGTAATTTAAGCAGGAAAAGATGTTGCCTTAGCCACTGCCATATCCTTCAGAAATAAGAACAGCTGTTTTGCCAGCAGTGTGGATTCCTTTTTCTATAGTGTTAGTAGCATCAGAAAAAGATTTTTTTCCCCCTAATTTCGAAAGGACCAGCTGCTCTGTTGTTTTGGGAATATTCCCATATGTTCTGAATGGGAAAAAAGAAATGAAGCCAAACCAAAGACTTTTGACTTCATAAAAGAGACAAAACTCTTCAAGATTTTCTTAACCAGAAAGTTTATAATTAGAGTATTAATTTCCTGGAGGAAATTTTTGCTTCTTTATGTAACTTAAAGGACACATTTTTTACCCATTCTCTCATAGGATTTTGTTTGTACTTGGAATTAATAGTTCAATGAGCCAAAAATAGTCCTGATGGTTGACTGAAAAGCTAATTTGAGAGCCACTAGAAATGTATTAAAACATGGGTTAGTACTCAAAATCAGAATCTTGCAGCCCATCAGAGAAATATGTAAATCTGCTTTTCAAATGGCTAATTTCATATTTTTCTTGCATTTGAACATTTTTTTTGACTAATTTTATTCTTATATTTAAGTCAACACTTTGAAGACATCTGTTTTATGAATACTAACATTTAGACTATCTAAAGAAGAACAAACAGAAACTTCTTTTAAGAAACCCCTATGACACACTAAATGACCTACAACTTGTGAATCAACTAGAAGATTTTAGCTTAAAAGTTAACTACCATGTTTCACGTCTATAGTGATAGTCTTTCATTAACCTGTAGACTCTCTCAAGGTTATTTGTGGCAAGAGAGAAATTGCAATCCCTTGGTTCAGGCCTGGACAATTTGTACAAAGCAGGCTGGCAAACGGATCCATCTGGGTGAACATGTGTCAGAATTTTCCAGAAGGGTTAGGCCTGGAGGTGACCTCCCCACCTGGAAATTGTATATGGCTTGGACCTAATAAACATGTATGTTTTTAAAAATTGGATGAATGGTTAGCCTGAATTATTCAAAAGGAGGAAACCTAGCACAGAAAAATAGGTGACTCAAACATTTTTATGAAGACAGTGTAAATGAGAGACTTCAGGTTTATAGTTCTAAGACTCATATGTGTTCTCAAAGCTGTTATTTTTAACCACATTGTTTCTGCAGTCCTTTTATCTTTTGTAGACTTTCAACCTCCAAGATAATTTTGTCATACTTTAATTTCTATTGTTTGTGCTGTAATAATAATGGGCGTACTAAGCATTCACAAAATACATACACATTCATCTCCTTCTCTCCAATATTTATATATACATGAAGGTATTTATTCACCATCAATCTGTTCTGACTGAGTATTAACATCTGAGTATAAAGGGTATCTCTTTATGTAGTCAGACACATCACTTAAAAATCTGATTTAATTTGGGAAAACGTATCTATTGATTGTTTTCTGGGTAATACAATATAATAGCTAATGATAATAACAATAAATAATAATAATGTGGCATCAGCTGACACAGAATGCTATGTTACAGGCACTGATGGATTATATCATTCTATGTTATCAGTAATCCTTTGTAACAGGTATTTCTTTTATGCATCAAGAAACTAAAGCCCTGATAGATTCCCTCACTTAAGGTCACACAACTAATAAGAAGGAAGCTAGAACTGGAAGCCTGTGTTGCCTAATTTCAAATCTAGAGCCTTTGCTGTTCTCATTACATCATGCTGCTTTACCGACTAGGACCTACCTAGGCACAATGGGTAAGATTTTAACATTTTGATTTCAAAGACAGTTGAAGTCTTCTGTACAATGACTTTTTTTTCTTCATTTGTACATTCATATCTTTTAAATCTTCTTCCCTTTTACCACAGGTATCTAGTTCTCTCATTCTACCATAGGTCCTCCCATGTATAAAGTTTTCAGGCTATTTTTCTTGAGAGATGGAAATATTTTTATGGCTATTTTATAAAAAGAATATAAAGAATGGACGATGCTTATGCAAATGAATGAAGCATAAATCACAGAATTTTCATTGTGAGTTTAAATTTTAAGAAATTAGGGTACTCTAAATCTTGCCTCTTGACTAATTTCCTTCATGAAAGGGTGATGGTGAGGCATGGGCTCCCATGGAAAGCTGAATCTAATATAGTCTTCCTCACCACTTCCACAAAACCCAGAGGCCCAGTGTAAGGACAACGCTTTGCTGAATCTGACTTCAGTTCAAGTCCCAGGAAGCCCTGCACTTGTAAATATTTCCATAGACTACAGAGTATTGGTTTTTGTTGCTAATGCTTCTAAAGTGGTGATAAGAGCCAGAAGAATATAAGGGTGGTAGTACTGCAGGTAAGAAGTGTTGTGGATCCAGTGAGACTGCATAAATATGACACTTGCAACTTGTGTTTCCTATTAGAGCTTCTCCCAGTTAGAGAAATTTTGCTGAGAGATATGGTATATTTGCTGCTACTCCTTGAGGCTACTTTGTCTTTCAAACATAATTTGCATTTTTGGATAACTAATTCTAGAACATAATCTAGTTTTACGAACGATGTGTGTGGACAGGTATTTGTGTGGTGCATGTATGTATCTGTTTGTGTGTATATATGCATGTGTGTGTGTTTGTATGTGTTCCAGAGATAGGGCTCTTCCTCTGCCTACTAGAAATGCCGCAGTGTGTGACGCTGACATGTTATTTCTCAATAGTGAAACGGTCTCCAGATTTCACACCATTTTAGTAAATATATTTTATATCTTTAAAAAAATTTGAATTTGCATCAAATTGGGAACTGATACAAAGTTGGAAATAGCTAACAAAATCTCTGACAATAGACAGCGGCCCCCCCATTGGCATGATTCCCACTACGTCATTATCCAAAGGAGTCTATATTATTAAACTAAGTAGAAGTACATGTCAAGGGTTGTCAAAAATTTGAGATTTTACTCTTCTTGCAGCCTGACAAATTAGCCTGACACAGTGTTATTGATGCTGTGTCTTAGTCATCTGGGGCTGTCATGACTAAAGACCATAGACTGGGTGGCTTAAACAATAGAAGTTTATTTCTCACAGTTGTGAAGTCTTGGAAGTCCAAAATCAAGGTACCAGCAACACAATGAGGTAGAAAACATTTTTTTGGCTCAGTGTCTCAGCCTGTAATGCCGCGCCTTGGGAGGCTGAAGTGAGTGGATTGCCTGAGCCCGCAAGTTCGAGACCTACCTGGGCAACTTGGCGAGACCTCATCTCCACAATAAATCAAAAATCAGCCAGGCGTGGTAGCATGTGCCTGTAGTTCCAGCTACTCGGAAGGCTGAGGCAGAAGGATTGCCAGAACCCAGCAGGTCGAGGCTGCAGTGGCTGGGAGCGGCCACTGCACTCCAGTCTGGGCGACAGAGTGAGACTCCAACTCAAAAAAAAAGAAAAGAAAAGAAAAGAAAACATTACTAGCTCCACTAGATGGGGCACAGATATCTAGCAGAGGAGTAGAAATTAAACCCAAGTGGTTGGACTCTGAAGCCTTCACCTTTATCACTACACTACAAGACATATTCCTAAGATGACACTCATATATATGTCGTTGTAAGACAGAGACTTAGTCACTGCAACCAGAGGGGTAGGCAGGGAGAGGAGGAGGCAGGGAGTCTCTCAGGAAGAATAAGACAAGAGTAAAATTATAACAACTGGTTTCAGGATTAGTGTGGGATCATAGGCTAGCCTCAGATTCCATACTGTTTTAGTCTAGAACTGATCCTACAAATAGCCCTAGATTTTTGTAGGTTTTTGAGGTTAAGTCTCTCTAGCTATGGGAATTAAGAGATATGTGAACAAAGAGTCAGGTGGTTATCACTTTATTTAGATTTTAAGTTATTACAACATTGTATGTCCTTTGCAAAGAGATATCTCCATCTAAGAATGGAGAAATAAGCCATTAAATGTTGAGAGTATTTAACACTATTCAAAACTAATTAAAGTGTCAACATATTTTGAAAGAAAGCTGTATATTAGTAAAATGAGCTGAATTGAGTTGAGCAGAATGAGTAAAATAAAAATAGCATGTCAGTTGAATGATTATCTGACTTTCAGATATCTGGTATTATTAACTTTCCAAAACAACAATGAACATGAAAATAAGCAAACAGTTTAATAACCCAAAACAATTATAACAGCCCAAAATATATTTAAAATCATTTAATGGCTAAATGAAAAAGCAGTATCTCATTGGCTTATAATTACAATAAAACTCAGTTTTCATTGACACCAAATCCCAGAAGCTCTGGAGAAATAAGAGGGTAAACAGTGAAAAGACTGATGAAAGAATATTTTGGAATATCTGTATATTTCATTCATTTCAGAAAAACAACTGGCTAGTCTCACTGCAAATGCAATGTGACCAGAAAAGAGAAGAAAGTAATGAATAGTCATGAGAGACTGTGATGAGAGGTGACAGCCAGTAGCAGAACTCCCCACTAGGGAAGAGGCAGAAGAAATACCAATTAGCTGAGTCCAGCAGATAGAGAGCATCACTGTGTTGGCAGGTGTAGCTCAGGCTCCCCCGACATCCCAGTGTCCTACTTGAGGTGTTCTATCCAACACAGGACAGGTGTTTGTGGCCACAGGCAGCCTCTCCTTCCATCAAAGCTTTCTGCATCACCACCTTCAGTAGAGCGCATCATCAATCTACTAAAGTCCTATCTTGACTCTGTCCTTGTAGTCTTAGAAGCTCCTTGCAGGGAAAAATAAAATTTAGAAGATGCTGCTCACAATTTCCTCTTGTAGATTTTTCAGCAAACATTTAAACCTTCAAAATGTGTGAGATTCAAGAGTAAAACCCCCCTATAATTTTTCTTAACTCAGTCTGTGTAACAAATTTAATATTGGAATCTTTTAATGCATGTCTCAAGAGTGGCCTTTGGGAAATGTAATCTTTCCAGAGCAGCACAGATGTGTCATTGTCACCTATATCAATAAGAGTCGGGTCATGTAAGGAGAGTATAATGAAGGTGCTATTTGTAAATATGTCATCTGAATGTTGATAAAAGAACAAGGAAGATTGAGGTATAGTCACACCTCATTTTATTGGACTTCACTTTATTGTGCTTCACAGATATTGTATTAAACTAAAGGTTGTGGTAAACCTGTGTCTACTGAGTCTATCGGCTCCCTTTTTCCAGCAGCATGTGCTCACTTTGTGTCTCTGTGCCACACTTTGGTAATTCATTTATCATTTCTAACTTATTCATTCTTATTTTATCTGTTATGGTGATCTGAGATCAGTGATCTTTGATGTTACTATTGTAATTGTTTTGACGTGCTGGAAACCATGCCCATATAAGATGGAGATCTTGATCAAAACATGTGTGTTTGTTCTGACAGTTAAACTGTGTATCTCCTTCTTCCTTGGGCTTTCCTGTTCCCCGAGACACAACAATATTGAAAATAGGTCAGTTAATAACACTATAATGGCCACAAAGTATTTAAGTGAAAGGAAGAGTCCTTTGTCTCTCACTGTAAATCAAAAGCTAAAAGTGACTAAGCTTAGTGAGAAAGACAAGCTGAAAGCCAAGATAGACCTCTTGCACCAGTTAGCCATGATGGGAATGCAAACAAAAAGTTCTTGAAGGAAATTAAAAGTGCCATTCCAATGAAAACATGGATGAGAGGAAAGTGAAACAGTCTTAATGCTGATACAGAGATAATTTTGTGATCTGAATGAAAGGTCAAACCAGCCACAACATTCTCTTAAACTAAACCATAATCCAAAGCAAGGCTCTACTCTTTTCAATTCTGTGAAGACTGAGAGGAGTGAAGAAGCTGCAGAAGAAAGGTTGGAAGCTAGCAGAGGCTGGTTTACGAGGTTTATGGAAAGAAAACAACTCCATAGAATAAAAGAACAAAGTTACACAGTAAGTGCTGATGTAGAAACCGTAGTAAATTATTCGTAAGATCTAGCTAAGATCAGTGATGCAGGTGACTACACAACAGATTTTCAATGTAGTCAGAACATTCTTCTATATGGAAGAAGTTGCCATATAGGCCTTTCATAGCTAGAAAGAGAAGCCAATGCCTGCCTTCAAAACTTCAAAGGACAGGCTGATTCTCTTGTTGGGGGCTAATTCGGCTGGTGAAATTAAGTTGCACATCTTTTCACAGCATGTTTTACTAAATATTATAAGGCTACTGTTGATATGAGATCCACTGCTCAGAAGACAAGATTTCTTTCAAAATATACTGCTCATGGACAATGCATGTGGTCACCCAAACACTCTGATGGGGATGTACAAGGAAATTAGTTTTGTTTTCATGCCTGCTAACACAATAGCCATTCTGCAGCTTATGGATCAAAGAGTTATTTTGACTTTCAAGCCTTATATCTGTTTAAGTGATACATTTTGTAAGGCTACAGCTGCCATATTAGTGATTCCACTGATGACTCTGGGCAAAATAAATTGAAAGCCTTCTGAAAAGGATTCACCATTCTAGATGCCATTTAGAACATTCATGATTTGTGGGAGGAGGTCAAAATAGCAACATTTATAAGAGTTTGGGAGAAGTTGGTTCTAGCCTGCATAGAGGACGGTCAAGAGGTCAAGATTCAAGTGGAGGAAGTAAATGCAGATGTAGTAAAAGTAGCACAAGAACTAAAATTAGGTGTGGATCCTGAATATGTGACTGAATTGCTGAAATCTCAGGATAAAACTGGAATGGATGAAGAGTTGCCTCTTATTGATCAGCAAGAAAGTGTTCTTGAGATGGGATCTACTCCTGGTGAAGATGCTGTAAACGCTGTTGAAATGACAACAAAGGATTTAGAATATTCTTTAAACTAAGTTGATGAAGCAGTGACAAGGTCTGAGAGGATTGACTCCAACTGTCAAAGAAGTCCCACTGTGGGTAAAATGCTATCAAACAGCATCACATGTATCATAGAAGGAAGAATCAGCAGATACAGTATACTTCAGTGTTGTCTTATTTTAATAAATTGCCATGACCACCCCAGCCTTCAGCAGCCACCACCCTGATCAGTTAGTAGTCGTCAACATTGAGCAAAAGGATTACCACTTGCTGAAGGTTCAGATGATCATTAGCATTCTTAGCAATAAAGTATCTTAAATTAAGGTATGTACAATGTTTTTTTAGACATTATACCATTGCACACTTAATAGACCACAGTACAGTGTAAGTATAACTTTTTATTTTTAATCAATATTAGTATAACTTTTATATGTACTGGGGAAACAATTGTGAGACCCATTCTGTGCAATATTCACTTTATTGTGGTGGTCTGGAATGGAACCTGCAATATCTCCCAGGTATTTCTACAACTTGGTAGTAATATCAGAGAGTCATTACTTCTCCCTGTGTACTAAAACTTCAGAGTGAGATACAGAGACAGAGAGAGACACAGAGAGAGAGAGAGAGACAGATGAGAGGGTGGGGGGAGAGAGAGAGAGACAGATGAGAGGGTTGGGGGAGATGGAGAGAGAAAGTGAGCTGTATGAAAAGAGGTAGCCTCTGGGAAAAAAGATGCAGTCAACTGTCAATCTTAGGTGACCCAGTAGGAAGGCGAGAAGGGAATAAATGCCTGATCTTATTCTCTTTCACTGCTTTGACAAAGGGGTAAAGTGGAGTGCAGGTATCTCTCTGTTGCCTCCACTCTATGCCAATGACTGCCTTGCTGGAGGCCAGGAGCCAGGGTAGCTCCCAGCAAAATCTATGCAGGTCAGTGTCCCAGGATGAAGAAGAGTGTGGAGTGTCCAGGAGGGGTAAAAAGTAGATATCCAGCACAACTTCCTATATTATCAAGGCAAGACTTCCTACATTTAAGGCAAATAATCTGTGACAGTATGTTATTTTAAAAAAGATAATTATAGAGTTCTCTCCAGACTCTAAAAGCAGGGACTTTTGATGAATCAGTGTCATGTTGCCATCTTTGCTGTGTAGTACAAAGAAAGGACAGTTCCTGGCAGACCTTGAATCAAATAAAACTGTTGACTAACTTTGTTCATCCATGAAGCTAAATTAAAGTCTCCTGCTGTGTTTCATATGAGTACTGTTCAGTGAAAAGATCAGAAAACGTTGCTATCTTTGGTTCAATGCTTGCTGAAAAGTATGCAAAAAGTCAAGTGAGTGGGCTTGCAGAGCAATCCATGGCATTAGAAGGTACAAATAAAATGAAAGAACTTGATGCCATAGGCAAATATTTTGATAAAGGACAATTCACTGATCTACTGAGAGAAATAATGCACAATCACAGTTTATGTTTTGAGCTGTGCAGCACATGTTTTGTCAGTCCAGGGAGGTACTATTTTAGAGTAGTTAAACACAGGAATCTAGAGTCAGAAAGACTTGAGCCAGTCCTGGCTCCCTGACTTGGACAGAGAGACAGAAACAGAGAGAGAGACAGAGAGACAGAGACAAAGAGAGCAGAGGCAGCACCCACTTGACAAGTTCATCAGTCTCTACAAGCTGTGCTTCCTTCATCTTTAAAGTAAGCACTGTTCTTAGGTTAGATTATAACCTAATGAGAATGGGAGCTAATATTTTCCAAGCTCTTATTTTATGCCAGGCACTGTGCTAAGGTCTTTGTGTGAGTTATCCCAGCAATCCTCACAATGATCCTAACAAAGTTGCAGTTGTTCTAATTTTCAAATGAAGATGCTGAATCCCATGCCTGGGTCACACTGTTAAGCTAGGTGAGTCCTTGGCATATTGCCTGATAATAATAAGTGCTTAATGAATATTAACTACTGAAATTACTTGTTATTACTATTATTGCTAGTTTTACTTGTCAGCCTCTACCCTAGAAAACAGGCAAGTAAATTGTCTCTGGAATTAAGCAACTGTGGCTAACTTTATTTCATACATGTGAGAATATTATAAGCCTCTCTTAAAATAAAATATAATGATAACTATTCTTCTAAAAATGTAATTGTTCTGAAATTTTCAAAGGTGTCAGACATTTACTTATTTATGGTAATTTAATATATCAGATGACAAATTATATACTATATTTTTCTGATCTGTTCCTTAAATTTTATATCCTTAAAATAAGAATATTTCAGAACCATCCTGGTTCCAGAGAAAAATAAACACTTGGTCAAAGCATTTACCTTGAAGAGACATGTTTTTAGAGGTGGGGAAAACACTAGAGGTCATTTATTCATTTATTTAACCATGCAGCTATTAAACTCCTGTTATATTCCAACAAGATTAGAGATGATGAAAGGCTATTACTTAAGACCTATCATTGATCTGTTAGTAAAAACTTTATTTTAAGACCGAATCTACTTCTACATTCTTTGTAGGTAAGGCCTCTTAAGGGAAAGAAAACCCCAAACTATTTATTCTAAAAGTTCTAGAATAGGTGAAAGTAATCAATGATGAAAAAGTCTGAATAAACCTACAAGGGTCATTAAAATGTTCTGTATATAGAAGTGTGGGCAACACACAAGATCAGCTACATAATTTGTAGAGTTCGTTGCAAAGTGAAAACATGGGGCTCTTTGTTCAAAAGTTATTGAGAATTTCACAATGGCAATAGCAATGTGTAAAACCAAGCACAGAGCACTTCAAGGTGTAGGTCTCTGCATAACTGCACACGCTGCACAGCCATGAAGCAGGGGCTGCTCATACAGTGTAAGCATTTGTCAGATCATTTAATTGAATCCTTAACATCCATATGTAAACTATATTCCAAGTTTAAAATGTAAAGTTAAAGTGAAATATAAAATCAAGTACAAGAAGACTGGCGGTTCAGGGTCTGGGTTCTCAAGTAAACCACTGGTGCAAATATATCAGTCTTCATCAAACATTAATTGAATGACAGGTGTATGCGTGTATGTGTGAATATATCTATATCCTAGTATATATATATATTTGTCTATCTATTATCTATCATCTATCTATCTATATCATTATCTATCATCTGTCTGTCTATCAATTATCTATCTATCATCTATCTGTCTATAGAGAGAGATTGCCTAGTCATAGTCCTTACACTAAAGAAGCTTACAGTTGGACTTACAGTTGGAAGAGCTTTCTCCTTAAAATCTGGTTAAAACAATGCTTCTGTTTCTGCTTATACACTTGTTCCACACTTTGATATACTCCTCCTTCTAGCATTCTACTCCCCAGACTATCCTCAGCCCTCCTGATGTCAGTTTGTTCTTCCACCAAAGCAGCAAGTCTTTGACCAGTGTTTCTGTGTTCCTAGCATCTGGCTGCAGTCCTATATCCCAGAGACTGATGCTCTTGATCAACTCTGGATCATCTGGCATGGAGTCCCTAAAGTCTCTCTGCTGTCCTCTACTGCCATCAGGGACCTTAGTCTACCGTCCAAATCTAAAAATTATGTAATACTTCTAATACCACATTAAAAATTAAGTTTGCATTTAAAAAATACCTTTTATGGCTAGAATTCTGTTAAAAGTCAAATATTAAGGATGGCTTGGGGGAAAAAAACAGCCTGTCTCTGTCAGGAGTATCTTCTAGTAATGCTGTTGGATGAAGAGGAATATCAACATATGGGGCTTTAGGACACATACACTGTTATATCAAAAGAGAAGTGGCTGAAATATGAGCGATCCCTCTTCATTTAAGTGAAATGTAATAACTAATTGAGGGTGGCATATATCTATGAGAGGTATTTTTATTGCCAGAGCCATAAAAATGGACACCAACAATAAGAAAGGGAGGAGGCAACTAGGAGTCAGCCTCCTTGGAGCCGGTGAATTCTCTATCATATCGGGAACAGCCAGAGTCTGAACTGACAGTCTCTGCTAAAATCAGTATATAGAAACTGACTTTTAGTAGAGAACTTTAAATAGGTAATGTTAAAGTTGTCTCTAATCCAGAAGTCTCATTAGTTTATGATTTCTTGAGTAGCAAAACAATTATTTGACGAAAAGCTATTTTTAAAAATTCAACAACTAATCATGCTTTATAATTCTTTGCCTATGGTTATATACATAACTGAAGTTATTCACCAGCTCTCAGTTACCTAAAAAACAGCAACCTTATGTTTTAAATATCACCTAATTTTCCAATAATTCTTTCAAGAATGCTCACACATGATGATGTGTAAGAATAAAGTGTATATAGGATTTCATAGATCTTCCTCAGAAAGGGCAAAACAAGATTCTGGAAATCATAATCTTGATCTCTCCCATCCTGTATAATTTACCTTCTCAGCAAAACTCTAGATTCTCCAAGAATTGTGTGGTGCCTCTTTAGCCCTGTTTTTATTCACAGCAATGCTTAGTGCAAAGTGCCTAAAATGCCTGAGGCAGCACTAAATTCAATACATTCTCATTAAATGAAGACTAAGTTTGAAATTGGTATTTTATAAGAACTGGAAAATTAAATTCATTTTGAGTCTTACAAGGAATGTCTCAAGATGAATCAATGCTAATTTTGCTTAAATTTTTGAATGCTCCCAGAAAAGCTGATTGAGATAATTGATTATTTCCACCTCTCTTAAGTATGGAGAAAAGTTCAATTCTTACTGAATTACCATGAACTAACTATGCTTTTTACTCTCAGAAAAATTTGAGTCACACAAGTCAGAATGTATTAATGAGCATTCTGCTTTTCCTAGTCACCTTGCACAGTGCGGTGTACTCTATAAATGATTGATAAATATCACCTACCTGATGGGCCACCCTGTTGTTACTGTTCTTAACTGTTTGTTTCTGTGAATAAGGATGATGTTCCTTTGGAATTACTCTGCCAGCAAAAATGAACCATGAATATTTAATACTTTTGTTTCATAAATGACTTTAGTGATTTCTATTTGGGGTTGTTTAAAATAAAGTTATTCCCTTTCATATGCAGTATAAATATCTATCAGCCTCACTACTTTGAGATGTCTTAATAATAGTTGAATTCAAATCTTACTGGCTGAAAATTTGCACTATATAACAGGCACTCCAGGTTCACAAAATTCTAGCCAAATATATGTGAGCTTCTTCAAGGATGTTTTCCATGCACCCGCAAATTAGTCCTGCTTTTTGCTGCTGCTGCTGCTGCTGCTGCTGCCATTGCTAGAGGCTGTCTATGGCTGGTCTCAGCACACAGGGATACACAGCTCATTGATTTAGGGTTCAATAGCACCACTGCCCTTACTTCTGCTTCCAAGTCTAGGGATCTGAAGTCACTGGTGCCATCTAACTACGGGTGCCCATCTACTGGAGTGGATGCCAGGTAGGGCTCTACCCAAATCTCTACTGAACAGGACCCACACCAGGTGACCAGCAGACAGATGACTCAAGCCACCAGTGTTCCCATCCCACACACTTCTTCTGATATCCCTCCTCTAAAACATGATTCATTATGGGGATTCCTTAGCAAGATAACTAAAGCTACAAGGTGTTATGTAGTGAGCTAGCTTCTTTGGAGAGCAAAAATGGCCCTTTTCAGGTGTGTATAAACCAGCCCAGAGTTCGTGTGGGGAGAGATCTTAGTATCAGCTGTGTATCTGGAACCACAATCTCCTCTTTGACACCTGAACTCTGTATAAATTCTTCCCAACCTTCCCACATCTTTTCCTTGACATTAAGTCTCTCTCAAGTCCCTGCTGAGTCTACTAGAAATTTGACTTCTGTTAGTCCCTCTTTGCCTGTGTCCTCAGTTTGCTAGGTATGTTTCTATATGATCATACTTTAGGAGCTCAACAGCATCTGTGTAAATCAAATCCTAATCATAGGGCCACCCTTTCAGGTCCCCTCCCACTATGGGAGCTTTTCTGTCCTCTCAATAAATCCTACTTAAAAAAAAAAAATCCTAGTCATAACTACAAACTACAAAGATGTGATGGCCATCAGATGTGAAAAGTGAATATATAAACTCTTTGGTTCTTAGAATCTCTGGGTGGACAGGTGTGACTGGAAAATTCCTTCACCTGATCCTGATACACTTCTCTGTGAAGAAGGGAAGAATGGAAGTGAAAAGGAGGGGTGACTACTCTCCCCAACTCTGTACCAAAAAATCACTGTTGTTAAGAGTATGTCTTATAAACCTCAAGTTATAACATAATGCGTCTAACTTAATTACTCTTGGAGATTAAGGTAAATACAACAGAATTCTCTGAATGGGTATGCAGAATTTGAAAAGTAAGAGTCTGGGAAACTCTGCTTTTAGTTTCTCCAGGGTTTTTAGTTTATCCTAGTTTTATTATGCTCTCTATTTTGGCTTTTCCAAACATCATGGTTTAATTATATAACTGTCAATTTTCTGAGATCATGTCTCAGGTGGGCTTTTATATTTTTCTCATTCCATAGGAGTGATTAGTGTGACAATTTTTTTTGCCTCACTTAACAAATATTTTAACATCATTTTAGCGAAAGTTGTAGCTATGTAGTCTAGTTTTATCTTAGCTCTGTTGATCAGTGGAGAATACCAGAATCAGCTCACAAGAGAAGAGGCCACAAGAGATTGGGCAGTGACCTTCTAGAAGTATAAATATTCTGTAGAATATGCTGATAATAGATACATCTGCTGCTTGAAGCTTGAAGCACAAACAAATCTGGATTAGCTAGCATCATGTGGCAATTCACAAGGTCAGTAACAGGTGAGGTGAAATCACAGAATCAGAGAACTTTGGAGCTATGAGGGATCTTCTAAATTATGGTTTTTCTTTTGGGGTTTTATTTTTTTTTGCTTTTCTTTCTTTTTTTTCTCTTTTAATTTTTATTTTGAAATTGTGGGATACAATTCAGGGTTAGGTATACAAATGTTCATTGTGCAGTTACCCTTATTGATGAGGTGTGTCCCCCCTTCCCCAGGTGAATATCGACTACTGTCAATCCCAGCTACCCACCCCCTGCCCCCTCCCCGCAGTTTCTAGCTACTTTCAGTCCCTTTCCTGCAATAATATGGTAGTTGTTCAAGGTCCACTTATGAGTGAGAACATGTGATACTCAGCTCTTTGTTTCTGTGAGAGATCACTCAGTACTATAAGCTCTAATTCCATCCACATTGCTGCAAAGTTCATGATACCACCTAACTCCAGTCAGAATGGCCATCATCAATAACTCAAAAAATAACAGATGCTGGAGAGGATATGACAAAAAGGGAACACTTTTACACTGTTGGTGGGAGTGTAAACTAGTACAACCTTTGTGGAAATCAGTGTGGTGATTACTAAAACTCTTAAAAACTGACCTTCCATATGATCCTGCAATCCCTCTACTGGGAATTTACCCGGAAGAACTCAGTTCACTCTATAAAAAAGATACCTGCACACGTATGTTTATCACAGCATTGTTCACAATAGCAAGAACATGGAACCAACTGTGCTGCCCATCAAAAGAGGACTGGATAAAAAAAATGTGGTATATATATATACAATGGAATATTACACAGCCATAAAGAAGAATAAATTATGGTTTTTCAATTGTGTTGACTAAAATCTACAATGAAAAATACATTTTACATTATGACTCAGTATCTAGATGCATATATCCAAGACAAGAGTCTCATCTACATATACCAAAAAATGAGAACATTTATGGTTACTGTAAAGAAGAATATTCTTTGTCAATTATTGACTCACAAATTTTATATTCCATTCCATGTCTATTTGTGAACAGAAATTGGAAAGCACTATTCTATATCACCTTGACCAGTCTTTCTTTTTTGTCTGTTTGTTTTTTGAGTCGGAGTCTCACTCTGTCATGCAGCCACAATCACAGTTCACCACCAGCCTCCAAGTCCTGGGCTTAAGCAATCCTTTCACATCAGCCTCCCAAGTAACTTGGACTATGTAGGTGTGCACTATCACGTCCGACTAATTTTTTGTAGAGATAAGGTCTCACTATGTTGCACAAGCTGGTCTCACACTCCTGGGCTCAAGCAATCCTCCTGCCTTGGCCTCCCAAAATGCTGGGAATATAAGCATGAGCCACCACACCTGGCCCAGCCTTTCATTTTATAGAGAATTGGATAATCCTAGCAATTAAGTGACTTTTTCAAACTTCATGGCTAGGTAGGCCTATAATCCAGCTGATTCTTCTGGTGATACTCTCTCCTCATCTCCAGTGTATAATCGGTGGTCTAGAGCATATGTTTTAATGTTTCTGCTGGGCAGTGTATATGTTGGGCTGCACACAAATTACAATTGTATTTATGCAGTAGTTTTAAATATAAATGGACATTGACATTTTATTTTTTAGACAAAAATACATGCAAAATCTTGGGATGTCACTAATTTTTAGTATGCATGCAAGCAGGGATTAGGCACAATCTGATATGTGAGAAATAAAATTGGGAGCTACCACTGAGAACTAACATTTTAAGTTTCCCATCCCCTGGTGGACTTAGATTTTCTTGACTCCCAGGTCACTCCACAATGAGTCAAGGCCCTTCATGGCCTTGTACGGAATTGACTAGGAAACAGCTTTCATGTAAATAGCCAAAGGCTTCCCTTTGGTAAAGGGCTTTGAGAATTCTTGACTCCTAAGTGGTCTCTTCTTAGGAGTTAATGTCCATCAGGTAACCTCTCAGCTTATGTGCTGTTCTGACATTCTCTCTCTCCTCCATAAATCAACGGTCTCGCATGTAGTGTGTAGTTTGAATTGCTTTTCCAGAGAGTGATATTGAGTTGCAATGAATTCAGGTGGTCTCTTTTCAACCCAGGGGCACACGTTACAAAACCAATGGTTGACCAATTATTCTGCGAAGTGCTATCATCAGACTGTTAGTACCAGACACTTGGTGTACATATTCGACATGCAGAATCCTGAGCCCTGCTGCAGATCAGCCAACAGAACCACTAGGCTTAAGCCTGGGAATTCACATCCTTCACAAGCTTTGGTTTTGTGCACACTGGCTGATGATGTGAGTTCCATGTGGGCAGGCACTGTATCTGTTTTGCTCATTGTTGTGGTTTGAATGTACAAACACATGTTTTATTATGCTCTGCTTTATGTGCTTCAGTTTTTATAAACTGAAGGTTGTGGCAGCCCTGCATCAAGCAAATCTCTCAGCTCCCATTTTCTCAACAACACATGCTCACTTTTTGTCTCTGTGTCAGATAATTATTAGCATTTTTAGTGATAAAATATTTTAATTAAGAAATGTACATTTTTTGACATATCGTGCCATGCACACTCAATAGACTGTAATATAGTGTAAACAACTTTTAGACATACTGGAAAACCAACAGAATTGCGTATGACTTGCTTTATTGCAACACTTTTTATTTTGGTGGTCTGAAACCAAATCTGCAACATCTCTGAGGAATGCCTGGATCCCTTCCAGAATTCAGGTGTTGAAACTAAATGGCCAACGTGATGGTATTAAGAGGTGGGGGTCATTAAGAGGTGATTAGGTCATGAGAGCCCCTTCCCTTGTGAGTAGGATTAAGGCTCTTATAAAAGATGCTTCATGCAGCATGGAATGGGCTTGTTCTTTGGCCTTCCACCATGTGAGGACACAGTATCCCTAACCTCCAGAGGATGCAGCAATAAAGTTCCACATTGGAAGCATACAGCCGTCCTCATCAAACATCCAAACCTGCTAGCACCTTGAACTTGGACTTAGCCTCGAGAACTGTGAGAAAATAAATTTCTATTTTTTAGAAAATATCCAGACTCAGCTAGTTTGTTGTAGCAGCACAAATAGAGCAAAATACTCATAGCCTCACTTTTAGTGACCATCACATAGTAAATACTTAAGTATTACTTGTTGACTGAATAGCTCACCTCCTACTTCATTGTCTTCAATGTCTGAGGAAACTGGTCAACCAACACTTCTGAAAAACTTGGTGAGAGTGTGTGGGCTCTGTTGTTCAGCCTTGAGAGAGTTGTTTAGCATCTCTGCACCTGGACTTACTTATCTGTTCACAAGGAGGTGACACTACCTGCCCTATTTTTGATTATGAGGACTGAATGAGTTAACACACATAACATGCTTAGAGCAATGCCAGACAAATAGAGCTCCTTCATTATAAGACATGTAATGGTCAAAATGTGCCAGATGTTATCTGTTCTAGTCTTTAACTACCTTGTCAGCTTATTTTCATAGATAAGGACATTTAGTGACATTTTAGTGACTTGCCCAAGTCACCAAGTCTTATAAATAGCCTAAATTGAAGCCCCGATATCTGAGGAGCAAGCAGTCGGGTGCCCTCTCCAAGACACAGCTGCTCTCTCCCTTTCTCTCTGGTTCTCAGTCCACCCCCCTTTCATGGAAAGAATTGCGCTGTTTCTTGGACACCCGACAGAATGCTATCAGGACTTGTCTTCTTATTCACTCATGCTGACCCACCTCAGACATTTACAAGTTGATCATGACTGCCATGGTAGACGAAGGAAGAAGGAAGTAATTCGTATTCATTCCTCCAATCCAGGGCTTCTGGAGCTCAACAGTACTGACATTGTGGTAGGACAATTCTTTGTTGTGGGGCTGTCCTGTTCACTGCAGGACATTTACCAACCTCTACTTATTGGATGCCAGGGGGCAGCACCACCTATCCTGTAACAACCAAAAATGTCTCCATACATTGCCAGATGTCTCCTGGAAGTCTACGTCCCCATCCTGCTTGAACCCCCGCTTTCATTGTTTTATTTCATTTTGTCTCCCTCTTTTCTCCTACTTTTTTTTTTTTTTAAGGAAGAACAGCACATTTTATTTAATATGCTATAGGGACCAACTGTGTTTTCAGTGAAAATCATTTAATGTTTTAGAAATACTTTTTTCCACTTAAAAATGGTTTTTTTGAAATTCTTGATTCAGGGGGTACATGTGCAGTCTTGTTACATGGGAATATTGAGTGATAGTGAGGCTTGTGCTTTTTTTCCTGTTTTTAAATTATTTTATTTTAAAGATGTGGGGTATAATTCAGGATTAGGTAGATAAGTGGTCATCATACAGGTAAAGTTTGGGCCTCCCTTTGTTCCCTACTTCGCCTGGTTTGAGATCATATACCCTTACTGATGTGATGTGCCACCCTCCCTCTCCTGGCAGTGTTCACTACTACCAATCCCTTTCTTACAGTATTATGATTAATGTTCAGGGTCCGCTTATGAGTGAGAACATATGGTACTCAGTTCTTTGTTTCTGTGATAGATCACTGAGTATGATAGACTCTAAATCCATCCAAGTTGCTGCAAAGCCCATAGTTCTCTCCTTCTTTAGGGCTGTGTAATGAATGAATAGATGAGCAAATGAATAAATAGGTTAAAGAATGACTAAAAGAAGTAGATGTACCAAGAATACACCATTTTTCTAAAAAATGTGAAAGAAAGTATTGTTGAAAATAGTTTTATTTTTTATAAACAGAAGAAGAGATCTGGATATGTTTAAATACAATTTTTTTTATAGATAGAAACTAGTGGAGACGGAGGTACTATAGATACAGACGATCTGGAAGTACTTGAAGGAGTTGGGTCTCAGAGGAAATCTAGGAGTGTGATAACATTCCTAATTGGAAGTGTCATCTTTGTAAAGATATATTTTTTCTGCCCTTTTCTTTTCCCTTTCAGAATAATAATTATAACAATAATAATTATGAAAAAGCAAAATCTTTTGCAAATAAATGCAGATTCTAGAAGAAACACTGTGCATAAATCCCACCATTGTATTTCCGTATTTTGAGCTCAGTTGGCTCCAGCTGATTGATCCTCCTGCACGCGCCACTTGCAATAGGGATGATTCGGCATCAGTCATTGACACCTGCTATTTGTCTTAGATTTTTTTTTACCCGGCACTATTTTCAAAGGTTCTATTTCTAAATTGCAGATTTCCTTTTAGAAAGGACACAACCTTCATTTGCCAAAAGAGATGGTGTGTAGTCTAAAAGCAAAAGCTGGCTCGTGAATTTGTGTTTTAGTTTTTAAATTCTGGGCATGAAAATAAACATCTCTGGAATGGCTCCCAGTTTCTGTATTAGATGAGGACATGTTGCATTGAAAAAAAAATTCGCTTTTTGTTGGTTTTGGAATTTTTGAAAGCAATTTATGCATTTGTTTGAGACCAGCTAAATGTAATCTGTCTGACAAGAATAAGTTACAAATAGCTTGTTTAATATATCAACTGTATGAGATGAAATGCAAATTAGAAAATGATGAGTGCGGGAGTAAGCCCTCTGTTCTCTGCCAACAGAAGAAAACACTAAACAGATTTTGAGTTACACTTGCTGGGCCAATTCAGGATCCGATTAATAGTACCAACAGTAAAAGGAATAATCCTTCTTTGCTATTGTTTTCAATTGATAAGGCATTGCTAGGGTTCAAATGCAGCTTGACAGTATGTGCCAGAATGGTAGAAAAGGGAGCCACAGCTTCCCTGCAACCCCAAGGATTCCTAGGCTACAAAATTTGAGTTCCCAGTGGCAAGCAGTGAACTGAATTGGAGAAGCTGCTATGGCTGCATTTTTTTCTTCTATGGAAGTATCTCAAGGATGCCAGCTCTGAAGCCTCCTGCTGGCTGCCTCTCAGAGTGTCTGGTTGTCTGATCTGTAATGCATGGTTAATAACGATCTGATATGTGGAATTTTTGTGAGGATGAAAAGGAGGAATCCAAGTAAAGACTAAGTACAGTGCCTCAGAACATACCCTACGTAAATGTTAGCCACCATTATTCTTTCTTTTGATGATCAAAAGTAGAAGATATGAAAAATGCAACTCAGGCAATGGAAGAAAGCTCAGAAAATATCTTTGGCTATGTTATTTCAGAAAACCAATCTCTGAGACTTGAAGAGGAAGCAAACAAACACATCCTGCAGCAGTAGCAACTATAACAATGATTTAAAAGGTTATAGGCTGGATGGGTTACAGTCCAACCAGCGATGAAGCTAAACTCTCTAGTAGTGGGAGACTTTGCATATTGCAGGGCCTCTTGTTCTCCTGAAATATGGTTCTGGTATTGCCTGTATCTCTGCCTAACCCTCCTTCATGCCATGATTCCATTCCTTGCATTCCAGAGAACTCTGGGCAGGAACGATCTTGCACTTAGAAACTAGCATGAATGCTATCTCTGAGAGTAGACACAATACCACATGGGAGTGGTGGGGTCTAGAGGTACATTTTGATGAATTAAGATATTATTTGATTTGGATTTTGAGCTGGCAGCAATGTCTTGGACTTGCATTATGTTCAAATCTGAGCAATATCACATATACTTGGCCATACATAGGTGCTATCATTACACTAACAGATGAAAGATGCCACTCAGGAGCTGACAGTTCTGTTAGCCATTGTGGGCATACAGGGAGCTGTGGGTCTGGATTTTTGCCTTCTGGCCCTGAATGCAGGCACAAGCCAGGTGATGTGGGGAGGGCCACAGTCTCTCTGGACCTGAGCTTCCTCATCTGTAACATAAATGCATTGAGCTGGATGGTCTCTAAAATTCCATCACAGGAATCTGAGTTAAAAGCAGCTTAGACAGACTGTAGTTGAAATATGAACTATACTCCTGGATAAATGCAATGGCTGGATATTGACTTTTGGGAATCCCATACTCCACTGGCTTGAACACAATTTGATTTGAATAAAAGTAATCAGTATATAGGAACATGGGAAAATAGTGTGGAAATGGGGAAAAGAGAATGAGAGGATCTAAAAGTAAAGAAGGGTATGGAGATGAGAGAAAGAAGAAGCAAGTAAGGCAACAGCAGATCTACAAGAGGAGAGAAAACACAGGTTAAAACAGACAAATGGTGGAGACAGATGTGGTGACAAGCCCCATGGCTATTTATTGGAGGAGTTGATTTGAGAACAGGCAAGCCTCTTGTGCCACAAAGTACCTTTCCTTCAAAGCTGCACAAATCTCAGTTCAGCAAGTCAGATGCATGCTGTTAGACAAAAGTGAGGACATGAGAACATCTCAGTAAGATAACTGGAAGTGACTTGAGGAAAGACAGGGGAAGGTTGGAGGTGGAGGAAGTGATGCCAAAAAAAAAGGGGAAACACAAGCAAAGTGAGGGAGGTGGCATCCCTCCTCTCCTGCACAGCTCGGTTCACCAAGAGTTCAGGAGTCCATACATGGCAATTGTTCCCTAACTCTGCTATGTGCAGTTCCTGCTATACAGATGATCCTCAACTTATGGTGGAGTCATGTTCCGACAAACCCATTGTAAGCTAAAAATATCTTTGGGTCAAAAATTCACTTAACACACCTAATCTAAACATCATAGCTTAGCCTAGCCTACCGTATACATTCTCATAAAATCTAACACAAAATCATCTAACACAAAGCCCACTTCACAATAAAGTGCTGAATATTTCACATCATTTGTTGAATACTGTACTGAAAGTGAAAATGGAATGGTGGTATGGATAGTCACCATCATTAATCTACACAGCTGAAGGCACATTGTAAAGTCAATAAATTGTTAGTCAAATTTTCATGAGTTGGGAACTATTTGTATTTACACATGGTGGGAAAAAATGGCAGATCCCTTCTCTGATACCTTTGACTGTGAATGTAGTAAGTCTTCAAAATTGTATTCATCCCCGTGGAGTCTGGGATTCCCAGAAGTCAATATTCAGCAATTGTATGTATCCAGGAATATAGTTCATTTCAACTACAGTCTGTCTAAGCTGCTTTTAACTCAGGATTCGTCAGAAGAATATGAAAGATGCATATCTAGAATTCCCTGTTTATGTCTGAAATGTATATTATAATGGATACATCTGTTAACTAAGGGGCTTTCAATAAGGTGGGGTTTTATTGTTCCAAAAACACTCTGTGGAATATTTCAGCCCAGGTCTCTACATTATGCAATGACAAAAACTTCAAAGAAATAAAGAAAATAACAAGCTCTTAGAAGGAATTAGCTTGGTGCCATTGAACTGACATTGACACAGTATCAGAAACTGGGGTTACTGTTGCCTTCCCATGAAGTGAAGGTGTCTTGTTTCTGGCAAGCTGCTGATGCTTGGCATCTAATGCACAAATTGCAAATGTCCTAACTTCTGGAATCAAAAACAATTTCTAATATGTTTAATTTCCATTTTACTTTTCATTGCTCTAAATATATTCTGATACTTTAAAAATTAATCTATTGATGAAATATAGTCTTGCTCCAAATGGCATGTGTAAGGGAATTGATGCAAGTGTGAAGACTGGCAATAAGAATGACTTTTCAGACATGGTTCAAGGTGGCTTTCACACTAGTTAACTACTGAACCAGATAACTGGTTAGTCAAAGGTTATCTATTACAGAAGATTTAAAGTGAATTAGCAGAATGATCTAATACCACCTTCTTCTCCACAAAAGAGTTTCCAGATTTCAGTGGTCAGTGCTGCCTGAACTAGTGAGGCTTTCATTTGAAGGTGCTCAGAGCCTAGTTTTTAACACAGTACCATATCAGTACCCAAGGGCTTTTCCTCTAATCTTTAAGCTTTAACTTATTTACTGTGCTACTACTTTTCTGTCTGTGCTTTCTCTTTTTTTTTGTTTAAATTATCACTTGTCAAAATACATTTCACCATGGCCTAGCATATGGCAATGACCTTTAGATATAGGTTAGTAAGTTTCTACTAAATGTTACATTGGTTGACTGGTGATATCTTAACTGTCCAGCTGATATAGATGATTTATTTTATTAGCTTAATAAAACTTCTTAATACAGTCAAATGGATAATTTTATAGTATAGTTCATTCACCTAAAAGTCAAATAATTTAGACATATTCCTTTTGATGAATTATATACAAGGATAGAATTGTCAAGCAGGCACAAATCCAGGTTTGCAGAAGTCACATATTACAAAATTTCTAGAAACTGGGGTAGCAAGGCAGGAAATTCACTACCAGTGCTCACTACTCTAGAAGATTCTGTAGCTACAACTACTGACAGCCTATTCTGATAGAGTTTATGACCGTTCCCCATCTTCACTCTCACCCTGAAATTGGCTATACATTTACAGCCTTTGCATTACCTCCCAGTAGAGTGGGTGGGGTATGCATCCCACCTCACCGACTTCAGATTTGGGATGAGCCTTGATTTGACTGATGAAATGCTAGCAGATGTCACATGAATGGAGGTTCCAAATATGTTCACACAGTTAGGTGTGGTTTCTTGTCCTCCTGCCATCTAGATGAGAGAGCTGTGCAGGAGGGACACTAGTCCCCAAAAGTGAGGCATCCAGAGCAGACGTGAACCTGAACTTGAGCCATAGCCTAAAGTAGATCCAACTTGGCCAACCTACAGATGCTAGAGAGAAAAATAAATTTTGTTGCTGCAAGCCACTGAGGTTTGAGGGTTATGTATCATACAGCATTATCGTAGTAGAACTCTGGCTAATATATCTGAACAACATTTTCCTTTCTAAATTCAGTTTTCAGTGAGGTTTATAAGTTCTCCAATCCTTTAAATAAGAGACACAGCTAAATAAATGTGGTGAGGTTACCTCCACCACAGCTCAATCACATCAAGGCTTTCTGAGGTGGGATTTTTGTTTCTTTTGGAAGCATTCCTATGCCAAAATGAGCTTTAGATAAAAAGCAAGAAAGCTCTTTTGAATTGCTCCTTCTTTCCCCTCATATGCACAGCAGTTTTTAATAGCATACTCAGTCCCAAGGTAAGCCCTGACATATTGATTTGGAAACACAGTCTGGGTTCTGTTGCTTTAGATAGCTGAGTACTAAGAATGCGGAAATATGGAGTCACATTTTAAATCTCTTTTCACAATGTAAAAGGGACAATTGGGAGAATCAAATGACATTTCTCATTTTGGATAACCTTGCTGTTTCTATGCCATGTCTGCATCCCTCCAGCAGATGTTCACTGGTGCATTCTTTTTAGCCATGGACATTGACAACTGCCAGGGCGGGCTCTTCAGGGTCCAGGTCTTAGGACAGCCCTGGCAAATGCAGGCAGTATGTTAACCACTTCTTGGTTCTACCAGCAGATGGCGAAAGAGAGTTAGTCCTAGTTCAACGAGTCAATCAGCCAGCACGTCTACCAAATGACTGTCTTCTCATAGCCGCCTCTCAGTTGACCTGGCTCTGCCTGACCGGTGATAAAGCTGTGTGTGTATCTGAGCCTTCTGGTTTCTCTATGGAGTTAGGCGACTTTCCCTGACACTGATCAGCGTGACTGGAACTCTTATCCTGCCTTGCTTTTCAGATTCTCTTCTGTCAGGGATCCTCTCTTTTCTTCATGCCTGCAGATAGATGCCGTCCACTGTGTATAAATTTAGCATCCCCAATAGGTCCCCATCCACCTGACTCTTAGCATCATCCCATGATTGTACCTGTGCATATGTTGACGTTCCCTACATTTTAAACTGGACCTCTTCACACTAAAACGTGTTGGCCACATGTTTGGACATCCAATACTGGCTAACTGATTGCTCCTATGGGATTTTAGTCCTTTACCAGGGTTGGTTAATGCCAGCACCACCCCAGTCTATCTCCCTCAGTTCATGGCTTCCTTCCCTCACTCACCAACCCAAATTGCTGACATTCTTCTTGATGCATGTTTATAAATGATGACTTTGTTTCCTTGATCTACTTTTACTAGAAAAATTTTCTCAAGTACTGGTTTGCTAGGGTTGTCACAACAAAATGCCACAGACTGTGTAGCATAAGCAACACATTTTTCCACAATTGTGGAGGCGAGAAGTCCAAGATCAAGGTGTTGGTAGAATTAGTCTCTCCTGAGGCCTTCCTTCTTGGTTTGCAGATGGCTACCTTCTTACTGTATCCTCACATGGTCTTTCCTCTCTCTGGGGTTTGCTGTCTGTATCCTAATCTCTTCTTATGAGGACAACAGTCATATTGGGTTAGGACCTTAGTGACCCCATTTTAACTTAATTACTTCTTTAAAGCCTTTATCTCCAATTACAGCCACTTTCTGCAGTAATTAGGGGGTAGGGCCTCAACATGCAAATTTAAGGAGGACATAATTCAGTCGATAACATCTCATTTTTCCAAATAAATAAAAACAAATTTTATTTTTTACAAGTTGGTTGAATCACATGCAATTTGAAGCATTTTACTTTATCTCCAAGGCCATGTGGCACATAGTTTAAAATATTCAATTCTGTAATGCTATAAAGCAAAAGGGAATCTAATTGTCCTAATTTCCAGCAATGAATATAGTCTCCTTCTTACTTATTTTGAAGATTTGCAGGATTGTTTTAATTAAATTCTCATTGCATAGCAATAGGTAAGTAAAACTCATCCAGTGAGTAGTAATTTAAATTACATGTAGTATTCTTTGCTAGGTAATTCAAAAATGAACAGAGAGGAAGGAGTGTGGTGATACATGCAGTGTAACTGAACAGAGTCTCTTAGCAACAGCATTATTTAAGAGAGAATCGATCAAAGCTTTGCCACTCTCTTCAATATTCCGATGACCCCCACACTGTGAGCCTGTGTCTTCAACCACAAATTCCCTGCCCCAATCCTCCACCAATACATTTATGCCGTCTACATCTATTCCTCCACAATTGCTTAAAATCTCAATCTTTAACATCCTCTTATGTGTCTTGCTTTATTTTTCCCTCTTTTCCAAAATCTCAGACGCTTTCTCATCCCTAACTCCTCCCTACCTATTTTTACACATGTTCTATACAGATTTTGCTGCATAAAACATCTCAATCAAAATCTAGTGTCTTACACCAAAACCCTTTATTGAAGTCACAAGTCTGCAGGTGGAGGTGATTTAGGCTGGGTCCAGCTGAGCAGTTCTCCTGGTCTCAGATGGGCCCAGTCACAAACGTCTGGTGATGGGCTAGGGAAAACCACGCCCTTATCCCTTTTGCCTCAACTTAGTACCATCTGGTCTAGGTTTCATCTCCACCAATTCCACCGACCCTGATCTTACTAAGAACACAGTGACTTCCTCAATTGCTAAAATTGATGGAGGATTTTCAGATCTAGTATTACTTGATTGCATATCAGCTTCTGGAGCTGATGTTGGCCACTATCTTCTTGATACTGTTTTCCCCACTGGCTTCCAAGAGTTCTTTACTTCTCTAGTTTCATTATTTTAGTTTCCTCTCACATATTCTACTTTCCTCATCTTTTAAATTTTGGTACTTCCCAGGGTTCCATACTCAGAACTTGTCTACCTTCTCTCTCCAAGCTGTTGGATTCACTCCAATGGGGGCCCTTTGCTAGTTGGTTGTCTAAGCAGAGAGCTGAGAGCACAAGGTAGAGTGGTGGTTCTGGGTGGGGACTAGCAGAAAAATCATGTCTTACCTAAGACAGTTTACAGAACTGTAAGTTAAGGGGAAGTTAAGGCAGAGAGGCTGGGGAGGGAACACAAAGAGGTCACCAAAAGAAAGAAGACTAGAGACAGACCTAGAACCTGTGATCAAAGAGGTAAGGTTAAATGAGAAGAGCCAGAGAACAAACAAGCAGGAAAATGGGATGGATGAGGGTGTGAAGTGTGTGTGAATGACAGGGATAGGCATCATTGAACTTGGCAGACGATTACTGATTACCGACTTGCTCTCTAGTGCAAGGAGGGTCAGCTTTATTTAAAGGTCAGAGATGACTATGTTTTACTTATCCAAAACATAGTTATTCAGTATTGACTAGACTTTAGTCTCTGTTCTAGGCACTTGGGATATGGAAGTAAAGAAAAGAAAGAGGAAAAAAATCTGTTATCATAAAATTTACCTTACAGATGTCCATAAACAGACCATAAACAATTTTTAAACAGACTCTAAACAAGTAACAGTGAAAAAGTGAAACTATATTAAAAGATGATAACTACTATGGAAAAAATAGTGAGATTATTTTTATAGTGAGTATGAAAAAAATTCAAGGGAATCAAGACTGCAGGAATATGTTAAAATGTAAAGGATGACCCAGATTTGCTTATTGAGAAGGCAACATTTTAATGAAGGGTGACACGAGCCCCAGGAATATTGTGGAGAAGGGCACTCCAGAAAGAGGGAAGAGAGCTAGTTCAAACATCTTAGGCCCAAGGCCTTAAGAGGTTGGAAAATACAACTGCAGACAGAATCACAAGCATAAATAGCACCACAGACAAGCATCTAAGAGGTCCTCACGTACCTCAGGAGGTACAAGGTAAGCTGACAGTGGGCTGGTGAGCTGGGAGGGAGCTTGAGATTGGAAACAAGAGACCACAGCAGTACCTATGTATCCACCAGCAGCTGGGGCCAGGCCAGGGATGTACAGGCAGAGAGGACAGAGAGGCAGAATCAAAGGTAATTGAGAAAAATTTATTTAAATTTTTAATCATTGAAGGCTACACATAAGATTGTTAAAACTATAATATTTGTTCACCCTTCTACTATTTATCAAGTATTTATTGATACTTTCCACATATAAACACTCTGTCTTAGATTCTGTGTGAATTACGAAGCTTTACAAGACACTAATCCTGTCCTCAAGGGACCAATAATGTATTGTATAAATATTTTTGTAATTGGCAACATATTAAGTGACTTTGAAACTTTTCTTCCAGAGGTGCAGGAATAGATTTGAAGGGGAACATTATTCTTTTTGGACAGTGTTAAGCTTACAGAAAAATTGAAAAGTACAATCCCCATAAACTCCCTCATCCAAACCCTAATTTCCCCTATTATTGATGTCTTGCATTAGTGCAGTCCAGTTTTTATAATTGATCAGCCACTATTAATACATTTATTAAGTAAAGCTCATAGTATACATTGGTGTGCATTCTATGGATCTGGGCAAACTTATGATGACTGTTTGTCCACTATTACAGTATCATACAGAGTATTGTCACTGCCCTAAAAATTCTCTGTTCTCTGTCTATTCATTCCTCCTTTTCCCTAATCTCTGGAAACCAGCACACTTTTTACTGTCTTCACAGTTTTGTGTTTTTTCGGAATGTCATATAGTTGGAATCATATAGTATGTAACATTTCATTTCAGATTGAGTTCTTTCACTTAGCAATATGCATCTCAGATCCCTCCATGGCTCTTTGTGACCTAATAGCTCACTTATCTTCATTGTTGAGTAATATTTTATTACATATATGTGTGTGTGTATCTATCTATCTATATATATATAGATATATACATATAGATATATCTATATGTGTGTATACACACACACTATGGTTTGTTTATCCATTCACCTATTGAAGGACATTTTTGTGGCTTTGATACTTGTTTTTTAAGTTTGTCTTCTGCTCTGTGACTGAATTTTATCTTTTTTTCTCATTTAAATTTGGTCATCCTGTATTCTAACCATAAAAGCACTGATATAATGTATTAAAACCCATTTGAGGTTGGGTGAGGTGACTCATGCCTGTAATTCCAGCACTTTGGGAAGCCAAGGTGAGAGGAATACCTGAGCTCATGGGTTCAAGACCAGCCTGGGCAACCTGGCGAGACCTCGTCACCACAATAAATAAAAAAAAACTTAGACAGGTGTGGTGGCGTGTGCATGTAGTTCCACCTACTTGGAAGGCTGAGGTGGAAGAATTGCCTGAGCCCAGTAGGTCAAGGCTGTGTTAGCTGTGTGCATGCCACTGCACTCCAGCCTGAGCAACAGAGTGAGACTCAGACTAAAAAACAAAACAAAACAAACAAAACTCATTTAGTTGCAAGTGTCAAAAACCCAAATTGAACTAATTTAAGCAAATTGCTGAATCTACTCTAAGGGTATAGTGATGACACATGGAATCTGCAGACAAGAACAAGACTGAACCCTGGAACAAGGTGAAACATACCTCAGGATATCTCATCTTGATAGTGATAGTGGACTATGCATATGGGTATCTACTCATTGATCTAGCTATACATATACACACACACACAAATATACATAACAGATTCTCTGTAGACTGATTTATAGCAATCTACAGCTTTATCTAATGGGAGAAAAAACTGGCCTGATTTTCTCTTTTGATACCAGATCCAGATTCCTATAAAGACCTCCACTGGCCCAGCCCTGGTGCTCTCTTCTGGACTGGTCAACTACGCCATTAAAGTAGCATCCAGAGAAGCGTACAGCTTCCCGCAGTAACCATGTGGGAGGGTTGGACAGGGTGAGATAGTTGGTTAATGATATGTGGTCAGAAGAAAACCATGCATCTAAAACAATTATAAAGCTTTAAAATAGCAGAATCCACATTTTTGTATATAATTTGACTTGAGCTTTACAAAATAAATGAATATGAAAAAAATGAACAAAGACAAAATAGCAAAGCATTTTAGTAATTATATTTTATTTCTTACTTTTTTAGATTTTGCAAAATTCTTTGGCTGTTTATTTTCATTATGAAGTGACATATTAAAAAATGAGATTGATATCCAGTCATCTGACTAGTTTTTTTTTTTGTTTGTTTGTTTTTTGAGTCAGAGT
Organism: Cephalopachus bancanus; assembly: GCA_027257055.1. NCBI lineage: Eukaryota > Metazoa > Chordata > Mammalia > Primates > Tarsiidae > Cephalopachus > Cephalopachus bancanus. The sequence goes on from JAPVLO010000234.1 coordinate 1,942,399, forward strand.
CTCACTCTGTCGCCCAGACTGGAGTGCAGTGGCCGCTCCCGGCCACTGCAGCCTCGACCTGCTGGTCTCCAGAGATCCTTCTGCCTCAACCTTCCAAGTAGCTGACTAGTTTCTTTTGCATAAAATAAGAGTACTCGGATGCATTTTTGAGATCACTAACTCAGAGTACAATGCTTAGCCTTTCTCTAAGTTATTGCTGAACACAGATGTGTAAGAAAGATTATTCAATTCTTTGAACACATTTAACTTTCTTCAGCATAAACACCTGCCTTGGTTTTTCCACATTTAGTTTATGAACTTGTCATTACAGTCATTTTGGAATGAATGGAACACAAGCAGGATAACCTGCTCGTATCACCAGTCATTCCTAGCATTTGCTGGCTGATTAATTTAGCAGTTATGGCTAGAAGTGTCAATGACAAAGAGCATAAATATGTTGTGATTTTATGCTTCAATACAGAAGTGTAGAAATGTCATGTGATGGGCACAATGATGAAACAGTAGCTATTCGTTGTCCATCTATCATTATCCATCTATCAATTCAATCAGCATTTACAGAGTGTGCACCATGAACAAGTGTCACTGACTGTGAATCTTTTACTTGTTTGAACTCCCTGAGGAATGGCTGCTGTCTTGTGTCATATCTGTCTTTGTATCCTCAGTATATGACACTGCACTTGCCTTAGAGTAAGGACATTCTTAACATGCTTTGAGTTGAACTGAATTGGGTTGTTTGGTTCTTCCAAATAAGAAATAATTCAAAAGTCTCTGTGCTCAAGAACCTCTGCCTTGAGGGCTGTAATTTTGTGTGGGAAGTAAGCAACACATGGCAACAATGTACTCTGCTTTACAGAGCAGCTACTGTGTGCTAAGTACTTTCACTTAAAGCACATTTAGACCTCACAACAACCTTGCGGGGAACTGGGGGTGGGGATTACTATACAGAGAGATTAAGATTAAATTATTTTCAATTATTTGTACAATGATCCTAGTTAATAAGTGTCATAACTTTTATTCAAAGTCATGCTTTTAAATAATTTTATGTTTAAATTTATTACTGGCTTATATGGTGAGCTTGGTTAGCTTGTGTATGTTTTCTATATAAAATAGCTCCTTGCTTTTGTATACTATCAGAAAAATAAGGCTATTGATTTTCAATAATGCATTTGAATTGTTTTTCCAGTTGGGATTATGAGGCTCATTAAAATGTGCATACTGTCTCATTTGTGACCAAGAACAGATATTTCAGTGTCAGGGCCAAGTGTTCCTTAATTAGCAACCTCTTCCTGTGTGACACTAAATAGCTCCATGGGGGGTGAAGCCAACGACCTTGACATTGTTAAAGCCGTGCCTTAATAAACCGCGCTTCAGTACACTATAAACTCATTATTCCCTGTATACAGTATCTCTTTGATTTGTATAGCCATTAGCTCTCTGATTTTAGAAATCCTTCCTACTCAGAATTATATTCTGAAAACTCAAATGTCAAGGAAATAAAAAAACCTAATGCTATTATACACATATTAAATATTTTAAAAATATATTTGACATTCATAAACATATACCTGTAGAAGCTAGTCAGCAAAACAATCGCATTCTTAGAACTGCAATTTTGCAGTTGAGAAGAATGGCTTTTTTACACAAGAAGGGCTTTCGATCAGTTCACTGCATAGGCAGCAAGAACTTGAGGCATCAGTGACTAGATTAGCAGGATCTCTAACATCCTCCATTGTCAAAGTACCTCTTCATTACTAAAAGATGTGAACACTCACAGGATCTACTGTTCTGAGTGATCATTCCTTTTGTTCCCTACAATCACCACTATTCATGGCCACACTATTTAGCAATGACAAATTTTTCTTAATAGAGAAGACTGAAGCTAAACGTACCCGATAACCCAAACTATTGCCCAAAGTATGTCGAACTTCAAGAGCTTACATGAGGTAGTATGAGTAAGAGAAAGAATGAGTATCCTTATATAGCTCAGCGTCTTAGAAAATAAATATCTTCAGACATCAATTGATGTTTCTTTCGATGGCATTGACATGAAGCATCACTTAGTCTGCCAACTAAAAGCCATGTTTCTCGAATCCAGTATATAATTCATGATGTTAAGAGACTAAGAGTAATCTTCTCTTGGGGAAATTAAGTTTACTTGGCATCTTAATTTTTATTTGCTTTAGTTAAAGGTTTTGGAGTGTCGGATCTTTAGCCTGACAGGCATTGCAGTCCTAAGTGTAGTCATCAAACTGTAATGTGTAAATTCAAGTGCTGGGATAAGTGAATCTAGAGAAAATTCTAAACTTGAGATTTTTGTTACAATTAGCATGCCCATGTAAATGTTTGAGATGGCTTATATATTTTCTAAAAGAGAATAGAAAATTTATTACAACTTGCAGGGGTTAGAATAGACTAGAAATAAACTGCGGAAGTTTAATAAAGGGAAACAACCCACTAAATACTCAATTTCCTTTACAGTTATATTTATATTATTCTAGCCTGTAAAATGAAAAGTAAATATGTGAAGAGTTAGAAATAGCTAAAAATATATTTTCCATATGCAAAACAACTTTCATTTCAAAGCACTCTTTCTTTAGTATATCCTCCTATGACATGTACTTACAAGAAGAAATTTATTTTTTATTAATTTGAGGAATTTTTAGACTAACAGACATTGCAATTTTTGTCCCATCTCTATCTTTTGCTAGTGCCTTCTCTGTCCTTCACCATCCTCCTCCTGCCCTCACCTCCCACCATGACTGTCCTTCAGTGTCCCTTTCTACCTAAGGGTTCCTGGCATCAGACTTGAGATTTGCTACATGCCAACCAGGAAATTTTGTCAGGAGATCAATTTAACTGATTTCCAAAGACGGCAGGATATTGTCACTGAAGAAGGCTGAATATTAACTAATTACTCAATAATATTTGATTCAAATTACTGTTTCCTTAAATGAGTATGGGAAATAACTCTGTTCACTCACCAAACTGTGCCTCCCAAATAAAAGCCAGACACCACTGGGCAAGTGTCCACTTACTTTCTTGGATAATCCTGTTAACCGCAGCAAGTCAAGATTTCTATACATCTTCTGAGTGAAACAAAAACAATAATTTTTTAATATAATGCCTCAATGTATAAACATTTCTAACCTGAAGTATAAATATATTTATTGTTCTTTTCTTTATTTGACAATTAGACATTGAAAATTTCAGGCACAATAACCGATGCTAGGGCCATAAAGGTAATTAAAAAATAAAACATGGTTTCTTTCTTCTTGGAAACTTCAGTGTAGGGAGATATAAGACATGACTAAGGAAAGAAATAGCCTATGTTTCAATCATTGTGGGATTAAACACAACAAGTTGTTATAGCCTTACTACCAGGATTCTTTGGGCATTAGTTTCTTAAAATATGCTGATTCATGGATCTCTGATTAATAAATGCACAGATACAAGAAAAATCAGAGAAATAACAAGAAGAGGAATTTCTAGAAATTATGCATTGTCAGAAAACCCTTCATTTTCTGAGTCATTCTCTCAGATATTCAATATTTATTTATTGAACACAGTATGTAACAGACACTTTATTGAATTTACATAATGATGAACTAGACAGACATGGTATCTCTCATGGGGAAGTCAAGCAAAATAACACACACACACACACACACACACACACACACACACACACACACACACACACACATGCAATGAAGTTCCCAAACAAAAACCCAAAGAATAAGCAAAGTATTACATTATAAACCCAAATTGTGAGAAGTAAACACGGTGCTTATGTATTAACTTGAAAGCAAAATGAGGGAAGAGATTTCTGTCTATTTAGTTCACTGAGCATATCTACAGAAACAAGAGCAGTGTTTGACACATGGAAACTGCTCAATAAACATTTGTTGAATAAATCTGGCAAACAACAGGAGAGGGACTATATTAGTGAGAAGGTCTATTATTCATGCAAAGGTTTATATCAGTTTTGTATTGCTTCTGTAACAAATTACTAAACTCCTAGTGCCTTAATTAAAGTCACATAAACTTATTATCTTAGAGTTCTATAGTTCAGAATTAACAAAATGGGTCTCACTGAGCTGAAATCAAGGTGTCAGCAGGGCTGCTTTCCTTCCCAAGGCTCTAGGAATGAGTCATGTCCTTGCCCTTTCCAGCCTCCAGGTAATGACATGCCTTGGTTCCTGGCCCCTTTCTTCTATCTCTACAAGATGTCAGGTCCTTCTCAAGCTGCCATCTCTCTGGCTCTCACTTCCATCATCATATCTTCCTTTTCCACTTTTAAGAACTCTTGTGATTACATTGGATTACCAGGATAATGCAGGATAAATTTTTTATTGAAAGTCAGCTGGTTAGCAAACCTGAATCTATCTGCAGACACGATTCCCCTCTGCCACATAACCAAATATATTTTTAGGTTCTGGAGTTTGGGATGTAAACATCTTTGGTAGGCCGTTATTCTTCTCACTACAGTTTTCTCTGAGTATTGATGTTAAGGAACTAAGACCTGAAAGATAGAAGAAGTCAGTCAGTCATGAAAGAGAGAGAGAGAGAGAGAGAGAGAGAGAGAGAGTGTGTATGAGTGTGCACATAAGCTAGTAGGAAGACAGTGATTGAAGAAACACAGAGAGGTAGGGAGAACCTTGTAGTTGGACCATGGGAAGGAATCTGGATTTCATGCAAGGTACACTTGGAAGAGATTGATTTTAAGCAAGAGAATGGTCTGATTTCTATTTTATTAGGGTCATTCCTAGGAGAAGTTGTAAGAAAAGAGGTGTACGAGGGAGGGGGCGTGCACACACACACACATACTCACACACACACAAGGTTAGTTCTCTTGCAGTACAAGCTTTCCCCATTAGGTAATTGTTCTAGGAAAATATCAGCATCAGTGTACCAGCTAGAGTTGTTGTAAGAGGCTACATTCAGTTTCAGTGACTTTTTTTTCTTTTTGAGATTCTTTTAATTCATTTGTCCATTTCATGATGGGTGATTTACAAGTGCACCTGCCCACACCGTGTTGGGAGCTCAGCAGTTTTTGACCAAAGATGACATGATCCCCGTGCCCTACCCCACCCAATCTCACCCCGAGCAACTTTTTTTATTTCTCTGGATGAAAAGGAGTCCTCAAGGGAAATGTTTGCTGATGTTGGAGAGATTAAACAAAAACCAGCAGAAACACTAAAAGGCATCACAATTGGTGAGTTCAGAAACTGTTTTGAGCATTGGAAAAGGCATCTCGATAGGTGCATTGTATCAAGCGGAGAGTAATTTGAAGGTGACTGAAGTTTAAACATGTAAGAATAAATACATAAAAAATAGAATCCAAGCCAGGCTCGGTGGCTCAGCCTGTAATCCCGTGCCTTGGGAGACTGAGGTGAGTGGATTGCCTGAGCCCGCGGGTTCGAGACCTGCCTGGGCAGGCGAGACCTCATCTCTACAATAAATCAAAAAATTAGCCAGGTGTGGTAGCGCGCGCCTGTAGTTTCAGCTACTGCTGGGAGCAGCCACTGCACTCCAGTCTGGGCGACAGAGTGAGACTCCAACTCAAAAAAAAAAAAAAAATAGATCCCAAGTTTTTTGGTCCCCCTTGTGTTAGATCAAAAAAGCACATATATTTTTTAAACTGCAGAAAGCTAGACATGTGTTGGTTGGGGTTTTTGAGGGAAGAGAGCTGGGAGCAGTTTATGGACTTGGAGGGCTGAGGAATATGTCTGGGAGTCAGGGACCCATTCTCCCTGGTTGCAGGTTTAGTAAACAGTGGTAAAGGGTTGAAACAGAGTCAGGTGAGGGAAGATGGAAGCGGCCTAGCAAGAAACAATTGTTTCCTCTGTAAACACATTCTTTACAGGTGGGTCCTTTCCAGGTATTTAGGCAAACTAAGGAAATCTTGATAGCAGGACCTGGCTCTGAGTCTGCTTTTGGCTTGTAGGTTCCAAAGAAAATAAATGAGAGATTGGCTCACAAGAGTGAGGAAGATTCCAGGATCTCAGAAGCTGCTGAAGTTTTGGCCATTTAGAGGTAACCAGATCTGGCAAGCGCATCACTTTTGAGGTCTGTTTCTTTATGAATTGGGAGGTTTGAAACGAGAAAGTGAACCTTGAGCATCCTATTTTAAGAATTTTTTTTAAACACAGATGAGAGGAATCACGTTTTGTTTTGTTTTACTAATATTCAGGAAGCCCTGGCTTTCTGGAAAAGGTGGGGGGCGCTTGTCATTCCTTGTCAAAGGGAAAAATCTTGGGGAACTGGGAAAAGTGTCTCTGGTATATTCTGGGATCTAGAGCAGCCCCAGGTTTAGGGAAGCTCAGTCACTGCCGGAGAAGTTCTAAATGGCATCTGTATTTGTTTCACAAATTTGAATCATTATCATCTTCCTCCTGTATTATTTATTAAAATGCCTGCAGGTAAAGTAGTTTATCAGTGAGGGAGTGCATATGGTGCTCTGCGCTATGTTGTGGTATTCAGGGACTAATGTTGAGGCTGAGGATACAAGTGATACCACCAGTATCTTCTGCTATTAAGATATCCAAACCTGCTGGCCATGCCAAAAGTGGACTGGGACAGGGGACTTGGCAGGGTTTTAGCCACAAACAGATGCTCGCTTGGATACTTATTGAAATTTTTAAATTATGTGTAATTTTTTTGGTTACACACTTTAATAACTTATTTGTTGAATATCTTTCAGGTGCATCTACTAGTAACAGATTAAAACTATTTAGAAAAAGCACCTTATTCTTTTAAAAGGAATGTACTATTTTGTAAATGCCAAAAAGAAGGTCACAGCTTGAGGAGTCTCCTGCATGGAGATATTTGGCATGGGATTATTAACAACAAAACAAAACTCATCATGTGAATGTGTCAGATATTTGATGTTGAGACAATCAAACAGCACACCAGCATAAGAACATATAATATATGAATGGACACTTCTCAAAAGAAGACATACCAGCAGCCAACAGATACGTGAAAAAATGTTCAGCCTCACTTAATTATCAATGAAATGCAAATTAAAACCACACTGAGATGCCACCTAACACCAGTCAGTGTAGACATCATCAGTAACTCTAAAAACAATGGGTGCTGGAGAAGATGCGGGGGGGAAAGGGAACTCTTCTACAATGTTGGTGGGAGTGTAAACTAGTACAACCTTTGTGGAAAACAGTGTAGAGATTCCTAAAAGATCTAAAAAGTGACAAGCAATCCTCTTCTGGGAATATACCTAGAGGAATGCAAATCATTCTGTAATAAAGATAACTGCATGCACATGTTTATCGTAGCACTATTCACAATAGCAAAAACATGGAACCAACCATGCTGCCCATCAAAAGTGGACAGAATAAAAAATGTGGTACACATACACTATGGAATATTATGTAACCATAAAGAAGGACAAAATTATGGACTTAGTAGGAACTTGGGTGGATTCAGAGTCTATAATACTTAATGATTTATCACAGAAGCAAAAAACTGAGTACCACATGTTCTCACTCACAAGCAGACGGTGAATATTTATCATAATACTACATAATAGGGATTGGCAGTAGCAGGAAAATTCCAGGGGAGGAGGGGAGAATATAACATCAATAAAGGTACCTGATCTCAAACCAGATGAAGTGGTGACAAAAGGGAGACCCAAACTTTACCTGTATGCTGACCACTTATGTACTTAATCCTGAATTGTACCCTACATCTTTATAATTAAAAAAACCCCAAAACTTATAGTTCTATCTATCTACTCTCTGAAGCTTTCTGTCTTCAAGCATCACCAATAGAACTCCACTCTGGGTGACAGAGGTGTAAGTGGTCCATTTCCCTCCCAGTCACTCAGCATCCTCAGAGGAAGCTCAAAAGTAGACAGAGAAATGTCAGGATTGTTTTGGGAGAGAGAACGAATCAATGGCAAGAGTGGGTGATGCACACAGCAGAGTGAGTAGGAATTTGGGGAGGAGTAATTGCTGAGAGCATGTAGGTAGCACACAACTGGGATCTGTAGATGGAGGAAGAGAAGTTGAATAACTTGAACCTCTTTACGCTAGACTTGCGGGCATCAGAGGATGCAAATCAAGATGCAAGAACCAAACAAAGCCTGAAAGGTTTGGTGTAACTGACAATGGATTGGAACTAGCAACAGATGAGCACATGTTTTCTTTTTTACTCTTCTTAACCCATTTACCTTTCTTTCAATATTTTCTGCAATCTTTATTTTAAAATAAGCAGTAAGTCATCATCTCAATAGTGCTTAGAGGCAAAGATGGAAAGAAACAATACACCATAGCTAAAAAATAATACACTTCTTTAGGATTTTCATACAATAAAACAAGAAATAATAGAAGGGTAGTCATGACTACCAAGGAGAACATTCTGCTTAGAAAAGTTTTTAGGGTAGTAAGGACCTAAAAAACAATCATTTTAGTCATTTTATCCATTGTGAGTTCTAGCTCAGTAACATCATAGAAACTCTCTCTCTAATCCTTCTTGAAGAATTATTTTATTTATTAAAAACAACACGTATTTGAGTATTAGGCACTGTGCTTTGGTTCTATGTGTCTCATGCATGTTGCTCCTTAACCCTGTCCCGAGGGGAAGACTTGGCTCTGAAGTTTCAACCTAGGCAGAAGGATTCATCACATCAGCTTTGAGAACATATTGATTTTATTTGTTCATTTTTCAATGAACAAATCATTGGATAAAAGTTATTATTAGAACGGGAAGTGTCCTTCATCCAAAGCAACTTCCTGAAAGAAGTTATTAATAAGTGAACGTCTATGATTGTAAATATCAGAAGCTTGTAGTTTATAGCACAAAATGTGTGTATATAAGTACACTGTGAAAACAGTTATATGCTGGTATATTTTTCACTAAAATAACATGCTTTTATTTTAAAATTATGGTGCAAAGAATTTCAAAAATTTACTTTCAGAAAGGATATATCGCTTTTATTAGCATTTTACTATTAAAACAATAATAATTGTTTTTAAGTGTGTACAAATACATTAAGGAAACACAAAATAATATGAGACTATTGGCAAACTTTTAAATGATAATAATGTATATGATGTAAGTGCTAACTGGAAAAATTAAATTTTATATTATAATTGCAAAAATATGAAATTATATATTCATTAATGCATTCAATGACTCTGATTGAATACTGACTATATACTGACTAGACAGAGTTTACCAATGAAAAGACATGATTTTTGCCCTAAGGAAGCTTACACATTAGTTGGAGTTAGATTTAAAAGGTAACAATTGCAATATACTGTAACAAATGTCACAATAAAGGTTTTATGGGATCTTCAAAGAAAGAGTCTGGACCCTGATTGAAGGGAAGGCTTTATAGAAGAGTTAATGATAGATCTAAAATTTTAAGAACAAACATTTGCCTGTTAAATAATTAGGAGATGAACTCTTGGGGCAGAGGTCACAGATACTGGAAAGAGTATGTAATGTCAGGAAATTAAAACTAGATGCTAAATAAGGACAGAGTAATCTTTGGGAGAGTGGACCAAAGAATCTGGATAGTCAGGTAGGGTCTGAGGATAATGGGCTTTATATTTCATGGTAGAGTTTTGATTTAACACTGGACAAAACATCCAAGCAAGGTCTTGAGAAAATCCAATTTTCAAGTCAAAATTATCTTTCTGGTGGCAGAAATAATGAAATGGAAAGATTTGGAGAGTGTAAGTTAGTTTCCTATTGTTGCTGTAAAAAAATTATCACAAACTTAGTTCTGTAAAAAAACCAAAAACAAACCCCCACAAATGTATAATCTTGTAGTTCTGGGGGTCAGAAGCCCTAAAATCACAGTGTTGTCAGGTCTGTGTTTTGCCTGGAGGCTCTAGGACAGAATTGGTTCCTTGCCTCTTTCAACTTCTAGAGGTTTTCAGCATTCCTTGACTTGTGGGGATCCCCCCCCACATCTTCAGTGCCAGCAGCGTAGCATCTTTAAATTTTTCACTCTCTCTCACCCTCATCATTCTTTCTTATAGGAATCCTTGTGATTACACTAGGCCCACCTGGATAATCCAGGATAAAGGTTAAGATCCTTAATCACACCTGCAATGTCCTTTTGGCATGTAGGGTAACACATTCACAGGTCCTGGAGATTAGGACATGAACATCTTTAGGGGAACATTATTCTATCACATGGTAGACAGAGATGAATGAAATAGCAATATCATTTAGGAAGCAGTTTCTCTAATCCAAGTTAGCAATGATAAGGACTTAACATGAAGTAATAGCAAGCAAGTAATTTCACAAAGATATTCATCCAAGAGAAGTAAAAGCACATATATGTCCACAAAACACCTGTACAAAAATCGCTCATAGAAGCTTTACTTATCATAGCTTCAAACTAAAAACAACCTAAGTATTCATCAATAGGAGACTGGATAAACAAATATTTACATGTAATGAAAGATTATTTAGCAATATAAAGGAAAAATTCCTAATACTATCAGAACATGAATGAACTTTTAAAAAATTATGTCAAATGAAAATAATCAGAAAAAAGAAATATTATGGGGTTCCATTTGTTTGAAGTTCTAGAATAGGTGAAGCTAACGTATGGTGAGAAAAATCTGAATAGTGGCTTACTCTAGTGAGGTTGAGGGTGAGATTACCTGGAAAAGAACATGAGGAACCTCATGGGATAATGAAAATGTTCTTGATTAAGTTAGAGGTTACTCTGGGGTTCTCATATATCAAAATTTGTCAAACTATATACTTAGGACCTGAGCATTTTATTGTTTATGAATTATACATCAACTAAAATAAGTGTATTAAAAATAAGGTCACAGCAGTAGGGATAGAAAGGAGGAAAAAGATCAAGACGTGTTTAATCTAAAATTGTCAACAACTTGTGAGCCATTGAATACCAGTGGGAAAACAAAGACAAAAAGAGAAATGGACAGGGACATACATTTCCAAGCAAACTTATAGAAGCAAAATCAACCTTTATAGCTCTCAGACACAGATTTCAGTTTTATCAACACTTTGCAAACAAGACACAGTGTTGACCAATGACTTATAAAATAGTAAGAATAAAAGACATTTAAGAATTCATTTTTAAAAAATTTTTGAGTTGAAGTCTCACTCCGTTGCCCAGATTGGAATGTGATGGCATGCTCACGGCCACTCCAGAGTCAACCTTCCGGGCTCCAGCGATCTTTCCACCTCAGTCTTCCAAGTAGTTGGAACTATACTCGTGCACTACCACACCCAGCTAATTTTTTGACTTATTGCAGAGACGAGGTCTCGCCAAGTTGCCCTAGCTGGTCTCAAACATGTCGGCTCAGGCAATCCGCTCGCCTCTGCCTCCCAAAGTGCTGGGATTACAGGTTGAGCCACCAAGCCTGGCCAATAATTCATTTCTTATTTTGTGTTTTAATTCACAGGACTAAATGTTAGTTATTAACTTCAGATGGGAGCGGTGATTAAGTTTGCATCTCTGGTGTGGAAAATATGACTGATAGGATTCAAGCTTATTTGTTAAATAAAAAAAATACATAATTTAACACTAACTCTACTGTTTTTCAGGAATAGTCTATGAGGCAAATAAATTAAGTAATTAGTGTGTTTGTTTGGAACATGAACTGAAGATACTTCATGAACTTTTCAGGGCTTTTGCCTGCTGTGAGCACCAGCATGGTCATTGAATCATTCAAACTCATTTGAAGAATAGTTAAATTCAGCTAAACTGCAAATTATCTTAAAATAATGCTGATATCCCAGTACACTAATTTTGAAAATAAGTAGGTTGCTTTAGATAATCTAAATAATTACTTTTGGAGTTTATTTAATATAAGCAGACACCCTCTGAATCTCTGTTATGATAATTCTATTGGTTGTCTAACTCCAAGGTTCATACCTTTGCCCTCCCCTCTCCACTCTTTTGGCTCTTTTTCTCCACCTTTCTCTTTGTAGGTGATCTTAGCCAACTCCACATACCATCAATCAACTCCCAAATTTCCATCTACAGTCCAGACCCCTTCCCCAAGCCTTAGACCTGTATATCACATATTATCCAAAAGCTCTAGTAATTCAAGCTCAAAGAAACTTTAATTACTTCTACTGTCAATGCAGTCCAAGTTTGTCTGTAGATTTCAGTATGGAAATGACTTGAACATCTGGTTATATAATGCACTTCTATTTCTCCCTAGCTTTTCATATCTCCTCCAAAAATTTTCTCTGGGAAGCAGGAGCAAAAAATCTGTTAAAGATTGTACTTCCCTTCTGACCAATAGAGCCCAGTCTGGAGACCCTGATTTCTAAGCTGCCTGGATTTTACAATCATATAACTACCAGCTCTTTGTTTATGACCTAAGTAGTTTACTATTTTAATTAATGAAGTTTTATGTATATCTGTGCCTTGAGGCAACTTAAGGCAAAGAGTATAATTTCTGAGCCTTTGCAAAATAAATTCATAAACACAAAAGCCATTTTCAGCCAGGCTAATAAAAACACACTGACTTTAATTGACCATGAGCCATGGTGCAAGCTGAATACCTTCATCATATCGACCTTGTGGAGTCTCTGATGAAACATTTTAAACTAAGTGTCAAATAAAGTTTTATACAATTTTGTTGAATGCCAAAGTTGAGTTCAATCTTTTAAGCATGCTGAGACATGAAAATAGATTTAGATGGACAGAGTGGAAGGCAGATTTTGTGCCTCTGTAGAGTTCTGGTGCTTCACAAAGAGCCGTGATTTCTACCTTAGTATTTTCACAACACTGTTTGTAACAGGCATAGTCGTGGCTTCTATTTACTTTCCATTATAAACCAGAAGAAACATTCCATTTTTGGGTGTGGACGTGGGAGCAAAAGAGTTTTGGGTGTTAAAAAAAATTCTTTTGTGTCATGTTTTAAATTTTTACTGCAGGGTCTAATTAAAATGAATAAAATGTTGAGAGGCTTTATATTTCTCCCCACTTTACTAAAATTTAAATGGCATTGTTTTAAGAAGACAGATAAGTCACTCAGAGGTTAAAATATATTGTTTCAAATACAATTTCATATGACCTGGAGGCTTTATGATTCTGAGGATAGGCTAAAAACAGAGAAATTAGAAGCTGTCACTCAAGAATAAATTCTTCTATTACTTGCAGAGAATTTCTATGGCTGATCATCATTCACTTATACTGTCTGTAACTGGGAAACATCTCTCTTTTTTTCACTTGTAAAGTGAGATTAATAACAATAACAGTAGCACTTGCCAAATAGGTTTGTTGGGAAGATTAAATGAGAGAAAACATGTAAGCTTCTTGAAACTGAGTCTGACATTTGATAAGAGTATAAGAAAAGTTAATTAGATTTATTCACATTTCAACTTCTCTATCATGTCCTACTTTAAAACTAGAGATTCCTTTAAAGAATCTATTGTTAAGGGATATAGGCTTAGATTCCCCCCCCGCTTTTATTTTTAGTTGATATATAACATATTTGTACATATTGTACATATTTCTGAAACAGTAAAATTTTGATATGTGTATGCAATGTATAATGATCAAATCATAGCAATTAGCATATTTGTTATCTCAAATGTTTATTATTTGTGTTGTGAACATTTAAAATCCTCTCTTCTAGTTTTCTGAAGATATACAATAAATTATAATTAACCACATTCAGCCTATAGTGCTGCAGAACACCAGAATTCATTCCTTCCATCTAGTTATAACTTTGTATTTGTTAACCAAACTCTTTCCATCTTTCCTTTGCTCTACTTTTTGCAGCCAATAATACCAAAAATTCTACTGTCTACTTTCATGAACTCAAAATGTTTTTAGCTCCCACATATGAGTGAGAACATGTGGTATTTATCTTTCTATGCCTGACTTATTTCACTTAACATAATTTCCTTCAAGCTCAATCATGTTGCCTCAACTGCAGAATTTTATTCTTTTTTATGACTGAATAGTATTCATATATATATAGATACACACACACACACACACACACGTACAAATATATTTGAAGACAATAGAACTGTGAGTATTATTGGCTGGGTAGAATAAGGGAGGGGAGGAGAGGGAAAGAGGTTGGTTAACAAATACAAAGTTACAGCTAGATACAATATATAATATAATAAATATGATATATATTACATTTTCTTTATTCATTCATCTGCTGATGGATGCTTAAGTTGATTTCTTAGCTATTGTGAATAATGCTGCAATAAACACATGGGTGCAGGTATTCCTTTGATATACTGATTTTCTTTCCTTTGGACAAATATCCAGCAATGAGATTGCTGGATCACATGGTAGTTTATTTTTCAGTTTCTTGAGAAAACTGCATACTATTTTCATAACGGCTATACTAGTTTACATTCCCACCAAGAGTTTGTAGGAGTTTATTTTTTATTTTTTGCAAACTTGTCAGTTTTTTTGGTCTTTTTGATAATAGCCATTCTGAGATACAGTGCTGTCTCATTGTGGTTTTGGTTTGCACTACCCTGATAATTACTTATGTAATTTTATTCATGTTTGTTGGCCAATTTTCTTTTTTTTAAATTTTTATTGTAAAGATGTGGGGTACAATTTAGGATTAGGTATACAAACATTGATCATACAGGTACCCCTGTTAATGAGGTATGCCCCTCTCTCCCCTAGCAGTTTCCCTTAACTGCCAATCCACTCTCCAACAGTTTCCCATTACTGCCAATAGCTTTCTTATAGCATTACAATTGTTCAAGGTTCTCTTATGAGTGAAAACATATGGAACTCTGTTCTTTGTTTCTGTGATAAATCGACTCCAAATCCATCCAGGTTGCTGCAAAGTCCATATATTTGTCATTCTTTATGGCCGCATAATATTCCATTGTGTATATGTACCACTTTTTTTTAAATCTAGTTCAGCTTCGATCGGCGACATGGTTGGTTCTATGTTTTTACTACTGTGAAGAAAAAGAAACACTTTTACACTGCTGGTGGAATGCAAACTTGTACAACCTCTCTGGAAAACAGTCTGGAGATTTCTGAAAGAACTAGAAATTGACCTTCTATGTGACCCAGCAATTCCCCTATTGGGAATATACCTGGAGGAACTCAAATTATTCTACAAAAAAGATACCTGCACACGTATGTTTGTTGCGGCCAATTTTCTTTTGGAAAATTTCTATTCAGTTTCTTTGCTTATTTTTAAATTTCATTATTTGGATTTTTTTGCTGTTGAATTGTTGTGTTTCTTGTATGTTCTGGATATTGGTCACTTGTAGGATAATTTTCAGACATTTTCTCCCATTCTACAGGTGGTGTTTTCACTCTGTTGATTATTTTTTTCTTCTCTACAGAAACTTTTTAGTCCAATATCATCTCTTTTATCTATTTTTGTTTTTGTTTCCTGTGCTTTTGAAGTCTTAGCCATAAAATCTTTGCCTAAACCAATGTCCTGAAGCATTTGCCCCATTTTTTCTAGTAGATTCAGAGTTTTGAGTGTTGTTTAAGCCTTTAATCTATTTTGAGTTGATTTTTTTCATATGGTGAGAGATAGGTGTATAGTTTTATTCTTCTACATATGAATACATGTTTTCTGAACACTATTTATTGAAGATGGTGTCCTTTCAGCAATATATGTTTTTGACACCTTTTCTGAAAATCAGCTGCCTATAAATATGTGGATTTACTTCTGGGTTCTCTATTCTGCTACATGGGTCTATGTGTCTGTTTTCATACCAATACCGTGGTTTTTTGGTTATTATGGCATTGTAGTATATTTTGAAGTCAGGTAATTTGATGTTTCCAGTTGTGTACTTTTTGCTCAGGAATTTTTTAGCTATTTGGGGTCTTTTGTGGTTTTATATAAATTTTGAGCTTTTAAAAATTTCTATGAAGAATGCCTTTGGTATTCTGATAGGGATTGTATTGAATCTGTAGATTGCTTTGGGGGTAATATAGTCATTTTAATAATAACAATTCTTCCAATTTATAAGCATGGTATTTATTCTACTTTTTTGTCCTCTTCAATTTCTTTCATCAGTTTTTTGTAGTTTTTCTTATAGTGGTCTTTTACTCTTCCTTGGTTAAACTTATCCTTAAGTATTTTATTTATTTTATTGTAGTTGTAAATGGGATTGTCTTTTTTATTTCTTTTCCAGTCCAACTGGCTCACTATTGGTGTACAGAAATGCTACTGATTTTTGTATGTTGATTTTATATCCTGCAACTTTACTGAATTTGTTTATCAGTTCCAAGAGTTTGTGTGTGTGTGTGTGTGTGTGTGTGTGTGTGTATGTATGGAGTCTTTAGATTTTTCTAAATATAAGCTCATGTCATCTGCCAAAAGGGAAAATATGGCTTTCTATTTTCCACTTTGGATGCCTTTTATTCTTATCTCTTGCCCAATTGTTAGAACGTCCAGTACTGTGTAGTGAATAGAAGCAGTGATAGTGGGCATCCTTGTCTTCTTCCAGTTTTTAAAGGAAAGATTTGTACATTTTCCCTATTCAGTATGATGTTAGCTGTGGGTTTGTCATATATGGGCTTTATCATGTTGAGATTTGTTTTTTCTATGTCTAATTTGCTGAGAGTTTTTACATAAAAGGATGTTGAGCTTTATCAAATGTTCTTTCTGTGTCTCTTTAGATGATCATATGGTCATGGATGTCTTCTTGAGAATAACATCATGAGTGGTTAGGGAGCTGTGCGCCACCAAATTCTCAAGGCTGTGGTTTCATGGTGCCAATTTACTGCGAGTTATGATCTGTGCTCTTCTATTTCTCACTTGTGTAGTATTCTGCCTTCCCCTCACTGACACCCCTCAAAAAATCACTCTTTAGTCCCACTTGGTCCTGTTTTCCCAAAGTAATTTCTGCCTACTCAGTCCTCTAATATGTCTCTTCCCCCTTTCCATGTTATATTCTTATAGTTGTGGTGCTTTTAGGCAGTCTAATTTTAAGAGTAGAATAATAATAACAAAAATCAAAATCGTATTTTATGACTCTTACCTACACACTCAAAGGAACTCTGGATTCTCTCAGATAAGATTCCTTCCAAATAAGTCTAAGAGACTCTAGGATAAGCAGAGTTGAAAATCTAAAATCAATACTTTTCCCCCCACTCTTGTTCTGGCTTATCACTGAAATGTTGGCTTACTACTGATGCCAAAATTGACAGATCTACCATTGATGCTGACTAAAGGTGCTGCTGTTCTTCTGGAGCTGCCAGTGCCCGAGGTCAAGTAAGCCAATATTTTCTCCTAGTTCTTTGATGTTTAATATTGAGGGAACTAAAGGAGCTGCCACCGCAGCTAAAGGGACTGCCATTCATACTGCTGCTAATGACAGCAGTTGTCAATGTCCCAATGAACTTGTAGTCTCTCCCTCTTTTAACCAGTTCTGCTTTGTTCTGTAATTCAATCTCCCTAGTCCTGAGTGTTGAATAACCATTTGTTTGGCATACATTCATACATGTGTAATCCATCCATCTATCCACAAGGGGTCTACCATACACCAAACACTATTATAGACCCTGTGAATAGAGGAGTGAACAAAGCTGATTAAGTACTTGCCCTTATAGAGCTTACTTTCTAGTGGATGAGACAGACCATAAATCAAGTAAGTTACTACCTAGCATAATTTCAGGTAATAAGTGCTATAAAGAAAAACAAGGCAAAGTAAAGGAGTAGATACATACATTGATATCCTAAACTAATTATATTGGCTTTCTTCTGACTCTCACACCAATATACATCCTGAACTTGATGTTATCAATTAGAGTACTTCTCATGCAGTTGCAGTCAATGAAGGCACTAGATACTGACAAGATACAGTCTTATTGCGCCTAAAAACTTTTTAACTTGACTCAGACTGACATTTGCTACAATTTTGATGCACAGAAGTCATAGAAAGCACACAATCATATTCTCTCCAACTTTAGGCCTCAGTGATCCTCCTGCCTTGGCCTACCAAAATATGATTGCAGGTGTCAACTCCCATGCCTGGCCACAATCTTACTTTCTAAGATACTATTTTCCAAGTCCAAGCGACACACAGAGCAAAAATACGTCAGCATGTAGGTGGAGTTTTTGATCCAATCATTCCACTATCCTTTCTTATCAACGTGAAAATTACTTTGGAGAAAATTACTTGGGTAAAACTCAAAGCAGCGTTTTTTTAATCTGGATTTGGGAGGCCTCTGGTTACAGGAGAGTGGCAATAACTAAGCTTGGCAAACTAGTAGGGAAAGAAAGGGTACCTTTTATCTCAACTGTGAAGGCATGTTGCTTGGGAGGCCATCTCAGTACTCCTTGAAGGATTGTACATCAGTTTTTTGAATCACCTGTAGACTGAACTCTCAATGTGCTGCCCAGCTGAAAAAAGATGGAATGACCATAGACCTAAGGGAAATCAACAGACAACTTCAAAACTGATTCTGAGATACCTTGCACAGACATGTCTTTGATAAAATAGGAACAAGAAAGGCACTCTGAGTTGAAGTTTTCTTTGTCTTTTTTTCTCTCTATACTTATGCATTATTAAAGTGAAATTATTCTGTAGCAAATAACTCATGGAAAGTTGCTGTGTAAGTATTAACATTTATTTTCTAAAACTGTCAGAATTTATAGACTCAGCATTGTCAGGTCAGGCTCGCTTATTCTAACAAATGGGAGATGCTACTCTTGACTGTCACGATGTGGCAAACAGCAAAGAAAAATGAAGCTTAATTTTAACTGTGTTGCATCATTACAAAGTGATAGGGAGAGTTAAACATATATAGACTTGAAAATATTTGTCAGATATTTTGACATCTTAAATAATTTTACAAATAAATCAATTTGACTCTCCAATATAAGCATTTTTTTAAAAAAGGTTATATAACTATATTAATCCTTTATCAGAAAGAACTTTAAAGAGTTCCTTGAACTCAGTGAAGGCTCTTTCTCTTTAACAAGTAAGACTATTTGAGCTTGCAGAGAGGTGCAGTAGTGACGTGGTTACCAGGGTAGGTTGGTATTATATTGTAGGGTTTGAAACTTCATTCCACTCCTTACCAACAGTAGGACTATGGGAAACTTTCTTAATCTCTCTGTGCTTCATTTTTTGTTTCTATATGTAAAATGGAGATAAATGTACCTACCTATAGATATTATAACAGGATCATTATAAATATGAAAAAGAATTAGACAAAATGAACCTGGAAAACTCCTAAGGAAATAAGTTACTACTACAACTACTAATCATTATTATTAGCTTTATCACTCCTGTGGTATGGCACAGAGTGACTATGCTCCTGAAATCCCAGGACTGAACCATATAAAGAAAAGAAACTCAGTGACAAACAGAAAGAAATCTAGCATATGAATAAAGATAACTTAGAGAGGGAATTCCCTAAATCTTTGAGTCTTATTAAAGGCAAGGATTAATCACCAAGGGAACAAAACAGTTAGGTGGGCAGGTGATGTTAGATGACTCCTTGGGAGAAAAACACACTTGTTTGTCCCCAATTTTCTTTTTGAGGTACAAATAGATGACAATTACATTTTGTGCCTACTAAATTATGTAGGAAAAAAATGCTTTCTTGTGTCTGGCATCAAATTGACTTATCCAATACCCTTAATCTTTATAATTTAGCAGTGCTATTAATATTATTGCTTTGGAGAGCTCCATTTTCTAATCCATGCTTATTTTTAAATGTTTCTAAGGGTGAATATAAATGTAACTCTTTAAAGCTATACCTATTCAGATTCAAAGAGAAAGGGCTGAAGATTATAGAATGAACACCTACTATGATCAAGTTCCATACATGCATTTTATGTACTACAATAGCACCTGGAAAGGTGTATTTTCATTCTTGGGATACTGGGAAATCAAGTAGCTTGCCTGAGATCACTCAATTTAGAAAATTATTCATGTCTGTTGATTAAACCATGTTTGTTGGTTGGAAATGCAGTGCAACTTTAATTCAACAATAGTTATGTTCAGATAGCATAGATTTATAGAATCAGAAACTCTCAGTTTGTTACTTACTGTGTGTCTTTGGCAAGTCACTTAACATTTCTGATCTTTATCTTATATTATATTTAAAGAAGCAAAGACCAGTCGCCTACTTCAAAGGAATGTTATAAAGATTAAGTGAGATAATGAATAGAAAATGCTTCAATTGGGAATTTGCCCAAGTTATCTAAACTCCCTGTACCTAAGTGCTCTGATCTGAAAAACTGGATGAATTGTGACTGCTTTAAAAGGTGTGGAGATAATAATGTGTGTATCAAATCTAACCCAAAGACTAGAACATAAACACTTTGTTGTGGTAGTTAGTATATTTAGAACATGTTATACATGTAATTCTAGGGACTCAATATGATTATAATTCTGTATAATTATTGAAAATGAAAATTTGAAAATGTGGATACATTTCTGAACACATGGCAAAAATCAAAGTTTAAATTCTCCCTATATTTTGCATATAAAATTTGTCATAATAGAAGGCTTTTTCCCAAAAAGTCTGAACACTAAAAAGCATAATTTATATACAATAGCAACTTCAGTAAAAGTCAACCAATGGAATGATTGTAACTTATTGGAGAATGGACCACTATATTTGATAAAGGCCACTCATGCATATTTCCATAAATTCAAAACTGAAACAGAAAGGCAGATTCAGCTAGTAGTAGACTGACAGTTGTCTCCCATGTTCATTCTCCCTGTTTTCCTTATTAGAGGAGTTTGAGCTGGGTACAAAGTTGCCCAGCTAGGACTTATGCCCTCTATTCTCCCGGCAGTGTGGCATGGCCATGTGACAATGTGTCTGCCAATGGGATATGAACATAAGTGAGTGCACCACTTCAGGTCTTTTTAAAGTATGGTACCTGCACTCCTAACTATCTCGCCTATCTGGATCATGGCTGACCACCATACCTCACTCGGAAGCTACATGCTGAGGATGGCAGAGTTGCTATCTAGTCTGGTTCCTGGAAGCCTTTTAGAGTGGAACTGTCCCACATTCTGGCATCAGATATATTGTTCCATGGAAGAGAATGAAACATCTGTTACTTAGGCCATGGCATTTGAAATCTCTTTATAGCAGAGCTCAAACTTTACACTAACTAATATACACCTAAAGTCAAAACATAAGCAGCAAGTTTGGCCAACTACTCCTTTTTTTTTTTGTCTTGGAGGCATGAGTACCATCAAAGAGAAACTTACCAAGAATAATAAATTATTATAGAAGTAACACATTGAAGATATGTTTAATTTATATTAACAAAGGTAAAATAAAGACTTTCATGGAATTTTTTGTTTAAAAGTCTAAAGTTTCTTCATATGAACATAAAGCTCTAAAAATTTCTGTAAACAAGAAATGGTGATTCCAAAATCATATGGCTTTCCCACTTTAGAAAGTGTTGCTTTTATCCTACATTACTTAGTCCAAGGTGGGTTCAAAAGGCATTGTTCTGGAAATTTTTGCCTTGTATTGGTTGAAAAAAATTTACCAACATGACTAATAGGCAATAATTTAAGAAGATGCTTCCTTACATGTTTTACAAATTTGAACCTTTTCTTTTAAAAGATAATGATTATTTCAGCCCCTGGCAAAAATAATTTATTCAACAAATGTTTTGAGAAAGAATAATTAAACAAATGATGCGAAGTGTTATCAATACAATAGACAACTGTGACATACTCAGTAAACTTCCATGAGAAGATAAAATCATACTTCCTACCCTAAAAAAAATTTTAAAAACTTTTTTCCTGTCATTCTTTCCCCAAATGATTCAAGAATCTACTTCACAGTTTCTAAGACTAGTGTTACGGGAGCAAAATGCATAATGAAATAGATAAATACCTAGTCTGATATAAACCCATGATCTCAAATAAGAAACTAAATCATGGAGGCCTATCAGGTCAATTAACAACCAATGCTTGTGTTCTTGTTTAAGTCAGTTGCATGATGTATTCAAGAGTGATGGAGAATACCAAATAATAACATCTATATCTATAAGGGAAAGAAGATATGAAGTATTAAGTTGTGTCTTAAAAGTAATGCTTTTTATCAAAGAGCCACCTTAGGGTTTCTTTTAAAAATTCATCATGTGGGCAGCACCTTTGAAGTAAACAAATTTCTAATTTGATCAGTTTATTGGAATGCAAATCACAGTATGATCCAATCCTGCCTCCATATGGACAGCTGCATTACACACCACATGGCCCCAGCTCTGGGGATAGTTTGGAATCTGCAGTTCTCTGGTACAGTAGAGAAAATGCTGCCAAAATCAGAATGTTGGGAGCAGGAAATATCTGAGCCAGCAAGAGGACTGTTTTCCCTCTGTGAGGCCACAGCAACTCAAATTATGAGCTCAGAACATTATAAACCTAAGAAAGGACTTCTCAACTGGTGGTTTTCATTGCAATATGTATAATGGTTATATTCCATGGGTGATTTTTTTATTCCAGTAGGAAACTTGAGTTAGAACTATTTTTCAATATAATTGGTTTTCTTTATAATTTTGAAAAATCTGAAGAGTCTGCTGGCTTTACCAGACTGCCAAGGAGTCTACAGCCCCCCAAAAAGAGAAAAAAGTAAGAAACTCTGATCTTACACACTGAGGGGCTAGGAGGTGTTGGCTGGGGCTCAGCACTATATTCAAGCAGGTATGAGATCAGAGCTGGATTCCACTTCTAGCAAGAAACCAGCCCTTTAGGAAACAACTAGAACATCAAAGATCAGTGTTCTCTCAGGCCCCAGACTTCAACTGAATACCCTCCCATCCTCTCTTTCTTTAACCAACATGCACATTCACTGTGACTGCTAGTCCCCACTTGATTCCACACCTAGCTTTAAAAGCATTATTTTGCAAACTTCTAAAATCAATGGAAATGACTATAAACTAAACTTGACATAAATATAAATTCAAAGAAGTTTCATTTTACAGGAATAAAAGGTCAAATATCTAATTGGTAACCCCACAAGTGAGATATAATCTTTGTCAATTGCTAGGGATTCTTTTCTACCCCCCTGCTGTGTTCTGAAAATTTAATGCCATTGTCATAGTTTGTATTGATGTGGAAATATTTTTGGCTAAATACACTCGACTACTATGTTTTACAAACACTTGGCGGAACAGCCAAATTTTGATTATCCTTTGCCAAGAAGTTTGTTTCATCTAAACCCATTCATGCTTGGGGGAAAAAATGTATTTACACATCCCTAAATGGTTTATCCATCCAAAAACTGCTTTGTAAAAACTCATTCAAAGAAAAAGCTGTTTAGATATGCATATTTTTTCATATCTTTGTCTTCCAGTAGAATGCAGAGAGTCCACTTTCACATTTTTTCCTCAGAATCCCAGTTAAAATTCAGAACTTCTGGTGAAGTGGAAGGAAGCCTGATGGGGCTGAGACACTCTGGATTCAGATGTGGCTCTAGGACACAGCAGCTGGGGAAATGTGGTCACATTACTTAATCTGGGGTTTCTCAATCTGGTGACACATCAGAAACTAGATTATTCAGACTTCTTCCTTCCTTCAGGCATGGGTTTAAAGTTAGGTCTTTACATATTTTTAAAGTTTTCCTTAATGATTTTTAATAGGTAACCAGAGTTGATAGAATTTGGTGGGTGGGGAGTGGTTAATAACACCATCTGTGGGAGGGGGGAGTACGTGTGTGTGTGTGTGTGTGTGTGTGTGTGTGTGTGTGTGTGTGTGTGTGCGCGTGCGCACGTGCGCACCCTGGAATTTTTTTGGGAATCAATAGAAATAATGCATTTTAACATTTAAAGATTTTTAAACACCGTAAAATTAATGATGATGAGATATGACTAAAGACCTCTGTAACCTTTGGTAAGCATTGACTATATTTCAGTTTCAGTTTATAAAATCAGTGAAACCATTTCAAAATAGCTAAAGAGCAAAAAGTTATTTTTATCATTGTTATTGTTTTGTTGCTTCATTTATTTGTCAAGTAAGTCCTGGGTTATTATTTCTCACAGGTTAACTGATGAAAATAATTTTGTAATATTATTAATATAGAAGAAGATTCTTTAAAATATTTGTTTAGACATTAAGTGATTAAGCAATGCTTTGCCCTTATTATGAAGTTGGAATTTTTATTATCATGTAAATATTTTTTGCATGAGTATTTTGGATTTATTAAACAATTTGGTAATCTTACTCAAGACTTATGTGCTGTTATTTTTGTTTGTTTTTTTCTATTTTTAAGCAAGAAGAACATATATTACCCCGTGGGCTACTGTCTCCGTATGATTATTTGAAGCACTGTCTTGGCTTTGATTTCCTGGAAACAGAGTTTGGGACAGTGATTCAGATGCATGAGTTTTACTGAGGGAGTGCACACAGGAGGAAGGGAGGCTGGGCAAGAGGAAGAAGCTGAGCAAGGATGGAACCTCAGGAGAACTCTAGCGTCAGTCTTCTATTCCACAGGAAGCTCAGGAGACCACAGAATCTGTCCCACTTTGATGCAAGGGGGCTGGGCTTTTGTACCCCCATGGCAGTCAGATTTCAAATGAGGGTAACGCTCTGGAAAAGAGAGGCAACCATAGCCAGAGCAGCCAGACTCACTGCAGTTGGAGAATGGATGTCCTGGTTGGGAAAGAGACCTTGGAGAGATACCAACAGCATTGAAATTAGAGTTGATGTCTCCTTCAAAATATTAGCATCAGTGTTTGCCATTCCTTGTTAGTAGCTTCATTCTTATAGATAATATAAAGATAACCATTTAATGGGTCACACTTTAGGCTGACAGCTATTAAGGGAGATGACAAAATTATTTATTGAACATCTACTAGTGCTCAGTAGTCACTCAGATGATGATGTGCTGATGTGCTATCATCATTCACCAATATTTTCTCGTGCAATTCAATGGATACTTTAGTGAGAAACATTTGGTAGTCTGAGAACAAAATTTATCTAAGATGATATTTGAGGAAGAGAAGTCCTTCCAAAAGAGATAATACTATAAACTTTTTGAAGACATGCACTAAATGATAAAAAATTTTGTGTATCTCCAATTCAACACAAAAGTTATTCAGAAAACTCTATCTTAAACATATGAATATGTAAATGGCACTAGAAAATAGAATGATAACAGAGAAGAGCTCCGAGTGAACTTTGACCCATTTGCAATTCTTACTAGAGTCTAACCTGCTAAGAAAAAAAATTGAGGGAGAGTGCCAAGAAGACATGAGTTAGATTTAGACCTGACAAACCCCAGAAACTCATATAAAAAAAGATGATGGTTCTATGCAAGGACATCATCCCTCTTTCATGGTAACTTTCTTTTTTTATTGAAAGAGAATCTGGTGTTATTTTGAGACATTTATCTTGAAAGATTAATGATTTAATGTATTATCCTACAAATTACCAATCATGTCAATATTCTGTGAATTTCTCGTCTGTTAACCAAAGTTAGAACTTTGTAGATTTGATAATCATAGTGGAAAACATTTTTTCATTTCCTTACAATCTTCCCAGGCAAAATGCCCATCAGATTTTCATCAGTCTTGCAAATACATTCTTCTGGCATGGAACAAGATTTCATTAAATTGTGCTGAAACTTTCTTCCAGGGTCACATGGAACAAACTGCAGGTGTGAGTCAAGGTGTCCACACTCTCCTTAACTGCAGACTGCCATCATTCCAAACTCCCATCAGCTACCGCCTGATCAAAGCCCACCTTCAGAAAGCCCACCTTTTCCCTATCATCCACAAGTACCTTTGCCAATAAAGATTGCTGGTCTGCATCTGGAGACACTGGCATTTGGATCCTTTTTCATCCTTCATTCTCGGTACCAGAAAAATCACACATTTGCAAGAATAAACATACACATGTATTTAAATTCCTCATCTCTACCATCTTGCAGCTGTCTGAAAACCATGATTTTCTCCTATGGCCCAATCAACCATTTGAGACATACACTGTTTTCCATTCAAAATGTTAGGACATGTGCAAGTGTTTTATTAAAAGTTAGCAAGATGCCACCCACCAAATACATCTTGAGTTCAGAAATACAGATAGAAATATACCAGCCTTCATCCAGGAACAAAGCACTGTGATAAGGTGGGCTTCCTGGAATTTTCTCCTCTGTGGGTGACATTTTTGTGGTGGTCTGTTGACAGTCTCTCCATAGCTGTCTTGGGACTCTCCTGAGGAAGTTGGAACTTCGTGGATAGGTGAGGTTTCTAGTCATGGAACAGAATAAAGCTATGTTGCCTAAGGACAGTGCTCTTACCCACTGGTTTTCTACCTTTTCTTTTTACTGACCCACTTGAGCAATGATTTTGATGTGCCAAACACTGTCCAATAGGTGGGAACCCAGGATAAAGTCAAATCTTGCTAGAGCAGATATAAGTCAGTACACATTTTACCCCTGTCCCCTTCTTTTAAACTAAAGAAGCATAGCATAGTGAAAGAGAAGGTAACTGGGAATTTTACCAGAGGGATGATCTTTTTTAAATTTTTTTTTTCATAATCAATATTTTTTATTATGGTTTTGTGGGGTACAGTTAAGGGTTAGGTGTACAATTACATTTCATTCAGGCACTCTATTGATAAGAGGTGTTTCCCCATCCCCAGATAGATATTTGCTACTGTTAATCCCATATCCCCCCCCATAGTTTCCCAGTACTGTCAGTCATTTTCTTATAGTATTACCTTGGATGTTCAAGGTCCATTATATGAGTGAGAACATGTGATACTCGGATCTTTGTTTCTGTGAGAGGTCACTCAGTATTATAGACTCTAGTTCCATCCGGGTTGCTGCGAAATTCATGATTTTGTTCTTTTTTATGGCTGTGTAGTATTCCATCGTGTATATGTGCCACATTTTTTTAATCCAGTCCTCTTTTGATGGGCAGCATGGTTGTTTCCAGGTTCTTACTATTGTGAACAATGCTGCGATAAATATACGTGTGCAGGTATCTTTCTGATAGAGTGATTTGAGTTCTTCAGGGTATAGTCCCAGTAGGGGGATTGCGGGGTCATATGGGAGGTTGATATTTAGAGCTTTTAGGAATCGCCACACTGCTTTCCACAGAGGTTGCACTAGTTTACACTCCCACCAACAGTGTAGAAGTGTTCCCTTTTCGCCACACCCTCTCCAGCAGCTGTTATTTTTTTTGAGTTGTTGATAATTGCCATTCTGACTGGAGTTAGGTGGTATCTCAGTGTGATTTTGATTTGCATCTCCCTGATGATTAGTGAGGTTGAACATTTCTTCATGTGTTTGTTGGCTGCTCAGAAGTCCTCTTTTGTGAAGAGTCTGTTCATATCTTTTGCCCATTTTATAATGGGGTTGTTGTTTTTTTATTTTTAGCACGTTTTAGTTCCTTGTAGATCCAGGATGTTAAGCCTTTGTCAGACCTGGTGTTGGTAAATACTTTTTCCCAGTCTGTAGGCTGTCTCCCTGCTCTCTTGATGGTTTCTTTGGCCTTGCAAAAGCTTGTCAGTTTAATAAGGTCCCACTTGTCTATCTTCTCTCTTATGACCTGTGGGATTCAGGTTTTGTTCAGGAATTGGATGCCAGTTCCGATTTCCATGAGGGTATTTCCTTCATTTTCTAAGGTTCTTATGGTTTTAGGTTTTACATTTAGGTCTCTGATCAATTTGGAGTTAACCTTTGTGCATGGGGATAGATAGGGGTCCTGTTTCAATCTTCTGCATGTAGTCAGCCAGTTTTCCCAGCACCATTTACTGAATAGGTTCTCCTTTCTCCAGTGGTTGGTTGGTGGAGGCTTTGTTGAAGATGAGTTGGTTGAGAAATTGAGGTTTTGCTTCTGGAATCTCAATTCTATTCCATTGATCTATATGCCTGTTCCTATACCAATACCAAGCTGTTTTGATGATTGTAGCTTTATAGTAAAGTTTGAAGTCTGGTAATGTGATACCACCTGCTTTGTTTTTTTTACTGAGGATTGTTCTGGTTATTCTTGGACCTTTGTGTTTCCATATGAATTTCTGTGTTGTCTTTTCTAGGTCTGAGAAGAATGTTGCTGGTAATTTGATGGGTATTGCATTGAATTTGTAGATTGCCTTAGGTAAGATGGACATCTTCACAATGTTGATTCTTCCAATCCATGAGTATGGGATATTTTTCCACTTGTTTGTGTCATCTTTGATTTCTTTAAGCAATGTTTTGTAATTTTCATTGTAAAGGTCTTTCACATCTCTGGTTAGAAAGATGCCAAGGTATGTCATTTTTTTTGTGGCTATTGTGAATGGAATTGTGTTTTTTATTTGGGTTTCTGTGTGTTTATTATTGGTGTAGAGAAATGCGATTGTCTTTTGTACATTTATTTTGTATCCTGAGATTTTGCCAAAGGACTTTATCAGTGTAAGAAGGTTTTTGACAGATTTTCTTGGGTTTTCAAGGTACACAATCATATCATCTGCAAAGAGAGATAACTTGACTTCCTTTTTTCCTATTTGGATACCCCTGATTGCCTCCTCTTCTCTGATTGCTCGAGCCAGGACTTCCAATACTATGTTGGACAGGAGGGGTGAGAGTGGGCATCCTTGTCTTGTTCCAGTGTTCAGGGGAAATGGTTCCAATTTTTGTCCATTTAGGAATATGCTGGCTGTGGGTTTCTCATAGATGGCTTTTATTATTTTGAGGTATGTTCCCTGTATGCTTAGATGTTCAAGGTTTTTTTTATCAAGAAGGGGGGTGCTGGATTTTATCAAAAGCTTTTTCTGCATCTAATGATATAATCATGTGGTTTTTGTTTT
The DNA here is from genome assembly GCA_027257055.1 of Cephalopachus bancanus. Lineage (NCBI taxonomy): Eukaryota > Metazoa > Chordata > Mammalia > Primates > Tarsiidae > Cephalopachus > Cephalopachus bancanus. The sequence goes on from JAPVLO010000234.1 coordinate 1,971,100, forward strand.
GACATCTGTTGATGTATTTAATTACATTTATGGTTTTACGAATGTTGAACCAGTCTTGCATCTCAGGAATGAAGCCTACTTGGTCATGATGGATGATTTTTGAGATGTATTGCTGAATCTGGTTTGCTAGGATCTTGTTGAGAATTTTAGCATCTATGTTCATCAAAGATATTGGCCTGTAGTTCTCTTTCTTTGTTGGATCTTTACCTGGCTTGGGTATCAGTGTGATGTTGGCTTTGTTAAATGATCTGGGGAGAGTTCCATCTTTTTCAATCGCCTGGAATACCTTCAATAGGATTGGTATCAGCTCCTTCTTAAATGTCTTGTAGAATTCTGCTGGAAAGCCATATGGACCTGGGCTTTTTTTTGTAGGAAGTTTTCTTATTACGTAGTTGATTTCCTTGATTGTTATTGGTCTATTTGGGGTCTCAATTTCTTCTTGTTCCAATGTAGGTAGGTTGTGTGATGTCAGAAAGTCCTCCATTTCCTTAAGGTTTTCAAGTTTGTTTCCAAACAAGTGTACGTAGTAGTCTCTAATGATCTTTTGTATTTCTTCAGGGTCAGATGTGACTTTATCTCTTGCTTCTGATTGTGCTTATTTGGGTTTTTTCACATTTTTTTCTTGGTCAGTCTAGCTAGGGGACCATTGATGTTGTTTATCCTTTAGAAGACCAGCTTTTTGTTTCATTGATTTTTTTGTATTATCTTTTTGTCTTCTATGTCCTGGATTTGGGCTTTTATTTTGGTGATCTGGATTCTTCTGCTGAAATTAGGGTTTTTGTGGTCTTGCTTTTCCAGCTTCTTTAGGTGGCTTGTTAGTTTGTTAATTTGGGTTCCTTCCATTTTCTTCATGTGTGTTTGTAGGGATATAAATTCCCCTCTCACTACAGCTTTCAAGGTGTCCCAGAGATTTTGGTAAGATGTTTTTTCATTTTCATTTGTTTCCAGGTATCTTTTGATCACTATTTTGATTTCATCATTGACCCAGGAGTTGTTTAGCATCATGCTGTTTAGTGTCCATGTCTTTGTGGGTTTTGGGGGGACTTTGTTGGTGTCAATGTTTATTTTTATTCCACTGTGGTCTGAGAAGGTGCATGGTAGAATCTCGGTCCTTTTAAATTTGCTTATGCTTGATTTATGGCCAATTATGTGGTCAATCTTAGAATACATTTCATGCGGTAATGAGTAGAATGTGTATTCTGTCGTCTTTGGATGGCGTGTTCTGTAGGTATCAATTAAGTCCATTTGGTCCAGAGTCACACTGAGGTTCCAGATCTCCTTGCTGATTTTTTGTCCTGATGATCTGTCGAGGGTTGTGAGTGGGGTATTAAAGTCCCCAGTTACAATAGTGTTAGAGTCAATATCTTTCTTTAGTTTTCCTAGAAGTTGTTTTATGAAAGTTGGCACACCTATGTTGGGTGCATATATGTTTAGGATAGGTATTTCTTGTTGATGGATTGAGCCTTTTATCATTATGTAGTGGCCTTCTGTATCTTTTTTGATTTTTAGTAGCTTGAAGGGTATTTTGTCTGAAATTAAGATCGCTACTCCTCCTTTCTTTTGTATTCCATTCGCCTGAAAGTTTGTTTCCCATCCTCTTACTTTGAGTCTGTGGGTGTCCTTTCTAGTGAGGTGAGTCTCTTGAAGGCAATAGATTGTTGCCTGATGATATTTTATCCATTTTGCCATTCTATGTCTTTTCAGTGGTGCATTTAGTCCATTCACATTTAGGCTAATAACTGAAATGCAAGAGTTGATCCCTGTCATAAGGTTCTTACAGAGTTGTTCCTGTTTGTTTGTTGTCTTGCTTTGGGTTTTTGAGTTGGCTCATGTGTGTTTTTAATCTTTTGCCTGTACTCTTGTGAAGAATGTTGTTCTTTTTTCTTTTTCTTCTGTGTTCAGTACTTTCTTAAGTGTTTCTCGTAGAGGTGGTCTGGTGGCAGCATTGGTTCTTGGGGATTGGATATCTGGAAAAGATTTCAATTCTCCCTTCCTAATGAAGCTTAGTTTGGCTGAGTAGGTTATTCTTGGTTGAAATTGTTTATCTTTTAGAACTTTGAAGATAGGGCTCCAGGCTCTCCTAGCTTGAAGGGTTTCTGTGGATAAATCTGCTGCTATTCTAATTGGTCTTCCCTGGTAGGTAGTCGGCCTTTTTCTCTTGCTGCCTTTAGGACTTTTTCTTTTATAGCTACTTTGTTTAGGTGAATTATTATGTGTCTGGGAGTTGGTCTTCTCATTTGTTGTCTTGCAGGGGTTCTCTGAATCTTTTGTGTTTGAATTTTTTTCATCCTTGATGAAATGAGGGAAGTTTTCTTGAATGATTTCATGAAATGTTTGTTCCAGTGTGGCTTCTGTTTCTCTCTGCCTCAGGAAGCCCAATTACTCTTAGGTTTGGTCTCTTGAAGTGATCGTTCATCTCTTGCAGGTTTTGTTCTGTCTTTTTGAGCTTCTTTTCTATGCTTTTGACAGTTTGGGTTAGTTCTGTGTTTTGGTCTTTGAGCTCTGAGATTCTTTCTTCTGCTTGACTAATTCTGCTTTCCACGCTTATTAGTCTGTTATTCATTTCCATCACAGTATTCTTTACTGCTGTTATTTCTGACATCAGCTCCTTCCTATTTTCCTCTTGTCTCTCCTCAATTTTTTAAATTCTCTTCATTAATGTCTTGATGTCTGGGTTTGTTGCATGTGACCAGTCATTCTGGGGGCTCTTCATTGTTTGTGTTCCAGAATCTGTTTTCTCAGTGTCTGATCTCCCAGGGGTCTGTGTGAGACCTATATTCTTCTTTTGGTTTTTCTTCATTTGTGTGGTTTTTCCTCCTCCCTACTTTTTCCTTCCCTCCATGTCACCGTCTTCTTTAATTCTGTTATTCAGGGGTAAAGGGATTGGTTTTACTTCTGTTTGTTCAATCTCCTATTCTTTATGTATGCCCTCTTACTTTGTTCAATTCTGGAGTTGCACTGTAGGTTGGGATGGTCCTTTTTGCAGTTTTGAGATTTACTTAAGGGGGGAGCTGTGATTCAAAATCTATTTGCAGGTCCTGGTATTTGCTGACAGGTGTGTGGATAATCTGGAACCCACTTCCCACTGCCTTGGAATCTGTCCATGCAGTGGGGCTGTAGGTTTACTCCCTGAAATAAAATGTGGTTAGCAGAGGGAAGAGAATGGAGCAGACAGTGGGTTGAAGAGTGGGGTGGAGAGATAGAAGAGTAAGGGGGGAAACAAATGTGTGCCAACAAATGGAGAGAGAGACCTATATTGAAACAGATAAAAACAATAGACCACAGCTACAGACGAACCAACTCCCATACGAAAAAAAATAAAACATATAGTGATGCTAACATATAAGCTAACCAACCACCTTATTGGTGTGCTGTTCCTCTATACAAAGATATGGTTTACAGAGGGAAGAAAATAAAGAGAAGAAAAGGGAGAAGGAAAAAAAGGAACAATATAGTAGGAATAGAATTGAGTCTTTAAACTAACAGAATCAATGAAGCACACTCTGAGACTTTTGGTTTAAGTCCAATGTCCTTTCAGTTCTGATTTCTAGCTTTATTTTCAAGCAGGTAAATTAGTTTGCAATTAGGGTCAGTTGCCCCTGGTCTGCTGTGAAGGACAGTTCAGATCACCCTCCGTTCACCACTCTGGTCTATGTCTTTTTCAAGCTTGTTTCTCCCATTTTGGTGTTGTTACCTTGAATTGCCACCAGGTGGTGCTATCTCAGCTGCTCGCCCCAGAGGGGGTGGGGCCGGACAGGAACTGGCAGAGACTAGAGATGGATGGCTGCCTCAGGCAGGAGACTCATGGCGGGCAGGACGTCTCGGTCGCTGGAGAGGTGGCAGCGATCCCAGCAGATCTTCCCTGAAGGGGCTTCAAGGACTGAAGTCGTGGATCGCCTCCGGCCCGGGTGGTGCGATGTGCTACTGGTGGCAGCAGCGGCAGTGTCTGCGCTGCAGTGGCTGTCCAGTCCGCTGCGATGCCCCAGCGGTGGCAATAGCCGAGCTCCGTATGAAGAGCAGGCTGCGATGTTGGGGTCCGTAGCCCCTGGGGCGAGAGCCAGAGACCCACTGCAGTTCTCCTTAGCTGAGGGCTTCACAGATCAGGTTGCCCCGTCGCCTTCTTGCCGGAAGTCCTCGAGGGATGGTCTTGAATCCACTGTATTACTATTCATAATTCATTGGAAAACTTTGCTCCTTTAACTATTATAAGTACCACATGACCTGTGATACATACTCCAATGCATCATAGGTCTACAGATGTTCAGATTAATACAACAGGGCACTTCCATGAAGGGGTCAGCAGTTCACTACTGATTCCTTAACACAGTCACAAGGGTTATCAATGGGAACATAACTAGAAGCATTAGAAGAACTGGTTCTACCGGTGCAGGCAAGGATAAATCTTTCCAAGTTTTACTTCAACATCAGGAGATTGAATGTGAAGATATTCTAAAGTCTCTAAACAGAATACTAAAATTACAGAGTCTTAGATCTACAAAGATCAACTAGTTATTCGTTGGTGACCAGCTAATAAAACTCTCTTCTTGGACATAAGAAGCACAGGCCCAGGAGAGAGTTACTTGGTGAAAACAGGCTGTATGCCAGGTACCCAGTCAATTTTACATTGATTTTCTCTAATTCATTCAATAATTGGGAAGGACAAGTAATAAAATAATTTTATAGATGAGGGAACAGATTTTAAAAGGTTAAGAGACTTAAAGATCTCACATCAAGTTAGACAAAGCATCTATCTGTAAAAGCCACATATTTTCAAGTACATCACAGGTTTTGGCAGACCTAGAAATAAGACAAAGCCCCCTCCTTTTTTGAACTTTAAAAACTCTATGAGTATCCTAAATGTCCAAAACAGGATTATAACCTTAAACACACTAATTTAAATGATGTGATTATAAAATAACATGAACCATTCAATCATATTGAGGGAAAGGCTGATAATATAACAAGTTGATCCTATGTACATTTGTAGATAAATAAATAAATACATCAAGTTGTTTGTAGTGGTTGAGTTTAGGAGGTGGGGTTTGAGGTGAATAGTTCCATTTTCCCTCTTTTTCCCTTTAAGAGTGTCTAAATCTTCTACAGTGAATAACCATGACCTTGGAAAAGTTGCTTAACCATGTAGAGCCTCACTTTGTTCATCTTTAATATGGAAATAATAATGGGACCTCCCTCACAGGGTTGTTGTGAGGGTTATGTGACAAAACCTTGTAAAATGCTCAACTCGGTGCCTGGGTTGCTGTATGAATTAAAGAAATGTCAGTTACAGGAAGAAAAGGAACTTCATTTTAAAATGAGTTTTATTTTTGCTGTAATTGCTGTACAATATGTATTTACTTAAAAAGTCAATTAAGTTAAAATTAGTGTTTAAATTCTTTGAGAGATTACCATCATTCTGGAAGATAATTGTAGTTCCTGGGAGGCACAGCCCAACCAAAACTGGACCATTGCCCATTTCGACTGAGGCCAAGGCTTCAAGTAGCAATGTATTTGATGCCATATAATTAATATACAGAAGTTCAGAAGCTCCAGCTGGAAACTAAACTGTGTTGTTTACCCTGTAATTTATGTTACGTCTTGGCTTGTCCAGGAAACTAGCAAAGGCTACCTCTCATGTATCTATTTGCCTGAGGGACTGAGAATTCTTCTGGGAAAAGTCTTAGGGGAACACAGTGAAGATACCTCAGTTTGAATAAAAAGCAATGAACAGGTTTGCAGGACAGGGTTGATTTTGAGTGTGCTGATACTTTGGCAAAGCATGTAGAGAGTCTCACTGACCATGATTTAAGGGGGGTGTGGTCCAGAGGTAGTTTTAGAGGGGGATAGAGAGTCATATGTGTAAATTTAACAAGAATCTAAGGACTCTCCCTGGAGCACCAGTGTTCATGGATCAGTGAGTCTATGGGCCTGCTGGTCAGAAATATTTTAGAAAAGTACATTTGCCATCTTGTTAGGTAAATTTCAGAACCAGCTCATATAACCTCCTAGATAAAGGAGATTATTGTTAGAACCCCAGAGAATGTTAAATCAGCAACCCCTTTCACTTACTTTCTACCTAAAAAACAGAGTGCTACACAAATTCTTGGCTCATATTTTCATTTTTCCTAGTGTCTTTTCAGGATGAACCCTGACAGATAGTTGAATGACTGCCTTTTGGACGGTGGATGCAACTGAGCAAAAGGCCTGGGAACACTAAAATATGGATCAGATGACATTCTTATAACTTAATTTTCTTGAGTCCCCTACCATTCTTTTATCTGTCAACATTATCATATTAAAATTTTATCATGCCTGAAATCTTTATTTCTGCAGTCAGATTCACTCCAAGTTGCAATTTTCCCCCCTCTCAAATATATTGCTATTTCAGTAGATGGTTGCTTTTATTTCATCATCCATCATAATAAAAGCTGGCATAACCTCAAGCTCAAATGTTTACTGTCAATGGGTTAGTGTTTCTTATGGTGACACAACCATCTCATTGAATGCTATTCAGAACCTCAGTAGGCTGAGCTGTGACTGCCAGCATACAGGAAAGGGAAACATAAATAACTGTGAAGCTTGAACAGTCAGTTGTCAGCGTTTTCCTGGCCTCAGTTGAAAAAGACCTTTACCCTAAACATCACAAGGGTGTGCCATGCTGGTTTTATAAGCAAATTACGCACCCCCAGGTATGCCACTCTAGTGATAACATTGATCAACACCCTTCAGAGGAGAGGTTCCAGTCTTTCTTTCCCACATGTTCCTGGAAAGACCTAATACCTTGCACATCTGTATTCTGTCTCATTTCTATTCCTAAAGAAAAGAGATGGGTTAATAGCTGTATAGACAGAAAATTGTTTACAGAAGGAGTTGGGAACAGAACTGGAAAACCATAATGTCTTCCAGACCAACTTTTTGTCATTCAGGCATTCATAACAGAAACTCAGGAGACAGAGAGCTTTCCATGCTCTTTTCCTATTCTCCTTTAGAGGCTGTCTTCTTTTTAATAATGTGTCTTCATACTTGGCTTCCCAAGCAAGAGTCCCATCTTAATATTTTTAAAAGTGAGCTCTATCAATAGTCTTGACTCACTTTTTCTGTCTGCCATTCTGTTACTTTTACGATAATTTAAAATTCTTAAATCTTATTATCCTCTTATACCTCTTTTTTTTCATATGCACATATCAAAAATGTCTTTGTTAATATCTGATTCCTACATCAATTCTCCAATGTTGAATCAGGATTCTGTGTCCCCTCAGTTGTGTTATTACCCTTCTACCTCTAGATGATCTGTAGAACCTGATTATTTGAACCTGTTTGAAAATTTCTTGGTTTTGTTTCATTCTTCCTTGTCAAGTCAAGTTTTCTTTATTATACAAGTTCCAACTCCTCACTAACTTTTAGAAAATATGTGCGTGTCTTTCAGACCCAACCTGATCCATTCACATTGTGAAGTTACTCTTATTTCACTGAATTAGTTTCAATTTACTCACCTTGGTATGTTCTCTCTTGACATTTTAAGTGATTTTTGGGCACCCCCCCCCAGCTCTATTAAAGTTTTATGCTCTAGCCTTCTATATGGGCACAAACTCGCATTCTTAAGAAGAACCTGCTGTGATATTTTGGGGTCACAGTAACTCACAGGGACATCTGGTTCTGCCACAAAACTTTGTTAATGCTAAGAACTACCCAACTTAATTTATTGGACACATATAGCCTGTCCTTCTCCCTTTCCTAAGAAAAAAGAGCCAGTGGGATGCCAAGGAATAACTTTTTTTTTTTTTTGAGTTGGAGTCTCACTCTGTCGCCCAGACTGGAGCGCAGTGCCCGCTCCCGGCCACCGCAGCCTCTACCTGCTGGGCTCCGGCGATCCTTCCGCCTCAGCCTTCTGAGTAACCGGAATTACAGGCGTGTGCTACCACGCCCGGCTGGTTTTTTGATTTGTTGTAGAGATGAGGTCTCGCTGCCCAGGCGGGTCTCGAACCCGCGGGCTCATGCAATCCACTCACCTCAGCCTCCTAAAGGCGCGGGATTACAGGCTGAGCCACCGAGCTCGGCTCCAAGGAATAACTTAACACCATGACTGTTCCACAGAATCCCCGGATACAAGCATCTTCATCTCTCTCATCACCTAGATCAAGATTTCGATAATGAAATGGCTTTTACTTTCTGCTTTCTCATCTTTTATTTCTTTAAAGCTTATATAAAAGCTATCCTTTTATTTTCCTTTTCCTAGATAATGTTACCTATGTGTTTGGGGGGCTATTCTTAGGTTGCCTACATATATTTGGTGACAGATTAAAAAAAACAAAAACTATTTTACTGGAAGTGTCCTTTGAAAGAATTAACCAGGATTCTTCTATAGAGATACAATATTAGACTAGAACTCAAATGGGTTTTTGTTCTATACTTTATCTGATCTGTTCAACTCAAAGTTACAGATTACTAAGAAGTAACTTCATGGTGAAATTGGCTATCAGAAATAACAGCATGCCATTGAAAAGTTCTAGAAGCAAAAGGAACTGGGTATTCTAATTCTGTAATTTTGGGAAGCAGAATCCAAGGTACAGAGGGGTTGTTTGCCCAGGCTCACAAAAAGAGGCAGAGTATAACAGAGTGTCATAAACATAGTGGTTTCATGACATCTCATGTTTTAGTAGTCATATGCTTAACATTAGGTCATTGTCTGAATAGTTGGGACTTATTTCTCCCTTTTTCCCTGATCTTTTTATTAATTTTTAGGAAAGCTTCCTTACTTCTTGAAGCAAAATACTGGATTTTTCCCCCTTTGATACCTTGATTTGTAACATTACAAACATAAATTATTACCTGGTACAATAATACTATTCAGTATACATTTCATTTTTTTTTTTTTTTAGTCATAGCAATAAAATAAGGCCCTGAGCATTGCTGTTTCTTTTGCTTTTTATCTTCCTTAATAGCTTTTCTCAAATATTCCCGGATCCAGTAATTCCTCCTCCCTTCCCTTTTTCTCCTGTCTCCTAGCTTGCTGCTTGTAATCTCCTACAGGTAAAAGAAAAAAATTCAGGAAAATAGTATATATTAAATAATATTTACTAAGACTCTTAGCAAGTGATCAGGAATGCAATATAAGCTTTCATGCTAGAGTAGCACCTTTTCTGGTTATATTTGAAATCTGGGTGATGATCTTGAAATCTCCAAGAAAGTGGAGAATTGGGCATTTATCTCACCTAAACCTGCCAAGAAGCTATTCGTATTCACCTGTAACACTTCGTGGAAGAGAGAGTCTTTTACTAATTCATTTTTCAATGAATACCCCAAAATTCTAGTATTCCAACTTACAGACCTGGTAGACAGCTGAAACTCTACTCTTTTAAACATATTTGAATTCACAGTTTTGAACTGCCTCCTCTGTTCTACGATTTTCCTTTGCCCAGTAAACTCCACTTAGAAAGAAACAGAGTATACTGGTTTGTGAACCATGCATGGAGGTGTGTTCAGAATTCCTGTGCCCTCGAGCTAGGTGACAAAAGAAGCACTTTTTCAGGGATACTGGCTTCCTAAGCCTTCCCTTGGCTGAGTAGGTAAATGGAAATATTAAAGGATGGCTGACAGAACAGAAGCACCACTGGGAAGATCTTGCTTGGTGAGTCATGAAGCAATATTCTTTCTAAATGTCAGAGTTCCCCAAATGGACTGAATCAGAGTGAATGCTTTTAATGATCTTTTTCACAACCTGGCTTCTTGCCTTAGGAAGAAACTGTGTCTATATATCTATATCTAATCTATAGCTATGTCTATGTCTGTATCTGTATTTGTATCTATATCTATGCCTATACCTATGATTCTATGTTCCTGACACAGAAGCCGAAATAATTGTTTGTTAGACATACTTTTTTCTGCCTTATATCTATACACACACACACACACACACACACACACACACACGTACACAAACATACATACATATATGTATACATATGTATGTATATATGTATGTATATGTGTGTGTATATATATGTGTGTGTATATATTTCCAGATAGTGATTGCAAAGCAAAGTCAGAGGAGTAGGATGTGAGTTGTAGTGCACCCAGATGTGACTGAGCGCTAGTAGCAGAAATTTCAAAAGTTCACAAGAGCAATAGCACAGCCAGATGTTTCCTGGCTCTGCAAATTCCAACCACCACAGAACTGATTTTAGAAAGCACACGTTTTTTCCTCTAGTCTGTCTGAATTTGAGTGTACAGATATTCTCCTCCTCTGTTTACTCAGATATTAAGAAGTGTCACATTGGTTTTGATGTTAGTTTTTCTAATTGAAGAATCATTGTTTTTAATATCATGCCTTCTTCATATAGTAACTTTAATGTTATTAATTGACACCGAATGCTGTGAAGTTCAGTAATTACCTCCAATTTCTCATTTTTATTAATTTCATGTGGTATCTGTATCTGCATGACATTTAATTTATTAGATTTCATATATCTGCTCTGGTGTATTTTTTTATTAATGTATTAGTTACTTGGTTCTGTTTTGTTTTCATGTGGTCAGCTGTTCTTTTTGATGCTTGAATGATCACCAGCTGGACTAAGAATTTGCATTTGGACACAGCTCCTCACAGCTAAACTTGAAGGTTTAGCTCAAGTCTTACAGGTGCATCAATGTGATTGTTAAGTAAGAGAGCAAGTGAATATGATATTTTCAACCTGTAATGCTTATAAATAATAGCTGCTGCTTGATTAATTAAAAACATATTATACACCATGATCCTTTGCATCCTACTTTGTGTACTAATGTTTGTATTCACACAGATGCAGTCTTAGAATGTAAGTGACCCTATCCATATTAAACATTTTAAAATACATGCTATGCATAGCAAGTAATTATCTTTACAGTATTCAGGCTATTTGGATCCCTAGTCATGCCATAAAACATTAACAGGATTTCAGAGCCATCATTTTAGAAAAAAACGACCTAAGGATTTTTAAGAAATTATGATTCTATGTTCCTGACACAGAAGCCAGAATAATTGTTTGCTAGACATACTTTTTCTGCCTTAGTTAGGTTCATTGAGAGTACTGTTGGTATCAGGAGTAACCACAGAGACATAATAAGAATAAAGACAAAAAAAAGTGGGATCTAGAGATGAATGAAGAATTTTCTATCATCAGCTGGGAACGTTCTTAGGAGACTGCCAAGCCTAGCCTAGGGTTCGTCCCTAGGAAACTATGACCACCTTAGAAAATAGGAAAATGACTAACTACCATTTCAAAACATATTAGTCACCAGCAACTTTGTATTCATAGTTAAGATCTCACAAAAGTAATTACTTCACTGACATATGACATTGTTTACTCTCTACTGGCTTTTGGCTTTATCGCTGAATCTTATTACTCAACTTTGGTGCTCTGTCTTCATCCCTGGCTTCCCTAACATCTGACTTCTTGGCCCAAACTCCTGAACTTTGAACCTTGTACTCTTCCAAATGGTCTCCTTCCTCAAAAGGGAAGGAATTCTTTTAATTCCCAGGGAGAAAGTAAGTGTTCAGCTCTGCTCCTTCCCTCCAGGTTTCTTCTCTTCTGAGGATACCAGCTAAGATACTTAGGGACTTACTCCTACCTGCATTTCTGTGCTGCCACTTTTTAGTCACACTGTCCACTGTGATACGAACGAACTCTTTAGGTCCCATGTGTATTACACTGTGTTACAAAAATTATATACCCCTCTTTTCCATTCACTCTTATGTGACATCAGCCATCCAACAAGCTAATATTAGAGAGTCAATTAAGCACTCACAACTGTGTGTACTCATAATTGTGGAAGGCATTTGGGGACTTACAGAGAAAATATGTTGCTGTTTCTGGCTTTAAGGGTACTTATTTTATTCTCATTGAAACAAAAGTTAAATTTGTGTGCATGAACTAGCATTCTTACAAAAACAAACACAAAAACACAGGGCTATACTTCAGCATATGGTAGAGCAAAGCTCCCAGGAGAAATTACAATTCAATTGAACTCTGACATTTTCTGTGTTGAAGTTGTCTTCTTGTATATTATTTCATGCACTAATTCTGTGTCATGTTCCATTTTCTCCAGGCCAAGCATATAACAAAAATCCCTTATGCTTACTTTAGTATAGTAGTAATGAATATATTTTGATTCTCACAATATGTTATTAAATAGTAGGCAAAATCAAATGTTAATAAATCACAACAACAAATCTTAACATCTTACTGCATGGATTGCCAATGGTGGTGGTGACATGTTGGGAGGAGAGGGCAAAGAAAGATATAACCCAGGCTAAAATCCACTTCCTAGATCAACCTTTACCACAAGGTATTCTTTAGGCTGGAACACTTGTATAGCCACATTTACTAGTCTCTTCTCTCTCACTTTCTATCTTTGGGTGTGGTGGTCCATCTTGTTTTCTAGCCTTCTAGAACCCATCAATGTGACAACATTCTCCACTGAAGAAAAGACAACTGGTACAACTGGTAAAATCAAGCTTTTTTCTGATTTCAACCCCTCCCAGCATATCCCAAACATGGAGGAACATTTACTTCAGATTTCCTTTTAGAAGGTTTTGCCTATTTATACAACTGATTAATACACAGTCAGTATTAAGTAATACTTTATAACTCCTGGATTTGGTTTTTAAGTCCTGCCTCTCCAAATAACTTACAAGACAAAAAAAAAAAAAAGAGTTTTGGATAGATCTAGAATCTATCACCAAATATGCAATAGACAGTGTTATTGTCTGTTTGCTGAATTTTGCATATGCAGATAATGGTGCTGGAATATTGTGACTGGTAGTCTAGCTGTCGCTGATAACCCTCTTTTAGCTATTCCCAAGATCAGTAGCATCTAAAACATTGCCCCTTATGGACTACATAATCACTGTCCCATCCTGGTCTCTGCCATAGTGTCTTCTATCCTCAAGGACTCACTCCACAGACAACTGTTTAAAGGCTCACACTGAGAGTTTCAGAATAAAGAGGACATAGTAAACTGTCCCTTTCTTGGGGCATTTCCCCCATGGCAGGGGCTAGACATCATTTCTGCCACCTGATCCTCACACCTACAATACCACATACCCTTTGGTGGTTGGCCCTTTCTTGGCTCTTTGACCACATGCATCTAGCTGCTAAGTCAACTTGTAAGGATCTCTTGGGTGCTCACTGTTTGCATGGACTTTGAACCTGTTGGTGTTGTGAGCTCTTGGATGTTTACCTACTTGAATTTGGACTCACCTGCTACCCGCTTTTCTTTTTCATATAGAAACTGCTTCCTGGTCTTAAAACTCTAGTGTTTGACCTGCCATCACTCATGAGCATGGAAAGCAAGTTGCCTTTAGGAGATTAAATGTGAGAATCATCTGTCTGCAATTACTGTATCCTCTTCAAGAGTATCCTTGTAGAAATGCAATCTCTTCCTGTGGCCGTAGCTGCCTTGCTTTAGTTTTTTCTCCCATGCTTCATCAGATTCATCATGTGAATTTCAGTCTTTATATGCCTATTTCAAAAAATCTTGAAATGAGGTGTGCTTTATTTAGGTATGAAAAGACTGATTGCAATTCAAAAACTCATTACTGATTAGATCATTAACGAGAACGAGGAATAGTGCTTAAACGGTTTCTGAAGAAATTGGAAATAAAGTGTAGTATGGTTGGTGTCTGTGACAGCCAAACTGCAATTTGGGAAAAGATTGTGCCATTAATGGCTGTTTCTAAATTAGATTTGGAGAAGTTGGAAGAGAACATGGATTAGAAATAACTGCAACCAGTGTTAGACATAGTTCTCATCTAAGATCTGTTGCTCACTCCACAGGAAGCTTTGGACGTGTCATTTAGTATATACTCTCTGAATTTCAGTTTCTTCCAGACTTCCTACTCTTGATAAATGAATCAAGTGAGACTATATATACAAAGTGTTTGACATTCTACCTAGTCCAAAGCACGGCCTTAATAATAATCTCTTTAGTTAGTTCTTCTATTCTTTACGCTGACACTGCTATATACACACATTTGATCAGTCTCTTAAACGCTTTTGTATCTTGGAATAGAGTAAACTTCTTAGCATGGTCACAATATCGATTTTATCCATTAAGTTCCCTAAAACATGGTGAATGTGCTAAAAAGGGTATTCCTTCCTACTCACCATGTACCTTTAGTTTTCCAGAACACTTTTTGCCTTTTAGTGTTGCCTCTATAGCCTATTCACACATGTAGGGTTGAAAGGAGGTTTTCCATGTAGAAGGTAACATAAGGTCACATAAGAACTGAGCCAAATCTTGAACAATTGATCCATTTTTCTTCTGGATGGACAAAGGATGAAGGGTTGTCAAAAGTAGGTCTTCATTAGACCTAAGAGAGAGGGGCTAGGTGCTCACTGGGATGGAGACTGGATTATCAGTGGCCTCTGTTCCCAGGCAACTCCTGTGTGGAAATGGTGGACATGCTCACTTTGTGGTGGACATGCTCACTTAGTGCAGATGTGGTTATCACCTGATAACAACCCTGCCGAAGTCTGTGTTACTCTATGTATCCCTCCTTTCTCTCTCATCCTCTCTCAGACCATATCTTTATCTGTTCTATTTCTCCACGTTGGGGAATTCTTTCTAGATCAGAGTTAAAAGCTATCTCTAAACCGTAATGATTCTCCCCAAGACTATTGTTTATACTAGTCTTTATATTTCCCTGAGTCACAGGATTTTCAACTTTTTTTGAGATAGGGTCTTACTCTGTCACCCAGGCTGGCATGCAGTGACATGATCATAGCTCACTATAACCTTGAACTCCCAGACTCAAGTGACTCTTCTGCTTCAGTCTCCATTCCCACGTAACTGGGACTATATGTGCATGCCACTGCTCTCAGCTTGGACCCATTCTTTGGTGATCGTTGTTTCATTGTTTTCCTTGTACTACCCCTGGGCTGAGACAAATGAACTCATAGATTAAAGGCATAGGGAGAAGGAAACATTAGAAATAAAAATACATTTGTTAATAATTCAAGAACAGTATTCTACCTACCAGGACCTATCCACTGTGTGGACATGGCCAAAGCTTCCTAGGGAGTGAGCAACAGTTCTTGGGTGAGAACTAAGTCTAACACCCAGTACAATTATTTCTAGTCCATGTTCTCTTCCAACTTCTCCAAGTCTCATTTAGAAACAGCCATTTTAATATAACCTCTCTGAGTTTAAGTTTCTTCCAGACTTCATACATTTGGTAAAGAAATCATGTGTGTGTGACCCCTTAAGTCTTTGTAGGATTAATGCTATTTTGGTTCTGTTATGTCTATTCTGAAACCTCATGACGAATGAGGCCTTAGAGAGCATTGAGGAATAAATGGCCTTAGAGAGCAATGAGTGAATAAAATCGGTGTTTTCTAGTGTGAAGGTAGCAAAGACTGTATATAAGATGTCCTAGGATTGAATGGTTGGAATAATAAGAGACCCTGGTTCCACATGCCAGGCACTGTGTTTCTTGGCTCACATGCAATAATTTATTTTATGTTCAAAATAATTCTGTGAGGTCCTATCATGACACTCATAACTTCTAGCTGCAGAGGATATGATATCTGACAAGGAAATCTCTGTGAAGAAGATTGCTGATTAACAAGAACAAACAAGACTAAATTCAGTATTAGAATATATACAGCAGATACATAGAATAGACTATATATACACATATACATATGTATGTGTATATATGTTGGCAGGAGGCCAGGCAGCATGTGAGGAATAAATAGACTATTGAAAAAACTGATGCCAAAACTAACAACAACAACAAAAACCTAAAATTACTGATGGTTGCTACTGAAAGAGTAATTGATAAAAACAAAAATTACTTGATTTTAATAATGTAATTTGGTCAGTATCACTAAAGCAATTTTTGAAAGAGAAAAAAACAGTCAAAAACACTAAATTCTGTGCTAAAAAAGCTACGATTAGGATAAGGTTGTAGCATATTTTGTTTATTAGCATTGCTAAAAATAATGATCAAGTTCATTAAAATTGAATTATAGTGGAGCCATCTAAATAGACTCATGACAGCCATTTTAATGAGTTCTATTAAAGGTAGCAATAATGATTAAACTATTTTGAAACAAACTCAATAGATTTTAATAAGGAATCAATGGTGCACATTTCTCTCCTGTCCCCATTGGTAAAACTGTAGTAGCAGAACATTTAGACTGTGGAAACTGCTGTGACTGTGACTGCTTTGTAGAAAATTCTATAGTGCATTAGTGCTTTGCATGCTGTTGAAGAAGAGTCATTACAACCAACATATGTCTTCCTTCCTGAAACACTCTTCCACCTTCAAAGAGCAATGATAACACTACCAGGAGGTGGCTGGGGTCGAAAGCAGAGGTCCACAGTCTTTTTTCAACTCTTGGGAAATATTTTGATGTTAAAATGCTTAAAAGTCCCTTCACAAATAAGTAGTTGTATTTTTAGTATCCTATTGATGAATAAAAAGTATAATGACACAAGAGCCTATGAATTCAGTAGTAATTTGCATCTTATTCATCACAACCTCTACTCAGATAAGGTCAATATTAGTGAATTTTTGTTTGAGCCTACGATGTTTTGGTTCTTAGACAGGGCTGTGGTGTTGCTGATCTTCCATTTCCCTGTCTTCCTAGGATAAAGTCATTGGTATTGGGAGCCATTGGTATTGAAGGAGAAAAGCACAGATCCCTGTACACAACTTCTCCTTGGGATGTCTATTTGGGTAGGTAGTTGGTAAACAGAATAGATGACCTTGGTGTAGATATCAATGCATCTGACATCCATACACTCTTTTCATGGGAGCAATTTCTTATGACTTTTTGCACACTTTTATTTTGTATATTTCTAATTGGAGCACAGTAAAATTGAAGAAAGAATTAAGCTGGATATTATCCATTTCCCTGAATTCTGAATTTTAAGATTTTATGTAACTAATAATTCAAAGGCACTTCAAATGGTCAATAAAGCTTTACTTTATTGAGCTCAGGAATGACCAGTTATGTTAGCAAACCACTCATTGTAGATTACAGATTAATGTTTTTACTGTAGCCTTTTAATAAATTACTTATTTTTATTATAAAGCCTTATGGCTGCTCAAAAATGCACACAATTATGACAAATATCCATAAGTTGACTTATTAAAGCTCATAGCAGTATTATGATGAGCAATGACATAAATGTCATTGTTTCCTAGGTTGTTACAAAGCTGTATATTCATAGACTATTAGTTTACATTTGAGTGCAGTGTGCTTCACCTTGGAAAGGGCAATTTCAACAGGAAATCCTTGTAGTTATTAAATACAAAATGCAATCATAGACCAATAATCAACCTCGATAAAATGCAAGTGCGAATTTTTAACTATAATTGGGGTTATCTATATAGATTATACATAACTGTTTATTTTGGAATTGTAGACAGGTCTTACAAAGGCAATGTGGGTATAACATTATTCAATTAATAATATATTCATATTAACAGTATAGAATTTTTTGCCTATTGAACTTTATGTTTAGAGATTATTTTCGATTACCTTGGAATGTGATAACCTATTAAAATAAGATGAATGTAGACAAGGCTAAATTTGGACAAGTGTGTTAGTTTCAAAATTGGCATTTTTATTAATAAAATTAAGGAATAACTTAATAATTGTCTTTTCTTTACATGGGAATATTAGCATAAATCCTTAGTTTCAAAAATTCCAAATTAATATCATCTTTGTGTGCAAAAATTATTATTTAAGTAACCATTTGATTCTAAGTGTTTTATATTTTTAAATCCAGAGGGTTATATTATAAGGGGTCAATAGCCTATTATATATTGTAAAAAGCATAATCTTAAATATTTGTTTTATAAAACTATTTTTATAGACTTAATTAAATTGAAACGTTTACAATGATTCCCCCAAAAGTAAAAGGGAGGTTTAAAAAAAGTAACTTCTGAATCATTTTTAAGCCTGCAATTTACATTTCTCTCAATTTTGTTATTTTTTGGCTTAAATAGATGTGGAAATCTTTAACCCAAATGTATATGGTTTTAGTATTTAATAAACAATTAAAGCATAAGATGAGAATAAAATATTTTGTTGTTATTGTGCTAGGTTTTCTTACTGTAGTTTCAATCTAGAAATTTTTTTAATGTTTGTAAATTGATTTTCAAAAGATTTAATACTATCATTATAGTTCTGTCATTATGTATAAATAGTGCTTTTTTTCTATTATTACACAGTTCAAAACCAGAGATTCTGTGCAATGGATGCTAAGAAAAACTCTCATGGGAAATTTCATATTAAATATGCTCCTTGTCTCCTGGTCTTTATAGCAATGTGTTGAGAATTTTAAGAACAAATGAGCAAAAATGTAAAATATGTCAAAGTATCTTTACATATTGATTAAAGTTCATGTCAGAGTCTTTCTAAAATAATGATATGACATTATCATTTGAAAAGTCTTTTGTTTGTCTG
The DNA here is from genome assembly GCA_027257055.1 of Cephalopachus bancanus. Taxonomy (NCBI): domain Eukaryota; kingdom Metazoa; phylum Chordata; class Mammalia; order Primates; family Tarsiidae; genus Cephalopachus; species Cephalopachus bancanus. The sequence continues at coordinate 1,989,552 of JAPVLO010000234.1, forward strand.
TGAAAATGATGCCAGCAATTTTCAGACTAGATATTAACCAGGAATAAATGTTCATAGTGCAGCATCATTTCTGCATTACCTTAAAGGAAAATGGAAAAATTCACTCTAAACATTTTCAATACACCCATTCTTAGTGATTGAATGTAAATTTCTTGAAGGCCCAGACAAATCTGAATTGACTTTGCATTCAGCACTGAGCCTCATGTTTAGGAGGTGTTACAAATTTTTGTGCCTGTATAAAGTAGGCTTCCTTGTATGTGGCAATCAGCTACTTTTATGAATTTGCTCATTTTTAAACATTCTTCTTCATAAAATTACCATTATTGGGCTTAACTACTTCCCCTCTGTACCTCTAATTCTTTGTGGTAGTACTTGAGTTTTTAGGGACTTAGGCAGGGATGTGGGTAAAATTTACATTAATACTGAATGTTTATGTACTGGTTAAAGTGTATGCTTTAGACATGAAGCTCTGTGTTGCTGACTAGCAGGACTAATAAAAATCACTATCCTACTAAGTCTCCCCCCTACCCTTCACAAGACCCTGAGCAGCTTATGTCTTCTTCCTGGGAGTCATCCCAGATCTCAGTGCTGTGATCTCTTTCACCTGGTGGTTTTAGCCCTCCCCAAGACTGAACCTGAATGACATAGCTGGGACTGATCTTGTATCTGCTGACATTCTCTCTGGGTATATGCTGAGTTCTGCCACAGTTCAGCACAGATTGGAGAGACTTTCTCTATACGAATCTTAAAATTATTTTATTGGGCTTCCCAAAGGGTGGTCTTATTGTCTGTAGGTTGTTTTTGCAAAGTAGATTTCCTTTATGGATGAATGAATTCATCCATTTTATGGTATTGTAAAGAAATACCTGAGGCTGGGCAAATTATAAAGAGATTTGTTTGGCTCACAGTTTGCAGGCTGTGGAGGAAGCATAGTGCTGGCATTTGCTTCTGGTGAGGCCCCAGGAAGCTTATAGTCATGGAATCATGGCGGAAGGGGAAGGAGAGCCAGCATGTCACATGATAAGAAAGGAGGCAAGAGAGAAAAGGGAGGTGTCAGGCTCTTTTAAATATCTAGCTTTCACATGAACCAGAGAACTTGCTCATTACTGGGGGAAGGGCAGTAAGCCATTCATGAGGGATTTGCCGCCATTCATGAGGGATTTGCCCCCATGACCAAAACACCTTCCACTAGGCCCTACTTCCAACATTGGGGATCACATTTTTACCATGAGATTTGGAGGGGATAAATATCCAAACTACATCAATACATTTGCAGTCATCTTCCCCAAGTTTGAACCAGAGGATATCTAATCACCTAATGTCCCACCCAAAAGCATCCTTCTGGGAAATATATCAGTGTCTTAGGCTGAAGCTCTGGTGACTCGCTTTCCATTTATTGGGATTATTTCCCATTATTATCATTTTGGAGACTCTTTTACTCATCTGTTTTTAAATAAAGGATACAAGATAGAAGAAAGGCTTTCATTGGCAACTTCAGGACAGATTGTACAGCATCTAGAAACTCTACCTTGTCCTCCTCAGCCTAAACTCCAGTTTATTCTCATCTTACTTCCCAGCCTAACATCTCCACTCTTGCCAATTAAGCCTTCACAAAGCTTGCTTGCTGTCACTTTTTTTCTTTCTTTTTTAGAAAGCAAGATTTATTGAGAGGTCAGAAAAGCTCCCAGAGCAGGAGGCGACTCAAGGAGGTTGTCTGCTATCACTTTCAAACACAAATTTAAGAAAAGCAAATAAGAAGAGAGGATAATAGCTTTGTAGTCATATTACTTTTTTTGTCTGCTTAATAGTTCACATCTTGAACTTCCCTTTAATGTATATCTTCTTAGAATATCCTCATAGTTTATTCTGCAAATCTTTCAATGATCCTATACTCTTTATTGATTTTTTCCATAATATATATGTGAATTTTTGAAATATTGAGGAACTAATAACCCCAATTCTACTCCTTACGTAATTGACTTTTGCCAATCTTTCCTGTGTCTTAAAAACAAAACTTATTATTCTAATTTTTCTCTAGTTTCATGTAAAGATCTTAGTTTAAAGATCTTGCATATAATACTCAGTGTTTTGGTACTCATTTTCAAGTTTTTGAATTTTCTAAACTACTTACTATTCCTCTTACCAACATCCTCCTCCCTCTCCCACCTCCGCCTTTGGCTAATTCACTGTTCATTAGCACCTCTCACAGATGGTGAAGACATGTGAAAAAGGAGAGCAGTTAATTGTACTATTGGCTAGAAACTTGAATAGAAGATCTGGTAGGGTAGGACATTGAAATTAATACTTTAAATGGGATTTTAAAATTGGTCTGCAGGAGAATGACAATCTCCCTCCTCACAAAAGAACGTGTAATGATTATTGTCAAACACTTGGCCAGTGTAAGTGATATATGAAAGGGAAATTGTGCCGTCCTTTGCATAGGGAGATACTGTTGCTGATATATTAGTAAACAGAATCCAGAATTTGTAGTCAAATAGCTTGAATTCAAACCTTATCTCCATCATTTATTAGCTTGTATGATTATGAATAAGATGTACATAATATTTCTCTTTGTTCCCTCTCTGGCAAAATGTAAACAAGGATCAATTTTTCTTCATAGAATTGTTGCACTGAAGAGACATCATGTATAGAAAGGCATTTTTAACTATAAGGAATATTCTTATTATTGCACTATTAAAATTATCAATGTGCTTGAATGAGTTATATTGATTCATTTACACTTTCTTTCTTAGTTTTCATGAAAGATTATTTACTAAGCTTGATGGTTATGTTTGCACTCTATTACAATAAAACATTGTAGACTCCTTGATTATCTAGTTGGTTTTCCATAACTTAAAGCAATGACCTCAGCCCTAAGTCTCTAGTTAACAACCCAAACCAGAAACATATATTTGACTGAGATCACGTATATCTAGCATCCAGCTTCATTTGCAGTTTTAACAACTTAGATTTGTATCGTGACTGTATATTTTCTGTAATTGGGCTAAAAATCCACGATGAGGTTCTTCCTTCTCTTTAATTTTCAATTTGTCTGTGACTAAATAAAGTAGGTAATGCAAAGGGGAAGAGAATAGAATTGGAGGATATATATGTATATTCATTATTTAAAGTGCTAGGAAAGTGATGAAAATAGGATGAAATGAGGATTCCCTAGATGATGATAAGGTTTAGAATATATGACACTGCAATCAGGCACATGAATTATGAATGTGAAGAACTTCTTGGTAACTTTCTATCTGCTTGAGTACAAGGCAATAGAAAACCCTTTTAAAAGTCACACATGTCACTTAGGTAGACTATAAGGGAATAATTCTTAGGAGAACAATGGTATTATTTCCATGGAAGTATTTAATTTTCTCCAAAACTTAAACTTAACAAGAAGATTCCAAAATGAGAATGAGTTTAAAATCTACAAGATGGCATGTGCATTGAGAGTAGGCCTGTCTTGTTTTTGCTCAGGCACTCAAATAAAATTCAATTCCTAAATAAAATAAGTTTTATGTTAGTGCTATATGTAGAACTGAGTCCACAGTGGACATTTGCATGTCTGAAGAAATATTTCACTTTCATGTGTGTGCATGTGTGATATGAATATGCATGGTGTTTGTGTGTGTGTACGTTCACATGCACGTGTGTCAGAGGAAGGAGAGAGAAGTTGGCTAAGATGTGAATGGTGGGACATAAGAGGCTATATTAAAGAAATTGTGAGTCAGCGAGTGCAAGAAAACTCTAGAATAGTGAGAGATTTAGATACAGTTGTTGCAGGTATAAAGTCAAAACTTTCTCTGGGAAGTACTGAAGAAAATCTGCCGGGGTGGAAGGGAGCAATCATTCTTCAAAAGAATTCAATAAATTCCCGAATCTAGGTTTAAACAGCATCATAGAAAACCATTTTCACTGGAAACTGAGGCTTAAATTTGGGGTCCAAGCAAAAAAGAACCTTGCTTTTATTATTAATATGATCCAAATCATTATAGGAAACACGCACATACAAAAGTGAAAAAACAATTGACATATTCAAATGGTAACAATACTTATATCTAAATAAGGAGATCAGAGGAAATTTTTAATTTCTTTTTGATGTTTTTCCATAGTTTCCAAGTTTTACACATTGAGCTATTTAGTTTTGTAATAAGACAAAAACCAACAAATACTATTTTTAAAACAAATTTAATCATAGATTTTTTTTTTTGGTAACTTCTACTTTGGGGGTCTGGAGGATAATGGTGTATGACTTGGACTACCACTGATAATATGTCAATTCAGTGAGAAGATGGTGATGGTAGATACCCATCTCCCACCAGGACTTGAATGGGAACATCATGTGCTTCATTTTAAAAGCCCTTGACTGATAGTAGGCAGGTGATGAAACTATAGAGGCAGAAAACAACTCCATGGCCATAGTAGATGCTTTTATTAAGCACTTTTGCTTTTTTTTTTTCCTTTATTATCTTTCCTATGAGTATTTTAGCTGGGTTGATTTTGTCCCGCCATTTTAATAATAATAGCACATCCCCTTTCCCTGGTTATGTGATCCAAGGCATGTTGCGTGTGGGGGAGGGGAGCTCCCTCAATCTCTTTCCACCTTATTTAGCTATGTCAGAGTTGGATTTTGTGGAAAGGAAACTTCTACCAGGAAATAAAAACAAAACAAAACAACAACAAAAAAAAACCCAGACGTTTAGAAACAGACATGGTTTAAAGCACAGCCTTCTATCTTAATCCTGAAACCAGATCTTGGCATATCACAGTACCCACACAAATTCTGCATTGTTGGTGAGAGCCTGCTGGAAATGTTAAGATTTTGGCAATTCTTGACTATTCAGTTTTGTTACTGTGTTTTTTGCCCTCTTAGGAATTTATGTTTTCCTAAAAGAAAACATAATTAGAGTCCGGTATCTGATGTTAATGCACATTTGGGTAATATGACAATGAATTACTCTGTGCTAAGGTCTTCAAAGAATCTGACAAGAAATCTGTTAAACAACAACAGCAACAACAAAACATACTGCAGTGTTTAAGTTAGTGATGTACATAAAAACACATTTTTAATCCATACTTGTCTAATAGTAACATTTGACCCATATACTTAAAATATTTGACAAAGCAATTGTAGAAACTCTTGTTGAGCTTCCTTCAACTAAATTCCAGCTAAAAAATGGCCTGATAGAAACAGTATCCAGGGGGTTTTGTCTATGGGTAGATTTCCTGTCCTTGACTCTGGCAACACTGACACTCAAACAACGTGTCCAAGTATAGCATAGTTATTACCTTCCTTCTCTCCTCCTCCTCCTGTTCCATTTCTAGGTTCCTGGAATTCCTCATGTCCTAGAAGTATTACACATCACCTTAATAAATACTGAGATCTCTCAACCCTACCTGCCTTTTATCCTGAGCTTTCATAGTCCTTTCTTTTATAAAGACTAGGACCTGGAAATCCTGGAATGTTGGCCCTCACCCTTGAATCATTTCCAGGTTTTGGAGAGTTTGTTGGAAGCATGCCTTTAACTCAAAACTGAGGTTGATTGGTAAAACTCAACTTTAAGTGATCCTCTGGGCAAGTTCTCAGCAGAGAACCTAGGAACTGAATGACAGATACCATCTTCCCTAGAGTCTGTATTAGTCACACCACCATTCACCTCTGGTTAGAATCAAGCTTAAAGCATCTTGCTCAAGAGTTTATTCTCTCCCTTTGTTCTCTTCTGTTGCCACAAAAAGTATGGGGGACGTCTCCTAGTCCCAATTAATCTACAGATGAGAGAAAAATAGCATAGTCAGAGTCTGAGGAACAGGCAAGCATTTTCTAGCTCAGGTTATATTCTCTTGTCACAAATTCTTGGCTCCATCCTTAAGGGGCTTCTAGGACAGGAATGCAGTAGCTCATCTCTTTCTGCAGAGAAGTGGGAGGGGAAGGCTAGTGGATATAACTCCTCCCTCAACCCCTTACCTGCCCCAACCCCAAGTGACAACCTTCTTCTTCTTCTGTTGTACTTTCTATAGAACTTAAGATAGTCACATATATCACACACATCAATGAGGTACTATCAAGGGGAAGAGGAGGGAACAGAGTCAGAAGTTGTGACGAACAGGCATTGAACACAAGGGTGGGGTGTGTTTTGCGGGTGTGCCCTAATCTTTTGGATTAGGGACTACCCATTAACCACCCTGAGTTCAGTTTTGTATGATCTTGAGTCTAAGTTGCTGTGGTAATATTTGTTGGATCCTGATATAGGTTACTGACATGACAGGTTCCTTGTCCTTTTTAAATGTCACCATCTTGAATCATACCTATTGACACTTGTCTTCCTATGGCTTTTGAGCCTATCATCAAGCGTGAGCAGTTTTCATTTTGGCTAATTTCATTGCTTTTCAGCTTTCTTCTTAAACTGTCCATCGGCATTTGCCTTCCAGGGTGCTAGAATGTGCAAGACCATGTGAGTTGATGAAGGTCATTCATTCTCTCATCAATTAGAAAAAAGGCTACATTGCTTCTGGCCAGGAATTCCATACACATTTTTTTTTTAAAGGAAATGCCAAAAGAGATTTTTCCTCCACTCATGGAACTTAATTTGATTCATTAAAGGGCTGAGAATTCTCCAGGCAGAAAATCAATTTTCTAGTAGGATCTCAGCATGGTATGGGGTGGATTGACTTCTCCAAGAACCTGGAAAAAAAGGATAAAAAGGAAAAAAAAATATCTACTCAGACTTTTATTTTTGTTGTTTCTAAAGAATGTGTGCTTTTCTTCTGTATCACTGGAGATCACCAATAAGGACACTACCAATTTGGAAGATATGTGGTGCTGATTTCTAAATGGCCTAAAATGCAGCTCTTTATAAAACCTTTTGAAATAATTTGACTTGGCATGCCAGGTAGCCAGAGCTATAAGATGATGATTTGAAATAAACTTTTTTGATGATGGTGGGAAGAGGAGGCCTGTATCAGAATTATGTTCACTATTCTGTCCTTCTGTCATATTGTGTAATCCTGAGAGCTCTTAAACCACAATAAGGAAATAATTATACTTTGAGTTTCTCTAAGGGTCTAACTAGAGGGCATTCATCTAAATATACATTTCCATGAATAAAGGTTTAATGGCCCAGGTATTTCTGATTGGAGAAGTAAGATTAAGAGTAGCGGTCTCCAACCTTTTTGCCATCAGAGAACAGTTTTGTGGAAGACAATTTTTCCCGGGTGGGGGAAAAGGTGGTTTCAGGATGATTCAAGCACATTACATTTATTGTGCACTTTATTTCTATTACGATTACATTGTAACATTATAATGAAATATGTAGCACCACTGCCTCAACTCCACCTTAGATCATCAGGTGCTAGATTTGCATAAGGAGCGTACAACCTAGATCCCTCACATGTTCAGTTCATAATAGGGTTCTAGTTTCTATGAGATTCTAATGATGCAATTGATCTGTCAAAGACTGAGCTCAGGGGGTAATAAGAGCAACCAGGGAGCGGCTGTAAACACCTGGCTGTAAATACCTGTGAGGCCTGTTCCCATAGGCCCCCAACCCCGTACAGGTCTGTGGCCCCGGGGGGTTGGGGAACCCCTGATTTAGAGAGACTGAGAATTGGTGGAAGCAAGTAAAACCAGTGTGCGGGGTTTGGTCAAAGAAATGCGGCGCTTCTTGAGGGCAGCAGACCTGCATTCCCCATCCTTCTGTCACCCACAGCCCCAGATCTGTAACCAGCTATGTTGCACATGTAAGGAAAAGAGCCTTGTCAGCTGCGAACCGGCAGGGTGGCTCCAGTCTGGTGGCCCAGAGAGCCCGGCGCCCGCGGTGTCAGGGCTCAGGCTCCCGGATAACCCAGTCGTGGGGAGGGCGGGGCTCCCGCCGACCTCCCCAGAAGTGCGGCCGGAGTCTTATGAAGCCGCCAGTTGCCGAATGAAATCTGAAACCCCGGGCTGCGTCTGAGGGTTGGCCCCGCTCAGTTGCTCAGCCTCTTGTACTGTGTATTTACACATTCGCACGCAATCACTCTTTCTAACTTCTGGGACTTTTCTTTGCGCAACTGCTAGGATTTCTCAAGTGTATGTGGCGACTCAGCCCATCTCCGGGTGGAGACCAGCGGAGCCCGGGAGGGTCTCGGAGTCGGTGGGCGCTGTCAAGGCTGTGGCGGGGCCCGCGGAGGTGCGAGGCGCCGGAGGCCGGGGGGACAGCCCCCCAACTTTCCTCCGCGGCCGGGGCGCGTCTCCTCCGAAGCCGGCGCTGCAGAGCCTTCGAGTGAATGGGGTTCCCTGCCTCCACTTGCCGTGGGAAGTAAAGGAGTCCCCCGTCCCTGTCTCTCTTTGCATTCTCTTTCGGCCAGTCCCGGAAGCCTCTGCCTTCGGAGCTGCAGCCGTCCCGCGTCTGTCGCGCGCTTCCAGCAGGGTAGGTGGCGTGGTCGCGGGGGACAGCGCGGAGTCACCGCGGGAGGGTCGGACGCTGCTGCCTGAGATAGGGGAGGGGGCTGCGGGGCGGACAGGGATCGCAGGAATCCCGGGCTGATGCGCAGGTTTGTGTGTGTGTGTGTGTGTGTGTGTGTGTGTGTGTGTGTGTGTGTGTGTGTGTGTGTGTGTGTGTGTGTGTGACGGCAAGCTGGTAGTAGTGTGTTCTAGCTTTAAAAATAGATGAAATTAATAAAAATGCTTTGTGCAATTCAGTGTCCTCTGACTGTCCGTCCTCCCGTTTCCCCTAGTGGTCTTATAGGTGTTGACTATACGACAGGCACCCAGAGGTAGGTTTTAATAATAAACATATTGTTGTTTTTTTTATAAACAAAGCGTTAAGGGAGTCTTGGTGAATTTGGGGTTTTGTCTAGATTTTTTTTTTTTTTTTTTGAGTAACGCTTTTGTGGAAGTATCTATGTCTCTCTTAAGGATAAACATGCAATATGTTCTCATAAAAAAATACTTTAGATTGCATTTCTTTTATAATTACCCACATAGAAGGGAGATAATGTACTCTGAATTTCTTAGAGATATTAGGTTTTCAATATCAGCTAGTAACAGGGAGCTCAGACTTCCTTCAGTCTACATCTATTTTAATTGATTTGAATTGAACATGATTTCCAAGCAATTTCTGTATGCAGCATATTTTATTTTATGCTATTCTTTTTTTTTTTAACCTTTCAAGACACCATTATTGCCTGTCTTTCTAAAAAGAGGAAATAAATCATGGTAAGTATTTAAGGGTTTGCTTATGCATAAGTAAAACAATATGTGTTACTGTGTCTACTAAGACAAATTAATTGAAATCCAGGGATATTTACAGTAGAGTTTAAGAGCTTTACTCCTTTACTGAGAAGATGGACAGGACAGATAGAATACAATCTGCCCTCTGATTATAATCCTTAAGGGCAATCCTTAAACCAATCCTTAAGGGCAAGAATGACTGTTAGTTTTGAACTGGTCATCGTAAAACATAGAACACACAGCATTAATATATTAGGAAAAGTCAGAAAACATGTATAAAGTCACATCATACATCTTTTAAGATCTTTCTCCCCCTTTTAAATTTCTTAATACTTCCTCTTCTCTAGGTATATTTCAACTTCTAAGAGAGCCCAGTAATAAAACTCCTCTTTTGATCTTCCCTGAATGTCTGATCATAAGGTAGCAAGTCTAGAAATCTGTTCTCTGTAGAGCCATTACTGAATTGTCAGAGATTTCACCTTAGACATCTTGAAGGACTGAGATATTGATGAAACTGAAATAAATAACATCTTCCTACCACTCACAGGAGGTATGTGCTTGGTGAAAGACCTTTAAGTGAAAATAAGAGATCAGCTGAGTTTTTCAGATCTGGAATTTAGTTTGAGGTATGTGGAAGGAATATACAATAAGTATGGAACTAGGAAAGAGAATCTGTAATTCTTTCTGCATGTGAGGGGCTGTTGGAACTCAAATTGTTCTTTGCTTTCAGCTATATTACTTGGCTTTATTACTGCATCTCAGGGGTTTGGATTTGAGACTAGGGTGGTTTCTCCATAATATTCTTTTGGGTTCTTTATACTGTGAATATGAACTGTTTTGAAAATATAAGCCTGATAGAAAGTGGGAAAGAATTAAGTTATCAAGAAAAAAATTCCACCGCAGAATAAACAGCAATGCACCCTTCCAGACAAGAACATAGATTTAAATGTAAAGTATTCTTGGCTGAAATCCTCAGGGAAATCCTTTCAGCTTTTGCTCCAGATAGTAATGGCCAAGGCTCTGAGAGCTTTCGTGGTTTTATTTATTGTGTGATCTTAGACTTTACAGGGCAATGGGGGTGGTGGCGGGGGAGAGCAGGAAGGGTGAGGAATGTGCAGCAGGTGGTGATGAGTGGTTTGAGTCTGATTACTCTGCTGTCTTAGCCAAAGCCTGGTTGGTGTTTACCAACAGCCCTTAATAGTTTCACTGTGACCTACTGGCCTATTGAAGAGTGTTTTCTTTCTGGCTCTGTTAGTGTCAGGGCTGGCTTCTTAGGACTGAAAGCAGTTGGTGCCACTGTAAAGTTCAGGTCATGCATTTGTTTCCTGTTCTTAGTGTGTGCAGTGCTGTAGCACCATCTTAGTTACCTGGAGTTATTTTCCTGTGATATTTTCTGGCCAGCCATGAAGGTTCTTTTCCCATGAATTGATCTATGTAATCCTGATTCCTTCTTTCTGTTGTGTTTCAATTTTTGGTAAGAATGAGTACCTTGGAACAAGATGGTAAAGGTGGGTAGAGCCTCATGTGGAACCCAGTAAGAAGGGGTAGCCACCCAGGGATGTGGAAGAGGTTGAGGATAGCAAGAGCCTGAGGTATCCATTTTGCACTGATCACATTTTATTGAGAACAAGCAGAAAATATAAAAAATGGAAAGATGTCTGTTTACCCTTAAAGTCACAGATGAAGGACTAAGATATCTCCCAGACCAAGAGAGATGAGAGATGCTAAAAAATAAAATTGTGGGCCAGGCATGGTGACTCATGCCTATAATCCCAGCATGTTAGAAGACAGAGACAGGAGGATTGCTTGAGCCCAGGAGTTTGAGACTAGCCTAGACAACATAGTGAGACCTCATCTCTACAAAAAATCCAGAAAATTAGCCAGGCATGGTGGTGCATGCCTGTAGTTCCAGCTACTTGGGAGGCTGAGACAGAAGAATTGCCTGAACCCAGGAGGTCAAAGCTATGGTGAACTGTGATTGTGCCAGTGCACTCCAGACTGGGCAACAGAATAAGACTCTGATTCAAATTAATAATAATAATAATAATAGTAGACTTAGCCATGAAATTAATGCTCTTCACATAAAGAGACCCCTGCTCTGAGTTTCATTATGGTAACCCATCTGTCTTTGCTGTATGAACTGAAAAAGTACAAGGTTCTGATGGATTCAGCATCTAAGTAAAAGCACATTTAGGAAATGGAGGATTATTGTGGTGAAGAATCAAAGAATATGCTGTTTTCAGAGGTTTTTGTGTACATGTGTGCTTTTAAGTAGTATCTACACTCTACTGTGGCATTGCTACAATTAATCTTTATAAAGTCCAGATGTGACTGGATGAATTCCTTATTCTAAAACCTTCCTTGGATCCCAGTGACCTACAATATTAACTCCAAACACTTTAGTATAGTATCAAAAAGCTCTTCCAAGACCTTTGTTTTTAACGTCGTCTTCCATACAAAGCTCTTCACTGTTCACACTTCTGATCTCTTGTTCACACTTTAATTCTCTTGGCATGCCCTCTACCTGGAAAATTCCTCTTGATTCTTGGTGGCCCAGTTCAAGTGGAATTTCCTTTGGAAAACTTACTAGTTATTTGCAGGAATAACGAATCATTTTGTCTTATCTGCTTCTGAAATGATTTGAGCATACTTTGAGTAATCATTTTAATATTTTAAAAATATCTCCCTTGCCCCCCCTTCCACTGTGCGTTCATCAATGAGTCAATGGTTGGTGGAGGAGCTTCCTGAATTCCAGTGCCCCAGCCTAGTGTCTGAAACATAATAAATAGCTGTTAACATTTTCTTAATAAATGATCAAGCAAAGTCATGAATTTAAAAAGTTCTGGTAGACTCTAATGGATAAAGATAGTTATATCCCAGAAGTCCATTTGAGAAATGTCTATTTGGAGACCGAACTTATTTTTCAAATGTAACAGTAGTACAAAACGTAATTCACTTTCCAGACCAGCCCACACATGCTATTTAATCCTGCAATAGATGAAATATTGTGCTTTTGTAATTCTAAAGAAAAGCAAAACAAAGCAAAAACTGCTGTGAAATCATCTTTTTCTCTTGAAAAACACAAAATACACTTGAGTTTAAAGATAACAGAAACAATTATATGAAATCTACATTTTCCACAGTTTTTTATATTATACTGTAAAATTGGTCATTTGTGAAATCTCAGTGGGAGGTCCTGGATTTGGGTGTGAGAACTAATAATGAAGTTAAATTTGGAGATCCTGCTTGTGGAATGGGGCAATAATCTTAATTAATCAAACAAAATAGAAATACTAATTTGACTATTTAATAATTATCTTGAGTGCTAGTGCTTGAAGGAAATCAGATGTAATTAAAGGAAGATATGGAGGTGGATGGAGAGGAACATTTAAAGGGACACCTTTCATGTTACTGATTCTTTATTATATTGATTTTCTTTTCATCTCATTTAGCACTGAGGCAAATCCAAAGTTTCTTCCTGAAAAAATTGTCTTTGTCTACAGTAATTTTTGCTGCTAACATGTTGAAAGGAAAAAGAACACTCCCTCTAGTCCAAAATACAAATGGACTTATTTTATTTTCAGAGAAAGATTCCTCTTGTCACTTGCATACCTGCCCTTTAGCTCATGGATAACACATATTTCAACCAAGAATGCCTATAATGCTTGTGTTTCAGGTGCCAGGTAGGAACTGAAAGCTCAAGTTCCTCCTTATGCACCCTCTGTCAGATGCCTGGAAGGACACACATTGCATTTAAGAGTAACAGTCCAACCACTCATTTCTCTAAATTTTCTAAACTCTATCTGTATCAAATTATAGAACCCATAATTTACCCATTCTAATCATATTACAGCACGTTTTTGTTAAAATGTCAAAACGTCTTCATTAAATTATGCTTTAATTTGGTAGGGTTGTTTTCAGACATGGGGTCATGTGCCCCAGGAGTACTGTGAACAAATGTATAAAAGAGTTTCCTTGGGAATGCCTCTGAGAAATGGAAGAGAGAAGCTTTTGTTTTTTTTTCTTACAAATGGAATCTATCAATACATTGAAGCTTTTGGAGCTGTAATTAGGACTATTTTCTGACAAACTGCGCCTTCAGAAAACAAAGTAATTTTTCAAATTCCTTAAGGGGGGAATTTAGCTTTCATTTTGTCTTGAGTTTTGTTTTCTCTCTCTCTCTCTCTCTGAATCTCACAGACTCTCATAATGATAATCACTCTAATGAATTAAGTACTTTCTAAATGCCAAATATTCCAAATACCAAATATATTTTTACATATATTACTTCTAATTCTAGAAGTAATTAGAATTAGTAATTCTAGAAGTAATATATGTCATGTCTAATTCAGATATTATTATTCCCATTGTATGGGAATGTTTAGGCTCAGAGAGGTAAACCCAGTTAGCCAAGGCAATACAGACCTGAGAACCAATGTGTCTAAATACCCTACCATTTTTACTATGTCTCCTTCCTCTCGGTGTTTTTCAAGTATTAATTATAGAGTCATATACTATGTGTCTCGTAGGTTTGGCATACACTAATGGGGTTTGGTCTCAACATGATCTCCACGAACTGGCTTTGGAGTTCTCTTGCAGGTATTTTAGATCAGAATCCTCTGCCCCACCACCCCAGACCTGTACTGGTGTGTGACCTGTTAGGAGATCGACCACACAACAGGTGAGCGGCAGTTGTGGGAGCAAAGCTTCATCTGTATTTACAGCCGCTCCCCATTATCACATTACCATCAGAGCTCTGCCTCCTGTCAGATCAGCATTGAAGAGCCTGCTTCCATTGCCAACATCCTATCTTTGTGAAGCAGGGTCTTCTGCAGTGAAAGCAACCTAAACAAGATCATGGAGTAGACTGAACACAAGCAACACATTTCTGGTGTTACTTTCTCCTATCATTCCCAGATGGGACCATAGAGTTGCAGGAAAATAAGCTCAGGGCGACCACTGATTCTGCATTATGGTGAGTTGTATAATTGTTTCATTACATGTTACAAGTGTTAATAATAGAAATAAAGTGCACAATAAATGTAATGCACTTGAATCATACCGAAACCATACTCTCCCCACCCTCGTCCATGGAAAATTTGTCTTTCACAAAATGGATCCCTGATGCCAAAAAGATTGAAGACAGCTGTTTTATTCTTGCACTGATGAGTTGGGACCCTTGGAATGGTTACCACAATCAAAGTTTTCTGGTGAGAAAAGCAGCCCCATCCATCACAGAGCAGTAACGGAATTAATCTATAGTGATCAGCCCGATCAGACTTTATTTTATGAAGAGAGGTAAACAGGAAAGGTATGGTTTCTAGAGATCCAGTGATCTCTACCCATTACTTAATTCCCAGACATGGGGTCATATGATCCAGGAGCACTGTGAATAATGGGTGAAGGTGAAGGTACAGAGGAAGAGGCAAGTGATCTCCAGCTTTAGAACTGGATGACCAGCTTGGAAAGCAGAAATAGGGCAGAAAAGGATAATTTCTTTGGGACAGCAACTGAAAGAGGAAGGAAAGTTGAGTTAGTGGTAAAAGTACTCACTGGGCTTACAGAAATAAAGTGAGTGATTGGGAACATGATTTAAAACCACTCTTTCTCAGGGAAGGAACATTTATCAGAAAAATCATTAAAGTGCATCTCACTTCTGTTTGTAAAGATACCTAGAGAAGAGAGTTCTGAAGCTTGAGGGGTCATTTTCAGTTGTTTAATTTTGTTGAGATAATCTGGTTTAAAATTTCTTATGTGAAGGAATGTCCATCAGAAAAAGATGATCTGGGGGAATCAAAAGAGCCTGAAGTTATCTTATTACAACCTAACTGCAGAAACCTAGGATTTAACCATATGAATACCACCTTCAGAATTTCATCTTGCTTTTACATTCCACTAATTGTTATTGTGTTCAGGTGAAATGTTGATAATTTTATATAAAGTCATCTATGGTGTATGCAGTGGTTCTCTGCCTCCTCACATTTCTGATTTGCTGATTAGAGGCTTCATTTTGTGATGACAACCCATATTTTCATCATGGGATAACTTTTCAGTATCTATGGAGTTAGGTCAGATTGGCTGGTTCCAAGGAGGAGCCTTGGGTTTTGATGCCCGGAGATGGGAGGAGGCTGAAGGAATTGTCTGGTGAGCAGCTCTGAGAAGACTTGCAGACAGGTCAACCTGCTGAGGATGGTTGGGGGTTGGGGGTGGGGGGTGGGGGGTCGGGGGAAGGACAGCAGCAAAACTACAGAATGACAAGTGCCAGAAATGAAAAAATCAGAAAAGGCATAACGAGATACAGCAGAAACTAAAAGCTAAATGTCTCAGTCTAATAATAGGTAACAATTATGGAAGCCTGCTTTGTGTTGGTCATGCCCAGTGCTTGCCATGGGTTATCTTTTACTCCTCACAGCTCCTGCATAAGCCCTATCAGTAAGTCTTTTACAAATGGAAAAACTGAAACTTGGAGAGGCCTAGTGACTTGCCAAAAATCACACAGCCACTATGTGATAGATCTGAAAATAAAATTAAAATATCCTACTCCAAGAAAGCAAACTTTACTGTATGCTCTGGAACTAGACCTGTGTTTCAGCTGACTCTGACATGCTTAAACCCTGTGACCTTGGGCAAGTTGCATTCACCAACTTCAACCACAGTTTTTTTCCTCTCTGTAGACATGAGCATTTGAGAATACCTCCTTCATAGTGAGTTTTCGATTTATGAAGTGAGCAATGCATGAAAAGAGGCTGAATGGTTGTCTGGCACCTGGCTAGTATCAATGCAAATTAACAGTTATTATTATTAAATTCAATGATAATCAGCAGTCCTGAGCAGTATTTTTTCAAACTAGAGGTCTTGGTCTAACAGGGGTTATAAAATCAAATTAGTGGCTCATGACCAACTTTTCTTTTTGAATGAAAAGGAATAAAATAAGACAGAATGGAATGGGATAGAAAAAATATCAGGGGTCATTATATTGTAGGAAAAGTAAAAATTGTTTCATATGTTTTAATTTCAGCTGTGCGTGTGTGTGTGTGTGTGTGTATGTATGTGTGTGCACGCACCTCTCACACACTGGGTAGAAATGAAAAATGTACTTCAGATTAATGATAACTATAAAAAAATAAGTATTTTAAAAAGCCTTTGAGATAGCATTTCTCAAGGGTTACACCAGAATCAGCAGCAGTAGTTCCACCTGAAAAATGCAAATTACCGAGCCCCACCTGGGACCAGCCATTCATACTTAACAAGTCCTCCAGGTGATTCTGTCGCACACTAAACTTTGAGGACTATTTATTATTCAAAGTGGTATTTGAAAATAATGAAAAACTAGCTACAAGATACTTCTAAATTCTTAAGAGCGATTAAAAGTACACAACCTGTAATCCCGCGCCTTGGGAGGCCGAGGTAGTGGATTGCCTGAGCCCGCGGGTTTGAGACCTGCCTGTGCAACTTGGCGAGTCCTCATCTCTACAATAAATCAAAAATCAGCCGGGCATGGTAGCGCATGCCTGTAGTTCCAGCTACTCGGAAGGCTGAGGCGGAAGGATCGCCAGAGCCCAGCAGGTCGAGGCTGCGGTGGCCGGGAGTGGCCACTGCACTCCAGTCTGGGTGACAGAGTGAGATTCCAACTCAAAAAAAAAAAAAAGTACACAGCCGTATTGTATTATTGACTAAAGATTTTGACTCTCCACAGATTGCTGTCCATCCAGTGTTTTTGTGACTTTGATTTTGTATAGTTGCTTTTCCTTATTTTTCTATGCTGCCTACTCACAGTGCAGGTGGGTTAAGTACCACAGAAGTCAATTCGTTTATATGTAGAAGGACATTGAGTATGTAGATTTTGTTCTTTTTTTCTAGATAAGGTTTTATTTTCTACAGTATAAAACCTGAACATTTTTTGTGTGGCCCTGAACCTTGAGTATCTAAATTATATTCAGATTGAAACACTTTAATGATAATAATCCAGATGCCTAAACAACTGTAAAATTAGAAATTAAATGAAAAGCTCATAAGAAAACTTCACTCAATATTTTATTAATTGACATATTTCTTTTGAAAAGCACATGCAGATAGGAGATTGGCAATCTTGTAAATGCAACAGTAGCGCTGATGATAGAATTTTTTTTTTTTTTGGGTAAAAATGAACGTGATATGCATTTGTATACGGAAGATTATTCCCATTTAAGAAAACAATGAATACGTTTAAGATATGTATTGATTGTATGTCATCACTTTAAAAAGAGAGCAGATAGTTTTGCATTGACCTGCTTTTGTTCATTGCAATTGGTGTCATTTACTGTTGCATTTGGTTGAAGAATGGCTGAGTGTGTTTGCTTTAAGAATTGGAGGCATTTTGTTTGCAAACACAGCATGCAGATTCACTAGAAAAGACTTCGAAGGCTTTTCTTTTCTATTACAAAAAATAATATTCTTAGTTTTTTATTTTTATTTTTTGAGTTGGAGTCTCACTCTGTTGCCCAGGCTGGAGTGCAGTGGCACAATCATGGCTCACAGTAGCCTCTACTTCCTGGGCTCAGCCAAGCCTTCTGCCTTAGCCTCCCAAGAAGGTGGAACTGCATACAGATGTACGCCACCACACCTGGATAATTCTTTTGATTTGTTGTGGAGCTGAAGTCTTGCTATGTTGCCCGGCCTTAGATGTTTTAAGAGAGCAGATTTTCAATAGGTATATATTAACTTTTCTAAAAGTTAATTCTTAGAAGTATGTGAAAATATTTTTAAGGAGAAGAGTGTCAGGGAAAACAAAATTTCAAGGTAAGAAAGTCTACCTTCTGGTTCACCAGAGAAATATATTTAAAGAGTAGCTTGAAAAATGTTTCAAAAGTTCCGTCTGTATTTTGCGTTCAAATTCATGCTGTGGGAGGGGGGGGGGGAGGGTGTTGTGGGAAAATCTGGGAGGATGTGGACTCTAAATCTACTTCTGGTATTAATTAGCATCTGAGAACTCAGGCAAATTACTTAGCTTTTTAGAACTTCACTTTCCTTATCTGTAAAATGAGGGTTAGAGTAAATACTTTCTAAGGTTGTTCCCTCACTAAAAAAAGTCTATTTTGCCAAATGGTAGTGTGTTTCTTTTGAACATTTTAATAAAAATGTGGCAATGTGTATGCACATGGCAGGGATCTGGAAAATGGATATATGATTTTTCATAGGGATGAGGATGTGGAAGGCATACAGGTAACATGATAAAGTTTAATATCACTATTCCTTGACAAACTTCATGCTCCATCAGGCTACTTTTCATCAGCTGTGAGTTTGTGGGGATATCTGATATGCTCACAAGGAGGAATTTGAAAATGGGTGAGAATGTTTTCGGCCATTACAATGATTGGGTGAAGCTACTGGCATTTAGTGCCCAGGGGTCAAGAGCACCATGTGTCCTGCAATGTATGTGTGTGAGATGATTCCTGACTACAAATAATTTTTCCTCCCCAAATGCCAAAAACATCCCCATTGAGAAATTGGCTAATGAAGTTAAATGACTAAGTTTTGGCTTTGTATTTTGTAAAGATCATCTGGGAAACTGGAAGTGAAGTCATACACTTCCTGCTGTTTCAGTAACACAAATGCAAACACTGTCTATTCTTAGATGACAACAGGTGTTTATGAAGCATGAGAGAGAACAGCCTTCAGCTCTCTGTACTACGCATTGACTGTGCAGTAAGAAAAGCAGTGAAAATTTGACTTTGTTCATTCAGTGAGCAAATAAAACTTGAAGACATACTAGGAATAGTTCCTTTAAGTAGAAATCACTCTTTCCTGATGACAACCATATTTTTAATGAAATGACTTACAGAAGTTTCCATTCAGTGCAACTACTCCTTTCTTGCATTTAAATAGCTGCTATGATAAAAGCATTAAATGCATAGATTTGATTCTCCAGGATAACAAACACCGTTTACTTCACAGAGCTGTACATGCATGAATACTTCTTGCGCCTCCTCTTGCCTTCCTCTGCCCTTGTGTTGACTTTGTAGATTCTGGGTCAGACTAGGGATAGGCCATTCAGCATGAGTGACTCACATGGGGCCTTTTCAAGAACCTTTGTCATGTTTTCAAATTTGAGGTGAAGCTTGGTTTGGAATAACTTCACAGGATCATTTTCTTAAAATTCTTTTCTCCCATCTTCCTCCTTGCCTTTGTCGTTTGCTTCGTTACTTGTGTGTATTTTTAAACTACTTCTTCTATTCAGCTGTGAGATACTGTGGGTATGAAAGGTGTATGGATGAAATTGTTGCCTAGCAAGCCAAAGCCAACTTGACATTTTCCGGGAGTGAAAGGAAATTAATGCTTTCTCTCTCTCTCTCTTTCTCTCTCCCTTCCACTCTCCTCTCTCTCTCTTTCTCTCTCTTTCTTTGGTGAATCTGGGTCTTAACACCTCTGCAGGAAGCAGGGAAAGAGAGGCGTCACTGAAATGTGTAATCTCTCTTTTCCTATAAATTTGATGAAAATTTAGATTAGAGGAGAAGATTGAAATTACAGATTTCGAAAGAAAAAGTCTTTGGAATAATCTTTTGTGTTGTCTATGCTAAGCCTATACAATAGTCTCATAACAATTAAGATTTATTCTAAGTGGAATGTAGTTACCTGCTGCATTCCTTTTTACAAGAACTATGTTGAACTTTAGAACAAAAGCCTCTTTAGAAAACAGCTGTTACCATCGCAGCCACAATCTTTCAGTAGTGAAAATGAGTCCAAAGTGATTTAGGTTATTTGCCCCATAAGCACACAGTGAGGAAGAAGCAGACCAAGCTCTTGACTTTTTGGTGTCTGGTCTATCCCTCTGGAGCCTTTCTCACCTTGGGTTCCTTGAGACAATTAAACCTAAATGCTCTCTTAAGACATCCAGTGCATGCAATGAATTACGTCCTCTGTTATGCAACTAGAAGGGTCCTGGTTAAGTACCATCTTTGGCATTTTTTTTTAAAGTTGGAGTCTTACTCTGTCGCCCAGGTTGGAGTGCAGTGGAATGATCACAGTTACTGCAGCCTTGACCTTCGGGGTTCAGGCAAACCTCCCACCTCAGCCTTCCAAGTAGCTGGAACTACTGGTGCACGTTACCACGCCTGGCTAATTTTTTTATTTATTGTAGAGATGAGGTCTTGCAAGTTGCCCAGGTTGGTCTTGAACTCCTGGGTTCAGGCAATCCTCTCACCTCTGTTTCCCAAAGTGCTGGGACTACAGGTGTAAGCTGCTATGCCCGTCTCCTTAGCAAAATTGAGAAAAGAGTCTCTCATATAATTTTCTGTGTTCTATTGTTCAGATGAGGAACCTTAGATAAAAAAAGAGAAAGTGAATCCGTAACTAATATCTTTAAAAGTATTTTTATGAACTCCAAATTAACCTTAATGACAGCTAAAATATATACCATATTAATACCAAGGTGTAATTTATAATAATTTCTGTTTTCAGTAACATTTTAAAGCTAATTCCTTTGACATTCCTTGTAATAATATCAATTGTGTTGAACCCATTTAATATAAATGG
The DNA here is from genome assembly GCA_027257055.1 of Cephalopachus bancanus. Taxonomy (NCBI): domain Eukaryota; kingdom Metazoa; phylum Chordata; class Mammalia; order Primates; family Tarsiidae; genus Cephalopachus; species Cephalopachus bancanus. Next base: position 2,010,274 of record JAPVLO010000234.1, read on the forward strand.
AGTGTTCTCATTCCACTGCAGATTCTCATTCATTCAGTGTTCAAACTACACCATCACATTGTTCTCTTATTTTATGTTCTTCATATTCCTGAAAAACAAAAATAATTGTCTGATGGTATTTAACACTTAAGGGATTTCATATAGAAAACAAAAACCAAAAATAATGGGTTAATCTCTTTAAGAACTGCCTGGACCAGTTAAATAATCACTGAGGGAGAGTGGGAGAATGGAGAAGGAGGGAAAAAGATGATTCAACTCATGGTGAATGCTGTGCAAATCTGAGAAACAGAGAAAATTCTTTCTGTGCCGTGCTTTTATTATCTCTGTTTGCAGTCCCATCCTCGACTGTTTAATTTGTGGAACATTCCAGGAAGTATCCTTAGCTTCCCTAACATGAACCTGGGACCGAGGCTTGAAGACTGGGAGGGATTCCTTTCTAAAACAGGAGAGGACAAACAGAGCTTGTTGGCTGTGCAGCCGATGGCTCAGCTGGGTGAGACAGACTCTTCACCCCCTGTAAGGTGAGCCCTTTGTGCAGCTACACTGCAGAGTGCTGGGATGTGCTTCTCCACAGACCTTTGCAGGCAACTTTGAAAAGCGTAGGATGCAGTTTCAGAGGCATAGGGTTATTTTTGTACCTCAAAAGAGAGAACGCTAAATACTTAGGCTTCCTTCCGACATCTGCACATGGTCCAGTGGTGTCACATCTGGGACTCTGCTGCTGATATATATTTCCAAGCAAGAACAGGACACTTGTGAGGGTTTGTACTTATTTGTTTAGCAAATAACACTCTGACCAAAGTAGAGCAATAATAAAAATGGCATGTTTCTTAGTGATGTTTTCTGTTGTTCTGATGCAGTAAAGATGTTCTTAATCTCTTAGAAATAGCCATTAAATAAAATAAAATAATTATATTAAACGACATGGTAGAAATGCCAAGCAATTAGTGGATGATATCCTTTATGAGCTGTATTATTAATCTGAGATGCTAAAATCATACTGAAAGAGTAAATTATATGCAAAGGTCATATTACCATGGGCCTGGAGGAAGTGGAAATGGGAGGAAGAGGGAGAGAATAAATAAATATATATATCATGTTAAGGTGGAATGTGATGGAATTATTAGTGATATTTCATATTAGTCTGAAATGCTCATATGCTGAATTACAGTTAGTGAGCTTTTTGTAGTCAGGGAGCAGATCCAGTGACTGAGGACATGATTAGAGATTGATTCCTAATATCAGTGTTGACCCATACATTGTAACCAGGATAGTTAAGACCGTGTTTACAGATCTGAGGGTGGGCAGCAAAGGCCTCTGGTAACCCGGTCCCAAAAGGATCCGGTTAAGTATTTACCTTAAATCTGAGCTTTAATTTGAAATAAAGGTATTCGATGCTGTTTCTTGAGTTCACAGTTTCTTTACCTTGCAATTTCTGTCATTTCATTGTTGAATTTCTAGGTAATTCTCTTTAGAATGTATTCTCACATTCTAAACCATACATGAACCAGTCTGCCTGACCCCTTTCTGAGACACTGAATTTTGTGCTGTGATTGATTTTAATAAGAGGCAGGGAAAGACCATTGTTTTCTGACTGTTAAGAACAGTAGTTGAACAATCTGGCCACAACTAGGCACTTACTTAGGACGTGGAACTGGTGTCTTTCATTAGGCTTTTGTCCTGAGTCTATACTTGTTTCTTAGTTCACAGAAGGCTCTGGCCAGAGTGCTGTCAACCAAGTGCCCTGTGATGAGAACCTCCAGGGCCCCTAGGCGTCTGCAATGCCATCTCATGGAATTAACCTCAAGTTCCCTAAGAAGTTTCAGCTGCTTCATGTTCTGAATGCTGATGAATTTGAAACTGTACTAAGCAGGTGACAGCTGCGGGTTGGGGACCCCATTGACAGCTCATTTGCTTCTCTTCTAATTCGAAGTGATAGGCCCTTTTCTCTTTGAAGTTATAGGTCTTGTTTCTATTCTTTCTCTGACCACCTTTTTCCTCCTTTCTCTTTCTTCCATTTTGGTTCCCTTTCTTTCCTTTTTTTTTTTTTAAAGCAGGATTTATTGAGAGGGCAGAAAAGTTCCCACAGTGGGAGGAGACCTGAGAGGGTTAACCTCTTTTTAAAAAAAATCTCTTTATTACCCAGGACCTTGTCATATCAGTTTCCTGTAAGAACCAAACTTTATTATGATCTTTTTCTTTTCACATCTCTTCTCATTATTATTGGTCATAGTGTTTATTGGCCTACCTTTCTTCATTAGTTACATGTTTTTAGGATGTACCACATTGGTCATTATTTTTGTTTCTTTTTTATCCTGCAAAGCCATGGACTAAATATTTAATAGTCCACTTTAATAGTCCAAAATTGCTTGAACAAACTGTTGTATAAATATTATTATTAACTCCTTCTTTCCCCTCCTCTTCTCATAAAGCTTTTGTGGAAATGTCAAACCAGATAAGCAGCTGATTAGGAAATAGTGCATTGGCAATAGGTTTTTTAAAAAACTGTACTTTAGGAGTCAGTTCTGTTTGACATTTATTAATGGTGCCAAGTCACTTAAAACATTTTGTAGAATGGGGATAATGGTCAAATGAGATAACATAGTTGAAAGCATTCCATGTGCAAATGGCAGTCATTGTTACTGAGAATTACAATTGAAGAGCCCATTCAATATCATAGGATTTTTAAATTTATATTTTATTTTTTAGCTTTTTATTTTAGAATAATATGGGACATATAAATTTTAAAAATTGAGTCCCTTATAATCTTTTCTAAATGTTAGCATCTTAGAGTTATCAAAACCAGACAATTAGCTTTGATAAAATACTGATCTATAGTTTTTATTCAGATTTCATCAGTTGTCCTACTAATGTCTTTTTTCTGGACTAGGAGACAAACAAAAATCATACACTACATTTAATTGTCATGTCTCTTAGTCTCCTCCAAACTGGGAGAGTTCCTTAGTCTTTTCTTGTCTTATAAGATCTCAACACTTTTGAAGAGTAGTGACCAGTTATTTTGGAAAATGTCTGTCACTTTGGGTTTTTTGATGTTTTCTCATAATCAAATTCATGTTGTGCATTTTTGGCAAGAGTACCATAAAAGTGCCCTTCTCAATGCATCATGTCAAGAAGCCCCTGATGTTTATTTGTCTAAATACTAGTGATGTTAACTTCTGTTTCTCAATTGAGGTCCACCAGGTTTTTGCTAGCTTCCTTCCTATAATTAATAAGCATCATATGGAAAGAGATTATACAAATGACCAGTTTTCATCAGACTTGTAGCCATGAATTTTAATACTCATTGGTCCTTCCTGCTTGAAACAATTGTCAATATGGTGTTTGCCAAATGGTGATTTTTCTGTGTTCATCATTCCTTCTACATTCACTAGTTAAAATTCTCCTACAAGGAAGAGCTTTTCCTTTTCCTTAACTTATTTCCTTTCAATTATTTATGTATATCAGTATTGACTCATGGGTGTTTATCTTATTCTCTAAGTTATAATTCATTATAACTGATGTTTATTTTGTTGCTCAAATTGTCCACATTTGATCACCAGGAGTCACTTTAAGTTGGCTCCTGTGTCTTTTCTTATTACCATCATTTTATAAATACTTCTTATTTTCTGGCATAAGATGCTCCAGGCTCTTCTTATACTTCCTTTGATCAATCCTTTGAATCAATATTTCTCCAAGGAATCCAGATTTCTTTTAGGAAAATAATGGCATTTAGAAACCAAGATCTGGGTGGGAGTTGTGCTTATTCACAAAGTATGTATCTTCTTTCTCTTACAGTCTGTATACTTTTTTGCTTAAATCTTTACTTTGCACTAAGTACTTTCAGAATTGCTATCCATATCTTTGTGAAAAACACTAACCAGTGTATAATATTTAACCTTAGACTATAGAGTCAAAATACTTTATTTCCAAAATTACTTTCCTACTTTGCCTTATCATGGAATAGTTTTATGTTTTGACTTACAGGGGAAACTGTGGCAATCTTATCTTGATCTGAATATTTGCATACTTAAGTGAGTCACCTACAGATCAAGATTGTATTTTTTTAATACAATGAGTTTGACACCCGCTTTATTATCAACATGAAATTGAAGTTTCATATTTATAATATGTTTTCAGACTGTTGTAGAATTTGGGCACAAATGCTACCTACAATTAGGAAATGTAAAACCCCATGGAAACTGCATATTATTCTACTTGAAAATTTTAACAGAATGTGTTAAGGCTTTGCTAAAATTTGCTTAGGAATGAGTATAACCCACAGTTTCTTTATAGTATTTTTAAAGCCTCCCTCTCTAACTCTTACTCTTATTGTTCTGGGTCTTTCTCAACTTCATGCTCCCTGATCCCTGATTCTTTACCTTTAAGTCTACACTGAGGACTAAATCACCCTCAGATTGCAAACACAGAAATTATGTACAATTTTATAGCCCTATTTTCCATTTCTGACATCAGTGCAAGCATGTTTTTTCTAATCAATTCTGGATAAGAGATACCCCAAAAGACAAAAAAAAAAGTTTGTCTATCTCGTATACCTTTTGTCATTATAGGTATGTTGAGTAATTTTTACTTGATAGAACAGCAAAACCAATGAAACAAAACAAAATCCCCAAACAAAAAACAGAAGTCCAGAGCATTGGGTTATTTGTTAGTTAGTCAAGCCTTAATGACCAAAGGACCACTGAATCCTGGTTCATATTTGATAGCCCTCCTCTCCCATTTTAAAACCATTTAACTTTGGGTGGAATTAACAACACAAATAATGTTCATTTTCTGGGACTCATAGAAAATACTGTTTCATTTTCTTTCAGGATGTGGCCCTTTTACATTTCCTCCATGTAGAATAACTTTCATTTGCACTTCAAATTCTCTCCCTTCTTTGGGAAGCTACATGTTACAATAGCTCAGTATACACAGGCTATGGGTTGACAGCTTAAGTTCGAGTTCTTAGTCTCCCAGATATGTGATTCCTGGTTAAACTGGTTAATCTCTCTTAGCCTTAGTTTTTTTCTTCTACAAATTGAGAACTGAAAATAGAACTCTTTTACATGGTTGTTATAAAGTTTAAATGAAATAATAGATGTACAGTGTTTGGAAGCATGCCTGGACATAGTAAGAACTCAAAATGCTATTGTTATTATTTGTCTATCTTGCCCTATTTTGGTTTTAATCATCATTCATATGGTTTCTAGACTTTTGGATATATGAGGATCCATGATATATATGCTCAGTAAGAGTAGGAATAGTTATTCTTGCATAACAAAGTAGTAAGACTAGAGTTCTCAATTCCTCAGATGAGGATAAAGTGAAAGAGGATCTGACTCCTTTTTTTTTTTTTTAGATTGGAAAATATAGCTTATTTAAAGTAAATTAGAGAGAAAGAAAGAGAGGAGATTCACCTCCCCAAGGTAAGGGAGTGGGCTAAAGGTTAGGAACATGATGCAGTGACCATAGCTCAAAAAGCTCATGGCCACACCAGACTCTAGTAAGGTAATTGCTGTGATGACTCTTAACCAGTAAATGATGCAACATATATTATACGTTTTCACTCCTTTAATATCAACTTAAGTTTGTCACATAGGAAATAAAATAACAGAAAATTGCCTTCTTTCAAGTGTCTGCAACTGAGTACAAGATAAAATTTCAGGAAAATTCCCAAGATAAAGAGTGACTTAAGCCAAAAATGATGCTCCTGCATTACAAACCATTTCGCCTTTTGGAAAGATGGGAACTGTAACCTACAAAGTATAAACAGTATCTTAACTCTTCCTTCACTCCCTGCTTTGTTTCTGGGTTTCAGTGAAGAGATAAAAAGTCTGGGGCAACCCCCTCGGGTCCCCTCCTACTGTGGGAGCTTTTCTGTCCTCTCAATAAATCCTGCTTTCTTAAAAAAAAAAAAAAAGTCTGGAAGGGGGTTGGGGGACGGGGAAATACTAAAAAGGGAGGAATAGCCCAAGTCAAGTAACAGTGAAATGCAGACAAACTTTATCATTACTAACCAACTAACCAGAAATTATGGAGAGGAGGGGAGATTGACTTTTATGAGTGTGCCTATTTTTAATAACGTATCAGAATTGATACCGTGTAACATGGTAAGTGTTGAAAGCATTTTCTGATCCTAGATAGAAGTAGAAGTAAATAGAGGTATGAATGGGATTCAGGGCTCAGGTGTCTCTCCTTAGCTGTAATTTATAAGTATCAGCATTATTTCTCTTGGCCAGTGAAAGAAACTTTTAATGTTTTAATGGTACCTCATATTGTATAGTATATGATTGTGTCTCATTTTCACCCGGTAACTTCCAAACTGTGGGTAGCATATGAAGTAGTTTGACACCTGTTAATCTTGTGAGATTTTGATATTTTATCTTAAATGGCCTACTGAATTCTTTATTTTAGTGAACGCATTTTCGACTATTAGTCACACTTAGTGGTTACAAAATTCTATTTTCTTTTATATAAATGCCTATGGTTTTGTTCCTTTTTGGAAAGCATGTTTAATGGAAAGTTCCTTTTTGTTTACTTTTTGGAAAGCGTGTTTAGAGTTGCTGGGAACCACAGAAAGGAAGATACCACAGGTGTTTATTTACTGAGATGTAATGAGTCATTGATATGGTATTGTCATCCTTTGCCTGCAGAAATCCAGGCAAACTTTTGGTTGCATGTGGCTTTCTGGCTTAGCAGGGTGCAATAGGAACAACTTGTGAGTATTATGTGACAGGGCCATCCTTAGTAGAAATAGATCCATCACAGTTTCTGCTGATTTGTGCATAGGAATCCTTGGTATGGTGGGAATGTTTATTTGTTTATTTTTCATACCCCAAAGCAAAAAGCTCCTTTTTTGAAGAAATGTATTTCTCCTCTGGCTTTGGAGAAGATATTAATATTTTACATGATTTATTGATCACTCTTGACCATAAATATATGACATGTCACATTGGGCAAGTTTTAATCACAACAATAACATTGAACAACATACTAATAAAAATGGCCATGCAACAATGTGAAAACTAACACACTACAAGCTTCAGGGTGTATTAAGTTGTAATAATCATAAAAGAAAAACACCTTTAGGTTATCCATGGTTCGTAGTTTGTGCCACATTTTTATATGAGTTCTGTAGATTTTTAGCTATAGACACTAGCACTCATACTTTGGTGACTGGTCTAAAAGCCTTTTGGGAAATTGATATTACTCAAATGCCTTTTGATGAAAGTCTATTCTTCCCAAGAAAGGTCCTGTCAACAAAATATTGAGAAATGACTATGAAATTTATGGATGGATAAAGAAGGAACTTATTTTGTAAAGTTTACAAGTGGACAAGGAAGGAGGTCGTTTCAGGCAAAGAGAACCCATGTGCAAAGAAACAGTGTTATGACGAGAATATTAGATGTTTGTCCAGGAGTGTAGTGTGAATTTAGACACTACTGATGAAGAGGAGGGAATGAAATCAGGGTATACGAAGAGTTACAATGATTAAACTTTGTGACTAATTAACAAAAGGAGGTATGGCAGGAGGGGTTGGAAAAACCCTATCCGACTGAGCTTATTAGTCACAGATGCTGGTGACTAAGTGCCACTATGCTCCATCTATCCCTAACCAGCTCAGTAAGAGTATTAAATCATGTACTTTGGTAAAGCCTAAAAGTGAGGTTTCATGTCTCAAGTCTGTCAGAGTCATATGTATAACTTTTGAAAAACAACTTTTGTGTTAATTTTCGCAACAAAAAAGAATACTTATGTCTTATGAATACTTGGAATTTTTGTAAAGATAAATTGTATGAGAGAAGTCAATTTGAAATAACTCTATAAATGCAAAATGTGTTGTTACATTGTTGTCCACTTTTACTAATTGTCAACATTAAAAATGTGTATTTTAAAAATCAATTCCTCTATGCTAAATTAGGAAATGCAGCTTTATATCCCTAACTTTTGAGTTATACTGTTGTCACAGTGTCGACACACACTATTTTGGCAGTGTTCAGTTTCCTCGTTCATCTTTTACATTTGTATTCTAAATGAAACAAGAGGTAGTTATGTTTGAGTTAAGGATTTCTCTAAAGTTGCTTAATAAAAAGTATGCACTCCTTCATCCAAGCAAAATAAATGCACAAACCATGAGGCACACTAACAGTTTATTTTTCTTTCCTTTGGTGACAGGAACAAGGAGATTTTTTATGAGGAAACAAAATACTTGTTTGGGAAGAATCTGTGTTAATGTGTCAAAGGTGACTAATATTTTGAATCTCATCCAGACATCCACTGCAGGGGAGCTAAGGACACAGTAAAATAATGGCCATCTTCTATACCTGGGTTGACTCTTAACACCGAATTACGAAGTGACTTGCAGCCCAGTGAACTGGGCCAGGCCACACTCAAGTACCGCAGGTACCCCTTGCTCCTTTAACCAACAATAGAAAGCAGCTGGGAGAGCTTGTGTTGTTATTTTCTCTGTGACTTACTTCCTTTGCTTCTTTAAATTTTCTAGTTACACTAATGGAAAAAGGACAAGAGCCCTGGAATGGAGTAATTCTGTGTCTCATTTCTGGGCTCAACCTCATGCTGTACAACCTTAACTCCCTTCCCCAAGTGGGGAAATCCACAGGCCTGTTATGTCTTGGCCACAGGAGAGCAAAGCAACCAGAGAAAGACTCTTGCTCCTGTAGGTCTAGAGAAGAATTGGAATCTTTGGAACGAAGTTCCAGGAATCCACATTCTAACAAATGTTTCAAGTGAGTCTTCTGTGCACTAAAGTTCAAGAATATTTACTAAGCCGGGCTCGGTGGCTCAGCCTGTAATCCCGCGCCTTTGGGAGGCTGAGGTGAGTGGATTGCCTGAGCCCGCAGGTTCGAGACCCGCCTGGGCAGCGAGACCTCATCTCTACAATAAATCAAAAAATCAGCCGGGCGTGATAGCGCATGCCTGTAATTCCGGCCACTCGGAAGGCTGAGGTGGAAGGATCGCCGGAGCCCAGCAGGTCGAGGCTGCGGTGGCCGGAAGCGGCCACTGCACTCCAGTCTGGGTGACAGAGTGAGACTCCAACTCAAAAAAAAAAAAAAAGAAAAAAAAAAAAAAAGAATATTTACTAAAAATTACCATCTTTTATTATCCCTTTATTTAAAAAAATCAAAAGTAGCTAGTAATAATCAAAAAGCACTTATCCACATTTCTAAGAAAATGGAAGGTATCTTAAGAGCGAAGGGATAAGTTAAGAACTTACTATTTTCAGATATTGGCATACATTTTTTTTTCTTTAATTGCTTCAGACAACTTAGAGTTTCACAGTATTAACTAGTATCATTAATGAGATTAGAGAAGAAACCTTATATTTAATGCCTTGCCCTCATTCCACAGTTTATTCTTATTTGTAATTGGCCTGATGTTGTTTAGTTGTTCTTACTAAGGTATTATTATTTACATACTAGACCTTGCTCAGAATGACTTCTGATTTAAATTAGATCTAATATTTTAGAGCAAGAATCTATTCCAACTTTGAAAAAATATATCAACATGTATTTTGGTAATGGCAGCATTTTTAAAATAAATGTGTAGCTTTCTAAGTTGACTAGTCTAAAAAGGCCATTGACGATGGTTAATTCAGTGTACCTATTTCAAGCCTGTAGTTTTATAATCAAAGTTCGTTTGAATTCAATATTAATGAAATGCTCTTCTTTAGAATCATACAGAGGATAGCATATACTGTCATTGACAAGCATTTATATGGTTTCAAGTGAAAGAGGCAGCTTTTATCATCCTTTCATTTCCTCTTTTCTTCCTGTCTATGGTAATGACCCAAGGTCTACATATTTGAAGCATAAAAAATTAAGAGTATTATCAAGGGGTCCCTTGAAAGAGAGCTTCTGCCTATGCTGTATCCTTGGCTGGAGCCAAGATTGGCCTCCTAGAGTAGGGGGAACTATGACTATCTCCTATTATGTTGTAAAGGAGGAATCCAGTAAACAACAAAGTAGAAACAAAAATAAAACAAAAAAAATTTGGCTTAAAGATTATTGTTGAAGAAGATATGTAGCTAGAGATTGATCTAGGTCTGTGCCGTTCAGTGTGATAGACACAGCAACTAAGCATTTGCAATAGGGCTGATATGACTGAGGAACTGATTTTTAATTTGAGTTTCTAATTTTAATTTTAATTAACTCATATTCAAGTTTAAAAACCTGTACTTTTTCCAACTATTGGAAAAAATTAAGCATTTTTTAACAACTTCATTCTGGAAATCTACTTTTTAAACTGTAAGTTTTATGAAACCTAATCCCAATAAAGTATTTCTGATATAAATTTAATATCCAAGTTGAGATGTGTTGAAATTATAAAATGTACACTAGATTTTTTAGATTTAGTCTGAAAAATATATAAAATATTATTAATATTTTTTAACATTGTTTACATGTTGAAATTACATTTTCACCATCACTTTGTTAAACTCTGGTGTGTCCACGTGGCTCTTTGAGCTGTGGCTGTCATGTTTCCTGACTTTGGTCCCTTCCCCTAACTTGGGGAGGTGAATCTCCTCTCTCTCTCTAATTTAGTTTCTAAATAAACTATATTTTCTAATATAAAAAAATTTCATTTTTAGATATGCTGATTTAAAAATAAGTTATCAAGATTAATTTCACCTACTTTTTGCCATTTTAATTCAGGTAGTAGAACATATTAAATGTGGGTTCCACTATGTTCCTATGGGACAGTGTTATCCAGATGTTTTTGATAGTCCCAGATATGCATAGTGCTGGGTACTGAGAAGTTTAGTGTTCTGTGGTATTCATTTTAATACCATGGTTCTAAAAGGCAATGAATATATATTATTGAGTGATGACAATGGGTAATTTTATGTCCTTGGAAAGTAATTTGAATACTCTATTACTAAGAATACAGATTATTAACCAAATGGAGGCTAAGCTGACCTTGTAGCTATCAACTCATCAAAAGACTAGGAATACTTAGCCTGAGGACTAAATAAACGTTTACCAAAATATTTTTCTTGTTACAAATTTTCTTTTAATAACTTTTAAAGAAAGTCATCTTAGTCAAGATTAACTAGGCAAAATATGTTGCCATAATTATCACATGATGCCTATGAATTAAGGAATAACTATTTATGAGTCATCTTCTCAGATGTGAATGCTCATGGCCTCAGAGTGGAATATAGGAGCCCATAAGACTTTTTTCCCCCTTTGTTATGTAGAACTTGGAAATCTGTCAGAGTAGGTAAGGCACACATTTAGAAAACTGGAACTATAAAACAGCTTATATAATAAAGGATTACATTTGGTAGAGTCTAGTTGTTCAGGAATTTAGAGGAAAGCCAAATCAATGTGAACTGTGTAAAAAGTCTGTATGGCAGAGATGGTGCTTGAACTTAGAAAGTTGAATCTGCATAAACTAGAGAAGGATGCTGTCATAGGTCTGCACATTGACACATCTGGCCTTCTATGAGGCACTGATCACTTCTCTCTATTTGCTTGCCTCTTGTTGACTGGAATGTGGACTCTTTGAGGACAATGATTCTGTTTATTTCATCTTATCCATCCCAAAGCCTTTGGGGCCCTGCTTGTGTTGGTATTCAGTGTGTGTTTAGAAATGTCATCAGTATCTGAATGAATAACTGACACCATTCCCATCAGCAGAAAGAGAATAACCAAGGAAATGGTGATGAGCTTGAGCATTGTGAAATGTGGGTAGCAACAGACCTTCCATGACTTGATGGTTCTGCTTTCTGACTTTAAAATAGTGAAAATGACTCCTAGTTTCTTCAAAGGGTTGTTGAAGATGTTTACATGGCAAGTAAAAGGATTTGACAAACTATAATGGTCTATGGAAATCCAAGATTTCACTATTACTTAGCTAGGGATAGTTTCTTATTCATCTTTGTAATTGTAATCTTACATAGAAGTAGATATTCAATAAACAGTTGTTTAATGAATGAATCAACGAAAGAATAGAAATTTCCTACCATTGTCACTTTCTATATTTTTATTTTTTAATTTGCCTTAAAAATACAGACATCCATTCTTATTAGAAAAGTGCCTGAAATATGCATAAATAAACTTTCAGGAGAAGCTTGATATCCATGATGTCCGTGAATAAAATGTTCAAAGTCCATGGACATTGTTATATTTCTTTTGTCTTTTCAGCAGCATTAGATATTTTTTCTTCTGATTTTTAGGTAATTAGCATTGATTCAGATTTTTTTAATTCCCAGATATATGGCCTTATGATTAAATTTTTCCACTCTATAGAACACGTCTCAATTAAAATACACCTTCATGTTACTCATGCAGTTTCTCTAATGTAAAGCAGACAGAAAAAATATAAAAATATTTTCTGGAATGCTGACTCAAAAATCTTGGGGGGAATAAGGGCAAGATTATTATTAGAGAAGATAGTACATTCTTCTCTGCTAACTTTTCAATTCAAAACATGCTGATTTTTACAAAAAGAGACATTGTAAGATAACAATTTGCAGAATTGAGTGGTATATTTTGAAGTTACGGGAGTGATCTCCCATTCCTAAATTATAGCTTTAAAAAAGTGTTTATCTGCCTGGTGCTTAAGCATCTGATCTAAGGCTAAAAGACTTCAAAAGTTTCATCATGTCCAGCCAAAAAGAAGCACCAAGCAGATCTTAATGATAGAACTCCGGCACCCTGACTAAGCTCTGATAATTCTTGTGTAATATTCCTTCCTTCCTTTCTTACTGCTATCACCCTTCCAGGCCCACACATTTTTATGCCTGAAGTATTGTGTTTTGAACAATGGTTTATGTTACTTGCAGTTAGCTTTTGCTGCGATCCAATCCCTCTTACATATTGGTACCAGTTAAATTTTCATAAACCAATGCTTTCATCACATTTCTCTCCTTTCCTCAAATCTACATTGGGGCCCTTTCGCTGTGACTTGGCAACCATAATGGCCCAGTCAGCCTTATTTCTCTGTATGTTCTTCCCCAAACGCTGGTCTTTCCACTGTCCTCCCACATTTCAAGATTTCTTCCATCTCTAGGTCTGTGTGGCAATACCTCCTCTTACCTTGTCTGAGTCTTGCTTGTCAGGCCTGGCTCTTGTCTTGTCTTCAATGAATGTAGGACTGGAGTCCTCCAGGCTTTCTGCATGAACCATCACTTCATTGTCTGTAGATTTAGAGAAGTTTCTAGCTAGACAATGGATTTAGTATTTATAAAATTCTACTTCCTAGTGTTTTCTTTAATGTCTTAACTGGAAATATCTTAATTGAATTGTTTAAAAAACCCCAAAATACAAAGAAAAGAGATATCAATTATAAAAAGACTTACACACAATTAAAAATATATGTAATTATGTATGTATTTATAATATATAATAAATATATATTATGGTCATAAATATTTATAACTAAATTCATTACATATTTAAATACTATTTTTGTATAAGAGCTGTTGTAATGGTATTACTGAGAGGCCCTGCTCCTAATCAATATCTAATTCTAATGCTATAAAGACAGGATAGAGCCAAGGTATGCTCCCATATGGATGGCACTTAATCATTACTATCTAGAAATATTTTTCAAAGATTAAACCACAGCATGCTTGGCTCTTGGCCCTAGAAAATTTGGGCTTTGGTGGTGATGGAGTATCTCATGTGATGTGGTGGTTCTTGAAAGGGACTCTTCAAAGTAAAGTGATAGAAATACACACTGCTCTTTTGTTTCAGAGACAGGACTTTGCCAAGATGAAAAAAAAAAAATGACAGTTTTATAAGATTATTTTCCTCCTCGGGTTTTTGAGTGGATACTAATCATAATGAGAAAGTGCCATGGAATGTCTGTTATTTCATTCTGCTTAAGCTGGCAGTAGGACTCCCAGGAAAAAGTCTACCATGCATGTCAATGACCAGAAAGACAAAACTTCACACCTTCACACATATTTATCATATTTTTCCTCCTACTCTCTCTCCCACCTTCTATCTGTCTCACTCTGTCTCTCTGTCTCTGTCTCTGTCTCTCTTCCTCTTCCCCCCCTCTCATTCTCACTCTCTCCTCTCTCTTTTCCCCGCCTCTTCCTTCTCTCCTTTTCTCTTTTCCTCTCTCTCTTTCCTTCTCTCCCTCTCTTTCCCTTTCCCTCTCCTTCCTTCCCTCTCTCTTTTCCTTCTCTCTCTGTCTCCCATTTTCTTCCCTCCTCCCTCCTTCCTTCCCTCTTTCTTTCCCTCCCTCCCTCCATCTCATGTGTCCGCCCCATTCCCAGGCTTTCCACACACCTCCCCTCCTGTCTGCATGCTCAGTTTTCTTCCTCTGCTCCATTCCCTCTGCTTTTCCTCTTATGGCCATTTTTTCCTTATGAAGTTCATGACAATATGTCTTTAATATTCCTTCCTCTCTGTCTTCTCGAAGTCTCTGTTCTCACTGCCATTTCTTTCTTCTTAAAAGGAGAATTTATGCCTCTGTGCTAGTGTAATCCTGATTGCACAGGAACTGTGTATTGTGTAAACTTGTCTTGTTTGCCCATCCTAGTATTAGTCCGTTTCTCCTAGATGAGTTCTTAGAGTGTGGTAATTCATACAAAACAGTCTAACAGCCACCCACAAAATACAAAGAATTCTTTTAAAAAATGAAAATAGCTTCAGGATAAATGTTGGGCATTCCAGTAATTTAAAAGGATAGAGTTAAGCTATTTTATGAAACATTTAAAAATAATTATAACAATTATGTTCACCACAGCTGAGGCAGAAAATAAGAATTCTGATTTCTTTTTTTAAAATCTGTCTTCTGTGGATCCTCATGTTACTGAAGTTTAATAACATTGAAAAATGCTATCTCTTTTATGTGTAATTAAATGTTTCTTTAATCATCTGGGAAAGATTTTAAACTGATGTGCACATTGAAGCTTTGGCGTTGGGTACTATACGAGTTTTCTAAGGTTATTGTAACAAAATACCACAACCTGGGTGGTTTAAAACAACAGAAAGACATTGCCTCACAGTTTGGAAGGTTGGAAGTTTAAAATCTAGGTGTCAGCAGGGCAATGCTTCTTCTGGAAACTATATGGGAGTGCTTCCTTGCTTCTTCCTGTTTTCTGGTGGTTTTCTGGAAATCCTTGACATTTCTTGACTTGCAACTGCACAACTCTAATGTCTGCCTTTGCCATTGTCATTCTTTCTGTGTGTCCCTATGCCTTCACATGGCTTTCTGCTTACGAGGACATCAGTTATATTATATTAGAGACCACTCTACTCCAATATGGCCTCATCTTAACTAATGATGTCTGCAATAACCCTGTTTCCAAAGAAGGGCACATTTTGAGGTGGTGCAGGTTAGGACTTCAATGTATCTTTCCTGAAAGCACACAATTCAACCCATAACAAGCATTCTGGGTTCAAGTCTCATTTCCTCTACCAAGTAACTATGTGACCCTTGGCAAATTACTTAACTCACTGAGTGACAAACATAACATGTAGGTAATTACAGCTCCCACCTCATATTGTTGTGAGGATTAAATGAGATAATACTTAGTAAAATGCCTGGCACATAGTAAGTACAAGTAAGCATTAGCTGCTCATTTTGTTATTATTATTTAGGTTGTTATTTTTATTGCTGCTGTAGTTAGAAACACCCATGCTTAATACTTGGCCGACTGTAGTTGCTCTTTAAATGTTACATTTCAGCCACTCGGGGCTATTCTAATTTGTGTACTATAGATGTTGAAAATGCTGTTAGAGAGTACCCAACTGTGGTGGAGATGACTATATTTTACTAAAAGTTTACCAGCTGTATGCTAAGGGGTATTTAATTTACCAGGTCTTTTAGTATTGTTTGGAGATACAGGGGTTCCCTAGGAAAACACAGAGCTTTGGATCACGGAGAGCCTGAGTCCTGGTCAAATTTCTCTATAACTCATCATAAAAAAAGTTTTTTTAAAAAGCTTATTTAATTTACATGAAACAAATACAAAACTGAGAATGTTTGATATTGTATAATAATGATGAGCCATTCTTTGACACATAAAAAAATGGAGGCAGAAAAAGGTTAAATTATTTCCCAGTGGTACAAAGAAGTTCCAGTGAACCAGAGACTAATTAAACTCCATACTCCTGTCAATTGTCCACATGCCAGAGGACAGAGAACTCCAAAAAGGTTTGTGTTCTCCAGATTAGAAGTGTGGCCCATTCTAACAAATGCGTTTGGTCATAGGAGGCATGTCTGGCCCCTTAGATTAGTTGGCATTTGTCTCTGCCTTGTGGATCGTAAGAGCTCCTCTAAGGTCCTACTATCATTTTTCCTGTATGTACCCAGAAGAATAACAGTCATGGCTGCTGGACCTTCACTTATCCACAGGAATGTCTCAGTTGAGAGGCGATTCCATAGGGAATTTGCCATCTAATTCCCAAAGAGAGTTGACAAAGAAGTTTATTTGGTGGTGTCACTTCAGCACGGGCTGCCCAGCCTTCAGCACACCTTGAAAACAATTCAGAATTCTTGGCCCCATTTCAGGCACTAGAGGAGACATAAATGTGCTTGCTTTTGCTGCCATGTGTTTTTTTCTAAATTTTTTTAATTTTAAAGATGTAGGGTGCAATTCAGAATTAGGTATACAAGTGGTCACCATGCAGGTAAAGTTTGGGCCTCCCTTTAGTTCCCACTTCACCTGGTTTGAGGTCAGGTACCCTTATTAAGGTTATGTGCCGCCCTTCCCAACCCCTGGCAGTGTCCTGCCACTGCCAATCCCTTACTTTTTATATTATGGTAAATGTTCAGGGTCTGCTTATGAGTGAGAAGATGTGGTATTCAGTTATTTGTTTCTGTGATAGTTCAATGAATATGATAGACTCTAAATCCATCCAAGTTGCTGTGAAGTCCATATGTTTGTCCTTTATGGCTACATAATATTCCAATGTATACAAGTACCACTTTAAAAAAAAATCCAGTCTAGTTTCAATGGGCAGCATCGTTGGTTCCGTGTTTTTGCTATTGTGAATAGTATTGCAGTAAACATGTTTGTGCAGATATCTTTTTTGTAGAGTAATTTAAGTTCCTCTCTGTATTTTCTCAGAAGGGGGACTGCTGGGTCATATGGAAGGTCAATTTCTAGTTCTTTTAGGAATCACTACACTGTTTTCCATAGAGGTTGAACTAGTTTGCATTCCCACCAGTAGTGTAAAAGCGTTCCTTTTTCTCTGCATCCTCGCCAGTATCTGTTGTTTGTTTTATTAATGATGGTCATTCTTACTGGAGTTAGGTGGTATCTCAATGTGGTTTTGATTTGCATTTCTCTGATGATTAGGGAGACTGAGCATTTTTTCATATGTCTGTTGGCTGCTTGTATGTCTTCTTTTGAGAAGTGTCTATTCAAGTCTTTTGCCTGCATTTTAATGGGGCTATTTGTTTTCTTCCTTTTGGCATGTTTGAGTTCCTTGTAGATCCTGGATGCTAGGCCTTTGTCAGATATGCAGTCGGCAAATATTTTATCCCATCCTGTGGACTGTCTCCCCGCTATCTTGAAGGTTTCTTTTGCTTTGCAGAAGCTTTTCAGTTAGATGAGGTCCCACTTGTATACCTTATCTCTTATGGCATAGCCATTTGGAGTTTTGGTCAGGAATTGGTTGCCTACTCCGATTTCCATAAGGGTGTCTCCAGCAATTTCTAGGATTCTTAATTTTTGAGATTTTACATTTAGGTCTTTGATCCATTTGGAGTTGATTTTTTGTGAATGGTAATAGGTAGGGGTCCTGTTTCATTCTTCTGCACGTTGTCAGCCAGTTTTTCCAGCACCATTTACTGATCAGGTTCTCCTCTCCCCTGTGGTGGTTGTTGGAGGTTTTGTTGAAGATAAGTTGGTTGAGAAATTGGGGTTTACTTTGGAATTTCTATCCTGTTCCATTGGTCTTTATGCCTATTCCTATACCAATACCAGGCTGTTTTGATTATTGTAGCTTTACAATAAAGTTTAAAGCCTGGAAGTGTGATAATTCCTGCTTTGTTTCTCTTGCTGAGGATTGTTTTGGGTATTCGTGGTTGTTTATGTTTCCATTTGAATTTATGTATTGTTATTTCCACATCTGAGAAGAATGATGTTGGCAATCTAATGTGTATAGCGTTGAATCTGTAGAATGACTTGGGTAGGATGAACATCTTAACAATGTTGATTCTTCCAGTCCATGAGCATGGAATATTTTTCTGTTTGATTGTGTCATCTTTGACTTATTTGAGCGGTGTTTTGTACTTTTCATCATAAAGATCTTTCACATCTCTGGTTAGGAAGATGACATCTCATTTTTTTGTGACTATTGTGAATGGGATAGGGCTTTTTATTTGGTTCTCTGCCTGTTTGTTGTTGGTGTATAATAATGCAACTGTTTTTTCCACATTTATTTTATACCCAGAAACTTTGCCAAAATCCTTTATCAGTGCAAGGAAGTTTTTTTTCACAGATTCTCTTGGGTTTTTCAAGGTATAGAGTCATATCATCAGCAAAAAGGGATAACTTAATTTCTTCTTTTTCTGTTTGGATACCACTAATTTCTTTCTCTTGTCTGTTTGCCCTAGCTAGGACTTCCAACACTATGTTGAACAGGAGGGTGAGAGTGTGCAGTCTTGTCTTGTTCTGATTTTCAGGGAAAATGATTCCAATTTCTGTCTATTTAGCAATATGTTGGCTGTGGGTTTATCATAGATGGCTCTTACTTTTTTGATGTATGTTCCCTCTATGCCAAGGTGTTCAAGGGTTTTTATCAAGAAGGGATGCTGTATTTTATCAAAAACTTTTTCCACATCTAATGACATATTAATGTAGTTCTTGTTTTTATATCTGTTGATGTATTTCATTACATTTATGGTCTTGCAGATGTTGAACCAGCTCTGTATCCCAGAGATGAAGCCTACTTGGTCATGGTGGATGATTTTTGAGATGTGTTGTTGGATATGATTTGTTAGAACTTGTTGAGAATTTTTGCATCTATATTCATCAGGGATATTGGCCTGTAGTTCTCTTTCCTAATTGGATCTTTACCTGGTTTGGGTATCAGTGTGATGTTAACTTTGTAAAATGATATGGGGAGCATTCTGTCTTTTTTGATTGACTGGAATACTTTTAATAGGATTGGTATTAGTTTCTCCTTGTATGTTTTGTAGAATTCTGCTGGAAACCCATCTGGTCCAGGGCATTTTTTTTTTTTTTTTGGTAGGTGGTTTTCTTATGACAGAGTTAGTTTCCTTGGTTGTTATTGCTGTATTTAGAATCTCAGTTTCTGGAAGTTGTGTGATGTCAGAAAGTCCTCCATTTCACTTAGGTTATTGAGTTTGTTTCCTTATCAGTGTGCATAGTAATCTCTGATAATCGTTTGTATTTCTTCTAGGTCACCTGTGACTTGATCTTTTGCATTTCTGATTTTGTTTACTTGGGCTTTTTCTCTGTTTTTCTTGGTAATTCTGGCTAGGGATCCATCAATCTTGTTTATCCTTTCAAAGAATCAGCATTTTGTTTCGTTGACTTTTCCTATGGCATTTTTGTCTTCTATGTTCCATATTTGGGCTTTTACTTTGGTGATCTGGATTCTTCTGCTAAAGTTAGGGTTTTGGTGGTCTTGCCTAAGATTTGGTGGTCTTGCCAGTGTTTCAAATCACCTAAGATTTGTTAGTCTATTAACTTGTTTTCTTTCTATTTTCTTGATGTGTGTTCATAGAGATATAAATTCCCCTCTCAGTATTGTCTTCATGGCATCCCAGAGGTTTTGGTGAGATGTTTCTTCATTTTCATTTGTTTCCAGGAATCTTTTAATTTCTGTTTTGATTTCTGTGTTGACCCAGGAGTTGTTTGGCATCATGCTGTTTGGTGTCCATGTGTTTGTGTATTTTGGGGGAATTTTATTAGTGGTGATATTTATTTTTATTCCACAGAATAAAAGATGCATGGCAGTATTTCAATCTTATAAAATTTGTTTATGCTTGATTTATGATCAGGATATGGTCGATCTTTGAGTATGTTCCATGTAGTAATGAGTATAACAACATATATTCTGTGGTTTTTGAGTGGAGTGTTCTGCAGGTATCTACTAAGTCCCTAAGTCCATTTGGTCAAGTATCAAGTTGAGGTTCTGAATCTCTTTGTTGATTTTTTTCCTTGATGATCTATGTAGTGTTGTTAGTGGGGTATTTAAGTCTCCAGCTATGATAGTGTTAGAGCTAATATCTTTTTTATTTTACTTAGTGGTTGCTTTATAAAAGCTGATGCTCCTGTGTTGTTTGCATATATGTTTAGGATGGATATTTATTGTTGATGGATTGAACCTTTTATCATTATGTGGTGTCCTTCCTTATCTTTTAAAATTTTTGATAGCCTAAAGCTTGTTTTGTCTGATATGAAGATCATGACTCCTGCCTTCATTTGTGATCTGTTCACCTGGTAATTTGTTTTCTATCCTCTAACTCTGAGTCTGTGGGTGCCCTTTGTGGTGAGATGAGTTTCCTGGAGACAGCAAATTACTGCATCATGTTTTTTAATCCAATTTTCCATTCTTTGCCTTTTTAGAGGTATGTGTAGTCCATTCACATTTGGGCTGATTATTGAAATGTGAGAGTTTGTCGCTGTCATAAAGCTCTTATAATTCTTTTCTGTTTTCGTTTAGCTTTTGTGTTCATGTGTGTGTGTTTTTATTTTTGCAGGTATATTGTGTGTTCTACTGCTTCTACATTTGTTTGTGATCTTATAAAATATATGGTCTTTCTTTAGTTTCTTTTTTTCTTCTGTGCACAGCACCTTTTTAAGCATCTCATATAGAGTTGGTCTCAAAGCAGCATATTCTCTTAGGGATTGAATGTCTGGGAAAGATTCTCATTCTCTGTCACTGATGAAGCTTAACCTGGGTATGCTGCTATGTTTAATCATGTGAAGATTCCTACTTTGGTGTCCTTTTTGGCCCTTGGGAGCATCAATACTCCATTACCTAATAACCATAATTTTTTATCCCATCTATGAAAACAATGGGAAGTCACTGGCACACCACATTTAGGGGAAAAATATTTTCTTTATGTGTGATTTTTCAGTTTTCCTGTGTCCAGCTGCCTTGAGATTCCCCATTTAGAATTGTTACCTTTTTTTCTTTTTTAGCTTCATTGCACTTTTTTCTGACTTGATTGTACATATGTATCTGGTCTCTTAGTATTTTTTGATATCTTTGATACTAAAGATAGAAAAGAAATCTGAAATAGTATTAACATAAAGAAATGTATTGGCTATTTAAGCAAATGATGGGAAAGATTGCCAGGCAACTAACTTTCGGGATGTCTATAGCTGGGAATTGTCCACTAGCAAGAACCTCTACACTGATTTTATCTTTCTTTTAGCATGATAGCTTCTTTCTCCAAGACTAAATTCTCTACCAGCAAGGAAACCTTCCTGTGGGAAGATCTCTCTTAATTTCCTATAGCCTAATGACCAGAAAATAAGAGGAGTTCTCTTCTCTTAGCACAAGTATGAGCCATTTTGTCAGTAGGGTCTATTTAGATCAGCTCAGTGGAACTACATTTTAACCAGTGGGTGCAACTCTATTATAAAGCTCTCGCTAGCAAAGGAAAATTGCTTAGAAGAATAGGTGATACTTGGAGTGCTAAAATAATAAATGCCCAATGTAGCTGATAATGTGAAAAATTTTCTCACCTATTGTCTTGGGTACTGTGACTGAATTTTCCATGATGTGTTTCCTTTTGTGATGAATTTTTTTCTCTACTCTTCAGATTGCCTCATTCTGATCTGAAATTTTAATGTTTGTTTCAGAGGTTTGATCTGAGTTACAGTTTCAGAGTCTTCACTTGGTCTTCTTGAGAACTGTCATGGCAGGGTCCTAACATTTGTATATTGCCTCTACCTGTAGTTTGTCCTCTTATGAAAGGTCTGCAATCTTATTTTCTGTCCCTGGAAATTATCTCCTCGTCAATCTTATTGAAAGTCTTTGTGGAATGACCCACTTAAATATAATTCCTGAAACGCATTTTATGATGAAGCAAGTTCCTTTTAGCATAATCTTGTACACATCTTGTGTTCATTTCTTGACACATTGCTCACCTATTCTATATTTTATAAGTAATCATATTTCCAGCAATTCTATTATCTATAATACATTTCCCACAGGAGAAAAGGCCTCACAGAGATGTCTTCTCATGTGCCAGCCACTTGCAGACCCAGTGACTGTTAGAGTCAGAAGTGGCAGAGAGAATCAGTTTAGTAATGAAGGGAAAGGGAGCCACATTTATTCTCACTTTCTCAGAAAGCCCTTAACTAAACTTGTCCAAAGTTCCATCCAGTGATCTATTTACCACAGACTTACGCTGGTCTCACTAACTTTGCATTATTAAAAACTACTCTAAGCCGGGCTCGGTGGCTCAGCCTGTAATCCCGCGCCTTTGGGAGGCTGAGGTGAGTGGATTGCCTGAGCCCGCGGGTTCGAGACCCGCTTGGGCAGGGAGACCTCATCTCTACAATAAATCAAAAAAAAATCAGCCGGGCGTGGTAGCGCATGCCTGTAGTTCCGGCTACTCGGAAGGCTGAGGCGGAAGGATCGCTGGAGCCCAGCAGGTCGAGGCTGCGGTGGCCGGGAGCGGCCACTGCACTCCAGTCTGGGTGACAGAGTGAGACTCCAACTCAAAAAAATAAATAAATAAATAAATAAAATAAAAAAATAAAAACTACTCTAAATAAAAGTGATATAGTCTGTCTTGGTATGGATACTCCCAAGAGCAGACCCTGAGGAAAAGATTCACCAGAAAGTAATTTTGGAGGAGGTTACCCAAATAAGGATGGCAAAGGTGTGATGAAGCCAAGTATGGAAGGACATATACCAGTGAAGGGTACTTATAGAGCAGATGACTGCTCTGGGCAACTGGGACACCAACCTTCTGGGGACCCTCTGAAAGACTATGTAGACTACTCTTCAGATTTAATTCATCTAGGGAATAGGAAGCTGGAGCATGGGGTTTATGCTCTCAGAACGTTCCCTCTCCCTGCATGCAGGAGCCAAGCATGTTCCTGTGATCTGAGAATGCCCTTCAACAGAGGAACTGTTTTTGTTTTTTCATTCTTTTGAATTTAATTTTATTTTCTGAATAAATTATTTACCTTATTTAAAAGTAAAAGCTATAAAAAAAGGTGTATACAGAGAAGTCTCTTTTTCTTCTGTAACCCTTCCAACTTACATCCACTTTTTTTTTTTTAGTTCTGGGTTTTGCAAGATAAACTAAAATTATATGTGTTCTTATTCCTCCTTCACTAAACAAAAAGTAGGATGGCATATGTACTCACTTTTTCTCTTTCATTTGATATCCACCAGAATTTATTTATAAAGATATGTTTAAACTTCAGTCACCTCCAAAGTACTCTCTGTCCAATGAAATATACCTATTGAGACACTTTTCCACTGCTTGAAACAGTTTTTAACTTGTCAGTTTGGATGCCTTTTAGTGCTTCTGCCATTTTTTGTTTCACCTCTTCCACATCAGCAAAATATGTCCCTTTGAGGACTTTTTTCACTGGAGAAACAAAATAAAGTCACTCTGGCAAGATCAGATGAATAGGAAGGGTGGGGCATGGTGGTCATGCTGTTTTTGATCAAAACTTACTGAACACTCAGCGTGGTGTGGGCAGGTGCATTTTCACCTGTCACCTGTTTGCCACAACTTGAGACGTTTCTTCCACAAATTGTGATGCAACCTTTTGAAACTTCCAGATAAAAACTTTGGCTAAGTATTTGATTCAGAGGAACAAATTCTGAGTGTACTGCAAGGGATCTGCCCTCCAAAAGGTAATTTCATTTTTTGGGGAGTCCCCCTCATAGTTTTTTTTTTTTAATTGACATATTCTATCTGTAGAGTTAGACAGTCTGGCACCCCTACGTCCATACTTACCAGTGTTTCTCTCAGCCCTGCTAATAGAACATGCTGAAATATGACGTTTACAAAAATACACACACACACACACACACACACACACACATATTTCCTGGCCCTTAAACATAAGAAAACATGGAATTGTCAAAATATGAGAAATTAAAATTGAAACTACAGTGCACAATGGAATATTACACAGCCATAAAGTAAGACAAAATTATGAACTTTGCAGCAACTTGGATGGACTTTGTATCTATCACAGATACAAAGAACCGAGTGTCACATGTTCTCATTCTTAAGCAGACCTTGAAACACTATCACAATACTATAAGAAAGAGATTGGTGGTTGTGAGAAACTGAGGGTGGTGGAGGGAGCACCTTAGCAACAAGGATGCCTGCATAATGAACATTTGTATACCTAACCCTGAATTGTATCCCCACATATTTAAAATTTATAAAAAAAGAAAGTAAGCCTAAAATAAATACAGTAAGTCTTCATTTAATGTCTTTGACAGGTTCTTGGAAACTGTAACTTAAGTGAAATTAACATATAATGAAACCAATTTTATCATAGGCTAATTGATATAAACTAGAGTGAAGTTACTACGGCATTTTTATGACTCCTTATATTGATTGCCAAATTGTTTTCACAAATGGAAAAACTAATAAAACTGACACAAAATTTAAAAATTAAAAAAATATAAAGTTATTGAAAAAGCCAACTTTTTTAAAACAATTTTTAAAAAAGATTAAACATTTTCTTATATACTCATTCACTAGTTACCATTCTTTTTGTGACTTGTTTTTCACATTGCCATTTATTTTAGTGTCTTCTTGTTAATTTATATGAACTTGTGCATAAAAATATTACTCCCTCATCTATCACGCACACTGCAGTACTTATCCAGTTTATTAAATTTTTAATGTTATTTATGATTTTTGTGTCAGGCTAATATTTTTAACTCTTAGGTTGAAAATTGTGACTCCGCTTGTATTATGTCATTTGTCATACTTCTAAAAACATTTCTTGTTTATAGGGCCAGTATATATTTATAATATATATTTACTTGCATACATAATATTTATTCAAAACATAAGAACAATTCTACTTTCCTAGTGTTTTTCATCCCTGTTCTAATGTAGGTTTGAAGTAGTAAATTTGAAGGCAAAGAGGTGTTACAGGCAGATACAGTGACAGCTTTAAGAAGTGACATCTCATGAAAGGACAAGAGGCTTTCTAAAAATATCATACAGAAAATTATAGCGGTCTGGGCCATTGAAGTTAGAACAAACAAGGCTTAGAATGCCCTAAACTAATAGCCATAAAGCAATTACTAAGTTATCATGAAAACATTAAATTATACTCCATATATCTTGGGGAAGAAACAAATAAATACACAAGATGTTTTTAGAGACATTTTCAACTCAAATAATTAAATATTATTTAAAAACTGGTGCTGAGAGGCATATGAAGAATGACTTATTGCCAGGGATTCTCTAGTTAAATGGTATTTTGTAAAAATCATATAAAGACCCTGGGAATAATGGTCTTGTTTTATTCCTCAATTCCCCTTTAGTGCCACATATTAATAGGTACTCCATATCAGCCAGGTGCCATTGCAGGTATTTACTTCTTACCCATCTATGAGCCCAAGGTCCAAGGGAAGAAACAAAAGCTCAGAGAGGCTAAACATTTTACTCAAGGTCAATTTTGAATCCAAAACTATCTGGCTCTCCCCTCATAGCAATCCTCTTCTTATGATACCTGAGCCTAGTCTCATGACTAGATTCCATTAATTGTTTGCCAAGTAAATCAGTAAATACATAATTTATTATTAATGATTTTTATGAGGGCTTGGGGGTAGGTGAGGAAGTTTATAATTTTATTGGAGATTCAGGTTTTGTGCACACAAAATGAGATCTTAATGAAAGTATAAAGTCCATTATCTTAGTTTCTTTTCTCAGTGGAGTCTGTCTAGAAACCCTTTTAAAGCAGCAACTCTATTCTTGTAAGATCTGAACATTGATTTTTCTGGAGGGGATACAACTTGTATCAGCAGACTGTAGGATTAAGGCACTATACCATGTGTTAAATGGTTTCTTTTACCTCTCCTACTAAATTCTTTACTGGGACTGGCTGCCTCTTAGTTTTCTTGATTATAAAAGAAACGAGAGAAAGCTCTTTGTCTTCAATGCCCTCCCTGACTGTGGTGTAGTTGTCTTATGTTCTTCTACATCATTTTTCACATTCTATCTAGAAAAAACATTTTTTGTAGCGATGATGGTTTTTGCAAGTCGCTTTTGTACTTGTTCTATCTATTTAATCCCCCCTTTTTCTACTTTAATGAAAATTTAAAACATACTTAGCAAGTTAAAAAAAAAAACCTGTTTGCACACCTTTTCTCTAAGATGTTTTCTTATTGTTTCAGAAACAGCCTTGGCCCCCTTTCTCACTATAAACCAGTTGTGCAAGACAAATAGTGTGTATAAAAGAGATTTTTTTTTTTTGAGTCAGGGTCTCACTTTGTCACCCAGAGTGGAGTGCAGTGGCACGATTCCAGCTCACCACATCTTCAACCTCTTGGGCTCAGGCGATCCTCCCGGCCTCAGTTTCATGAGCAGCTGGGACTACAGGCGTGTGACACTGTGCCCTACTAATTTTTTATTTTTATTTTTTTGTAAAGATGGGCCTCACTATGCTGCTCAAGCTAGTCTTGAACTCCTGGGCTCAAGCAATCCTCCTGCCTCAGCCTCCCAAAGTGAAAAGAGATTTTAATTTCTACATACAGTGTAGGAAAATAGATAGGATTTATGCAGATTAGTGAGGCAAAGGGTGAAAAGATCATTAGGGAGTTTTCAGATGGTCTATAAATCTGAGTGCCCAGGTGATGGAGGAGAGCTGTAAGTCACAAGAGGCACTGACAGACTTCTTAGATTACAATTCTGTTTTCTCAGGGAACGCAACAAATGCCAAAACTGAGCTATATTGTCTCTCTCTTTTAATTTCATCTGAGGTAGGAGACCCCTTAGTGAAGACGTTAGGTATAAGAAATACTCTCTCTAAGAACACCAGTCCTATGACATAGCTCTCAGTAATGCCTAATGTAGTGTCAAGAACTCAGTAAGTATTCAGTTAATATTAGATACTTACAAATGTGGGCAATGATGGGGGAAGGAAATTCCCTGACTCTCTCTCTCTCTCTGCATTCTACCCTCTTATTTATGCTACAGTAAGCCATTGTCGTTTATTTAATTAATTTATTTATTTTCTGAGTTGGAGTCTCACTCTGTCGCCCAGACTGGAGTGCAGTGGCCGCTCCCGGCCACTGCAGCCTCGACCTGCTGGACTCCGGCGATCCTTCCGCTTCAGCCTTCCGAGTAACTGGAATTACAGACATGCGCTACCATGCCCGGCTGATTTTTTTATTTATTGTAGAGATGAGGTCTCACCAAGTTGCCCAGGTGGGTCTCGAACCCACGAGCTGAGGCAATCCACTCACCTCAGCCTCCCAAAGTGCAGGATTACAGGCTAAGCCACCGAGCCCGGCTGTTTATTTTACCTATAATGTACTGAACCTTTTTACAGTTGCCATCTGTGCAGTGCCCAGTTCTACCAGTGTTGTTTCAAAGGATATTCAGTTGAATGTGTATAAGTCTTGGTGCAGAAAATCTTGAGCATGCAAACTGCAATTCGCACTGATTGAACATTCATGGATGAACATGGAAAAAAGGATTAGTTTTCTAGATTCAAGTCCCAATTATATCATGCTTAAAATTTTTTGAGTATTATTTTAAAATTTTAGATTCAGGGGGTACATATGCAGATTTGTTATATGAGTATATTAGCTTGAAACAGTTTTTAAACCCATCAGTTTTGTTGCCTTTTAGTATTTCTGTCATTTTTTGTTTCATCTCTCCCACATGGGTAAAACATTTCTCTTTGAGAACTTTTTTCATACAGGGAAACAAAAAAAGTCACTTGGGGTGAGACTGGGTGAATAGAAAGAATAGAGCATGGGGTCATGCTGATTTGGGTCAAAAACTACTGAACACTTATCATGGTGTGGACAAGTGTTCTTGTAAATCACCCATTATGAAATGGGCAAACACCTTGAAAAAAATCTCCAAAAAAAATTCACTGAAGCTGAACTGGGGTTTGAGCTTTTAGTTGATCTGCCACCAAATAGTGAACATAGTACCCAATATCTTACAACCCTTGCCTCCCTCCCTCTCCTCTTTTGGAGTCCCCAGTATTTATTATTTCCATCTTTGTATCCAGGTATACCCATTATTTAGCTTCTACTTATAAGTGAGAAAATGCAGTATTGGGCTCTCTTCTTCTGCACTAATTCACTTAGTCTAATGGCCTCCAGCTGCATCCATGTTGCTGCAAAGAACATTATTTCATTCTTTTTAATGGCTGTGTAGAATTCCATGGTATATATGTACCATATTTTCTTTATCAAATCCACCATTGATGGTCACTTGGGTTGATTCCATACCTTTGCTATTGTGAATAATGCTGCAATAAATATGAGTGCAGGTGTCTTTGGATAAAACAGTTTTAGAAAATGGAATTTATTTATAAAAAATTGTGTAATCTTTTTTTATGAAAAAGAATGGTTTGATCAATGAAGATGGAGACGATGTGTATCATACTTAGGAAACACAGAGGTAGATGGAAATCACTCAAATATGTTACAAGAGTAGGAAAGAGATTAGAGGGAGATGTGAGGGCAGAGAAACTGACTTTAAAAATTGCCAAATTTTTAGGTTAGATGTAACTTTGCATGCATCAGACATGCAATTAGTTTTGGACCAGGGCAGTGATGATCAGAACTTGGCTTCAGCAAAGTTGCTGATGTTAAGTCATGGGACGGATTGGAGGGGTGTTATATATCTATTCAACAATGGATATATAATTTGATCAGCTAAATGGTCTTTTTTTCCAAGCCCTTTAGCAGTGGCTTCAATATACTGACACTTGCAATGTCACGCTGTTTCACTGGTTAGCAACAACGTTGTTATTCCATTTTCTGGGCTCACGCTCTGCTCAGCAACCCCCCATCCCAACATTAACCTTTGAAGACTTAATATTGTTGAGACAGGCATTGAAAGTGACATAATGACTGAGATGGGGAATCGGGAGAATGGAGGACAAGGTGCTGCCAGATGATCTTAAGAACCACTTCAAATGGTTATATATATATGAGGCAAAACATGGAATTTATTTATAAAAACTGTGTATTTATTACTGCATATTTAAACTTCATTCACCTTAAAAGACATCAGTTTTGATGTCTTTGTTTCTGCTGTTTTTTTGTTTCACCTCTTCCACATCAACAAAACGTACCCCTTTGAGAACTTTTTTTTTTTAATTGAGGAAACAAAAATAAGTCACTGGCGCCAAGGTTGGGTGAATGGGGGGGTAGGGCATGGAGGTCATGCCATTTTTGGCCCAAAACTGCTGAATACTCAGTGCTGTGTAGGCAGGTGCACTGGTCACTCATCCATCATGAAATGAGCAAATGCTTGAAAGAAACTCCCCCCCAAAATTCACTTAAGCTAAACATGGCCTCTCACAACAATGCTCCACTGATGCTTGTGGGTTTTTAGAACATTTACCTAGCAGGGGAAGCCCATACTACAAGGGAGCAGTCCTCCAAAGATAATTCGGTTTTTGGGGGGTTCCCCCTCATATATGTAGCTCTCTCCCTTTCTATCACCCACATCCAGACATCCTGACACTCATCCACTTCCGCCCTCTAGTTCCCAAGGCAACACAGGTAGCCATCCTAGAGAAACCTTGCAAAAACACCTCACCATTGTCATCACACCTAATCCCCAGACTGTGTGCCCTTCTTTGAGACATTTCCAACTTTTGAGTCACATCTCTCCCTTTAGCATCTTCACTACCTACAGCTGATCCTAATGTGACATCTATTTAGTTAATTAATATATCCCTTGATGTTAATTTTGACTAGTTTCCACCTGTTTAAAATTCTGTTAGGCTGGGCAATGTGTCTCACACCTGTAATCCCAGCATTTTGGGAGGCTGAGGCAAGAGAGTTGCTTGAGCCCAGGAGTTCAAGACCAGCCTGGGCAACATAGCAAGACCTCATCTCTACAAAAATAAATACATTAATAAGCAAACAAATAAATAAGTAATAAAAAGATAAAATTATTATTATTATTATTATTTTGAGTTGGAGTCTCACTCTGTCGCCCAGACTGGAGTGCAGTGGCTGCTCCCGGCCACCACAGCCTCGACCTGCTGGGCTCCGGCGATCCTGCTGCCTCAGCCTTCCAAGTAGCCGGAACTACAGGCGTGCGCTACCATGCCCGGCTGATTTTTTGATTTATTGTAGAGATGAGGTCTCGCTGCCCAGGCGGGTCTCGAACCCGCGGGCTCAGTCAATCCACTCACCTCAGCCTCCCAAAAGCGCGGGGGAGCATAGTACCTAACAGAATTTTAGAGACTTGTTTCCAGGTCTCACAGGAAACTTCACAATTACTATCCCACTTGAGATATTTCTATACATGTAAGAGGTCAATATAATTATCATTTATTATTGACAATAAGAGCTCTAACCAAAGCTAATAACAAGCTGTTCTGTTAGAAAATGTGGTTTAGCCGGGCTTGGTGGCTCAGCCTGTAATCACGCACCTTTGGGAGGCTGAGGTGAGTGGATTGCCTGAGCCCGCGGGTTCGAGACCCGCCTGGGCAGCGAGACCTCATCTCTACAATAAATAAAAAAAAAATCAGCCTGGCGTGGTAGCGTATGCCTGTAATTCCGGCTACTCGGAAGGCTGAGGCGGAAGGATCGCTGGAGCCCAGTAGGTCGAGGCTGCGGTGGCCAGGAGCGGCCACTGCACTCCAGTCTGGGTGACCGAGTGAGACTCCAACTCAAAAAAAAAAGAAAAGAAAATGTGATTTATGTTGGAATGTCAGTAGAAAAGCTAAAACTATTCCATTCTCTAAGCCATTGAAATGTTTGATGTCTGTTTTGTAAAAATTCTGAGTTTTTTTTTAAATATATATCTCAGTGTAGAACAATATTTATTTTCAAGTTTTTCCAGTTGAATTCTAGAAAAATAAGCTTCATATGAACTTTTCTGACAAATATTAGATTAAAATTTCATAAAATAAATAGAATAATGAAAAAGTATTCCTTTTACTTGGACCTGAGTATAGGCTGAGCCTAGAAAAGAAGAGAAAGATGCTTAATAGAACTTAGATTTATTTAAGACCATTGTAAAGATAAGCATACTTTAAATGAATGCATTAATAAAATAAAACCTACAAGTTTAAATCAGCTCAATCACACATCCTAGAATTTTTTGCTTGTCTTTTTTTCAACTCAGGTGATAAACTCAGCTGATGAAACATCAGGCCTAATTTGCTACAAGTAATTATCTTCAAAACATACTCTCCACATACTGTACAATGAGAAGCACTGCTGTTGGTAGTAGTTAGAGTAGCAACTGAACTGACTGTAGTGGTGGTGATAGCGACAGGCAAAATGTTATTGCTGATTCTACTCTTTCTACCATCACCATTGACTAGCGTTCTTACTTGGACAGATCCTGTTCTGTGTGCTTTTAAAGCATTATTTGGGTACATCACAGCACTCTAACTAGATGGTGTTATTTCCACTATTTAAAAGAGGAGACTGATGCTCAGAGGGCTCAAGTAATATACCTAATGTTTTATGGTTCATAACTGGGAGAATTAGAATTTGAACTCAGATCCTAGGCTCTAAAACTCCTGCCTGTTTCACTATCCTACGCTGCTATATTATCCTGTCTCAGATTATCCATATGATATAAGTGTAATGAATAGTATCATAATATCATTAGAGGCATATAGAACTATAGTCCCTCACTTTGTCTTGCCTTTGCCTCTGCTTTTGTAAACAATTGGCTGTTTAATATCCTTTCTGTCTGATGTGTGTATGTAAATAGCCTGGCAGTCGCATGGCCACGTGCCACATGAGCTGGTCATTTAGCCCTTATGCGACTGACACACTCCCAGGTGGCTCTGCCAGTCTTTGACTTGGTAGAATGGTATCCAATGTATGCAGATAATGCTAGGTATTCACTACTGAGAACAAAGGCCCATGAAGAGATGGACATCACATTCTTTTCTCAGTTGGTAAGAAGGTCTCTACTATTTAAGAATGCTTACTACATGTCTAACACTTCCCCTTGTGTCATCTAATTTCACCATAACACTAAAATGAAAAGAATATATTAAACCACTTAAATTGTCTCCCAAGGAGAACTGAAGTACTTAACTCAGTACTGTGTGTGACTACTAGATTTCTCATTTTCAAAAATAACTTGCAGTTATGGCTTGTAACAATGCATGACTTAGAATACCTCCTCTTTGACATCCACTGGTAACTCTCAAAGAACATAAATCAATTCTAGACATGATTCAAAGTATAATCAGGGTAGCAACTCTGGAGAAGAGAAACATAAACACTCTTTAAAAAAATAAATGCTTATTATGTGTGCCATTGCTAGGCTCATTAGCATAAATGAGACTTTTCCTAATGATTCTAAACTTCAGTTATTCCTTTCCTTTCCCTTATTTCATAAGGCAAACATGGTCAAAACTGTCAGTGGAGTCATGAGTTGCTCTGTAGCTGTTGTTTTTGAGGTTCTCTTCAGATTGTGGGTATTGCTAGAAGCAAGGGATCCCTTGTTTCACTCTGATCATGTCACATTCTGAGTGCTTGGTTTTTAGTCAATGACCTTTGTGGAATTCATTGAGCTTGTGAATGTGCTATTTCTCTCATTGTAATAAAACATAGTAAAAAAGTGGAGATTGGAAATAAGGAACACTATCCAAGGGCCCATTACCTTGATCACTGTCACAATAGTATTCAGATTTGGAATCTATTGCAGATTGTGGCATGATTTCCCTTTTGAAGTGGTGACATTTTCAAACCAAGCCAAAATTAAATTATTGTTTGCTATCTATCTAGGCTATGAGTCTACCCTCTTTATCTTTCAGGATTCCAAAGTGGCTTTAAAAAATCAAAACAAAATAAAAATGAAAATGACTCAGAAACACTTTTTTCCTTACCTCAGGGTAAACTAAAAAAAAAGTCATAAGTACCAAATTTTACATTTAGTCAGCCAAAGATAATTGTATAATTT
The DNA here is from genome assembly GCA_027257055.1 of Cephalopachus bancanus. Lineage (NCBI taxonomy): Eukaryota > Metazoa > Chordata > Mammalia > Primates > Tarsiidae > Cephalopachus > Cephalopachus bancanus. Next base: position 2,043,319 of record JAPVLO010000234.1, read on the forward strand.
GAAATAATTTGAAGGCATAACACTGAAAATGCTATTTTAGTGGTTTTTAGCATATTTAAAGGAACATGTTAAATTTCTAAGTGAAGTCATCACCTATAATATATAAGTATATTTGGCAACAGGGTCACTTAGCATACAAATAAATAAATGCCTTATAGATGAGTTGACAGAAGGAAAGGTTTTTGTTCTTCTCTATGAAGGGACGTTTCTTGGTAAGGAAATGGGACAAAATATTAAAATCGATTCTGCTGACTTATTTACAACAGAATTAAAATTTAATAATAAACTGACATTAATAAACACATTTCTTTCTGACTTTAAAACCTAGACTCTTAGCATGAATACACTCTTATGGGGTTGATCCTTATATGAGTTTCTCATTTTCAAACAGAGGTGGTGATGGACAAGGCAATTATGTGTCCATGGTTTATATTTGCATATCTAGCCAGTCTTTTGGAGACTGAATAATTTATAAGGTGTTACTTACAGACTCATTCTCTGCATGTAGCAAGGTTTCACAGTGTGGGTTCACCTATTTCAGAATTACCTGAAAAATTTCTGCTGCAGAATTCTCACCCCCTGCCCAACTCTGAACCATTGGGTCAGAAACTTGGGATGGAGCTAAATCTATACCAAATTCCACAGGTGCTCTAAAGCATTCAATATTTACTAATAATATTCTTGGTATAGCTATTATTCTTTGATGCTCCTTGTACTATTACTCTACAACTAGTAAACATTGAATACACTAACTGTATAAATTTTTAACCATTTAATGGATAGGAATTTAGTTCAATAAAGTTTATATTAGAGAACTGTAGAGTTAATCCTAACTAGAGTAGCTATCACATGTTAAACATTTGAACGTATGATGATGACCGATGGCCTTTCCAGAGCTCTAATTCTCACAAGAACCCTGCATGGCAGGTGATGCTAGAGAGGACAAGTAACTTGGATAAAGCCACACCTATAGTAAGAGATGGAGTTAGGATTTAAATCCAAGTATGGCTTAGTCCAAAGTCTATATTGGAATCACCCTGACCATTAGTTAACTTACAAATCCATCGCAATGCACAGTCTGACTGTTTGTTCATATCCTCTCTCATATGAAGTGGACAGATGTTCTTCATTCTTCAGAAAGTGGTAGCTCATGCTGGGGGCATAATCAGAGCATGGGGGAGGTTTCACAGCTCCCCTATATGTCTACCAGGTGCCCCCTGTGCAGTGAGCAACCTGAATTACTATAAAAGGTGGCCTGGAGGGTGCTTTTAGTGTGCACATCCCAAGGCTCTACATTATAGACCTAATATCTTATGAACATGTGAAACATGCTGAGCAACAGACTAAAACCCAGTACATGTGACAGGGATGGAGGATGAGAAAGCTAGGCAATAGCTTATGGATGCCCCAACTCTATTGATATGACTTGGCTGCCTTTGGGGGTCTTGTGAGATGGCATTACACTTCTGTTTTGTGATAGAGGATCCCTATCTGTCCTCTTAGCCTTTTAGTCAGAGTCCCACATGATTTGATTTAGTTTCATCTACATTGAGTTGTATCCACTATTTTATTAATATCCAGACTACATCTTTGATACCAAACTGCAGTAATAGTTATAAAATATTCAAAACCTAGTTGGACTTTTCTGTATAGCTATATTTTTGTTAATAGTTTCATATGCCCATGCCTGTGTATTTTTTTTTTTTAATTGGGTTTTCACTGTATTGCTCAGGCTGGAGTGTAGTGGTATGATCATGGTGATCATAGCTCATGACAGCCATGACTTCCTGGACTCAGGCAAACCTTCCACCTCAGCATCCCAAGTAGCTGGGACTACAGGCATCACCAACACAACCTATTGATTTTTAAATTTTTTGTAGACACAAGATTTCGCTATGTTGCCCAGGCGGGTCTCAAATCCCCGGGCTTAAGCAATCTGCTTGCCTTAGCCTCCTAAAATGCTGCAATTACTGGCATGAACCACCACTCCCAGCCCATGTATTAACAGATTTTTTTTTTTTTTACTATGGCTTATGTTTGTGGCTTCTATATGTGTTTACCTCCTTTTCACACACAGTGTATCTCACCTCTTACAAATTCTAATTGCATTTCATTCAAACTTTTTTTTTTTTTGCTTTCTCTACTCTCTCCATTAGGACACATCTCAGAAAACTGGGAGAGTTTTAAACATCCCATTTTAAAAAATCAGCTTACACCATTCTGATGAATTTTTTAAAAAATAAAGTTATCATGGAAGGTCATCAGTTTTTTAAATAAAATCTATGGCTACATCTTCAGAACCTACTGGTATTTGAGCTAAGGACATTCTATAAATAAGCCATGCTAATTAGTGAGCACCTACTGAGTGACACCTACTGTCTTAGGGTTCTTTTCTTGTTTAGCTTATTGAGTTTAATCATCATTTTGGAGACTGTGCACTAGAGGAATAGGTAACACAATGCGACTGCCTCGAACCTAGAAAATAACATTCTAGTGAATTTTGTATGGTTCATGCATTGGCCACAGCTGTTGCCTACAAAATGAGCCACAGCCTAGAGTTCTTGGAGTGTTATAGTGAATGTTCTCAGTGTTGCTGTTTCTTAGAAGGTCATCCTTTTATTTGTTCTCATCTTTTATGTTAGAAACATAGAATCAATTTTTGGTTTTTTTTTTTTTAAGGACGTTTAATTCCCCCAGTGGCCTGTTCTTAGAGGTGTAGGTGTATGCGTTTAATCCTTTTGTTCCATTTTTTTTCCTTTGAAGTAGAGATTATAACTCTAATGAATTCAGAGTTGGTGCAGACACCTATGTTGATGAACATTAACTTGACTGGACAGGGCATGAAATGTGTTTTAAAGATTTTTTTTTCACAACTCAATATAGCTTTTTGAAATCAGATTATGTGATAAAAAATAGTCACCTGGGGAACCCTTAATGCCTTAATGATTTTAGGTGTTGTACACTCATGGTATGGGGCCTGTCTTGAAGCTACTATTGAAGACTACAGAGATTTTTGTCTTTATTAAGAGAGGGGGATGGCTCAAAGGATTATTTTCCCTATTTATATAATGGCAAATCGTTGCAACTGTTTATTGAACTCACTTTTATCCCATCTCTTTCTTGGATATAGGATTCTACTGGAGATTGCTTTAGATAGCCACTGAAATTCTAAAAGCAAAATTACTCAATTATCTGAGTGTCAGTAATAAATTCATGATTCTCTTATAGAGAATATGTACATGAGGAAAACCTCCATCATCTCTAAAAATAAAGTGTGCTCGGCTTTCTAATATTGGATATACTTACAAAGCAATCCTATTATGTTATATTAATATTTTACTTTTAAGAATATTACACATGATCTGTACTTTTGTATGTAACTTATTTCTTATAAATTCAAACAATATTTTTTTCTTAAATCTTAAAAGTTACTCACTACTTTGGCCATTATGGATCAACAATATCCTGCACACTTGATTCTCTCAGGGGATACGGAATAGATCAGTGGAAAGTGGATAGGTACTTTAAGCTCCAGAGAAAGGTGTGAAAGATATATCAAGTTACATTATTGTAAGGAGAGCTTAACCAGGAATAGTTTTAAGGGACAATGTTGCCTTTTCTGGGGTAGTATCTTATTCATATTTTATCATAATTTAGAATAAAAAGTAATTCTCACATTCATTGTAGCGCCAGCATATTTTTACTACCTCTTCATAAACTTAGATTCATAATTTGTGTTTGATTATCAAACTGTTTTGGATGTCTAGTTATGCAAACACATAGGCAGAGGAGGGTATATTATGACAAATGGCATATTTTCTATTTCAGAAGATAAGGCATACATATTCATATTTAAAAGGAAATTTGAAAGTTTTGGGCCATAAGAGTTCCATAAAAGAGTTATAGAAATTTAGATAGCGTCAGATCACTTCCAACACAGGAGAGTCATCCTTCTTTCTCCTCAATGTCTCTTCATTGCTAGTCTCATTCACCTAGAAACCTTTATTTTGCATATGGAAAAAATTTACCTGAGTATGTTGAACTATTTCAATCATCTTTTCTTTTAAACGTTAGTTATGTTCTTCTACTTTTTCAAGAGAGAACAACTTAATGCTTTTTTTTTTTTGCACACTCATTCTAGTCCTGTTTCTCAAACATCTCTTTGAACATAGAAATGTTCTCAATCCTGCCAAGTATTTTTTTGTATATTTTAAATAACTCCTGAAGTTTCTCCTCATGCACAAAATATGATTTGATCCAAGAAGTAGATATGGATTTTTCTATTACTCAGCATTGACAATGAACACCCAATTTCTTTCCCTGATATCTTGAGACATATACTCAATAAGCTTGCTTAGTACATTTTGTGTGTCAGGAACATATGTAAATCTGGAATAAATGTGTTTCTCAAACACTGAGAAAAGAGACAGGCAGATAAACAATAGATTACAATATGACATGGCCAGTGACATAATAGCAGTGGTATGTTTGAGGTGGGTTGTGAAGACAAGGAAGAGAATACCCAACTCTGAGAGAATTGAGGGTATGACTGCATCAGAAAGGAGAGTCACTGGAGGAAGGGACCAATCCAGACAGAGATGTAGAAGCATGGAAAAAGATGGAGATTTAACTCAGACCGTGGTAAATTCTGTGCCCCACACCATAACAGCAGGCTGTATATAAGAAAATACAAAGGTCAGGCGTTGTACCTCATGCCTGTAATCCCAGCACTATGGGAGGCCAAGGTGAGAGGATAACCTGAGCCCAGAAGTTTGAGACCAGCCTGGGCAACTTGGAGAGATTTCTTCTCTACAATAAATCAAAACATTAGCCAGGTGTGGTGGCTTGGGCTTGTAGTCTACCTTCTTGGAAGGCTTAGGCGGAAGGATTGCCTGAGCCCAGCAGGTTGAGTCTACAGTGGCTGTGAACATGCCACTGCACTCCAGTCTGGGCAACAGAGTAAAAATCTGACTCAAAAAAAAAAAAAAAGAGATTGGAAGAGGAAAAATTGGGGAGTAGAAGAATAGTTGACAATTGTAACAATAATTGTTGGAAAAATATAACTAGGGTATTCTGTTGGCATGAGTGTGAGAACACTTCTGTGTCTGTTTCCTCATCTGTAAATACTGGGATTATCATAGTGCCTAATTCATCTGATTGACAAGATGAATAAATAAGCTAATATTCTCAAAGCCTTTACAATAGTTCTTGCACTAGTAAGCACTATGTGTTTGTGAAATAAAATTCAAACAGATGAATGTGGTTTATCTGTCCTCTGCACATGCATGAGTCCTAGAATATAATTGGGCGTGAACAGCACTTATGTCATGTTCTTTGCCTAGGAAGTAACAAAGAGATATTCATTTCAGTTGGCTATAATTATGATAATATTTAATTGATACTTGTCTATTAAATACTGTCAAAGATAGAGACAAATCTGAGTCAAATACATAATAATACCTTGACTACTCTTGAATCCTTCTCATGTATATTGTGTAAAAGTCATTGTGGTACATCAGAGTACAAATATTTTTAAGGTTTGTGCATGTATGTATAAAATTACAATGTTGCTGTCATCAAGGATTCTATTGGAATTCGGATTTATTCCCAGAAACAGATTGTAAGCTATGCTTTTCTAGATTCCCCAGCCATAAATCAAATTATAGCTTTTGACAAGTACATTGTGATAATTTTGTGGCATGCTACTTCTAAGTCTGATTAGATAAAGCACCTGTTTCTTTATAAATAAACTTGGCTTAATTTTGGTCTATGAAAAGACAGGCTTAATTTGGCCTAAAATTTAGATTTAAAGTATAAAATTATTGCTGATTGAGAATAAAAGATTAGTGAAACCTGTCAAAGGACCTACTGACGTTCAATTTGCCTGAAATTCTTTGCATCACTCTTCCTTTGGCTTTTTACCACCATTTAAATATTAAAAATTGGGATTTCTCAACCTCAGCATTACTGACATTTTTGATCAGAGAATTCTTTGTTGTTATGTATTATAGGATGTTTAGCAGCATCCCTGGACTGTGTTTGCTGGATGTCAGTAGCATCTTCCTCTCCAGTGTGACAACCTAAAATATCTCTAGATATTGCCAGATAATCCCTGGGGAGTGGGAGGTGTGGCAAAATCACCCCTTATTGAGAACCACTATTGTAAATGATGATCAATTATTACTAAAAAAAAAAAGGTGCATTTCCTGTGCACTCAAAATATCAATATTGTGCACTCAAAATATCAATATGCTCATGGTTTACATTACCAACTCCAGTTTTTTACTAACCTTTAAGCAATAATTTTATCTCTCAGGGACAGTATGCTAAAAGCATTTTTCTTTCAAATTATTTTAGTGGCTTATTCATATTTTAGGTATCCCATTTGAATGGTTTCTGCTGAGCAAAACCTTCTGTACCTTCTGGTTGGTTATGAGGCTAATTTCTCTTCTGTATTCAGTCATGTGAATATTATGCTATTAAAAAAGTAATTTCTTTTAATTTTATTTTGTTTCTTAGGAGAGTTTTTTAATTTAAGCCCATGCCTATTATAGTCATAATGTCAAGTACAAGAGTGGAATTCAATTAATATTTATTAGATTTATGAATGTAGAAAAAATGGAACTCACTCTGAGGAGTATCTATAGTGAAAGTGCTACTTTTCAATTCCTTTACAAAAATGATCTGCTCTTATTTTTTTAAAAATCAAAGCATCTTACATTCCTTCAGGCCTATCAACAGGTGAACATTTCCAAGCAATTTTTTTATTTTTAAAAAGGAGGACAAGTGAGTGTAAAAATAGTAAGAGAACATTAGATATGAAGTCTGTGAAGTTCACAAAAGTATACTTCATTTTCCAAATGAATGAGAATTGTGGTGAACTTGGTTCCTTTGTCTTCACAGTGTGATACTATCTTGTTTTCAGACCTTCTGCTATATGGATATTTGACCTTGACTATTTACTGTGATATTTAGCTCTTATAAGAATAACGTTTTTACCCCCTTTCACTGATACAAAGAGCTTATCACCTTGGATGTCTCCAAAAACACCGTATATCAGTTCTCTCTACTGTGCATTTTTACGATACCTTCATTTTGCAGGACAGGGACACATGGAATGTATTTGAGGACTGTGGTTTTCCAGTAAGCACCCAAACAAGACTTATTTGAGAAAATAAAATATTGACATATTTAATACTGACTTTACCAATTCTTCTATATGTAATATCTCGGTCCCCAAATAGATTATAAGCTCTCTATTGTGTCTCATATTTTAAAATATTCTCAGTACAACAGTAGAGCCAGGAATCACTCAGAAAATCTAGATTTTCTTTCTGAATTGTATTTTTTTTTATTTAATTATGCAAGGATCCCTAGGAAACATATTCTCAAAACTAAAACAGAGAAGTAAGCATTTAACGCATTTTGTCCAAAGAAATAATCAATGAGTAAATCGTGAATGTTAGGCTTTAGGTTCTTCCTTTACATAATGTGCAGGGACTATTTTCCATAATCAAGGTGATATGGGGTGAAGAACTGCTCTTACGTAGTCTGTTGTAATTTTCTAGAAACACAAATAACACAGGCCAGACAGTTGGTTTTCCTTTCTGTGTAAAATTCTCTTTCCTTTCTTATGTTGTATGTGTTAAGCATATCTATGGGATTTTGAATGTCAGCTCTTTGAGCAGAGCTATGAGTCTAGCAGCTGACCTCACAGTCAAGTATATAGACCAAGAGAGGAAGATGAAATGAAGATGCCAACAACAAAAGGGCTCACCAAATTATGGGAGAGGAAATTATTGTTGCCAAGAAACATCGATGGTACATTTTGTTCACTGCTCTGTCCAAAAAACTTAAAACAGTGTCTGGAGCATAGGAAACCCTTAGTGAGTATTTGTTTCCTGAATGAATAGATAAGCAATATGGAAGAATAGGCATTCTCCAAGCACAGGGCATTGACTGACATGCTGAGTGTGTTGAAGGGATAAGGAGTATATTCCTACTCACAAGTGTCCTTCTAGGGACAACCTTAATTTTCAGTTTCTCTGAACCATTTTGATTTTAGGCTGATCATTTCAAGAAAACAGAAGTATCTCAATACCTAGTATTTTATTACTGGCATAGCAACTTATTTATGTTTTATTATATCCTAAATATTGGTATTTCAGCAATGTTTGCTTTAAATACAAAATAATAACTATGCTGAGTATATCATTTTGCATTTTCATAAAATACTTATATTCATGGTTTATTTTTGTTCTCACAAGAATCCTATAAAATGGGTTTTTCTTTCCTTTACTAAGTGAAGAAACAAAAGCTAAGTGAGTAACATTGTACATGATCACTTACGAGCTAAGAAGTAACAACCAGTCCTGAGATTTATCTCTAGGGTCCTTGTTTCAGTCTATTTCCCTTCCACAGCATAAAGTCAATACTTATGGTTCTTTTCATATGTAACACCTATTAAGTATAGAGTCCTAAGTCTTGTAGGGCTCATCAGGGTATACCATCTATAGTAAAACTGAAGGTCAGATAAAACTTATGAATAATAGATGATGATATGAACAAATATAAAGCAAAACACAAATGTTCATCAAGTTATAGCAGCAATTCAGCCATGTGCAATGATCATGGGAATCCTGAGTGCTGTTGTTTTCAGGAGCCAATTTTAAAGTTATAATATGAAATGAACTGTGATCTAAAAATTTAGAAGTATGTGGTAGGACATTTCATTGGCTCCTATTTCATCTGTGTGTTAGTGATTGTGTTTTACTTAGGGTCCTAGTAAGAAAGTATAATAACCCTATATGGGTCAAGTGAAGAAAGCTTAAGAAATGAAGTCCTTATCAGGACAGAGACAAGCAGAGAATGATCCTACAGGAGTTAGGGCTGTGAATGGTGAATGGAGAATCATTAACACCAAGACTCATACTGGGGATTGTATAATTAATTTCTGAGCATTATCTTGATCTGTATCAGTAATTATGACTCTGTCCTATATAGTGCTCTTATGATAATGAGTACATGGTGCAATTGGGGAGAAACTTGGTATTGTAAAACCATCGTTCTTTTTCTTCCATTTGACCCTGCAAGATTTAGTCTCTCAAATATATAATATTTAATACCACCTATAATAGATTTTGTGATCTTTGCAATAAGAACTATAAGTACTGTGATCAGACCAAGAACATTCGAGCGTCAGTATCCAATAATAGTTATTTCTACCAGCTTAATGTTGTCCATGAGTGTTCTGCCATTTCATTATTTTCCTGCATGAAAACAAACTGTGCTATAACCCTTCTAATCCTTTCTGGTGCTAGAAAGCATCAACAGATCCTTAGTGTATAATGCTATTTTTATATTGTCCACTACTTTTTGTCATTGATGGAAGGCTTCTGAGTTCCCGAGTTCATTCTGAGTTCCTGAGTTCATTCACTGATCAGTGGCAACTCTCAATAGGCAAGAGCCTTGTCTTACCAACCAGATGGAAAACTTCTCAAGGTCAAGGATTGTGTCTTATAATCCCCTCATGCACAGCCCAGAATTGAACACCAAGTGGGTACTCAGTAGGTGCTTGTCCATTGATTGAAATGTGAATGATAAAGAGCTTATTTTTAAAAAAAACAGCAGAATACAAAGCATCTAAAATAGTATAGTATTCAGTAAGATAATTTTCCTTCTCTGGATTAATGGTTCCTTGAGTAAATTGAGAAAAATAAGGAAGGTTTTTCTCACAAAATGTGCTTGGAATACCAAGACCTTTCATATTGTCCACAGTACAAATGCAAAACATTCATGTGGCTTTGAATATTGATTTTTTTATAAAGGACTTTACAAAACCACTTATGACCAGAAATTTTGATGTTGTTATGACTACATATCTATAAATATTCACACATGCACAAAGGGGTGGTATGTGTGCGTACATATACAGTTTTTTAAGTTACAAAAAAGGCACCATCCTTTAAATCACCTAAATTACCTAATGTAATTTATCACTGACAGTTTTATCAAAAGGAAATTCTTCCTCACTTTTCCCATCTTTCTTTAAGATCTATAGTTAATTTAAGTTCACAAAACTTATCTATTATAAAGAAATATTGCTTGTCATAGATGCTATTACTTATTTAGCAAAACAGCTGTAATTTTTGGCATCTGAACACTTTTCTTTCCAATCAAAAGCCTACCTCTTTTGTTTACCAGTTAAATCACTCAAACAACCATTTATCATACTTAGGTAGATATATTAATTAGAGTTTGAATGACTAATAAAAACATATACAACCTTTTTGGAAAAGACTCAAAAACAAAATATAAGAAACTATTCAAGATAAGGGGCAAAGAAGGTAAAAGAGCATATTTTAATCACTATTCCAACACTTTTCTAGTGATATATAATTATATCTAACCTAAAGAAAAATAATTCATCTATAACTTATGACATTTGTACTTGATATTTATGTAAAGTCTAATTTTCTGGTTGGGGGTACTAAACAATAATAAAATGTAGCCTATATCTGATGTATCCTCATGCTCTACACTAGGGATGGAAATATTGAAATTCTGCCTATCTAGAGGTAAGATGCTGGGCACCTCAGTCGTCAGAAAATGGCTATTACACCCTCAAACAGGACACAAGTTACCTGGAAAGAAAACCATTTATAGGTAATGTAGTGATCCTCAAGTTTTCCAAATAATTGTGGAGAAAACAAGGCTGAAACATTAACTTCCTCAAGGAAACATTTGCTGACCTCCCTCAGGTTTGATATGTTTATGTGTTCATAGCACCTTCTTCCTCTCTCCTGTGGCACTTGCTACAAATGTACTTTTACATTCATTTGTGTGCTCCTTTCATTAATGTCTGGGTACGTGAGTGGATCCAGCTCCCTGAGAGTAAGTTCCATGTCCTTTTTTGTATTGGAGTAAGGGGTGTGATTGTATCACTTCAGCCAACAGTGTTTGCCACAGAAGAGGCAGCCAATAAATATTGCTGTCAAATTTGTTAAATGTGTGGAACACAAGTGGAAGTTAAACACTAGAGACAAAAACTAAATCATAGCATACCTGTCACAACTAACATCATAAGACATAGGTGATCACCACCCGAGGAGAGAAATAGAGCCCATGTGTATTTGACATGCAAAAGAGTATCGGAGTGATAGAAACTGAATTGAATGAGAATTTTTTTTTTAATGGGGACAAGTAAGTATGGACTCGCAAATTTACTCTCTCAAGAAAATCAGTAGTGAAGAAAAGATAGGCATAACTTAGGAATATCAGTTTCTAAAATTGCATAAGGGAAATACATATTCATAGACTTATATACACATACAAGGAGGACCCCCCCAAAATTCTGAATTATCTTTTAGAGTGTGGGCCCCTTGTAGTACACTTAGAATATTTTCCTCTGGATCAAATTTTCAAACAAAGTTTTTGACTGGAAATTTTGAAAAGGTTGCATCAAGATTTGTGGAAGAAATGTCCTGAGTTGTGGCAAACAGGTGACTGGTTGTTCCACCATGACAACACACTTGCACACACTGCACTAAGTGTCCAGCAGTTTTTGACCCCAAACAGCATGACCACTGTGCCCCACCCTTCCTATTCACCCAATCTTGTCCCAAGTGACTTTTTTTGTTGTTTCCCTGAATGAAAAAAGTCCTCAAGGGGAAACGCTTTGCCCGTGTGAAAGAGGTGAAACAAAAAATAGCAGAAACACTAAAAGGCATCAAAACAGACAAGTTCAAAACCTGTTTTAAGTAGTGGAAAAAGCATCTTGATAGGTGTATTGCCTAAAATAAAGAGAACTTTGAAGGTGACAGATTTAAACATGTAAGAATAAGTATAATTTTTTAATAGATAATTTTTGGGTTTCTGGGATCCCTCCCCCATATACAACAAAAGTGTTTTATAGAAGCTTTGTGCAAACTCTACCTTAGTCTTTTTTGAGGGGAGCAGAAAGGGAAAAGCAGCTTGTGAAGAATTTGATGGACCATAGGAAGGGCTGTATGATTTAGCTGTGACAACATTTTGCGTGGGAACTGATTATGCACCATAGCCAAACTATATCTCTTTTTCTGTTTATTGTGAGTTCCTTTGTTTTAATCATCACCAGGACTGACAAATGAGTTTACCTAAGGACTCATTTTTGTCTCTACACCTCCTTTGAACCCTTCCTAGCTTTCATTCAATGAACTCTGCCTTCCCTATGGTAGAATTGTGCCCTGATGCACCTAATTGACTTGTAATTGAATTACTCTCCTAAACATATTTTGAACTCTGTTATCATGACTCACTGACTTTCAAAATCTACCAAAAGGAAGTAAACTAGATGAAACTGAAAATTCTTTTTGGTTTGATGATTTTTATATTTGAGGGTATAGCTACTGTGTATACCAGACATAACAAAGTCTTTTGAGAGCATAGTATTAGTACAAAAATGTATGTGTCAATTTTAGTTATTGGAAATATTGCAACTCAACAAATAATTTTTCACATCAGTCTATATCAATAGCTTCTGAGCTTAAAATGGAAAGTCGACTTTATTATATGTTGATAAAGGAACAGTATTGTTTACTTTCACCTTTTACAATACACAGTAACCGCAATTTCAGAACTTTTCAGCTTCTGAGAGACAAATAAACTTGCTTTTGGTTAGTTCCCCTCCCCCCCAAAAAAAGGAACAGTATTGTAAATATTGGCACTCCAATTTGCTTTACATTATTAATGATTTGGAGGTCCTGATGACTTTTACAAAGAATTCTGTTTCTGCTTTTCCCATATTATTGCTAATAAATATTTAATTGTATAGTCAGTGAATTTTTGGACAATTGTGGGAATGCATAAATGGTAAATATATCACAGAATATGAGAGTTTACTTACAAAATGAGAAAATATCTGCTTCTGAATGTCAAGCTTGGCACAGTCTCTAAGATCTGAACTAAAAATATTTGCTTTATCTATACAACAAAGCTACAAGTACAAGATGGTATTTTTATTTGGAATGAAGATAAAATGGTTCTCTGTATGTTCCATTTAGCGAACGAGAGAATTACTTTCCTTCTTTCCAAGTCTTTACTGTAGAAATAAAAGGTAACATAATGAAATGTAAGAGTAAAAACTTTTTTTAACTTGCAATTTAATTGTACTAAGCTTACAAACCATTTTACAGCTTAATTTACATCCATTGTCTTAGTTTTTCAAACAATATGCTAAAGTGAGTTAAGAATTACTTAACTCACGTCAAAATGTTGTTTGAAGAAATAAATAGCCATCTTCTGTAAAATAAATTAGAAAAATCATACCAATGTACATATTAAGAAGTGTTTGAAACTCTATTATAAATTGAATCTAAACCTTTAAATTTTGCTTTTCAGGCTTTGCTAGCCTAAATAACCACATAGTAAACACCAGATAGTTTTACTATTTCTAAATTGGTTAGTTGAAAGGAAAACTGTAAAAAGTCTTTGCAACTTTCAAATTTAAAATATTTTTCTGTTTTTTTCCTGAAGATTTGAAAGTACTTTGTTTCTAAAAGAGTGATTTAATTAGGTTTATGATATGGAAAATAATGACTTTTTATATGGTCTTATTATGACTACCATGAATTTTCCCTTTTAAAGAACTCGCCACATTATTAAAATTAATCTGCATCAAAATAATTTAGTGTTTAGAGAAATTATTTTGTAAAATAAAAATGTGTTATAGTTCCTTAATGTATACATGTATTAATATTTATATGCAAATACAATCAAATAAAATTTTTAAAAAATGTAATAACATTTCAAATCAACATAGGACAAGGAAAAATACTCAGAGGCTCATTTTAAACATTATTAATAATTCAGTGTGACTAACCTTTGTTAGGTATCCATTAAGAATACTCAGTTGGCTAATATATTCTCGGTAATCGTCCTTGCCCTTGAAGTGATAACAGTCTAGAAGTTGTGAGCAACGTATTTTTCTCTTAATATCAACTCTATTAGAGTATAATTTACATAAAACATGTACATACATAATTTACACACAACTTATGTGTTCTTTTATATGTACAGCTTGATGGGTTTTGATGAATATGTATACTGGAGGTGCCAAAAAATGTATACACATTTTAAGAGATGTAATCTATGTATTACTTTTCAAAGTTAAATTGGATTATGGTAGCAATGTGTGGTATGACATCCACTCAAAAGATGGTGTTAATCAAATGAATGCTAGCATCACCATGTGATAGGCAGGACTGTTAAAGAAAACATCGGAAGTACAGTTGTCTTTCAAGGAGCACAAGACCATGTTGAAGTGGTATTTAAAATCTGAGAATGTTGTAGAAGTACAACAACAGTGGAGGTGTAAGTATGCAACAGAAACTCCCACACGCCTAACAACTGCACGCATTCATGATAAGTTTGAGATGCATGGCACTGTGTATGATGTGGACAAGGGAAGATCCAGGAAGACTTGCACAGCAACAAGTCCTGCAGTAGTTGGCCGTCATCAGAAGTGCCTTGATGCTGATGGTAACCACTTTGAGCACCTCTCTTAATTGTGGAAGTCAAATGTGACGTGTATTCATCTTTTGTTGTTAGTATATATTGAGAATTGCAATTTTAATACAGATTTTTCCTTTCTTAAAATGTGTACACATTTTTGGCACTCTCTGTAAATGTATATATACATCCCCTTGTAACCATCACCCCATACAAAATATAGAATGTCCTTCACACCTCCCTGCCCCCCAGAATTTTCACTTTATAGTCATCTTTGGCTGCAAGCAATGACTGTTCTGATTTTTTCCCACTATAGACTTGTTTTGTCTATGTCAGAACACTATATAAATAAAAGCATACAGTTATTAAGGAATAGTTCTCCATGAGTCTTACATGATTCTGTGTGTCTTGTGGGCAAAGCCACTGACTACTTCTGTGCAGGACTACTTTATCACGGGTGTTTGTAGAGTGAACAGCCTTGGAAGCTAAAGATGTCTTACTCTTGAGAAAAGGGCAGGTTTGTTATTGTGCTATTTACTAAAGATAATATGCTCCTTTAGGGCAAAGGTTTAGGCAGGATTACTGTCTATTATAATAGATGCAGATTCCCCAAACTCCAGGTTTTTCTCTTGTAACACAACCTAGTATTTGTCCAGGTGTGATACTCTGGCTAATCCTATTGCTGTGAGTAATGAAGTCCTTAGTTTCTGAGTCTGTGTCTTCTAATAGCATTCATGAACATTATTAACTTGCACACTGAGTAAAATCTCAGATTCTTTGCAATTCTTGACCACAGTATATATTCTTTTGTGTCTGGCTTCTTTAACTTAACATAATGTTTTTGAAAATCATCCATATTGTTTCACAAATTAAAAACTATTTCTTTTTAATGCAATTAGTAAAGTATATTTTACTAGTAAAAGTGAAATTATTAAACCCATTTTTTTTCTATTTCCCTTTGTTATATGTCATCCCTTTAGTGGCTATAGATATAGATATGCAATTTTTAGCTACTTGTGGAAGAATTTTTTTGAAACAAAAAATCCTCAATAATATGCATTTAGCCATATTTGACTATTGTCCACTAAATAGTAAAATCCTGGAAAAGTCATTTACAGGATGAGCCACACCATATGGAAAGCCTTCATCATAGAGTTAAAGTGGTTCTGGTGGTTTAGAGGAGTATGTGTGATATGTATCCTGTGGGAGGGACAACAGGATATGTCCTGGTAATTGGCTCATTAGGGCCAAATCTGACTAATAGCATTACATTGGTTTTCTCAAGAAAGGTAGAACCAACACATTAAGTCAAGTATAAATTAGCAGAGATGGAAGTGTGCAGAGAAAAGAGTCATTCATTCAGACTCAGGATGGTCTTTTAATCATGTGACCTAGAAATATATCTCTGAACTTGTCCCAACTACAAAATGAACTCGGTGGCCATTTGCTATGAAAATTAAATAAGATACTACCTGTGAACATGTTTTGTAGTCTCTGAGATCCTGTGTCATTGTAGCATTCCTTGCAACTTTGTGAATTCATATGTTTTGGCCAAGCTAATGCCAATTACTTTCTTTCTTTATTCTAGATTCAAGGGGTACATATGTAGGCTTGTTAAATAGGCATGTTGTGTGATGGGTTTGGGCTTCTACTGTGCCTGTCACCCAGGTGGTGAGCATATACCCAGTGGGTAGTTTTTCAACCCTTATGCTCCTCCCTTGCTCCCCTTTTTAGGAGTTGCTAATGTCTGTTATTCCCAACCTTATTCTAATATGCATTCAATGTTTAGCTCCCACTTATAAGAGAAGTCATGTGGTATTCGGTTTTCTGTGTTAATTTGTTCAGAATAATTGACTTGAGCTGCATCCATGTTACTGCAAAGGGCATGATTTCATTCTTTATTATGGCTGTGTAGTATTCCATGGTGTATATGTACTACATTTTCTTTATCCCAGATCCACCACTGATAGGCACCTAAGTTGGTTCCTTATTTTTGCTATTGTGAATAGTGCTGTGATAAACATGCAAGTGCAGGTGTCTTTTTAATAGAATTATTTATGTTCCTTTAGGTATGTGCCCAGTAGTGGTATTGCTGGGTCAAATGGCAAACCTATTTTTGATTCTATGACAAATCTCCAAACTGCTTTCTGAACTGGTTTACCACCAACAGTGTATGAGCATTCCCTTTTCTCAACAACCTTGCCAACACCTGTTGTTGTTGTTTTTTTATTTACTTTGTAATAATAGCCATTCTGATTGGTGTGAGGTGGAATCTCATTGTGGTTTTGATTTGCATTTCTCTGGTGATTAGTAATGTTGAGGGTTTTTTCACATTTACTGGCTATATGTCTTCCTTTGAGAAGCATCTGTTCATGTCCTTTGCCCACTTTTTAAAATGTTTTTTCCTTGTCTATTTGTGTAAGTTCCTTGTGTTTCCAGATATTAGTCCTTTGTCAGATGTATAGTTTGCAAATGTTTTCTTCGCATTCCATGAATTGCTAGTTACTCTGTTGATAGTTTCATCTGCTGTACAGAGCTCTTTAGTTTCATTAGATCCTACCTGTCAATTTTCTGTTTTTGCTGCATTTGCTTTTGAGGAGTAGGTCATAAATTCATTGCCTAGGCTGATCTCCAGAAGAGTATTTCCTAGGGTTTTTTTCTAGGACTTCTGTAGTTTGAGGTCTTAGGTTTAGGTCTTTAATCCATCTTGAGTTAATTTGTATAAATGGTGAGAGGAAAGAGTCTTGCTTCATGCTTCTGCAAATGGTTAGCCAGTTTTCCCGGCACCATTTGTTGAATAGGGTGTCCTTTCCCCAGAGTTTGCTTTGTCAACTTTGTCAAAGACCATTTGGTTGTAGGTTAGTGGCTTTATTTCTGGGTTCCCTAATCTGTGTGTCTATTTTTGTACCAATATTATGCTGTTTTGGTTACTGTAGCCTTGTAAAGTTTGAAGTCAAGCTTTGTTCTTTTTGTGTAGGATTGCTTCTTTTCATTGCTGAGTTATACTACTTACATGATTCTATCACAGTTGGTTTATCCATTCAATTTTTGTTTTGAGTAGGACTGGGTCTCGCTGATCTTGAACTACTGGCCTCAAGTGATCCTATCACCTTGGCCTCTCAAAGTGCTAGGAAACCTAGCCTGAGCCCCTGCACCCAGTCTATCCATTCAGTTGTTGATAGACATTTAGGTTTTAAGTTAGTAACTGTCTAGAAGTTAAGTCAGCACTTTTTTTTTTACATAGTGATTATTAGACCATGTAATCACTGATCCAATGGAGATATTTATAGAATGCTTTTTATATGAAGAAGAGGTGATAAATTATGCAGAAGAATACTTCACAGATGGCATGACATTTGAGTTTGACCTATAAGAATGAGTCTTTACTCTTCATGAGAGTATGGAAGGTCTGAACTAACACCCTGTTAGAAATAAACCAGGGTTCTAATGAAATTTCAAGAGTTGGAGTTTATGTATGTAGTCTTTAAGTACTTTTTATATATGTACTTTTTATATAAGTATTTAAAAATATCTCTTCCCATTCAAAAAATTTAAAACAGCTATGCTTCACTTGAAAGTGAAGAGATGACCATTCTATATCTAAGCATCCTAAGACCCTTAACTCAAGTCATCAGCATGTATCAGTCGCCAGTTGCTCCGTGTAGTTTTGAGGGGTAATGGAGTGCTATCCATTTTCCTCCACACTTAACTTAATGAATAATAATTTAGTTAATATGTGTTATTTCAGTTTTCCTCGTCTCACATGCATTGTAGATAAGAACACTGGTGAGAAATGCTGCTATTTTAATTGATCTACAACCTATCACCTGAGTGTACTTGTTTGGCAACAATAGCTTCAAAGCAAATATTTTGAATCTCACTTCTTCCTCCCAAGCAGAAACCTATTCTGCTGAGCCTCTGATGTAGAAATTCTCAAGCAGCTAAACCTAGCACAGGCTGCTGTCTTTATCCCTCGGTTCTCTTGCCACAGGCTAGCCCTGTTTCAAAAAACTTTGTTGGTGGTAGGAAATCTTTTTTTTTTCTCTCCCTTTTAATTTTTATTTTAAAATTGTGAGATACAATTCAGGAATAGGTATACAAATATTCATTGTGCAGGTACTCTTTTTTTTTTTTTTTGAGTTGGAGTCTCACTCTGTCGCTCAGACTGGAGTGCAGTGGCTGCTCCCGGCCACCGCAGCCTCGACCTGCTGGGCTCTGGCTCAGCCTTCCAAGTAGCCAGAATTACAGGCATGCGCTACCACGCCCGGCTGATTTTTTGATTTATTGTAGAGATGAGGTCTCGCTGCCCAGGCGGATCTCGAACCCGCGGGCTCAGGCAATCCATTCACCTCAGCCTCCCAAAGGTGCAGGATTACAGGCTGAGCCACCGAGCCCGGCTTATGCAGGTACTCTTGATGATAGGGTGTGCCTCCCCTTCCCCAAGCAGATATCAACTACTGTCAATCCTGCCTCCCTATCCCCCCCAAAGTTTTCTGCTACTGTCAATCCTTTTCTTATAGTATTACAGTAGCTGTTCGAGGTCCACTTATGAGTGAGAACATGTGATAGTAAGTTCTTTGTTTCTGTGAGAGATCATTCAGTATTATAAACTCTAATTCATCCAGGTTGCTGCAAAGTGCATGATTTTGTTCTTCTTTATGGCTGCATGATATTTCATTGTGCATATGTACCACATTTTTTTATCCAGCCCTCTTTTGATGGGCAGCACAGTTGGTTCCATGTTCTTGCTATTGTGAACAATGCTGCGATAAACATATGTGTGCAGGTATTTTTTTATAGAGTGATTTGATTTCTTCCTTGTATATTCCCAGTAGGGGGATTGCAGGGTCATATGGAAGGTTGATTTTTAGAACTTTTAGGAATCACCACACTGATTTCCACAGAGGCTGTACTAGTTTACCCTCCCACCAACAATGTAGAAGTGTTCCCTTTTCACCACGTCCTCTCAAGTATGTTATTTTTTGAGTTATTGATGATGGCCATTCTGACTGGAGTTAGGTAGTATCACAGTGTAGTTTTAATTTGCGTCTCCTTGATGACTAGTGAGGCTGAACATTTTTTCATGTATTTGTGGGCTGCTTGTGTATCTTTAGCTGCTCATAATAGATACTTTAGAGAAGTATCTATTCACATCTTTTGCCCACTTTGTAATGGGGCTGTTTGTTTTTTTCTTTTCAAAGTGTTTGAGTTCATTGTAGATCTTTGATGTTAGGCCTTGGTCAGACGTAGAGTTGGCAAATATTTTTTCCCAGCCTGTGGGCTGTCTCCCTGATCTCTTGATGGTTTCTTTGGCTTTGCAGAAGCTTGTCAGTTAATGAGGTCCCACTTGTCTATGTTATCTTCTATGGCCTGGACACTTCGGGTTTTGATCAGGAATTGGTTTTCAGTTCCAACTTCCATAAGAGTGTCTCCTGTATTTTCTAAGGTTCTTACAGTTTGAGGTTTTACATTTAGGTCTGTGATCCATTTAGAGTTAATGTTTTGTGTGCAGGGATAGGTAGGGATCCTGTTTCAATCTTCCGCATATGGTCAGTCAGTTTTCCCAGCACTCTTTACTGAATAGGTTCTCTTCTCCCCAGTAGTGGTGGAGACTTTGTCGAAGATGAGTTGGTTGAGAAATTTAGATTTTGCTTCTGGAATCTCAATTCTATTCCATTGGTCTATATGCCTGTTCTTGTACCAATACCAGGCTGTTTAATTATTGTAGCTTTATAATAAAGTTTAAAGTCTGCGAGTATGATACCTCCTGCTTTGTTTTTTTTTTTTTTTTTTTTTTTTGCTGAGGATTGTTCTGGCTATCCTTGGTCATTTGTATTTTCATATGAATTCCTATATTGTTTTTTCTAGGTCTGAGAAGAATGTTGCTGGTAATTTGATGGGTATTGCATTAAATCTGTAGATTACCTTAGGTAAAATGGACATCTTCACAATGTTGATTCTTCCAATCTATGAGCATGGAATATTTTTCCACTTGTTTGTGTCATCTTTGATTTCTTTGAGCAGTGTTTTGCAGTTTTCATTGTAAAGGTCTTTCACATCTCTTGTTAGGAAGATGCCAAAGTATTGCCTTTTTTATATGGCTATTGTGAATGGAATTGTGCTTTTTATTTGGGTTGTTGTTTGTTTATTATTGGTGTACAGAAATGCAGTTGTTTTTTGCACTTTTATTTTATTCCCTGGGACTTTGCCAAAGTCCTTTATCAGTGCAAGGAGGTTTTTGGCAGTTTCTCTTGGGTTTTCAAGGTATACAATCATGTCATCTGCAAAGAGAGATAACTTGACTTCCTCTTTTCCTATTTGGATACCCCTGATCACCTTCTCTTCTCTGATTGCTCTAGCTAGGACTTCCAAAACTATGTTGAACAGGAGGGGTGAGAGTAGGCATCCTTGTCTTGTTCTAGTTTTCAGGGGAAATGATTCCAGTTTTCATCTGTTTTGGAGTATGCTGGCTGTGGGTTTCTCGTCAGTGGCTCTTACTATTTTGAGGTACGTTCCATCTATGCCTAGATGTTTGAGGGTTTTTATCAAGAAGGGATGCTGGATTTTATCAAAAGCTTTTTCTGCATCTAATGATATAATCATGTGGTTTTTTTTTTATGTCTGTTGATGTATTTAATTACATTTATGGTCTTACAAATGTTGAATCAGCCTTGCATCCCAGGGATGAAGCCTACTTGGTTGTGATGGATGATTTTTGAGATGTGTTGTTGAATCTGGTTTGCTAGGATCTTGTTGAGGTGGCAGGACATCTTTTTCTGTACATTTTGACTAATCCTAATGCTTGAAAAATTTGCCTTGCATATTTATCCTTTACAGATAAAAATCTTTGAATAAAATGGTCTCCTTTAGAGTTATTTGTGTTTGGGGTCAACTATATGTCTGATATTAAAGAGGATTCCATCAAAAATATAAAATATTTGATATAATTTTATTCAAAATATAAAAGTAGAATATTTGAAATAATTAATGACTAATTATGTTTTTGACAATTACTGAATTGTATTAATTAGTCATTAAGAAGTACATTGATAGTGGTTGAGTGTAGAATTTGGAACTAAGCTGCTGGGTTTGAATTCTGGCTCTCTTATTTTACTAGCCATACGAACTTGCATGAGTTATGTGACTGCTTTGAACGGTCTATAAAATGGGGATGATGATAATAACATCATGTGAGGATTATGTGAGTTAAAAGGTGTGAAAGCACCTATAACATTGCCTGGTACGTAGCATGTCATTGACAACATTTGCTTTTGATGGTGGTGTTGCTGCTTTTAGGTATAGTAAGTGCCAAAAAGGAACAAGAAAGAATGAGCACTGCATGTTTGGGTTAAATTGTGTAGACAGATTTATATGACTGATTCAATAGGTGCTTACTGGAGGAATTATGAACAATAAGGTGAAAAGGTTTATTGGGTTAAATAATGACACCTTGAAAATAAGAGTAAGTTTGAACATGATGTGGCATGCAGTTGGTAGCTATTGAAGGTTTGAGACTATATAAAACAGATGCTTGAGAATCATCAGCCTGGTGTGTTATAATAGATGGACCCTTAAAAGCTGGGAAAGACAATGAAGTTATCATTTAGATGTGAGGCAAATGGATGGCAGTGAGAGGAGGACAAAGATGGTTAGGGTAGAGGGATGGAGAAAAGGAAAGTGGACTAAAGGGTATTTAGTTGTGGGAGCAGGAAGAATGATATTATCAATTGTTGGGAAAGGGAAAATGATGATTGACTCTAGGATATTTAATATTCTGTGAATGATAAAACCACTGATAACTGATTTTATAAGTATTATGAGATTCTGAATGGCTTTTGAATATCAAATCAGGCCTGAATTGTGTTTACCATAGTTTTGATAATATAATTTTTCTAATTAATTGGAAATTGACTATATTATATAGTACATCATCAGATTTCATATTTGGTTGATGTGAGTATTGCATTTCATAACCATGTTGGGAAGCAGATTTTTTTTCCTACAATACTTAAAATATGTTGTATTTTTCTTTTCACTCTAAGGATGTAATTTAAGTTGTGATAATACTTGAAATTTTATGTGTCCCTTTATTTAATGACTCCAATTTTTGCTTAATTATTGAAATCCTAAAGAAGCTCAGTGAAAAGTAAATACTGTCAGAGCATTTCCTCAATGGTCTGTTAATTTTGTCTTACATATTTTTATAACTATATCAAGCTATAATATAACAAATATTCAAGTGTCTACTCTCTGTCTCATTATTCCCTTATTCATTCTTTCACTTTTTTGAAATCCTAGTTAGTATTAGGTGGTGGTCTGTATAAGGCAATGGTTTAAGTGTGAAATGGTACCATTTAATTTTTTAAAAAGAAAAAAAAAAACACCATCCAGAGTTTTTAAAAATGTGCATTTAAGTCCCTTCTTAGGTACTTGTTGGGTTTATGCCTTGAGAAAGTCACTTTAGGCTCCTGGATCCTAGATACAGCAGGGACATCAACCCTATATTTAAGGATTTTTGTCAGGACTGTGTGAAATTTATAAGAAGCCACATATATGCAATTATTAGTTTTTGCAAGAAAATCTGACAGATTTGTTAAAATATGATGGATTCCAATTCTTACTGTTATTATAAATCACTGCCTTTCATCTTTCTCAGATAATTCCATTAGCATTTAAAATCACCCTTTCTTTAAAATTTTTAATACATATATTTAGGGGGTATAGGTGCAAATTTCTTACATGTATATGTATTGCATAATGGTGATGTCTGGGCTTTTTAGTGTACCTAACACCCAAATAGTGAACTTTGTACCCAACAGGTCATTTTCAACCCCCACCTCCTCGCACCTACCTCCTTTTGATGCCTCCAATGTCTGTTTTCCCACTCTGTATGTCCATGTAAAAGCACCCTTTCTTAACAATTGTTTAGCTTTTCTTTTTCTCCTCAGTCCAGGTTTCATGAAAGCTGAGCTTAGGATTTGCATGAGTGATTCCCTGGCATCTAGGGAGACCTAACTGAACTAAACAGGTGACTACAGATATTGGCACATGGGCTGAATGAACACACATTAGTCATCCTATCATGAAATTCTTAGGACTTATGTCTTTGTGCTTTTCCAACTGAAATGATACCGTGCTCTATAGTTTCTTCTTTTTCTGTTTCTTTATTTTTTTTCTTTAAAGCAATCAGGAATTTGTCACTTTCACCGCTAATTCTTTTTTTTAATAAAAGATCAAGCACATGAGTCTCATTTTTTTCTCTCTGGACTGAAACCATCAAGTGTGCTGCAGCAAAGCTGTGCTTCACTTACTGGCTTCTGGATAGGACGTGAAAAAAGCAGTTTCTGAGCTCTTTCACCCGACTGCTTCCAAGCCGCCGATGGAGAAAGAGCGAAGTCAATGTGGCCAAAGGTTCACATGGAAAGGTCTGCCAAGTCTCAGAATTTTAAACGTAAAAACTCAAAATGAAATATACATGCATAAATATCAAGATGGGAAGATATAAGTGATAAATCTGGAATGTCAGGCTATGCATACACAACATATATATGGGTCAAATATGTATATGCGTCAAAATCCACGTATCAGATTTTGGCATACAGAATAGTTTTATGATGAAGCTTACTTTTTCTTATGGAATTTTTGAATGCATAGGTTGTCATACACAATAATTAATTTTTAAATAATATTTCAGAGGTATTTAAGAATACCATCTCTGTAGCCAAACTACCTAGGTTCGAATGCCTGGTTGTTTTGAAACAGTCACTTATTAGCAGTAGGACTGTAGGTATCTTTCTGTACCTTAGATTCACCACCTATAAATTAGAAATAATAATACTATGTACTTCATAGAGTTATTAAGATAGTTAAATGAATATGCATACACACATAAACACAAGCATACATACACATGTATATACATTTACACACCACTTCGAACAGTGAGCATATACTAAATGTTATATGAGGGGAAACTCCCCCAAAAACCCGAATTTATTTATAAAAAATTGCATATTTATTCTTATGTGTTTAAACTTGAGTCACCTTTAAAGTACTCTCTGTTAGATGCAATACACATATTGAGACATTTTTCTCCACCTCTCAAAGCAGTTTTTGAACTCATCAATTTCGATGGCTTTTAGTATTTCTGCCATTTTTTTGTTTGCTTGTTTCACCTCTTCCACATCAGCAAAATGCCTCCCTTGGAGGAATTTTTCAGCTGGGAAAACAGAAAACAAGTCTCTTGGCTTGAGATAGGGTGAATGAGGAGAGTGGGGCATGGGGGTCATGCTCATTTTGGTCCCAAACTGCTGAACACACAGTGCAGTGTGGTCAGGTATGCTAATAAATCACCCATCATGAAATGGGTGAAAGAATCTCCAAAAAAAATTCACTGAAGTCAAACGCAGCCTCCCACAGCAATGCTAACTGATACACTAATGCAGATGAGTTCCTAGAACACTTACCTAGTGGGGGAAGCCTATACTACAAGGTGCCTGTACGGCAAAAAATAATTCCAGTTTTTTTTTTTTGTTCCCCTTGTATATTATTTATTAAATAAATCAAAATCATATTTCTAACTAAAAGCAAAGAGAACAGCATGTATAGGTCTCCAGTGGTAGTTAATATTTTTATAGTCTTCTAAATTAAGGTATGAAATTAAGAAAAATACAATAAATGCTAAATGGCATAGTAATTCAATAAAGGGATTGGGAATAGAACAGACTTCTTCACATACTGTCTTTTTACCTCTAGAAGTCTCAATTATAACTAAACTAGAGAATTTGTCTTACTAATCATGTCACCTCTAGAAGCACAATGCTATTTAAAGATCATTTCTAAGAATCACAACATTATAGAATTAACAGAAATCTTAGATGTCAAATAATTGATTCACTCTCTTTATTTGGGGGCTCAGAGGACCAAGGCTAAGAAATTTAAATGACTTTTTCAAGGACAGGTTAATTGTATTTAATTCCAAAGGCTTGTTTACTAACTTCTAGAGTATTGCCCTTTCAATTATAATAGCACTGCTTGAAACCTATCTGTGATGGTCCAGTGAAGAACATAATTTGCATCTCATCTGTATCTTCTTACAGTTGCAATGTGTATTGTTTATTTGAACTTTTTATTTTCATATACTTTTGCACTTATAGAATAGTTACAAGAGTAGTACTAGGAACTCCTGAGTACCTTCACCCAGATACATCAGTTATTTACATTCTTTTTCATTTTCTCTATCATTCTGTGTCTCTGGTTTTTTATTTCTTTTTCTGAAGTATTTGAAAGTAAGTTGGGGATATCTTATCCTTTTACCCATAAATTCTTGAGTGTGTATTTCCTAAGAACTCTCTCTGTTACTCTGTCATAATTGCAGTTATCAAATGATCAAAAGAATAAAATTTAATGATAATATAGTAGTATCTATTTTATAGTTTACATTCAAATTTTATAAATTTTCCCAATAATGTTCCTTTTCTCTATTTTTTTGTCCTGGTTCAGGATCCAAGTCAAAATCAAGCATTGTGTTTAGTTGTCCTGTATCTATAGTGTACTTTCATCTGGGACAGTTCTTTACTTTTCTTTTGTCTTTCTTGACCTTGAGAGTTTTGAAGAATACAGTAATTTTGTAAAATGCTCCTCAGTTTGGATTTGTCTAACATTTCCCCTTATTGGATTCAGGAAATGGGTTTTTGGCAAGAAAACTACAGACGTGATGTTGTGTCCTTCTCAGCACATCACATCAGGAGGCACATGATGTCAGTGTATCCTAATATTGGCAATGTAAACTTTCAACATTGTTTCTGCCAGATTTCTCCTCAGCAAAGTGACTAACCATTTTAACCTTTCTAAATAATGATTAATTTGTGGGGAGACACTTTGAGATCATGAAATATTTTTCACCCATCAAACTTTCATTCACTATCTTTTGCATCTATTGCCAATTTGTAATGTCATTATTTTTTCCATATGTAGTAGTTGACATTCTATTGAAAAGAACTTTTCCATGTCTCCCATTTATTTATTGTTTTTTTGTTTGTTATATCAGCAGGACTCATGTATTCTTATTTTGCCTATGGGTATGATTCATTATTGTTATTGTTTATTCAGATGCTTAAATTTTTCAAGATTTAGCCAGTGAAAGTCACTTCATGTTAGTTACTGTGATTTTTAGATATCTCTCCAACATTCTTATTTCCCTACTTTCTGGCACATGTTATACTAGGATAATTTTGTACTTTTTCTGCACAAACCCTAGAATAAGCCTTCATCCAGGTAGCTCTGATTCCATTTAGAAGTGAATGGTATTTAGTTGTCAAGATCTGGACATTAGGTGTACTCATTGCTGCTGATGTGCCCATACTCTTAGGCCTTCTCAGCAAGAAGCATTAGTAAATACATGTTTTTTAAAAGTCTATATTTATGGATCTATCTATATGTTTATTTTTATATCTGTGACTCTATTAACAAACATGAGTTCATACTGATATAGCCAGTTCCAATCTCAACTCACAGGATGCTTTCTGGTTTATCTTTTATTTATTTATTTGCGTTTGTGGCTTCCTTTTCCAACAGTGAGAACCCAGCTTCCCATGATGTTCAATATATATGCTTGTTTGCTCAATGTGGAATACACAGAAGGGAACTTCAGAATTTCTAATCCACACCACAGCAAAAGTAAAAGCAAACCGACAAAAAGGAATTCAGGCTGGGCTTGGTGGCTCAGCCTGTAATCCCGTGCCTTTGGGAGGTGGAGGTGAGTGGATTGACTGAGCCCGCGGGTTCGAGACCCGCCTGGGCAGCAAGACCTCATCTCTACAATAAATCAAAAAAATCAGCCAGGCGTGGTAGCGCATGCCTGTCATTCCGGCTACTCGGAAGACTGAGGCGGAAGGATCGCTGGAGCCCAGCAGGCAATGCTGCGGTGGCCAGAAGCAGCCACTGCACTCCAGTCTGGGCGACCGAGTGAGACTCCAGCTCAAAACAAACAAACAAACAAACAAATAAATAAATAAATAAATAAATCAGAAAAATTAGCCGGGCGTAGTAGAGCGTGCTGTAGTTCCAGCTACTTGGAAAGCTGAGGCGGAAGGATCGCTGGAGCCCAGCAGGTCGAGGCTGCGGCGGCCGGGAGCGGCCACTGCACTCTAGTCTGGGTGACAGAGTGAGACTCCAACTCAAAAAAAAAAGGAATTCAGTATTTTCAGCAGGGTGACAGAGTGAGACTCCAACTCAAAAAAAAAAGGAATTCAGTATTTTCAGCAGTTTCTTTCGAATAAAGTTTACCATGGCAACCTCATGTGGGGACAGATCTCAAGTGTACAGTTCATGAGTTTAGACAAATGTTTACACTCATGTAACTTGTGTCTCATCAAGATAAAGGACATTTGCATCATATGGGAAAGTTCCCTTGTGCCCCTTTCAAGTCAATATCCACCCCCTCAAGAATAGCCATTTTTAAAAATTTCTGTCATTATAAACCTAGAGCATTATATTAAAGGCATTATGCAGTGACTTTTTTGTATCTGCCTTCTTTCACTCATTATAAGGACTGTGGGATTTCCCCCTTGATGATATATATTTATCAGCAGTTTTATTTGGTTGATAGGGAGTATTGCACCATATGGTTATGCCACAATTTGTTTATCTGTTCACTTTTTGATAGATGTCATCTGGGTTACTTCAGTTTGAGGTCAATGTAAATAAAATGACTGTGAACATTTTGTCCAAATTTTCTTGAGAACACACGGATTCCATTTTTTTTTTTTTTTGGTTAAATATTGAAGATTGGAATTTCTAAGTCATTTGCAGGGGTATGTCTAATTTTATAAGAAATTTATTAAAGTGGTTGTATCATTGACACGCCCACCAGCAATATATGGAAATTCTAATTGTTCCACATCCTCCCCAACATTTGGTGTTGTCAGTCTTTAAAAATTTTGACCATTCAAATGTGCATGTAGTATCTCATTATGGTTTTAGCATACATTTTTCTAATATCTAATGATGCTAGGACTTTTTCATGAAAATATTCGACGTTCATACATGTTCCTTTATGAAGAGTCTGTTTAAATCTTCAAGTTTTTTTCAGGTACAAGTCAGGGTTAGGTATACAAACATTGATTATGCAGGTACCCTAGTTGATAAGGTGTGCCCCTCCCTTCCCTAGCAGTTTTCCTCAACTGGCAATCCCAAACCCCCACCCCAGCAGTTTCCCACTACTACCAATCCCTTTCTTATAGTATTATGACAATTGTTCAAGGTCTGCTTATGAATGGAACATATGGTACTCTGTTCTTTGTTTCTGTGATAGATCACTGAGTATGGTCGATTCTAAATCCATCCAAGTTGCTCTGAATTCCGTACGTTTGTCCTTCCTTATGGCTGCATAATATTCCATTGTGTATATGTACCGTATTTTTTTTTATCCAGTTCAGCTTCAATGGGCAGCATGGTTGGTTCCATGTTTTTACTATTGTGAATAGAGCTGCAATAAACATACGTGTGCAGGTATCTTTTTTGTAGAATGATTTGAGTTCCTCTAGGTATATTCCTAATAGGGGAATTGCTGGGTCACATGGAAGGTCAATTTCTAGTTCTTTCAGAAATCGCCTCACTGTCTTCTAAAGAGATTGCACTCGTTTGCATTCCCACCAGTGGTGTAGAAGCGTTCCCTTTTCTCTGCATTCTTGCCAGCATCTGTTGTTGTTTGTTTTATTAATGATGGTCATTTTTACTGGGGTTAGGTGGTATCTCAATGTGGTTTTGAATTGCATTTCTCTGATGATTAGTGATGCTGAGCACTTTTTCATGTGTCTGTTGGCTGGCTGTATATCTTCTTTTAGAAGTGTTCATTCATGTCTTTTGCTCACTTTTTAATGGGTCTGTTTGTTTTTTTCCATTTGGTATATTTGAGTTCCTTGTAGATCCTAGACATTAGGTCTTTGTCAGATATACAGTTGGCAAATATTTTTTCCCATTCTGTGGGTCGTCTCCCTGCTCTCTTGACGGTTTCTTTTGCTTTGCAGAAACTCGTCAGTTTGATGAGGTCCCTCTTATCCATCTTATTTCTTATGGTATGGGCACTTAGGGTTCTGATCAGGAATTGGTTGCCAGTTCCAATTTCCATAAGGGTGTCTCCTGCATTTTCTAAGATTCTTATAGTTTGAGGTTTTACATTTAGGTCTTTGATCCATTTAGAGTTAATTTTTGTGTATGGTGATAGGTAAGGTCCTGTTTCAATCTTCAGCATGTGATCAGTCAGTTTTCCCAGCACCATTTGCTGAATAGGTTCTCCTCTCCCCAGTGGTTGTTGTTGGAGGCTTTGTCAAAGATGAGTTGGTTGAGAAATTGAGGCTTTGTTTCCGGAATCTCTATCCCTTTCCATTGGTCTATATGCCTGTTCTTGTACTAATACCAGGCTGTTTTGATTACTGTAGCCTTATAGAAAGTTTGAAGTCTGGAAGTGTGAAACCTCCTGCTTTGTTTCTTTTGCTAAGGATTGTTTTGGTTGTTTGTGGTTGTCTATGTTTCCATATGAATTTCTGTATTGTCATTTCCAGGCCTGAGAAGAATGATGTTGGTAATTTTATGGGTATTGCATTGAATCTGTAGATTGCCTTTAGTAGGATGGATATTTTAACAATGTTGATTCTTCCTATCCTTGAGCATGGAATATTTTTCCAAATCTTCAGTTTTTAAACTAGAATCTTTGTCTTTTTATTATTGAATTGTGAAGTCCTTTACATATCGTGACTATAAGTCTTTTGATAGACATATGCTTTACAAGTATTTTCTGACAGTATCTGGCTTGCCTATGCATTTTCTTGATCTCTTTTCATGAGTAGAAATGTTTACTTTTAATGAAGTCTACATTATACTTTTTTTTTGAAAGCAGGATTTATTAAAAGGATAGAAAAACTCCCTCAGGAGGAGGGGAACTGAAGGGGTTGCCCATACTTTTTAATGTTATTACTTTCTTTATCCTTTCT
This sequence comes from Cephalopachus bancanus, assembly GCA_027257055.1. Classification (NCBI taxonomy): domain Eukaryota; kingdom Metazoa; phylum Chordata; class Mammalia; order Primates; family Tarsiidae; genus Cephalopachus; species Cephalopachus bancanus. The sequence continues at coordinate 2,073,798 of JAPVLO010000234.1, forward strand.
AAACAAATCACTTCCTTCCCCCAATTTGCAAATTTATTCTCCTGTTTTTGTTTTTTCTAGAAGGTTTATCTATTAAGTATAGGTCTAAGATCCATCTTTAATTTTTGTGTATGGTACAAGGCAGTGGAAGCACTATGCATTTTAACCCTAAATTTTTATTGTTTTAAAGAAAAGATTTCCCAGAAATATTTTCTTGTGTATCAAGAGACTAGAAGCAACTCAACCTGAATAAAGCAAAAGAAAATTTATGTGTCCACCTTGCTGAGAAGAATAAGACATATCTCACAGGCTCAAATGAAGATACATGAAGAACAGTGTTAGGTTAAAAATTCCAGCAGGGCCTCCAAAATATTAGGTCAGACTAAATGGGGGTGAGAGTATCTGCAATCTGGTGCCATACAAATGATGCAAAGAATAGCACAGAAGTTATAATAGAATATATAGTTTATTCAGAAAGTGAGTGAGTGAGAGAGAGAGGTATTCACCTTCCCAAGGTAGGGAACAGGGCCAAAACTTAAGAAAACAGGGCCTGGCTGGTGCTTAGCAAAGCAATGGCGAATGGTTGCTTGAGGTTAAATGCTTTTAAACCTTCCCTTTGATGGGGGCAGTTCATTAAGGTGACTGGGTGGTGGTCTTTTTCATGTTATCAGGAAGGTGACATCGTGCAGATGGGTGGGCTAGTCACATGATTGCTGCCATGTTGATGGGGTCTGTGTTGTGAAGGTCATGAAAGGCTGATAAGGTTAACTTGTTTACAAAACAAACTGGGGAGGGGATTGTCCTTTCATTTCTCCCTCTTGTTATTTTAAAATATTGGTATTTGTATCTGGGAACAGGGAGGAAGGTCAGTCTTCTGTTACTTTATCCTGCTGGATATTGGCATAGAGATGTCTCTACTTGTCTAGAGAAAACGGAGGGAATGAGAGGAGAGAGCGCAATGGAGTTGTTAGGTATCTTTATCATCTGAATACAATGCACTGTGTACAAATAAATATAAGAATTGATACTACTATAAGAAAGGCCATTATGGCTGCTTTTATGACATATTAAGGCTTTGACGTCTGGTAAAATGTATTTATAAATAGTTATCATAGTGGGCTTTCCAGAACATGTGACAAAGAAGGGTGGGTGGGGTAAGGCAATGCACGTGGTTTGACTTTGCTGTAGCTACAGGGCTAGCTGCTGGGGGTTATCAGGCAGTGGGGGAGGGTGATGAGAAGGCTGGAAGTTAGGGTCAGTTGCCACAGCTACTGGCTACTGAAGCTGGCCCCTTCTCTGAAGGCGGTGGTGGGTATGGAGACGTAGAAGAGTGAGAAGGAAGAACAGGACTGGAAACTGATGGAGGATAGAGTTGCAAAAGCAGATTACAACAGACAGGAGAAGTTAAACCAGCTGGGTCAGCGTCTGAGTTGTTAGAGGTAAAGTAATTAAAGAATGCCACAGAAAGAACAAGGGGTCCGGGCAACATGCTATTTTGAAGAACTCAGATCATTTGCCCTTGTGGCAGCCATAGAGGTCAAGTTGAAGGAGAGTATCAGAGGCAAAAGACCCGCCTTGCCATCTCCTGGTCGCCTAGCCAGTATTGAGGAGATGCTTAGGGCAGATACTCCTCTCTGGTGAGAGGGTCCTGAGATCTTCTAGAATGTATTTTAATGTGGTGAGGACTTAGCCACCCATTTTGGTTTCCCATGAGGGAATTAATTATAATATATAATATATAATCCTAGAGGAGGAGAGAGACTAGTCATAAAAATGGTTCCAAGAAACCAAAAGAGAGAGAGAACACAAAGGGCCCTGGGTCCTAGCACAAAACCACATCCTCAGCTGGTGCCCTGGGCAAAGGATCAGTGGAAGTAGCCTGAGTATGTAGTGAGAAAGAGTGTCTCCTTAGCTACTTGGCCTACTGGAAGCAGCTCTTTCATAGCGCAGAGGGCCCCAGGTTCCAGCAATGGCAAATGTCTGCTTGAGGTTAAACACTTTATTATTTTTTTTTTTATTAATCAGTATTTTTTATTATCGTTTTGTGGGGTACAGTTAAGGGTTAGGTGTACAATTACGTTTCATTCAGGCACCCTATTGATAAGAGGTGTTTTCCCAGTCCCAGATAGATATTAGCTACTGTTAATCCCATCCCCCCCCATAATTTCCCAGTACCATCAGTCATTTTCTTATAGTATTACATTGGATGTTCAAGGTCCATTATATGAGTGAGAACATGTGATATTCTGATCTTTGTTTCTGTGAGAGGTCACTCAGTATTATAGACTCTAGTTCCACTTTTAAACCTTCCCTTTGATGAGAGCAGTTCGTTAAAGTGATTGGTGGTGGTCATCTTCCTGTCATCATGATGGGGACAGGAAAACACAGTTACTGACATCAGGCAGATGGGTGGGTTAGTCACATGATTGCTGCCATGCTGATGAGGTCTGTGTCATGAAGGGCTGATTAGGTTAACTTGTTTACAAAACATGCGGGGGAGGGTGTTGTCCTTTCAAACAGGACTTCAGCAACTAGAACTAGAATGTATTTCAGGTATTCCAGGGCTCCCTTTCCGTTCCTCTCCCACATCTTCTTGTCTCTGCATAGTTTCATTTGGCAGACAGCTTTGCACTACAGGGCAAGGAATATGAATGCTGTCAACCTCAGATGCTCATCTTTTCAGAATCTCTATATCTGTCCTAAGAAGAGACTCCACTTGGCCCTTTTGAGACACATGCCGTTACCCTGGGCCAGTCAGTGTTGCTAGGAAGCTCAGGTCTGATGAATAATCTTTAGCAGTAGGATAGTGGCACCAACTAGAACACCGTGGCTTGAGGGAGAAGGAAATTCTCAAAGATAGCTCTTCAATACCCCAGGTAATATATGTCTCTCCAAACTTTCTATTTTTAAAAAAATCTTTTGTGTATATGATTTATTTATCTTTCAATGGACAAATTAAACATTCAGGTGCAGTAAAGTAAGGTTTCTATTCAACTTATTTAAAACTAAAGTGTGAACTTATTGGGTATTTTGAAGCACAAAAAACATGTTCAAATTACATGCAAATAAGTGTATCTCATCAAAGTCACAGTTTAACACATCAGTGTCTACTATGACATGAATGATGCTGTTCTTTTCACTTTGACACTCCTCCTTGTCTTCCTCAGGTTCTAATGAAAAAGTTGTATTATCCACACCTCGATATGATAAACCACTGCGCGAGCCACTGTGGTTCAGTGATTAGGACAAGATTTATATACTTAGAAAGCCTAGTAATTTTCCTGGGCTTATACAGCTCACCTGATGATGTTCAGCCCACAGGATTAATTGACAAAGAAGAAGTGGTCCTTATTGGAAATCACTAAGTACCTCGGGGTTTTCATTTGAAGGAGAAAACCCGAGCACTCATTGTAGACAAATGGCTATCTCCGTCAAAGTTACCCACTTATAAAGTATTTTCTTTGCAGTGCGTGTGGTTGAATAAAAAACTAGCCCCACAGAGGGGCTTGAAATGATCATGCAATCGACAACATGTGATTTTCCTAGGTGGGACTCACTATAGGAACCTGATATTAACAGGAGTGTTTCAGAATAGTTTTTATCTAAACTTAAAAATTATGGTCATTTCTGGGCTCAGTGGCTCCACCTGTAATCCCAGCACTTTAGGAGGCTGAGGCGACTGGGTTGCCTGAGTCCATGGATTCAAGACCAGCCCAGGAAACTTGGCGAGACCTAGTCTCTACAAAAAATAAATTTTTAAAATTAGCTGGGCATGGTAGCGCACACCTGTCATTTTGGCTCCTTGGAAGGCAGAGGTGGCAGAATCACCGGAGCCCAGCCGGTCGACACTGGGGTGGCGGTAACTGTGCTACTGCAATCCAGCCTGGGTGATGGAGTGAGACTCCAACTCAAAAAAAAAAAATTATGGCCATTGAAGACAGAGCTGGAGGGACTCTATAAATGCTAGGCACAGAGCTGATTTTCTCACAGTGAGAGGAGGACCCGGCAGGGATGGGTCTCCACAATGTGCAAAAACTCCCATTTTCTATTGCCTTCCCTCCCTCATCCTTTGGGTATTATAATCCCATTACTTTTCATATGAGTGTAGAAAATCTCTGTTAATTAATTTTAATTGATGGATAAACATTGTACACATTTATCTTGTACATGATGTTTTGAAATATGTATGCATTTTGGAATGGCTAAATTGACCTAGTTAGCTTATGCCTTACCTCACATACTTATTGTTTTATGGCATAACTTCACCATGTTATACGTATCTCTTGAACTTATTCCTCCTGATTGACATTTTGTATCTTTTGACCGATATCTCCTCAATCTCCCTTGCTCCCCCAACCTCTTCTTTAGGACAGTTTTTCAAAACAAAATTGTACTAATAAATTATGGGTGAAAGAGGGGAAGGACACACAAAAGTTTACAGATTTAGATAGTTATAAAATCAAGTTGCTAATCCTATTTTTAAAGTTTGAGTCACAGATTCCATGTATTAATATAAAACAAGGGGCATCCAACTCTGATCCCCTTCCCCTGCTTTGGGTTTTTTGTTTTTTTGTTCCCATGACCCTGTGATGCAGTGATTGTTGCCATCGTCAACCTTTATAACACTATCAGTTCTTTTCATTAAAGGAAGTTGACTTTCTCTTCTTTTTTCATTTCAAAACTGTTAGTTCAAGCTTTCAAAAAACTATTAGTTCTTTTCATTAAAAGAGTTGCCTTTCTATTCTTTTCCCTTTTCAGATGGCATTCCTTGTGGGGGAATGCTCAAGTTTCTGTTTGATATTTGAGGTATATCTTCAGTTCTTGGTTCACTTACAGAATTCAAATAAAGAATCATTCTTTCTTTTCCATATATGATTGATTGTGACTGGTTAGAGTGCTGTATTGTGAGAACATCTTGGGGCAAATCCAGGTAATTAATTGATAATGTCTGCCTTGAACTTAACAAGAATATAGTTACCACATATTGGGGAATTTTTTCTTAATCCCAGTCAATAGTATTTGTTTTGATTTGATTTTTCTTTTGCTTGGGTTATCAGTGTTGAGAATTTCAATGGTTGTCTTTTTATTTATCCTTTAGATAGTAATATGGTGATTAAAAAAAACCAAGACATTTCTAAGTATATATTAAAATGCTTTTCTCTCTACTTGAATTAAAACTGTCTTACGAGGGAGCAGATTCTCTCTAGCAAGTATGAGGCATTAAACAGACAACAAAAACAAAGAAAATACTTGAGAGAGATTTCTTTTTTGTGATTCATTCCATTAAGTCATTTTGATTTCTTATGAAATGAATATGGAAATATTGAAGCTTAAAATCTAAAATGTAGCTTGATGTGCATGATTCATCCCAGTATATACATAGTTTTCTACTATTATCTGATGTTCAGGACAACTTAATCAAGCAACAGGATTTTCTAGTGTTTCCTCAGGAAAATAATTTCAAAATTATTACTGTTAAAGCTTCCCCAAGTGTGCCCTTCTAGTAGCTATTTTAAATTATATATACATGGCTGTTGTACTTTACTCAATTCCCATTGTTTTCTTTCTTTCTTTCTTTCTTTTTTTTTTGAGAGTGCAGTGGCCGCTCCCGGCCACCGCAGCCACGACCTGCTGGGCTCCGGTGATCCTTCCACTCAGCCTTCCAAGTAGATGGAACTACAGGCACACGCTACCACGCCCGGCTAATTTTTTGATTTATTGTAGAGATGTGGTCTCTCCTACCCAGGCGGGTCTCGAACCCGCAAGCTCAGGCAATCCATTCACCTCAGCCTCGCAAAGGCACGGGATTACAGGCCGAGCAACCGAGCCCGGCTCCCATTGTTTTCTTAATGCTTACACTACTCTTCATTTTTAAGAAGAAATGTTTATTTTTAACTCAAGTCATGATTAAGGATAGCATCCAATAAGACGAATGGCAATTTACTTTGCTCAATAGTTTATGAAGTTCAGTTTGGCTTTAAGCCACTAAATTTGGGTTAGGTCTAAATGGGAGAATTTGGTGCGATGCCATTGCATCTGTGTCTAGTATTTGCAAATATTTTAGGATTTTTACACAGTACTCTAGGGATCCTTGAGGCCTCCAGGGTTAATTCTAGTAGACCCTTAAGACTGTCTGAAGCACAAAGACTGACTGAAGCATTCATTCATTCGCCTTTTACTTTTACACATTTTTGAGTACTATATGCTAAGTTAGTCTGGGTGGTTCTAGGGAGTTATACTCTCAAGGACTAATGGTGTAGAAAACATAAATAAAGCATACATGACCTATATGTGATTAAAAAAAAAACTATGTCTAGGATGAAATGGGAGTACATGCAAGAGAATCTTCCAGAGTGGGATAGCAGTGGCACCAGGGCAGCCTTTGTAGAAGACCTGAAGGATGAATAGAAGTTAACCATGAAGCCTGGCAGTGGGAAAATCACATGTGAAAGAAAACCCAAGGCCATTTCAAGGTCCTTTAAGAAATTCAATTGCTCCCTGAAAACAAATTTAGGCTCCTGAAATTGACCTCAGGCTAAAACAATCTCATGACATCCTTTATCATATCGGACCTGGAGTGCTGATTTCCTTGCAGGCACCACTATGTGATCCATTCTTCAAAAATGAGGGACAGAAAGTGAACTGGGAAAACAGCAGTTGAGTTAGTTATTTTTTCTCCCTCTTACAACAAGCTACTAAGATCTAATTCTTTAAATATTTTTTTGTTATGTGCTTTGTTTTGGGCAAATATATATATTTGCAATGCCCTCTGTAAATCCCACCTCTTGAATGAATCTTTAGCTGTGTGATCTATTTTTATTATTTTATAGTTTCATGCTTTTTGTTAGGTTTATGCCTTAGGAGGTATTCTTGCATTCAACACATAACTGTGTATTTAATGGCCACTCTCTGCCACCTCTGCTCTGTACACTGTAGAAGGCCACCAACTTCAAAGTGCTCATGTGCCAGAGGGGGAGACATATGAATATAAACAAGACAAAACAAAAAAAGAGACCCTTGTATGCTGTGGAGAAAGTATAATAAAGTATTATGATCGAGTGTGATGATGAAGAATGAGGGTGGGTTCTGGCAAGGAAGGTCAAGAGAAGTCTATGATAATGTGATATTTGAACTGTGATTTGGATGATGAAGAGATAGCCCTTCAAAGATGTGAGGGTGACATTCTGCAAAAGGTAGGCTGGGATTGTGTTGGGCCTCATGGGCCATGACAAATACTTTGAATTCAACTCTGAGTGCAAGTGGTGAATTATTGGAGAGTTTTAGCATGGTGGCAGCATGATCTGATTTGCTTTCCAAAAGAAAATTCCGCCCTGGGAAGACTATCATATCACTGTGGTAGGAATGAAACCAGGGAGCACATAGAAACTATAATAGTCATCAAGAAGGAAGATGGAACGGAACTGGATTTTTACAGTGTGGGGTACAGAGTAGGTGCTCAATAAATTCTTAAAGGTATTGCCCTCTCTCGATACATTTATCTTCATATGAGTGTGTGTGTGTATGATACATGATTTTATTCAGGGTTGATCCACATAGTCACAGAGCTTAATGTCTGACACAGGGTGGAGCATGAAGGTTTAGACTCTTTTGATAGAAATATGTTTTTTTCTTATTCTTATCTCTTCTCTCTACCCCCACCTGTGATCCCATCTTCCATGTGCATTCCTCTCACTCATACTGCTTCTCACTCCTAGTATCCTCTTGCCACAATTTTGCTTTCAGCCAAAATAACGTAGACTAGAAGATGATGATGACACATTTTTCCTCAATGTATTTCTGGTTTTCCCAGACCCAAGAAGCTGAGTATCAAGGACAAAGAGAATGGGCAGAAACTTGAGGGCCACAACAGGCCCTGCCAAGTTTGTGAAGAAAAAATGGAACTAAATTCAGTGTTGAACTATTGTATTGATACTGTAGATGAAGTTAAGAAGAGAAGTGAGGGGACAGAAGTTGAGGTGATGACAACTTGGGGTATTCTAAGACCAGGGTTCCTGGAGTAGAGCTTGACATGAGAATTATTGCTGAGGTAATTTATTAGGGAGTGCTATCAGGAAAAAGGGGTTTAGGGAAGGCGGTCAGGACAGGGAAATAAAGTTAAGTATGAAGTAGCTTTGTCCTAATCTAATGGTGAAGCTCTGAAGCACAAATTATAACACAGTTAGTCCCCTATGAGCCAAGGAGGCTGCCTTTTGTGCCCCCGTTCCAGTTAGTCATTGACTCAGGTCTGTGGGAGAAATTGATTGGAGAAGAATCTCTCAGAAGATTCCCCTCTAGTGAGAACAGCTCTCTGGGGAAGGGAGAGGTTGGGAGCCAGCATTCAGACCTTGTGGTGGGGTATAAACACTGGCAGGTGATCTTATTCTGCTTAGGCTTCCGTAACAAAATACTGTAGACTGGGTAGTTTAAGCAACAGAAATTCACCTCCCACAGTTCCGGAAGCTTGGAAGTCCTAAAATCAAGGTGCTTGTAAGGTGGATTTTATTCTGTCGCCTCTTCTCTTGGCTTATTGGTGGACCCCATATTGCTTTGCGCTCATATTGCTTTGACTTCTTTATGCAGGTGTGAAAAAAGAGACAGTGATTTCTCTGGTATAAGGGTGCTAATTCCATCAGACAGAGTTGTCCCCTGATGACTCATCTAATCCTAATTACCTCTCATAGTTTCCATCTCCAAACATGGTGACATTGGAAGTTAGGGCTTCAACATATGAATTTGGGGTACACAGAAACATTCATTTCATAGCAACAGGTATGAGAATTCCATGTGGGGCATCAACTTCTGCTATAGGTAGTGAGGGTCAAAAGTGATGGACTTGGCATTGATAACACCTAGAGAAAATCCAAATGGAGTTGGAAGGCAGAACGGAGAGATTTGGTAGGATGCAGCATTCACATTCAACTTTCACAGGTGAATTGAGGTGGAAAGCCCGACATTTCAAATCAAGTAGGAGGTGACTTGACTCACACATACATAAAAAAAGCTTATGTTATATTATCCTGACATTCGTTAAATATTTAGAATACTGAAGAGTTTTAAATTCTAAATCACAGTTATAGAAGAAATGTTACAAGAAATAATAAAAATAAATATATAACTTTCCAAATTAACTGTAATAATAGCACAACCAGGTTGTTTAGTGAACATTGTATGGTTAAGGTCATTTATATTCTTTGCCTCTTTGAAAAATGTCAGATCTAGAGGCATATGCTTGCATGACTTCCTGTGCCATGGCACTTAGTATTTTAAAAATGAGAAAAGGGTATCAACAAATATGTTGCCTTTAAGGATTTTTCTCCTGTAGAGAAAACACACACAATACCCATACCCATTATATACCTACACATATGTGTGTATACACACAGGCACACGTATGCTCTTGTATGCACACACATATGCACATCCATACTTGGTCTCATTCCATATATATGTTTTTATAGTATGACCATTATGAATAGAAAGGGTATATGCTAGCCTTTAAATAATTAATTAATTATTTACTCTCACTGTCCCCCAGGCTGGAGTGTGGTGGTACACTAACGGCCATCACAGCCTTGGCCTGGGCTCAGGTGATCCTCCTGCCTCAACCTTTCAAGTAGCTGGAACAGGTGTGCACCACCACAGTTGGCTAATTTTTTGACTTATTATAGAGACAAGGTCTTGCTATGTTGCCCAGGCTGGTCTCAAACCCCTGGGCTCAGGCAATTCTCCCAAAGTGCTGGGATTACAGGAGTGAGCCACTGCGCCCAGCTCTAGGTTGGCATTTAGACATATATACAACATAATAAAATGTCCTACTGCTTGACAAACCAGTTTGTGTTGCAATAACTGCAAAACAAAGTGTTTGATTTAAAATAAGAAAGAGTAGTAGTCAGATAAATATTGACTATCTGTAGTCACATACTTTGGTTCTAATGTCAACACAAAAAGTGACAATTTGGTGTGATCAAAATTACTCTTGAAAGCCTCATAAATCTCTCATAACTTGCAATATTTTACCAGCATTGACATCTTTGTTTTTGTTGTCTTCCCAGCAATAGAACAGATTACTGTTTCTTTGTCTGAACAAATGAAGTAGTTTTTGTTGAGGAGTCATGAGAAACAAAATCACGTGTACTTAAACTCTGGGTTCACATTTGTACAAGATACTCGCCCTACAGGAGGCTGAGGGAACTGACACTGACCAAAGACAGGTGCATTTCTTCCCTGTACCCTTGCTGTGGGAGCACTCATTACCAGGGATGCCAAAAAATAAAAAAATGTTTACACATTTTAAGAGATATTTGCCATATTCACAAATGTCTAGACACTGATGTGAGCACCTCCTGTAATTGCAGAAGTCAAATATGACTTGTATTCACCTTACTATTACAATTTTAATACAGTTTTTTTTCCTTTCTTAAATGTGTATACATTTTTTGGTACGCTCTGTATATGGGGGAAACAGAGATGCATGGTGGTAGATTTGTTGACGTTCTTTACATTGTTCTCCCTCCCCTTCTCTTTTGCTCTAGCTCCCTCCATCTATCTCATTCCCTTGTGTTTGCTGAACATGTGTCGTAATTTCAAACATATTGCAAGTCTAGGATATATGATGTTCTGTTTTTATGCATCTTTGTTTCTATACATCTTTATTTATGTATTATTTTTGAAATGAAGTCACACATCTAAATATCTGTATGTGTGTGCTGTTTGACTTTCAGAATATTCTGTTATGAGCATGAATTTCATTTCTAATCGTACCATGTCATACTGTTGTGTTCTTGGCCCATCTGATTGCAAAAGGAATCATATGAACAGAAGGTGATTGTTCTATTTTGTAATCTCATGCACTATTCAGCTCCTATGTCCTGACGTCAGAAAAAGAATTTTTCCAATGGAGATTCAGTAAAATCATTCTCTGAGAGTTTAAGTGAATAATCTGCATTATTCTTAGTGGTAGACTGCAACTGGTTATGTGTCTTTCCTACGAAGACTAAAAAGTGTACATTTTGAATGTTTTTTTCATAAGGGCGGCTTCAGGCTTGTTAAAGTCTGATGTTTTTGACATTGTGTTTAAGAACAATTTTAATGCTAGTTGAAGTCTTCTATGCCAAAGGAAAAAGTCAAGTTCTGAAAGAATACAATCTTTTTTAAGGCATTATCTGCACTTGAAGAGAACCCTCTAAAATATTCTTTGTAGGAATTCTACTATGGTTGTTACAAAATTTCATCTGTTGATTCAACACGTTTCCAAGCAAGCACAATTAAAGGCACTGGGTAAATTGTAGTAAGGAAAACCGTGGCCTTGACCTCATTAAGCTTATGGTCTCCTGACAGAGTGATAGACCGAAAGCAACTAAAGAAGTAGCAATTGAGAGAAGTGCCTGAGAGACAAAAGACAGTTCAGAGATAGAGAATGAGGAGAGGTGAACTAACTCACAGTGTGACTAGTAAAGGCTTGTTGGAGGAGACAGATTTTAAGCTGAAACTCAGATGAAAAGCATTTACCTTGAAAAGAGCGTGAAGCAGAGTTTTCTAGGCAGAGATCAGCAAGTATCAAAATTCAAGGCATAAAGTAGCTTGGGCGTTTCAAGAACTGAAAGGAGACTAGTGTGGTTACGTTATGTATATGTGTGTGTAAGGGAGGGATGGGGGAGGTGTCATGAGATTAGGTTAGAAAGGTAAACTGGAACCAGATGATTCAGAGCCTTATAGGCTTTGGTAAAACATGGATTTTAAAATAAGTACAATGGGAAGTCAACAACATTTTTAAGTGTAGAGAGTCATTATCTGATTTGAATTTTTAAAATTTCACTTTGGCTGCTTTTTGGAGAAAGAACTATGTGTGAACATGTGCCCACGTGTTTGTGTTTGTGATTAAAAATGGAAGCAGTGAGACCAATTGGAAAGCTACTGGAGCTGTCTTGTCAAAACATAATGGTAGCCTGGACCATAGTGTGATGATGGAGATGAAGACAAGTAGACAGACTTGAAATATTTCTTGGAGGTATTATCTTTTGGATTTGCTGATTGATTTGATATTCAGATGGAAGGAGGGTCAGGAATCAAATAATCACTTTTCTTTGTCTTTTTTTTTTTTTTGGTGCAAATGGGTGTATCATAGTATCACTAATATCAGATTTTAGAGAGGATCACTTTTCAGAGGGAGATTATGTTCACTTTTAGATACCTAACATGAAACCTACTGCAAAATTGATTAATTCATCAAACATTGATTGAGCTTTACCATATGCCAGACATTATGCTGTACATTAAGGATATCTGATGTACCTACAGTTATGGGACTACAGAGATGATATATTTCAGAGTGCTAGAAGGGACTACAGTTAGGCATGACCCAGTCCAGCATCCTCATTTTATTTTATTTTTTTTTGAGTTGGAGTCTCACTCTGTCACCCCAACTGGAGTGCAGTGGCACACTCCAGGTCACCGCAGCCTCGACCTGCTGGGCTCCAGCGATCCTTCCGCCCCAACCTTCCAAGTAGCCAGAATTACAGGAACGCGCTACCATGCCCAGCTAATTTTTGATTTATTGCAGAGATTATATCTCGCCAAGTTGACTGGGTGGGTCTCGAACCCACGGGCTCAGGCAATCTACTCGTTTCGGCCTCCCAAAGTGCTGGGATTACAGGCTGAGCCACTGAGCCTGGCCTGGCATCCTCATTTTAAAGTTGAAGGGTAGAATTTGAAACATTTAAGTTCTCCAGAAATATTAAGACTTCTCTATAAAAATCATGATTATTTTAATAAAACTTGATAATTGTGACATTATTATCCCTAAGAAATATGATAAATCTGTACTCATTTTCATTTTAATGAATTGTTACAACTAGTACAATTAAAACACTTTCTGATTTTTTTGAAATCATGAAAATATAGGTATTCACAGCCAGGAGTTCAGTGGACAACACTGTCATTGGTTTCAAACAGACAAAAAATTTGCAAGAACCATACACCATGTTCTAATTAACCCATTTTTCACTAAGGCATTAATAGCAGACAAAAGGGGAATTTACTGCTTTTTAAAAAATATTATTGATGGTAGTTTGCTAACTATCTTGGAGCATTTTAGAAGGAATTTTTTTCATACTTAATAGAAAGCTTGAATGAAGGAAAAAACACAGGGGACCAAAAGAAAGAATTTGTTGTTGTGAAATGCAGTCTTGATTTTTGTGTGTGTTGAAATGTTTGTTTAAGGTTCTATTTAATGTTATAATTTGAGATATTTGGTCAAAGAATAAGTAGGCAGTGATGAAACAGTATGTTGTGTAGATATGAACAATTTAAATACCAGAAGACAAAAAAGATTATTTAGGGTGGTCTAAATCAGTACACTTATTATCTAAATTTTATTACAGCATTTATTGTTCATTTAGAGTGTAGTTTACTTGGCTTTTAATACTAGGTCAACTACTATGAAAGAAAAGAGATGAAAGTTCCTGCCCTAAGGGCATAACAAACTTGAACCGTCAGGCATGATCTAATCTGCACACACACAGGCACATACAGGAATGTTTCCTGCAGTATAAACGGTTACGATCACAGGAATGCCCTGTGGGGCAAAGGAGGTTTTAAGACCTCCTTTTGTAGAGTTGGGGGTCTATTAATCAGAAGGGCATTTCAGTATAAAAAGTGAAAAATGTGGATGTTGAATGAGACAATTAATAGTCAGGTGATCTACTTGAAGCTTAAAAGTCATTTAAAGAGATAAAGATTAAAGCAAAGATGAAGATAGGTTGGAGTGCATGCCAATGAAAGAGGCAAAACTACTGACAAGACGGTTGAAATTATCAAAATAAGAAGAAACAAAGACCAAAATTCTGCTTCATCTCTGAAACTGGAATGACAGGACTGAATTCAAAGAGCTCAAGGTCCAGTAATGGAAGGTTTACCCTGAACTTTCAAGAAAGAAGAACAAATAACTAATGGCTGACAATGGAAGCTTCATGGAATGTTTAGGTGGGATTGTGTACATACAAATTGATTGAAAAATTAGTGGTGAAAATAAAGACCTGACACAGAGCTTGTCTTCTGAAATCAGTCACAAATAATAAAATAGAGGATTTGTGCATGAATATGCCTGAACAGGAACATTCTCTGTGTGTGTGTGCTTTTAGTTAACCTATGTCTTTGTATCCTCATCAAAGACAAAAGGGTAAGAGTGAACTTCTCACTTTCTGAATAAATGCTTAGAAATAAACATTAGAAAGAATTTGGAATAAGTTTTGGGACAGGAAAATCTCTTAATCATTCGCCACTTTTCCTGGCTCTTCCAGAAAGTTCACCTCCTCTGTTCTTACTGGGGTAGTTTCAGCATCTCACATGTTAATTATATTTTTCTTATAAAGAACTCATTTTCTTGCTGTGTATGTGTTGTATGTACATCTTTGTACTCCTTCACACATAACCTAAAATATTCTCCATCATGTTAGGGACTGGGGCACACCACTTCCTCCAGAAGTTTGAGGATGGATGTAGGGAAAAGGAACTCAACTGGCCAAGCAGGTTTTTTGTTTTTTCCTAAAATTTTCAGCTGCATTCATTCCTGACCAGCCAAAGAAACTCTCAAGGGATACTCTGGGGGAAGGAGGGTAGAAACTACTTGAGATATGCTCACATATGTAAAACAAATGTCTTCCACTGATGCTTTAAAAATAGTCTCTTTCAACTTGAACATGTGTCAGGCTAGTGCTTGCCTGGGTAACCACAGGCCTGCACAGGCAGGTCCCAATCAGTGCACAATAGACAGAGGCAGTTATCTTGGAGAATTCTGTTTTTGTTGGTTTTGTTTTGTTTTGTTTTTGAGTTGAAGTCTCACTCCGTCACCCAGGCTGGAATGCAGCAGCCTGCTCACGGCTACCCCAGCGTCGACCTGTTAAGCTCTGGTAATCCTTCCACCTCAGCCTTCCGAGTAGCCGGAACTACAGGCACGCACCACCACACCCGGCTAATTTTTGACTTATTGCAAGAGATGAAATCTCACCAAGTTGCCTGGACTGGTATCAAACCTGCAGGCTCAGGCAATCTACTCACCTCGGCCTCCCAAAGTGTTTGGATTACAGGTTAAGCCACCGAGCCTGTAATTTTTTTGTAATTTTTTTTTTTATGCTTCTTAACACATCACCTCTAGAACTTTCCCATTCTACTTTCCCAAGTAGTTTTACTTGGGAAAAAAGAGTTATCATCACCCAGCTGCCAAGCTCATTTAAGAAGGCAGGAAGGCACAACAAATTCTCTCCAAGTTTCCTCTGAGCAATATTGTTGTTAGGTCTGTGGTTTGCATCTAGAAATTTGGTCAGTGAGTTGATAAATATTTTTCACTCTTCCTCTCACTTTTTTCTGAAGGATAAGGGTGGTTTAAGAGGGACTTGAATATAACAGAGAGCAACTTATTACTCTTCTTTCTTTTTGTTTGCTAACTAGGGAAGTCCATCAGCCTGATCATGGAGGAGAACAATGACTCCACGGAGAACCCCCAACAAGGCCAAGGTCGGCAAAGTGCCATCAAGTGTGGGTGGCTGAGGAAGCAAGGAGGCTTTGTCAAGACTTGGCATACTCGCTGGTTTGTGCTCAAGGGGGATCAGCTCTATTATTTCAAAGATGAAGATGAAACCAAGCCCTTGGTGAGTAAGAGAATATAAAAAGGATGGTGGGCCTGAGAGAGCCAAGTAGCGGGATTTGCTGGATGCTGATGGAGACCAAGGCCAACCCAATCTCCCTGGTCTGTTTTAGTTCACAGACATCTTTTCACACTTCTTCCCGTTGTTTGCTTTGATTTGGGAATGATGAACTTGCTAATTGAGTCCAACAGGCAGATTGAGCTTGTCTAATATTAATTTTAATTTTTACTAGGCTGGAACAGAATGTCTGAGTCCCTCTGGCAAACTTACTTCATGAGAAAATTCTAATGGATGTCTGCTAGGAAGTATATTAGCCATATATTTATAGCCAAAATATATTATATATTATATTAGCCATATATATATAGCCAAATATATATTAGCCATATATATATAGCCAAAACATTTTCTTTTTCTGAGGAATAAGTTGAAAGCTTAGATGTGCAGGAAGACTGTAAGTCAACTTCGGGTAGTTTCTGAGACATCTTTAGTATCAATTCTCTGAGGCGTCTCAGGACTGCAATGAGAGAGAAGACAAATCTCCATCTGCATTTTTTTCATCTTTATTTTAGTTTCATAGGGTAGGCATGTGTGTTCATTACATGGGCACGTTGTATGGTGGTGGGAACTGGGTCTCAGGTGGTCCATTCCCCAGACAGTGAACATTGTACCCCAGAGGTAATTTCTGAAGCCTAATCCTCCCTTCGTGCCCCTCCCTTACCTTATTTTTGTAGCTACAACAGCTTTCTTTGCAATGACCATTGCTTACCAATGGATGAAACATAAACAGAGGTAGTACCTCTGTGTTTTCCCTTGATATACATCAAGAGAATAAATATATCCAAGAAAAAATCTTTCAGATTAGTTTATATAGACATCCCTATCAGTATGTTCTTGAGGATCTTTCCTCTTGTGTTAAAGTTCAAGAACTTAATTAGGAATTTGGATCAAGACTCTGCTTTAGTATCTTAAATTCCTGAGGCATTATCATTTCACAAGGTTCTCATTCCTCTAACTGAATTACATGGAAAATAGTAATAAATGTATGGGCTACAAATCCCAGTCTTTTTAATTTTTTTTGAAATTGCAACTACTTTTTGAGTATTTACCAGGGTCAGACTTCAAGCTACTTTACATACATTATTTTAGAAAATACTTAAGATAGGTGTGTATTATTAACCTATTTATGCGTGAAGAAACCAAGGTTTAGATATAATGCAGATTACTCAAAGTTAAATAGATGGTGGGGGCCGTAATTTGCACCACTTTAAGTCTGAGTTCATATGACTTCAATCCAAGGCTTTATGAGTAAATTAATAAGAAGGTCCCATATTGGTATCTTGACAGAGTGCATTTCTACAGCTGTTATTTCACTTGTCACTGTAAACCAGTGGGGAATATGGACATTATTTTTTCTTTTTTAGAATTTTTGTTTTCGATTCAGAAGGTACACATGCATATTTGTTACATGGGCATATTGTGTAGTGGTAGGGATTGGGCCTCAGGTGGATAATGAACATTGTGCCTCATAAGCAGACATTATGACTACAGATGAGGAAGTGTTGGCTTAGCAATAATAAGTAACATAACCAAGATAATATAAAGATCAGAGGAAAAGTCATGGATTCTTTAGTCTCTTATCTTACCTTTTGGGGTTCTTTTCTCATTGCACCTTGTTTTATACTATCTAATAGTCAGATTAAACTATTGTCTTGAACATAAAGTCATTTTTACCAGACTCAGATACTGAGATCAGGTTAATGTAGAAAAAAAACGTACAACACGGGGGATCCAATGAGATGACTTTAATACAGAGGAGCACACTGAATAGAGGAGAATTATGAATAAGACTCCATGTTTGATCCCAGGGACTCTTATTCTGTCATGAACTATGTTGTTAACCAGAATAGGTACAAATTAAGTGGTTAATTAAGCCCCATCCAGGAGCTAACTATGGCATGAGGGGGAACAAACAGAGGAGTCAGGAGTTAAGTGAGTGGAGAATTAAAGCAGACCAAACAAATGTTGTGACTCTGGTGAACTCAGAGCATCTTCTAGTAATGAAGATAAGATACAGTGGGTCAAGCCTGAGGTCAGTGTTTCTCAAATCTAAGAACAAGTCAGAGAATATGTACATAAACAATTCTTCCCTAAACTGTTCAACAAGGATGTTGTCATATTCCCTGGGCTGTGTTCCACTATATAATATCTCACAGATAGTATTCAGTACAATGTGATTATTTTGACTTAAAAAATTGGAAATATGATCAAAGAAGGTAAAATCTTCTGATTAATTGATTGAAAATCTGTCTCAAAATGAAAATTACTTTATTTCACAATATTTCTTAGATAAATAGCATGTTTATATTGATATATCACCATATCTGTAGACTTATAACTAATATGAACAAAATGGAGTTGTATTGACAAAAAAATACTAATTCTTTTGTAAACCAGACATAGGCCATCCCATCCCCCACAAAAATTGGATTTTTCTTTCTACATATTATTTGTTACAGATTTGCAAGTGATAAAGCAGGTAAAGTGTGTGACAAATAGCTTTGAATTATTTTCTTTCTTTTTTGAATATACTTCATGGCAGTTCAGACACTGATAATTTTAACTTTGTACTTTTAATTTTAATATTTTACACTGTTTAAGCATATTCAGACAAAACAGATTAAAATCCAATAATCTCCATATCAAAGAGTATTTACCAGTTTAAGAACATTCTATATTGTCCTTTGAGTGAACTGACTCCTTACTTGAAAGTAGACTCTTTAAGTGAGTATAGATGCTAGCAGCATACCTTTGAATGAGTTAGTGCATTAGTCAGTGAAAGAGACCTACAGTGGCTCAGACTCAGGGCCAGAACCAGGCACTCTGAGTAGTATGGACCATTCTCAACTTCATACATCAAAACTATAACTCTACTTTAAAAAATGAAGCT
Organism: Cephalopachus bancanus; assembly: GCA_027257055.1. Lineage (NCBI taxonomy): Eukaryota > Metazoa > Chordata > Mammalia > Primates > Tarsiidae > Cephalopachus > Cephalopachus bancanus. Next base: position 2,092,368 of record JAPVLO010000234.1, read on the forward strand.
TGCCGGGCTCAGTGGCTCAGCCTGTAATCCCGCGCCTTTGGGAGGCTGAGGTGAGTGGATTGCCTGAGCCCACGAGTTCAAGACCCGCCTGGGCAGCGAGACCTCATCTCTACAATAAATCAAAAAAATCAGC